>OZ001351.1:7950491-8550491 GCA_963924055.1 Drosophila limbata | reverse complement strand
CTGATCCTTTAGCTCTGCTTCTGCCTTCAAGCATTGCACTCTAAGCAACTGCTTTCCATTCCAGCCGCTCTCACTGCTCATTGATCCATTCTCTCTACTCCCACGCACTGCTTACAAGCAGTATTGTTTATGCAATTGCTTTAAGCAGTAGATCCTTTTTGCGTGCGCCAACAGCTGATTGCTATGCAATTTTTAGCCCTTAGCCATAACAAGCAGTCGTTGAGATTTTCGTTGCTTATGAAGAGATCAGAAGTTGCCGTTTTGTTTTTATTTTATAAAAAATGAACAAAGACTTTTGCTTGCTGGCCAGACACATTGATTCTATCTAATTTTGGTGTCAATTTACACGCGTCAATCAAATACTCAAACACACACGACATTAAACAACAACAACAACAATAAACATAAATAAAAAGCAAACAAACAGAAATCAAATGTAGGCTACAAATTTACAAGCGCCGTCAACACATACACACACTCAGATAGCACAACATATTAAATACCGGGAGCAATGACATATGGACATCATGCTGAGACTGACACACACACACACACACACACGAGACCCCTCACCACCCCCCACACCCCCCACCTCTGCCGTTAGCCAGCACAGTCCCAATACGATCTATCTATCCATCTATCTGTCCATTTGTCGGAACTGTCTTAACTGTCGGCTCTTTCACTCTGCGCCTAGCCAAAGAAGTGACAAGTTATTTTCGTTTATTATTTTGACATGTTGTGCACTTGTGATTTACACACACGCACACACAAACATATACACACACTCATACTCACACTCACTATGAGATGCCGGCAAACGGAATCTAAAGATAGTCTTTCTTTCTGACCGAAACGTTCAAGCAAAATATCTTAAACAGAAGTTCAATGAAACTTTACAATTGTTGTTGTTGTTGCTGTTGTTGTCATTCTTATAGTTGTTGTATCTGATGTTGTTGTTGTTGTTGCTATCTTTATATTATGAGAGTAGAGTGTGGGCTTTAAAGTTGAGGCGTGTGCTTAGAATTACGAGTACTTCATTGCCATAAGGTGCGCTTTTCAATTGTATTCAAAATGCTGTTGTTTATGAATGCACTCAAACTTTGTCATCTGAATACAATTTGAGTGTACTTTAATACGCCAGACAAATTTCTGATTAGCATTCGACTAAAATTTTGATTTGCCTCTGGAGTTTTCTTCTTTTTTTATTTTCTTGAATGTAATATTACTAATAATAGTTTGCAAATCTATCAAAAAATTACATTAAAAATACATCAAGAATTTGTTAGCAATGCACTGATAATGTATGTTATTACGTACAGGGATTAAAACCGAAACGAATATCGGTTTCAGTTACGGTTTCAGTTATTTTCGAATTTAGGTTTTCGGTTATCGGTTACGCAAAATCTTTGAATAAGGGTTTCGTAAAGGTGAACCGGTTTTTGTATGTTTCGGTTTTGAAATACCGGTATGTTTTCGGTTCACAAAAAAATTTTTTCTGCAAAAATATAATTATATTAATAATGTAATAATAATAATAATTAAAAAGACATTAGTTACTTAATGTTTCATTCACTCATTCATTTCACATGTTCTTCAGTTTGATGTAGTCTAGTTACATTTTAAAAATTTTAATATTTCATTAAACAAATTTATTTATTCGTGCTTATTCAGTGGTATGCAAATTTGATCATGAATATCACAAATAAAACTTCAAAATTACAATCAAAATTAAAATTAAAAATGATTTTTTTTTTATGTATAAAAAACCGAAATTAACACTTATAAATGAAACGGTTACTAAACGGTTATTTCGGTTTACAGAGTTTCGGTTTTAAGGTTTTGGTCAAATAAAATTTTTTTTTTTCGGTTACAGTTTCAGTTACGGTTTTAAATTTCAATCGGTTTTTACCGGTTAAAAGTTATGGTTTCGGTTAGGGTTTTAATCCCTGATTATGTAAAATAAATGATGTATCAATAAATTCTAATATTTGCCTTGACAATAAATCGAAGTTACATTAAAAATGCATGACAACTATTACATTGAAATTGCGTCAAAATACATTAATAATGCGAAAATAATAACTTGATAGGGCAATTGAAATTCATCAGCAATGCATTAACGAACATAGCCAATAAAAGATATAACCTCTTAGGTATCACTCTGAATTATTATTTATATTTTATATATATCGAATGAGACTAAATTTTAATGCTTTTTCTGTGTCTTATTTCACTCGAAATCATTTGAATAATTTGTGAAGCAATTTGAATTGACGTTTTCGTTCCTTTCGATGAAAAGGGATCGATCAAAAAGGATTTCTTGCTCCGTTTTCAGCTCCATTTCTACAATTCCCTTCTTTTTTTTTTTTTGCGTCGTTTCAGGTTAATTTATTTATGTTGTTGTTGTTGTGGATGATGTTACTGTTGATGATGTTTTTGTTGTTATGGATGCTGTGTACAGCTCGTTGCGCGTGTTGTGCATTTTTCATAATCACTTTGGCAGCCTGGCAACGCCCCTTTTTGCATTAAGGTACCGCTAAAGTTATTGTTGTTGCTCTTGTTATGATACCCTGTAGTCATTCAGTTTTTGAAGAGGCTTAACAGACAACAAATGCAGTAAGATGTAGAAGTCTTCAATTTAATGATACTGAGAAATTTAAGATTCATAAATATTGAAATCTAAAAATAATAACAAAAAGTATATAAATAACATATGTACAACAATTCAGCCTAAATAATAAATAAAAATTTTATATTGCTTGTCAAAAAAAGCTATAATTAATATATTTAAATTAGCACAGCAAATTTTTAAAATATTGACAATCAAGATAATCCAAATATTTTTAAAATTGTTAAAAAGTAGAAAGAGTTAAATAAATATATAGATTTTCAATGAACTGCCCACAAAAATAAGACAAACAATCTTATAACGATAGTGAAAAAATATAAAAATAATAGTAAAGTATTCTTAAAAATTTTATATAAGCATTAATATTAATTTTAATATCTTGACCGTTTAAGAAAGAAGTAGGCATGGATTTTTAAATAAGTAGTACAGAGAATATCAAAAAAAGAAGAAAGAAATTAAATAAAGAAATCTTGAAAAACATTTCATGTTGTAAAAATCTGAAAGTTTTAAAATGCAAGCAAAATATTTACAGGGTATTGACTAGTCGATGAATATGAATTCTTTTTGTTGCTGTTATGTTTTTTAAGGTTCGCTCTCTTATTTTCTTCTTTTATGAATATGTTGTTGTTGCTGCATGATGTATTGTGTGCAATACGAATATGTGTATGTGATTGTGGTTGTGTGTGTGTGTGTGTGTGTGTTTTCAGTGTGCATTCCATAAAACGCCGCGTGGCGTGTTTGACAAATGACAATGACGGTTGACGTTGGACTTGGCTGACGTTGCAGAAAGTTGGGCTCAGCCCGAGGGCGGGTTGCACTTTCGCAACGACTACGCAAAGAGTTGAAACGGCGGCAGCAGCAGAGGCCGGCTAACGGTTTATCAGACGACGGTTTTTCAGCGACAACGACGACGCAGCGATGCGTTAAGCAGCCGCAAATAACAACAAACAACAAAAACAGCAAAAAAAAAAAAAAAAAAAAAAAACAAAACAAAACAAAAGGCAAAGGAGCCTGGCAAAGCAAAGAAGTGTAAAAACAAAACCAAAAAGAAAGTTTATCTTCAGTACGCCGAAGATTTTATGCCCTTTATTTATTATGAACCGATCGTTCTATATGTTATGGTCAGGAAACAACATTGGTGTGTTTTATATACGTTTGGTTAACCCTCAAATATTCAGTTTATTACTTTAATTTATATTTATTTACATTTTACTACATACTGTTGCGTAACTAAATAAATAACTAAATTTCCTATTAGCAAGTATTTATTTTAGCTCTAAGATCTAATATGTATTTTCTTTGTCTGAAAATCATTTATTAATTTACGTGGGCATTTGATGGCTAAGATACTATCTGGAAAAAAACATACAACTAGATTTTGTAAATGTGCCTTTTGAATTGAGTTTATCATTTCGTTAGATAGCAATATAGATTTAGTGATCCGATCGTGGTATTGATCAAAAAATATTTATGGAATTACCGTTCCTCCTTTGATGTGTTACATAATTCGGAAAAAAAAAACTTTAAAAACCTCAGCAAGGGTATAAAAAATGAAAATTGTCAACAAATAAGCAAAGTGCGCGTAATGCACAGCGCAAAGTGGAAGGCAGTATTGTAGGGTATCGCAGGGGAAAGCGGAGGGTGGCAGAGGCGACGACTTCAACTTCAACTACAACTTCATGTTGAGACTTCAACTTCAACTTCAGCTCTGATAGCTGAGCGCCACTTGACTAATACAATTAGCTCGTCTACAAGCAGACAAGTGTGTGTCTAATTGGCCAACACGAACACACACAAACATACATACATACACACACACACACACACACACTCTAATACACTCACACACGCTAACAAACACACAGAGTTAACTGTCTAGAGGCAACAGTATAAGGTGATTAATCAGTTTCATAACGAAAAAGTGCAAATTATAATCAAATATGCAATACAATCAAAACTTAAATGCAATTAAATTACATTTAAAAATACCCTGTAGCCATTAGACTCATCAAGAGTAGTTGCGACATGCTTATGAAATATATTTGCAATAGGATAACTGTAGAACTGACATAAATTTTATCTGAACTGAACTTGCATTTCAAAGTATTTCTTTTGGTTGCAACAATATGTTGATGAATGCCCAATAGAACTCTAGCAATTTGTATGGAGGCTATATACAATTATACATATGTAGTATTAATATCATATATATACATATTTATCATTACTAATTAATCTTTCTTTATGACTCTTTCGACACACTAGAAGCTAAAAATAACGGAAACAGCTCGGTGAGTCAAAAAATTCACAGTAATTTATCTGAGCAAATACTGAAAATAAATCGAATAATTGACAACTCGATTTTCACGAATTCGATTTTTTGGTACTTAAATTCGATTAAAATTGTTGACGTTTTGAGTTAATAAAATCGATTTTCCCTAAAACATAGAAAATTTTATGGAGTCGTCAAATTTTTAATCAACAACCGAACTAAATGATCTACAATTCACAAACTCCCATAACGTTGCCGAAACCTAATCGAAATATCAATTTTATCATTGTTTGAAACAATAAAAGATGCGCGTTTAATTTGTAATTACAATAATGTTTTTAAATTAAAAAGAAAAATTGAGAAAACTTAACATATCGATATTATTTGCCGACTCGATTCTTTTTTGGTGTCGATTTTTACATTTCATTTTTAAACTGGATTAACAGTTGGCACTTACATCACTGGGGAATGAAATATGCATTGTCTGCTGTCTGAAATGAGAACTTGGACAAGGGATTGCAATTGGAAAATTTATTGTTTGCTCGCATCATGTGTGGAATTTGCACTCTAGATATGCTAAGAACAAAGTGAAGAGGGAGAAGTAGGACAAGGAGAAAAAGCCGGAAAAGGATGAGCAAAAAGTGAATTGACTAAATCTCTCGTGAGTTGGTCAAGTTAAGCAACTCCTGCTTTCCTTATCATACCTGAAAGTATTGCTGAGTTTAATATGTTATTTATTTCAGGCTCATCATCAATTAGTTAAAGTATCTAGTAGAGCATTTCATTGTACTTTACTCTACTCTGATATAAATAGATTGCAGTCATCATTGACGCTTACTCATCAAAGTGATTGCAATTTGCCTTGCTTATCAGCAGAGAAACATTTTCCAGAAGAATGCGGCACGACTGCAAGCATACCCTACACTTTGACAACTTTAAATGTTTAGCATGAATCAAAATAAAATTAAAATGTACATTTTCTAAATTCTTAACACGTGTAATTAAAAATATTTTACTTGGACAGTTCTATATACTGTTTATATTTATTACAGGGAATAAAATCAAATATTTACTTCTCTTTTTTTGTATACAGTTAATCAGTTGATGTCATGTTAGCTAAATGGCTAATAAAACATTGTTGATATAAGTGAATCGTAACAATTACGTTTATTATTGATAACTCGTCTAATCGAGTGTAATGCATTATTACTAAATATACGAATACGTATTCATATGTCTGTGTAGATTCTCTTATTACGACAATACTTTCTCCTCTTGCTAAAGAGAATCTCAACTGACCAGAATTGTTTGTGTGCTGGTGTGTATGTAATAAATTCGCTTAAATTAATGGGTAGACAATAAAAGTATTAAGTTAAGCACAAAGGCATAAGAAGAGAGTGTCCGACCAAAAAAAACATATGTGTATATGTATACATTTAAATGGTGTTTTAATTTCTGAAGCAAATTTGTCGCGTTCAGATTGGTGAATTTTAATGAAATTTTCTGAAAAATGCATTTCATTGTGAGTACTCTTAAACCTATTTTAAGATAAGAGCCTTACTGTTTTTGAAAAAAATTAGGCTTGCTGAAAGTCAGAAAAAAAGAGAAGTTGCTGGATAATATCGTTGCGATAATAATATCGTTTCATGATTTGTGTAATTTAAACTAAAATTATGCAATTAATCAACGGTTTGAATTTATAAGAGAAGCGGAAAGGGATAGAAGGAAGAGAAACAAGAATTCAGCGACTCCATCGATCCATGTCCCCACTGTCTGATGTCATAAAACTTCCATAAACGAACTGAGCCACTTTGTTAGTTGTTGTTGTTGTTGTCGCTGTTGTTGCTGTCGAGCCAGAAGCGTGCATCAAAAAAAAAAAAGAAATAAAACAACGAGTAAAGCCCGCCAACAAAAATATAAGCAAAATGTAGGCCAAAATAAGAGAAATGACCTTAGCCATGTCGAAAGATTTGTACCATGCCAAAAAAAAAAGAGGGAAATAACAATAACAACATAACACACACTCACAAGACACTCACACACACAACGCCAACACCAATGCGGCAGCTGCGCATGCGCAATTGCTGAAACTGAAAGACTGCGACGCTGGCAGCGACGTCGACTGCGACAGCGACTGAGACTGATTTCTTCGACGAGTTCTTGGCAAGTGCATTCCCTGTGCGTGCTTGCTCATGGGGTATATACAGCGCAGAACTAAGATTTAACAAATTTTATTCAAAAAAAAATGTATTTTTTTGTTTATCTTTTATCTGAACCTGCAACTATACTTAATATGAGCAATTTTACCAAAACTTTATTAACTTAATCATTAACTCACATTTTGTAAGATTTTATTTGAGAAACATTTTATTCATTTATCAACATTAGAATTTATCCAACTATTTTTCCATCAATTTTAAATAATTATATTTCATGTCTAACAATATCAGCGATTTATGTATTCATCTGAACTGTCTATTATACTATATATAATTCTCGAAGCATCTTTTTATCACACATAGGTAATTTATAGCCCAGCTTACTAGTAACATTTTATCTGTAGCTAAACAATTTAATGACTTGAGCAACGTCTAGAAAACCTGACAATTTGACGACTTTGTTACTACACGACTTGTCGACAGTTTGACAACTAGATAATACCCCCTTGACAGATCAGACACGATGCTCAGTAGTCAACAATAACTACAATAAACCTATCACAATACACTATATAATATAGTATACACAATACACATATATAAATAAATAGGAGGTTTTAAATACCAACAAATTAATGTGTGATTTAACAGCAAGAGTGTAACATTTGCATGTACTTTAAAATGTTAGTTAAATTTATTACTTAGAATAGTTCGTTTTATTTTGTTTATGCTTATAATGTTACTAAAATTACATATACAATTAATGACATATAGGGTATATCATAGTCGCGCTTTTTACAACCTCTTATTATTTTATTGTGTTTCTTTTCCGTCTTTTGATTTGCCAAAGAATCTTCCGCGTTTTTTCACTGCGTTTTGGGAAGCTGCGTATGCTAAAATCTGGATTTCAACTTAAGGCTCGTCGCACATACACACACACATATATGTGAACTCGAATGTATTTGTGCGTGTATGACCCATTTAAAAGTTTAAGCTTATTTTCTCTTCTCATGACGCCTCAAATTCAACGTTCCAAACCGATTAAGGCCTTCATTGGAAAGACAATTGGTATTAAAAGACAGAGAGAGAGAGATAGAAAGAATAAGAGACAACCGCGAGATAATTAATTAATGAATCTGTGTAAACTTTGAAAAATTACAACATATTAACAATAAATAATACACAATTATGAAAAGAATATCCGATTTAGAATGAAAATGTTGATTTATTTAAACTCCTTTATAATATTATCAAACTTACCATCGCTTCTATAACACTTGGAATTCTGTTGGGTTACTTAAACAATTTGCGATACAACAAATTGCTTACATGCTTATAAATCGAAAAGATATTTAGCATACGCATGTGAAATGAATAATTAACAAATAATCAAATGGTTTTGGCTTACGAAAATCGTTACCAACAAATTAGTAACTACATTACTATATTCTGAGTATTCTCATTGAAATGTAAAAAGATTATATGTGTATATCTATCAGTCCATAAAATGCTATCGATCTTTTCTTATATGCTATATTACTTTAGTTTTATCTGTTGTATTTACTCAAAGTGTCTATCTACTCATAAACTCATAGTTTAATTTTTTTTTCGATATTTACACTCTATTTATAATTTATTCAATTCTCCTAAGTAAAGTATCTATTCTACTATTTCTATCAATACTATTGATATTGTTAATATTTGCATTCATCTCAACTCTTAATCGATCTTAACTAAATTAAATGTTATCTGTTTATGAATACTATCGATATTGTGGCTCAATTATCTTATTACTTTTCACTTTGTGTATCTTTAATTCTATTTATACTTTCGTATACTATTTCTGCCCTTCTACTCATATGCTTACCATATAAAAATCTGTCTATACATCTAAAAATCATGACAATAGCAACGCTTCACTGAGCGAACCACAAAAAAAAAAAATAATAATAATAAAGGGAATACAACAACCACAACAAATTAGAGAGCTGACAACTGTTGTTTATGCTATTGTTGTTGCTGTTATTTTTTTTGCGGCTAACAATGAAATGTGCTTATTTACAGTTGTAATTTTCAATGACCTTGAATTGATTTACACGATAATATAATTACTAAAGTTGTAGTTGTAAATTAAATGTGAAAACGATCAGAAATAATCATACATAATTCTAATCGTTATAATACATAATACCTATATAATACCTTTAATGCTTATAAATAATGCATGAAGAATAAACTTGAAATCTGTTTCTTTTTATTTTTTTTTGGCTTTTATCGTAAATGTTCCACACGATAAAACTTTCACCTACAAATCGGACACAAAATGACTAGATATAAGAAAGTTTAGAAGTTTTTAATCGTAAGAAGAAACTACAAATAGAAAGAAAGAAAGATAGATTTATTAGATAGCAGAGAACAGATGGAAAGAGAGGAGAAACAAAAAAAACCAGCAGCTATTCTGAGCTCTGCGGCCCACTCACTTGGTTTATGGTTTATTAAACTTTTTTTTAATGGTTTTTAATCAAAAGACAAGCTATTAAAAATTGTATGCACATCAAAAAGCTGACAAGCTATATACGACCCGACATCCCCATACATAACATAGCTGGATTTATGGATTAGTGTATGGCTTATCACCAGGTTTAATTGGCCATTCAAGTCTCTTCTCTCCCTCTCTCTCTTTCTCTCTACCACTTCCGTTAACCGTTCTTGGTCGTGTCTTCTTTGCTTCGATTTACCGACCAACGTGTCGAGCGACGTTTTTAATGCTCATTTGTCCGACACTGCGATAATCGTATAATCACAGCAAAATCATAACCAAACGGATCCTGAACGACGATCATATTGAATAGAGGATAATATGGTGATAAAAAATCACAAAAATTATAATGAAATATGCGAAAAGAAAGTGAGTGAAGAGCTGATGCGAATGATGGTAATTAGAGAAAGTGAATGTGGATAGGAAATAATGAACAGGAATATGTTAATTATGGACGAGCTTGGTGAGAGGCACAAGGAGGTAATAATAATAATAATATATATATGGTGAAGATGGACACATATTCGAAAGTGCATTAAAAATTGAGAAGCAAAGTGATCTTAATTAAATCTAGGGAATAGAGCAGAAAAGTTTTTGATAAGCATTAATAAAGAAAATTTAAATCTCTTTAATTTCTGCAAGTATTAAGATTCAAACTCAATTGATATTCTTTTTAAATAATATTAGATAAAGTGTAAATATTTTATCAATTGCTCGAAATCTTAATTTTAGAATTTTTCTTTTCATTGTAGTTAACTATAAGATAGTTAAGTTTATTCGATTATTGTTGAAGTGTTCTTACTAATCGCATATATTTTTACCATTTATTACAGTACTTTCCACACGTATGAAACAATTGGCCATTCTGCTAAATGATTTCAACTTTGAGTGCATTGGCACTGCACAAACCGACGATGAGAATGTGATTTGTGAGAGCCTAAAGCGCTTCGGTGCCATCATTGGCACAATTGAAGATGAACGAGAGAAAATGGTGGGTAGTTCATTTCCTATTTAAACATGATTTATGAAAATAATTCCATATTATCTATTTATAGCTGACTCTCGCCGATAAACATATTATTGAATCGCTGGAGGACTTTCGCAAGAAACAAATCGGCGGCGTTAAAGAGAATAAAAAGAAATTTGATAAGAAGACAGAAAAATTCTGTCAATCACAGGAGCGATTCCTCAATATGTCAACCAAAAAGCCAGAGAATACGATACAAGAGGTAAGTGCAACGACAATACAAAACAAAAAACAGGGAAAAAAAACATTGAACTTTACTCGTAAAACTGCTATAAATTTCATCATTCTCATACACCGAAAACTTCCAGACAAATTGCAATCAAATTGCGCTCGAACTTTTCTTTCACGAAAATTGCTATTGAAGTCGTGCCAAAAAAAATAAAATAAAACCCCCCCTTAGCCGTCTGGATATTCCAGTCACGGCTTCAGTACACGCCCAAAAGACCCAACTCAAGGATTCACTTGGCAGAGTAGTTTTTCGTCTGTTGGCATTTCCACTATTTACAAAATGCATACATATGTATATAGAGAAAACTCGGCAAAGTTCCATGACCTACGTTAAACTGCATCAGTATTAAGCAGCAGTTGGCCGCATATACAGTCAGTACTCGCTGAAATGCACATTAAACTGAATTATAAAAATGTTTCTATCTAATTGATTTTAATTAAAATAATGAAAATTAAATAAATAGGTCTATATATAAGACTCTATCTTCTTTGATTGAATCCTTTTTTGACTATAAAACTTTATATTCCAAATAAATGTTTCTTTATCTTATATTTAACATTTTGTTGACGTATCTCATTGTTTTCAAAAACAATTAACACTTTAGGGCAACGCCACAACATTCAGTTGGCACCACCTCCATTAAAAGTGGGCAGCTCTCACCTATAAAGTTACTCTTCGGTGTTGCCAGATGCACAAATAGATGGCAAGGTTACAAATGACATTCAAAATACAAATATTTGCTATGTGAATCAACCGATTGTTAAGTTCTTAACGTCAAGTTGAATTGCAGATTGATTTATATGAGATTTGAACAGCGGGTTCCTCTAATAAGGACATACAAAAATATGGGGATCAAATTCTTCCCATACGTCATATCAAAAAAATAAAAATCAGAAGTAATGATTACTTGTGCTTGCTTTTGTATAAAATTACTCAAAATAATTCTTAGCTTTGATGAAAACTCTTAAAAATCTTCATATATTTTTTTAAAATCAATAATAAGATGAGAGCTATTTCCACTTTGGCAATCTTCACTGTAGATCAGTGGTCGGCACCAACACAGTCATATGTTTGCATTGCGTTAGTGTGCATTTTTGTTCGCCTAACAGCGGAATAGCAGCGACGTTAACAGAAGCAAATCGTAGAAGTGTGTCGTACGTGAGTGTACATGAGCGACAGCGCAGTAGCTACGCAAGTTTCCTATGCCTACGGGATAGGGCCGTGCCGACCGCTGCTGTAGATACAAAGCTGCAATACGTTTACACAATGTGGCATGCAACCGTTGCATTTGCTGCTATTTACTTAGCTCTCTAGCTGCGGCTTCTGTCCAGGACACGACGCTTCGTTTGCCAGCCAACTTTAACTGGCACAGCACATAATCCCTCTCTCTGTGTGTGTGTGTGTGTGTGTTTGTATGTGGGTGTGCCTGTTACACAAGCAACATGCATAATAAAAAAGTTTTTCCTGACCGAAACACAACCGCACTATATTCCTGACCTGGGCCTTATCCTCAATGCATTTCAGTTAGAGTGAAAACTCGGTATGAGAGGAGCACGAGTTTTATTGCCAATGCCCAGACAGGCCAAGCATGCGCGCACTGAGCCGCCATTTTGTGGCCAACACGTTTCCGGTCATGCATTTTTAAGTTGTCCATAAATACATAAATAAATTAAAGAGAGAGAGAGACCTTAAAAATTTATGACTATAGTTTCAACATCCTAATTAAAATCGTAAAAATTATTCAGAATACAAGGTACAAGTCTACTCATTTAAATAAATAAAACAAGGTAAAATAGTACAACAAAATGTATAACAAAAATTAAGTTTATATGATAACATATCAAATCAATTTAAGAATTTCTTTTATGAAATAACCAAAAAGCATTTTTAGAAAACTTTCTTGACCTATTGAATCATATATTTTACCAGGGATTAAAACCGAAACGAATATCGGTTTCAGTTACGGTTTCGGTTATATTCGCATTTAGGTTTTCGGTTATCGGTTACGCAAAATTTTTGAATAAAGGTTTCGTAACGGTGAACCGGTTTTTGTATGTTTCGGTTTCGAAATACCGGTATGGTTTCGGTTTACAAAAAAAAATTTTTTTACAAAAATATAATTAGATTATTATATGTAATATTAATTAAAAAGGCATTACTTTCTTAATGTTTTATTCACACATTTCTGACACGTATTCTTCAGTTTGATGTAGCTTAGTTACATTTTAACAATTTTAATATTTCTTTTAACAAATTTTTTTTACTTGCGCTTATTCAGTGCTATGAAAATTCGATCATGAACATCCCAAATAATAATTCAAAATTAAACATTAAAAAATGTTATCAAAAAATAAAAATTAAAAATGGAAAATAATTTTTGTTTGGGTGTTTGAAAAACCGAAATTAACTCTTATAAATGAAACGGTTACTAAACGGTTATTTCGGTTTTAAGGTTTCGGTCAAATGACAATTTTTTTTTTCGGTTACGGTTTCAGTTACGGTTTTAAATTTCAATCGGTTTTTACCGGTTAAAGGTTACGGTTTCGGTTAGGGTTTTAATCCCTGTATTTTACCTTTAGAAATAGGCTTCAATAAACTCTTTAGATTATGTACCATAATTACAGAGTATTGTGCAATTCTAAGAAATGATGAGATATCTGTAAGATATTTTCAAATTAAGGTAAGTTTACAAAAGTGTAGCCTGGTCTGGTCAATTCTGTCATTTTGACCCCGGCAATATTTTTGGGGGTCAAAAAACTGCAATTGCAGTTGCTTGCTGTGTGGTCCTCACTTGCCACTTCCTTAGTTACTCACTTTCCTCTATATTTATTTCTTTTTCATTTGGGAATCTCTCGTTCAATGCTTTTGAGCTTTGTTAAGTAAATACAGTTGAGTTCATATTCTTGGTTTTTTGCTGCACACGAAATGCGGCCAATGTAAACAGGCTGCCCGGTGAGTTTGGTAAACTAATGATGCATATTCAAGTCCAAAAAAAAGCTGAACGTTGCCTCCTCCACTATGCTAGTCCACGTTGGGGATTGGAGATTGGGGATTGGGGATGATGATGATGCCACATGCAGCGGCATTGACTGTGGGCTGAACTGGCCGGCCAGCTAATTGCATATAAATGTAATTGCCGTACAATTGGCACACGTTCTTGGAATGACTAGCCAGATGCAGGTACAGCTATAGATATAGATACATTTTCACATATGTAGATACAAATGTATCTACAAAATGAAATTAGGTCGATTTTTGGGATGTAGCTTCTGTTCATTCATAAGAAGCAGACGATTATAATGATGATTATGGGTTATTAATGGCAAAGTCTTTCATTAGAATCAATGAACTCGCCTCATCCATCAGTCTGCCGCAATTTGTTTTACAAATTAAGTGACTATGGTGGACGGCAAGCCATATAAATGGCAATGTAATTTGACTTGATTGTGTTTTAAAAGTGTTTATAATTCTTTCATGGCATTTTGCTTCTAATGTGTCATTAAGATACTTATACTTATAAATATTTGTTTCTGTGACGTTATTTAAACATGTACATGTGTCCTCCTTGTTCACTTAAATTACATTATGTATGCCTTTAAGCAAATGGATTATTAGCTAACTTATGGAATGTAAGACAATTAATTGATGTATGGGAATTATAGATAAGTTCCATAGGTTCATTTGCTGTCAGTTTGTTGCCCTTACCCCATTGACCACCAGTGTCACTTTATTAATAATGCAAGTGACTGACCGACTGACTGATCCACTCTGTGTGTGTGTGTGGTCATTAAGCATTTATAAGCCTTTGGTTTTAGTGGGTCTAAAAACGGGTCAAACCACAAGTTGAAATCAATCAAATGTCGTTTCTTTTTCCGGGCTGCACAATTGCCAACATTTGAAGCAGAAGAAGAAGTTGTTTGCATTGAAGTTGTCTCTCTTTCTATCTCTATTCTATCTAAAGAACCGGAATTTCGGTATAAAATCAATCCAACGCGGTGTCTAAAGTTTTTTAATCCCTCATTTTCTAAAACCAAGTAGAAAATACTTGATTCCAGATTTCGACTATTTTATTGCTGATAATATACTAAATACAAACTTATAAAATATACTATGCTAAAATCAAGTATTTTTTCAAACTTACATTTTAGAATGGATTTCATTCTCTGTGCATTAGTGTGTGTGCTGCAATGTGCGGCAGCTGTATTATTGATTTTCTTGCTTTGGCATGCGTGTCACGTAGCCCGCCCTTGTGTCACACGCCCCCCAGACCCGGATCCAGATCCAGGCACATGTACCTGTTATCCTGGCGCATTGTTGCCGGCAGTCGCCTCACTCCACCTGCCCAATTCCCCTCCCGTTTGTGGCGGTTTCCATGCCGGCCGGACGACCAAAGTTGTTCTGCATAAGCACCAGAATTTGTTATCAGTCACGCGTCGTTGTCGGTTGTCGGTTGTCGGTTGTTGCAACACGCTCACACCACCCTCTACCTCTCCCTCTGTCTGCCACACATTTGTTTTGCCTTTAAGCTTCTAATATTTTCTTCCTTTGCTTCTTTTTTTTTAAAACACACATTTTTCCGCCTGTTAATGCGCTTTCCCAGCAGCTCAGTCTCAAAAGGGGTTCAACATGTTAAGCCTATTAGAGGCCAGACTCCCAATGACTCCAGCTCCAACTTTAACTCCAGTAACAGCCACAGAAACAGCTTCAAAGGCTTAGACAGTTATGGGCTTTGGGCATTTTTGCCTTGAAAATCTTTTTCTTGGAAATCCTATTTTTTGCACAGAAAAATGCTTAAGGCTGCGAGATAACACATACAAGGCAAAGAAAATTAATTTTCAACAAAACAAGATATAAAGTAGTTTATACAGTCGAACTTCCCTAACTCGAATCACCATTATCCATAGTAAAGGTTCGAGTTATGGAGATATTTGACTTATAGAGTTATGTTTATTAAGTTTTTTAATTTTACTGCCACTCATTTAGCTCGAGTTAGAGAGAAAGTCGAGTTATAGAAGTTCGAGTTATGGAAGTTCAACTGTATTAAAAAAAAAAAAAAATTTTAAAGAATATAAGTTTTCTATTAAAGGTTGGACAGAACTTAAGCTACTAATATAAGACTAAAAGATTTACTCAATTTAATTTTATTTAATTTCTATCAATTGATTTTTAACCTTATATAATTTAAAAAATTACTGCATACATTTAGGCATTTGTTTTGACTAAAAACTTGAAGCAGTTTATCTTTCGTTATATTTTTCCAATTTGATAGATTTTAATGTTCAAATGTTCTTTTAACAAAAACCAAACTTAAGAAATATAAATTAAAGTCTGTTCTTAGCAATTACTGACATTTAAGATATTCATGGTTTTTGCAAAATTACCTGGAAATATTCATTCTCTAGAAGAAAACTTGCAAGACAAATTGATGAACGAAACATTATCTAAAATGATGTGTGACAAAATTGTAGCCGAACTTGTTGACAAACATAACTTTATTAGCTTTTATTTAGCTCTATGGATAAGCTTCAACCTTTTCCTTCTCAGCGATATTAAACAAATTTCCTAAATTCTGTGCGCTCTGAAATGCATCAATTACCACATTTCTAAATACATATGATCTTATATTTTCTAAAAAAAAAAAAAATAAATTATGTGCAAGAAAAGGATAAAAATACATTTTTTCAAGCACGAAAAATGAAAATTGCCGCCATTTAGGCACATAGCCTCTACAACTTTTAATTTTCAAATGAAAAATAAACATGGAATAAAAAAATAAAAGCTAGTAAAGTGAAAAAAAATTGATTATGTGAATTTCTAAATTTCATGGTAACGACTAATACCCCGCGATTAATGTGCACGTCTCAGTTTTGAAGTTTATTAAAGCACGCCCTTACGCAGAATCCAAGGATACAATTTTTTTTTAAACCTATTTTTCATCAGATTACTCTAATAATGAAAGCGTTTAGTGAGGCGGAAAGGGTTAATATGCCACACTTCTCGTTTCTTTATCACATTTATCATTTATCTGATGATTTCATTTATTTTTTACCATATGGGCATTTCCACAGAAAGGTCCACCGCGGCCAAAAACGTATAATTGATCAGAAACTTACATCTTGTGAAATTTTCTTAATACACGTTTTTCGAGCTGTTTTCGGTATATACTCGTAATTAAAGAAAGAGAGACTGAAACAATATAAAAATAGTGATGGTAAAAAATGTCCCGTGCGAATTTGCATCAAATTGAAATAAAAAAAAGTGCAAGTCATCTTTGAAAAAAATCATAACCATTTTTAAAAGGCATCAATGCACAAGAGTTTAAAATTAGGTGCAGTAAAATATTGCCTCTGGATTCGCTGAAATTGGCGTTTGAATTGGTTGACCTCACAAGTCACTTCCATTTCGTGTCCCGTGTGAATCACTTTAATTTTTTCTATTATCTTAAAAATGAAAAATTACCCAAAATCAATCTTTGCACCAATGAAAGAGCTAATCAAATGCTATATGTTAAGCCCTTCATCAGAAAAATACCGTTTTCTTTTTACCGTTTTTTTACTTTGAATGTGTACGATAGTCCCGTGCACGAGTTTGGAAATGCCCATATATTCCTTTTCATTTTTTTAGATCAAGAGCATTGTAATCTCTACAAATGATTCGCTTAGCTTTTAAGCTCAATTAACTTTCAACTAACTGAACCTTAAGCTATGAACAATTGTTTAACTGCAGCTTAATGTCGTTAGCAGCTTCAGTTTTCCACATTTTATAAGAATTTTTTCTCTCTCCCCTCGCTCGTTAAGGTAATGCGTTGTCTGTGTGTGCGTGTGTGTGTGTGTGTGTGTGTTGGAGTAAATATATCTGTCTGTCTGTGACTGCGTGTGTATGAATGTCGCCTGTGCCTTATCAAATTTACTGCTGCAGTTTTCTTCCTTCTTTCTGCCTTCAGCTTTTCTTTCTTCTGTTGTCAACATGAGGGTGGTGTGAATATTCCCTCCCTTGGGGAAAGGTTGAAGACTTGTCATGGTGGTATTGGATGGTTTGGGTGGTTTAGGTGGTTGGGTGGTTTATTTGCAAAAGTATCATTTTCTTAAGCCGCTGCAAGGTGTTGCAGGCAAACTGCTGAGGGATGCCAACAATTTCCTTGGCAATTTCCGTTTCTTTCTCGACGCAACGCGAAATTAAAATGGAAATTTATGACAAAAGCAAAAAAAAAAAAATACAGAAAGAAGAAAGAGAAGATGAAGACAAATAGAAGAGAAAAAGGACTAAAAGCGTTACATTTTTACACCCACACAGCAGCTACACGAGCTGCGTTGGCCGTCAGCTAATTTTAACATACGCTTCGCAGAATGAAGGATGCGAAAATCGTTCATGTATCTGTCTCTAACGGTATCTATACCTATGTATCTCTAATATATGTGTGTGTATGTGTGTGCATCAACAGCAACATTGGCTATATTTAGTTACAAGACCGGCAATGCCGGCCGCCAAAATGTGGGCAGTAAATAAGATTGGCCCACGCAAAATGCCGAAAACGATGCGCTTTCAAATGGCGAGAACGGAGAGAGCAAAGGGAGAATGGCGTCGCTTAGGATTTCCATACATATACAAAGCTTCTTCACAAAACTAGCTGGCAACGCTGTACGAAAGAGCTTTTGCCTCAACCGATATATCGAAAAGCAGGAACAACTAAGTTGGATTTATGTGGCTTTTGACGTAATTAAAATTTGTAAGAAACCAAATTAAAGATAGGCGCTTTTCCTACTTTTCTATGATATTTTAATAATTTAATTTTGTATTATCTTACCTAATTGTGGTATATACTACTCTGAATACTATAGTATATAAAATTTTTTTTGTATCACATTAGACTTTTTTTTCTATTCACATAAATAAATAAATTTAATATTAATGTGAATTTCTTTTATTTACTTAAATAAGAACAGAAAAGGTGATCAAACAAAGCATTTCATGTGCACTTAACTTATTTTTCACAAAGAGTAAAAAATACTAAGCCTAAATGCAAAGTGAATAAATGCATTTCACTAAATGCTATAAAATGAAAAGCGAAAACCGGAACAGGCCTGATAAATATTTAATTTTATATCTTATGAACCATCGATAGCTACAATTGTTTTTAACTCGATGTGGCAACTCTGACAGTGCAGAGAGCTTTCGGAGCTTTTCTTACTTCAAGTCAGAGTGCGAAAGAAAAAGAGAACAAAAGCTTTTTGTGCTAATTTAACGTGGGAACGTTGCGCTTCAAAGTATGCTACGGCTTTTTCGTCTGTGTGTGTGTGTGTCCTGTCTATGGGTGTGTGTGTGTGTGTGACAGTTGCTGTTTGTTATTGTTGACACAAACGACCCTTATATGCCGTTTGTTGCAGTGAGTACAACATGTGCCAAGAACAACAGGACAATAGAGAGTGTTGCATGTAATTTGCCACTTTTATCAAGTGCCTCACAAGTATTGTATGCCTTATGGATGGCTTAATGGGATTGATTGCTGGGTGACTACAATGAGCGTGGCATAGAATAGATTGTACACACCTAGTTATTATATAGAAATTTATATACAACAGTAATTGACTTGTAATTGAACTGTATTTGAAACTGCTCCAACAACGAAACATTTCCCATTATGCATCTCTATTGATAATTCCGCAAGTGATACGCTAAAGGCGATATGCGAATTGGCTATACGGGTATCCTTATGCTGAGAGCAAAGAAAATAGGTCGGAATGTGAGGTGAGAATTACAACCACTAAACCCCTTCAATGCTCAAAAGTTTCGTGAAATTTGTGCCGATTATGAAAACTTTAATCGCACTAAAACTATCAATAAATCAAATATCTTTATAGTCAATGTTATGATCGTCAAAAACTTGCCTTTTATCTATTAGTGTTCGAATCAGTGATGTATATCGGTAGGATTTTATCGATACCGATATTGACAATAACAGTTTTCGGTATTGTTGTTGCTATAAAATATCGATTTGTTTTTGGGCATATTTTATATCTTTCTGATTTACGATCAGTTTCACGATCGACATAATAACAACTTTATTGTATTGAGTCGAAAATCAGATGTGCAAGAGAAAAATAAAGAATAGTCGTTTTTACTTTATTTTTTATACCCTTTACTTAAAAAATAAGTAAAAGGGTATATTTTATTCGTTGCAATGTATATAACAGGGAGAATTAAGCATCTCCGACCCTATAAAGTGTATATATTCTTGATCAGCATCAGCAGCAGAGTCAATGTAGCCATGTCCGTCTGTCCGTCCGTCCGTGTGCCTAGATCTCAGAGTCTATAAGAGCTAGAGCAACCAAATTCGGCACACAGATTTCTATAAACCACACAGGTCAAGTTTGTTTCAAAATTTTGCCACGCCCCTTTCTTCCTACGTAAGTTGAGAAAATTCACCCACCGCAAAGTTTTCAAGATACTACGATTTTTTTTACTAATTTAGGTTAAGTACTATTATTACCTATCATCCTACTAAATCGTAACAAGATCGGACAAACAGAATGATTAAAGCTTTTCAGCCATATAAGTGCCTAAAAGCATGCAATAAAAAATATTTTAAATTTATTTAAGTAAGTAACGGGTATCCTATAGTCGGGAGCTCGACTATAGCCTTTCCCACTTGTTTTTTTTACTAAATTCCGCATTTACAAATGCTGTTCTTATTATTTTTATTATGATTATTTTTTTGATGATTCGACTTGATATCGACACCTAGATTTTTGTTTTCGATCTATTGGGATTTGTCATCTATAAAACTTTTGTTTTTCCAAAAAATTAATGATTTAAAAATTCGATTTAAAACTCGGCCTATAATTTGGATTTACATCAATAGTATACACCCGTTGGCTTAAATTTCGGGCTGGGTATTATACAACAAGGAAGCTAGGGAAAGCGCAGGCGCTCTCCCACGCACTTGAGGACACAGCTGCCGCTGCTGCTGCTGCTGCTGCTGTTGCTATTGCTATAATAGGAGCAGTAGGTGTTGCCGTCAGTGTTGTCATTGTTGTTGTTGGAGTTAATGTTGTTGTTGTTCTCGTTGCTGTTGTCGTTGTCGTGTCAGTTACGTCGTGGCCTTTTTTGGCAACCAAATGCGAAACAAAAACAAAATTTGCGCAGCATTTTCATATGCGCGTCGCGCACTCAGCTGCCATACTCTAAATGTGGGTGTGTGTGTGTGTGTGCGTGTGTGTAGCAAATGGCAAAAGTGCGTGGAAAACAACTAAAAACTAAATCAAATCGACACGCAGCAGCAGCAGCAACACCAAACAATTTATTCAAGCGGCCCAAAAAACGATTTTAAATTTTTTTAAAATAAAATCAAATGAAATTTAATCATAATAAATATGAATAGAATAAAATATAATAAATAAAAGTGCCGCCTAAAAGTAGGCTAAATGCAAAAAAGGAATTTTATTTGCGTTGTGCGAGACGCGTCGCGAAATCATCACCTGTTCTCGGTTTTCGGTTCTCTTTTTGCTCGAAGGTCTACTCACAACTCTTGTTGTTGTTGTTGTTATTAGTCGTGTTGTTTTTGTTATTGTTATGATTGTTACTGGTGCTGTGGTCAATTGGGCTAAATATTTTCCTCTATCAATTTATAGTTTAATTCAGTGCAAGTGGAACGCAAATTTTTAATTCAATAAAAATATTTTTAATGACTTCATAAATGTATAACCAAGTGAATTAATATTAATAAAAATAATAAAATTTGGCAAGTGGCGCACAAAATTTCTCTCTACAATTTGTACTATTTTTAAGCGAACTCTATTTATTGTTATTGTTTTTATTATTTTAATATCTCTTTATGACTTTCAATTGAGTTGACACTACATTTTGCGCTATTTCTCAGCAAATTAAAATTATAATTGTTGTTTTGTATTACTATTTTTGTCATGAATATTTTTATTTGCCTGCCACATTTCTCAAATCATTAATAAATTGCAAACTTGAAACAAAAAATTGAAGAAAATGCTGTGCGCGGCAGCGGTTTGCATTTGTGGTAAGTGAACTGGCTAAAATACCCCTACCCCTACCCCTACCTTTACCCTTACCCTCATTCTTGACCAACCCTTACCTGCCCCAACGTAACGATAACGTTGCAGGTTGCAAGCTGATAAACTGCAACCAACCCCCATTTTATAACTGCTTATCAGTCTGTGCATCTGTGTGAGTGTGTGTATTGCAACTAACAGGTGTTTTGTGTGCAGCTAAAACACACATACACAAACACACACTGTTGCCAAGCTAACTGAGCCAGAAACTGGGCTATAATAAATTGCAATGTATGCAATTCTATTGAAACTACTATGAGGAACTTAACCGCTTTTAATGAAAGTCAACAAGTCAACCTTATAATAAACACATTCCCAGAAAACTTATTTAAATTTTGTATAAGTTTCCTTACCATAATCACAACAAAATTCTAATGAAATAGATAATTGCAAAATGTTTTTAATATTCTACGCAATTTTCCGCTTCGTGGTTAATGTTAATTACATAATGCGAATTTATTCTGTTTTAACTTAAAATGCATTTATAGCATATTTGCATATACATATTGCAAAACAGACTATAAACAAGAAACTTTATTTATTGCTGCACATGGCAGAATTTGTAGTTTCAAGTGCTTTTTTATTTAAGCCGAAAATGCGGCAAATGCGATAGAATTTATGCTTAGGGATTTGCCGCCCAAATATCAAAGTTCAATTCTATCGAATTGTGCGCACTGTGAGTGCGTCAGAAGTTAGTGTGAGGGGGGTTTCAAAAAAACTAGAACTTAGGTAGTAATATCGCCAAATACAGCAAAGGATTTCAGCAATGAAAAGTAAAAATCAAGTCGAAAATATTTAAGAATATATCAAGTAAAGAAAATGTTAGAAGCTTTCAGAGTTTAACTCTTAGTTTAACAAATAACAGACTTTACTGAAAATGTGAACAGAAATGGAAGTTGCATTATAGAAACATTTAGAAGTAAGTGCTTAGAAGTAAATTCTGAAAAGAAACTTAAAAAGATTTACCTTTATTTCTTTTTTTACATGGCGGGAAATTATAGTTGCGTTTGATTCTAAAGAAGTTAAAAAACATTTTTGGACACATGTTTGATGGTGATGGATTATTTTTTAAATAGATTTAGTATCTAATGCAATAGTTTTCAAATAACATTTTTAAGGAATATTGCTTTTAAAAATGAAAAAAAAAACGGACAACAAATTAGGAAGAAATATTCCTCAAGTTGTGCAAAACAAAACTCGAACTCAAGAAATTATATACAGGCCTGTTCCGGTTTTCACTTGATTTTTGCGAATTTCAATCCGAAAGATTTGATCGAATTTCCCCTAAATTTTCTTTCGAATTGCCTGTCGAATTGCCCCTTCTAAAATGTGCTGTATACTTTTCGGCAGAACAGTGTAGAAAAATGTTCCGAGCAAACCAAAATTTTGTGTCAAAAGAATTTGCGCCTGTTATAATGAGTAATTTATTAATAAAATATTTATTTAATCATAAGTAGAAACATTTTTCAAAAGTTAAATCTACTTGCGCTAAAAATTTTGTATTTTTGAAAGAGCGGTTTTGTTGCAGTGTTGAGAAATGTCTTTTTGCTGAGTTGTCAATTGTTGTACAGTGTTTGGTTACCAAAATAATCTGTTCTTTTTTGCATTAAATTTCAAACCGTTTTGTCCAAACTAGCATTAAAAAAACAAGAAATTGAATTCTTTCTTAAATTGTGGATAAAAATATGTAACAGAATACTTACTATTTTTTTCACATAGAAGGGCAGCATTAATAAATAACCGATTCACTTTCATTGAAACTAGGACAGGTCGAGCGAATCCGACAAACTTTTTAGGTTTGAGTCTTATCGATTTTGGGGTATGATGAATAAAAAATTATTTAAAAATCAAATACATTTTTCTTTATTTTTCTGATGACGCAACATTAATCCTAAAGCATTGGGCTGTTTTATAAATATTTTGCTTTTAATTTTATTTTACACTAAGTATCGATTGATCCCTTCCGAATTCAAACTCACTAGCTCAATGTCAAGTTAATTCAATCCGTAAAATCTTGAGGAAAGTGAAAATCCGAACAGGCCTGATAAACATTTTTAACCATAAATAGAATTGTAAAAAATGTTTCACAGTTTTCGGTAGAATGTCTGACAATAGGAGAACTTCAGTGGCAGCCCTCGCAACACATGTGTATGCAGATAAATCAAAAGGAAGCTGCAAATGCTAAATGTCATTTAATACGTGACAATGCGGCACAAATGTTCACAGCATATTTTTCGAGCGGGAAATTCTGTTATTGTTGCTCTAAACTGAATTTAGCAACTATATATATATGTATATGTGTGTGTGTGTGTGTGTGTGAGTGCGTAGGCGTAATTAAAAGGTATTCATACACACACACACACACAGCCGGCCAGCCGGCTAAAGGTCAAAGGTGCAAACAAACACTTGAAAATCTGTCTGTCTCTCTGTGTGTGTTTTTTGGGGGGTGTCACACACACAGTTTTATTCCACTTGGTTTCATTGATGATGTTTCCATTTACCGTTGAGCGTTCACCGTTTTACCATTTTAACATTTGTCATTTACCGATTTTCCGCATTTTCCTTGTTTATTTGCCAACAGGCCGATGCCAGTTTGGGCATGCACGAGCGTGAATACATTCAGGAATCGCTGAGCTATGTCCTTCGCATTCAGGAAGTGCAGGAACGCATCAAATTTGAATTTGTCGAAATACTGTTGGCCTTCATATCCGGTTGGCTCGTATTTTACCACACCGCCCACGAGCAGGCCGAGGATCATCGCGACTATCTGCAGGATCTGAGGCACAAGGTTCAAAAGGTAATCTTATCACTCCACTCACTTTCTCTCTCTCTTTCTCTACTCACACTTTCAAAATTACTCTTTACTCTTAGACTCGCGAAAATTTCGAGGAGGCTCGCGAAAAGGTCACCGAACTGAAAACCAAGTACATGGAAAAGCGTACGGTAAATAATCCCACACAAAATCAAAAAAAAAAAAAAAACAGCAAAATATTTTCAAAGATTTTAATCAAAATTTTCTTTACAAAAATTTACAGAAGTCGGAGGAGATTTTCACCAAACGCGGTTATCTCTTTTTGATGGAAAAGAGTAAGTTTTTCTTTCACTTATTTGTTGCTTCCGTTTTTTGTTTTTTTTTTTTTTGTTTGTTTTTTCCTTTTTAACATTTGCTAAGGTTTAATTAGTTGGCAATGAGAGATTCGCATATTAACAACCATTGAAACTATTTTAAAAATCAGTCTTGAGTAAAATTTTAAATTGCAATTTAATTAAATTTTATTTGGAATAACTTGAGTTATATTTGAGCCCTTTTAAACCAGTTTAAAGTATGCAAATGTATCTCAACTTGCTAAC
The DNA here is from genome assembly GCA_963924055.1 of Drosophila limbata. Classification (NCBI taxonomy): domain Eukaryota; kingdom Metazoa; phylum Arthropoda; class Insecta; order Diptera; family Drosophilidae; genus Drosophila; species Drosophila limbata. Next base: position 8,525,207 of record OZ001351.1, on the reverse strand, counting down.
CAACTATTTAAGAAATTTCAAATTATTATTTATATTTTTTTTTTATTTTTTATTATTATTGCCCTTATTGCCACGTAAAATGAACCTGAAGCCATTTAAATGTTTAATGTTGTCTAAAATACGCAATGCTTAACCTTAATCTAACGATAAATGTTTTGCTCTTTTCCCCCCTTCCAACTATTTTTCCAACTATCTATAATTTTTTCAATAACTATACACACATATACACTTTCCGCACTAACAAATTGTTGAAAATATTGATGGGTCTACTATTATATTGTGTGTATTTTTGTTTCTTTTATTTATTTCTCTATACCTTTCCATCCATCAACCCCAAAACCCAACTCAACTACGTATTTTGGGCATAAAACTGTGATCTCTCTGCCGTGTGCTTTTTGGTGTCAACTGCAAAATCTGTGACTGTGCAACCAAAAAAAATATATATACAAAAATACCACACACTCAAACAAAAAAAAAAACACAACCATACACCACACTCTAAACTCTGAACTCTTGCCTGTCGAAACGAATTCTCTAGGTTCCCTTCTGAAAATCTCACTTTTAGAGCCTTTCAAAGCAACATGGACGAAATACTATTGCACATTCAAGAAACAAAAGCGCGAGTTCACAATGCTCCAGTTCAATCAGATGAACCACAGTTTCACACGGCCCGAGGCCCGTGAGGACGAGAAATTGACGTTGTTCTCGTGCCAACGACGAGCCTCCGAGTTTGAGAAGCGTTTCTGCTTCGATTTAACCTTCAAGGAGAAACCGGGCATTGTGTATACGTTTCAGGCGCTTAGCGAAAAGGATCATCGCTCCTGGCTAAGCGCCATGGATGGCACGGAACCGGTAAGCTACAAAAAAAAAAATGAAATTAAAATCATACGCTCTTGGCCTAAGTAGGAAAACGCAATTATGACTTTGTTACATGGTATTTGCTCACAAAACTCAAACTATTGCTTAAAACATAATGTCGCCTTCCTCATCGTCGACATAAGAATAACAACGTAGTGGCCTTAAAGCGCAACTAACAATAGCTGCTGCAAGTCGAGGCGCTGAACACATTAGTAATTTATTTGGATACAATTAAAAAAAAAGTTGCTCCTCGGAAAGATTTAACACTCAATTTAAGATGTTATCTATATAAAAAAAAATGACAATTTTGAGGACCTTGATCCATCTTGTTCTTTAGAAAGCAAAAAGATACTGGAAAACTAAATTTATTTTCATTTAAAATAGTATCGTTTTCTTACTGAATTCAATGACTTATTAATCCACCCTTATAACTTATCAATCATCAATCGATAGCACTCTTAAATAATAGTTATATTTTTACAGACCTATCTGGCGCCTGGCAAAATGAAGGCCAATGAAGCTTATCAATTGGATGAGACTGGCTTCATGTTTGTGCGTCGCTGCATTCAGGTCCTGGAGAGTCGAGGACTCGAGGATGAGGGCATTTATCGTAAGAGCGGCGTTGGTACCAAAATTAACAAACTTCTTGCTCTCGGCATGGAGCGCAAGGAGACGGAGGATGTTTTTATCGATGACAAGTATCGGGATCTCATGGAGAGCAACACAATTGCCAGCGCCCTTAAAATGTATCTGCGCAATCTGAATGAGCCACTGATGACCTATCACTATCACAGCGGTTTCATCGAGGCAGCCAGTGAGTATTGACCACAAATCAATCAACATCAATCAACTAAAATTGCATTTAATTATTAATCGAACTCTTTTATCTGCCTACAGAGAAAGAGAGCCTCAATCAGCGCGTGAATGAGGTGCATAAGCTGGTCTACAAACTGCCGCAACCAAACTTTGAAATGCTGGACATGGTCATCAGGCATTTGACTGAGTAAGTGTTCAATCAACCAACGATTGGTGAACGAATGACTGAATGAATCAATTAACCGTAGATTCTCATGTCTATGATTGTTTAGCTTAGATTTTAATTATAGCGTGTTTCAATTCGATTTCAGATTGTAACTCTTTAATTGCTTAACGATACTAAAAGTCGTTTTCAAGAGGTATTCAATTAAAGCTTAGTCGGCAATTTTGTCACTAGCGTGTGACTGCCTTGTAGGCAATTTATAAGATTCATGCAATTAAAGTTACGTTTCTATCAAAAGCGTGTAACTAACTTTTAGAATAATTGCATCTCCAAGCAAACAGAATCATTATCGAAATTATTTTGTCACTAGCGTGTGACTAATTGAATTGTATAGCAAATTTAGTCACTAAAATTTGTCTTTCTGCTTTAAATTCCTACAAGAAGCAATTGCCGTTGAAGTAACCGTAGTACTTTTAGGCACTAGCGTAAGTTGACAGAAAATGTAACCAATAGAGACAGGAATTCCTCACTAGACTGTGCATAAAATTTGAAGCTATTAAAGATAAAATTAGTAGCTCCATTCGTCACTAGCGTAAACCAAACTTCTTAACCAAGAAAATCTGCAATCAAATTCGTAACTCACTCCTCAAAATGAGTCTTGTGTGTAATTGTATGAATAATTTATTTCGTCACTAGCGTGCTGCTGTCCTAGGGAAGCAAATGTATACAAGCTTTTAGTACAAGCACGAAACTAAAAGAATATTAAGGGGGTTGACCCGTGTGACAGTTTGACAAAATCTAAATTTTTGTCGATGTCGCTTAAAAGTTATAGCGCTGAGAAGGAATGCGTTTAAAGGCCCGGCATAGCGAATTTGAACTTTCAAACGAGTTTTCCTCGAAACCACATTTTTTCAACTGGTCGCCATGATATCTGAAAAGCGACTTAACGGTAACGGATCGACTTGAAATTTATATGGGGCTACAAGATAATTAAAATGGGTTTTTTTATTCAACAATATTCAATATTTTCAAACAATCCTAGTATATCTTGTAGCTACAGTCACACAGATTATAATGCCTTGTTACTTTTTGATTTCTGATCACCCAGTCGGACGGAATGCAGTACTTTTTTAATGTCTTACTTCCCCGCGCTGTTGCATAGAAAGTTTGTAGCATATTGACCTTAAAAAAATATCGAAATCTACATCAATCATAAATAAATTTATGGTAAATTCAAAGTTTTATGTTTTGAACGCTCTTCAAAAAAAAATTCCCAATAAACAGTGAAAAAAACGGACGTCACACGGCTCAACCGCCTTAAAGTAAAACCCTAGAAATCAGTGCAAATCTTTCTAAATTATATCCTAATTCCACTTTCAAACCTGTTTGTAATTTTAGAGTGTCGCGGAAATACGAGAAGAACAAAATGTCTGTGTTCAATTTGGGCGTTGTCTTTGGTCCAACACTTTTGCGTCCGCTGGAGGAGACGGTGGCCGCGATTCTGGACATCAAATTTAACAACATTGTCATCAACATACTGATTGAGAACTATGAGAGGATCTTCAAGAATGATCCCAGCAGCAGTGTGACGTCGGCGGCGTCTGTTGTGAAAGGGGCAAGTTTGCATCCGAGTAGCGCCAGTCCGCCGACACGAATGCCACGTGCCTCACAGGTGGGCAAGGCGGCATCAACGGGCGGTGGAGCAGGAGTTGGTGGTGGTGGTGGTGGTGGTGGCAGTGTGGGACGCAGTTCGATGTATTCACCGCAACAGAAAGTTTATCGTGTGGTTACCAAATCCAATTATACGGAGCCAACAATGTCCAGCAGCTTGCAGAATATTCCAAATGGCATGATCTATGCACATGGCCCGGCAAGTGCGAGCAGTAGTACACCACCAGGAGGTGGTGTTGGCAGCACCACAAATGGCGCTAGCAACACGCCACATGCCACAAACGGTGGTGGCAACTCGAGGCCAACGCAAATGGGCAGCATGAAAAATCTGCATGCGATGACACAAAGTGACATCAGTGGACGTCGCAGTGGATCGGATGCAGCAGCAGCTGCTGTTTATGGCATACTCGGTGGTGGTGGTGGTGGTGTTGGTGCTGGTGCTGGTGGTGCTGGTGGTGCAGTCAATGCAAATGGTGGCGCCACTTTGCAAGCCCATCATGCCACACCAGCAACGGCAACAAGTAATTTACGGCATGCCGATTATTTGATGGCAACGGCAACTCCGGTTTCCCAGTCCGCATCGAGCAGTCACATTTATACGAATGCCGTTGGCAGCAATCGCTTGAGCTTGAATAATGTATCCCCGCCGACGGCAGCGATGCGCAAGGAGCGTTTGCTACAAAACTCGGGCAGCAGCAGCGCCATTGTCACTGGACCACAACAACATCCGCCCGTGCAACGCAGCCATTTTGGCTATAATCAGGCAAAGCATTATTCACCTGTTGCCGCTGCCTCCACGTCCAGTTCCAATGAGAGCGTCTGCGATTCACTTTCCTCCAACAATGGTGGAGTGGGAGTGGGAATGGGAGCAGGTGGAGTTGGAGTGGGAGTAGGAGTAGGAGTAGGAGGAGGAACTGGAACTGGAACTTCAACCGGTGCTGGTGGTGTTGCCTTAATTTCTGGTGGCAGCACCAGTGCCAATGTGACGCGTCTTCTCAACGCACGCAGCTCCATTGATTATCCGCCCATCACATCGCAAACATCGTCGCTTTCCACGCTTTTGGGCTCCACCTGCGATGATATTGTGACTGCCACAGCGGCGCCATCGATGATTGGCGGTGCCGGGATGGGCAGTCTCAGTGGCAGCGGCTCCACAAATGAGAGTGCCGACTATGCGCCAACCAAAATGCATCGCAATCGAGACATTAACCAAATCAAGCGCGATTTAACAGCGGGAACTGCGTAAGTTGAACAATCGAAGAGAAAGGCTACAAGTAGGAGTCAAAGTTGTGAAAACACAAAAGATGAATAGAAATGGAAATGGAAGTGCTAGAACAAAGAGATGTACAAGTTGTAGAAGTACAAAATTCGAATCACATTTTGAAATAAATGTAATGAATGTAAATTTATATACAAATAGGTGTAGAACAAATGGATATTGCATTAGTATAGGTAGTAATATTAGAAGAAGTAGAAATATACAAGTATGTAAAAGATATAGAAGTGGGTATAAGTAGGAAACATAAAAGTAAAAGTAGAAGTATTTAAGTAAATAAAAGATATAGAAAAAAATAAAAATAAATGTAGAAGAAATAGAAATTGTCGAAGTATAAGTGGGAAAAATAGAAGTAAAAAATAGAAAAACATTAAAGTAAATGCGGAAGAGTTGAAAATATTCAAGTAGATGTAGAAAACAATAAGTTAAGCACAAGTTAAAGTAGAAAAAATTTAAAAGTAAAGATTTAAGTACTAGAAGAAGAAAAACTAAAATTAGATATAAGTAGAAGATGAAGTACACTTTGAAAAAGAAGTAGAAGTAGAACTAAAAAATCAATTAAACAAATACAAATGGAAGAAATAGAAAAACTGGTAGTACTTATAAGTAGGAAAAGTTGATGTACACATAGAAGATGGAAAAAAGTGATAGAAAACGGGAAGAAGGAGAAAACTAATAGATGTAGAAGAATAAAAAGAGAAAGAAAGGAAGAAGAAAAATAAGAAGAAGAAGAGGAAGAGGAAAAGCAATAGATGAAAGAGAAGGAGTAAAAGTCGCAGAAGTAATAAAGAAGTTGCATTATATAGTAGGAACAACTATATGAAAGAAATTTAAATAAGATGAAATTTAGGAAATACATAAATAGAGAAAGAATAAATAGGAATCTAAGTAAAAGAAATAAAAATATAAATGTATGTAGACGAACAATAAGATATAAAAAAGAATTGACAAAAAAATATATATGTTAATGTTGTAATACAAATAATAATATTAATACAATTGTTCACAGGCGAGTGCGTACTTTATATGCCTGCATGGGCGAAAGCGAGGGCGAGTTATCCTTTGAGCCAAATCAGATAATAACGAATGGTAAGTGATTATCATCAGGATTCAACCAATAAATACATTTTAATCAACACTAACTATTCATTTTTTTCATTTTCGATTTGCAGTGCGTTTCTCACATGAGCCCGGCTGGTTGCAGGGAACGCTGAATGGGAAGACGGGACTTATACCGGAGAATTATGTGGAGCATCTGAAGCCATACCACTAGAGTGCGCATTCTATCTAAATTCCCCCCATCACTATTACTCTCTCTCTCTCCCTCTCTATCTGTGACCCCCTCGTTTCTTCCTGTAACCGCGTTAAGTACTGTACGTGGCATTAGCCTAGTATATGGCGCCATCAAAAATCGCAAAAAAAAAAAACACTGTGTAAAATTGTATAAAACTGAACAAAAAAACGAAATGAAGGAACGCAACAAAAAAGAAAGGTAAAGAAAATAACCAATACTTCCGAAGAGTATTTAGTTATGATATGAGATATATAATACAAATATATGTGAACAATTATATATATATTATATTATACTATATTACTATATATTGTATTAAATTTAATTAAACTAGCTGTAAGCTTAATGTGAAGTGTTAAGTCTAAGCCATAAAAGCCACCAGTTTACTTTAGTACGTACTGCAACCACACAAGAACATGAACAACAACAACAAAAGCAAAAACAACAGCAACAACTAAAAGATAAAGTATATGTACATGCATACACTTACATATGTACATACATATTTATATATCTGTATGTATGCATTTTCCCCTTGCAAAAAGATTTAGTTAGTTTCAAAAGTATAAAAAAAAATCAAATGCAAAGATTTTAAATTTAAAAATACATATATTTTGTTAGAAGAAATTGTAAAAGAAAACAAAAAATAACGATGGAAGAAAAGAAAGAAAGAAGAAAGCGGTAAAAGTTTGCTTTGCTTTGGCCCAAAACGAGACGCACAGAGAAAGCGGCAAAGTTGAGAGAGACTAAAGTAAACAATATACAACTAGATATATATATTTGCTTACTATACTTATACTTTATATAGTATATACATATACATGGAGACGAAGGAAAAGAAGATAAAGAAAAAGAAAGAAAGGAACCCAAGTAAAACGGCAAAAGTTTATTAATTTATTGTTGTACGCTTGTATTTGTTGCTTAATTATAAACAAACAATTTTTTTTTTTTGTATACCTTTTAAATGTATATAATATTAATAATTAATGGAAAACAAACACACACACAGACGAGAGAAATATATATATATATAACATATATACATAACTGTACATTGCAACACACACATATACACATACACACACGAAGAAAGCATGCTTTAAGCTGCTATTGAATACATATATATATTTCCAAAACCCAACAACAACAACAAATAATATAGAAAAAAAACCATTTTGTAAATTACACCTACAACACATTTACAATTTAAATGTAAATCAAAAAAAAAAAAAGAAGGCATATGCATTTACAATTTTTGTAAACAAATAAAACAACTAAATATGAGCGAGAAAACAATTACAAATTTCAATTGGTTTGTGAAGCAGAAGCAGCAGCAGCAACAACAACAACAAAATAGTACGATATAAGATCCTTGATCCTTTTATATAGCAAAGAAAAAAACAAAACAGCATGTACTATTTACATATACTACTATATATCTACTTACCATTTATACCATATACATGTGTATATGTATAGTATCCATATATATATGTATGTATACCTAAATAACTGTAGAGCAACAACAACTGTACTCATAGGGTCGTCCATTAACAATACAAGAAATCCACAAGCACAATATATACATTCCACTTGCTTACCATCCACAAACAACAACAACAACAACAACTACATCGACTTTACTACTACTATAACAACTACAAACATATAAATATAGAGTTAAATAATACATATGTATGTATGTTAAAATGGAACCTTCCCAAATGCACAGGTTAAAGCTACTATCTGAAGCTTAAAGCAAAACTAACCATATCAAAAGCACAACGACAGCCCGCAGCATTATGAAAACCCACCAGAAAAGAAAATTTAATAAAATAGTATTGATAAAGAAAAAAATCCAAGATACACATTTAACAGGCATTCCATTAAATAATAAACACAGACACTCACACAGACACACACACACATGCACACATACTCTATATACATGTTTGTTTATTTAAACAAAATATTTTTGTTAACATGTTGCCAAAAATGAATAAACAACCTGCAAAACCAATTAATAATAATATAATAATAATAATAATAAAAGCGTATTTATAAAACTTAAATATTATTGCATAATATGTATGTAAATTCAATTGTTTTGTTGTTTGTAATGGCTAAGTTGATAGAAAAATTATTCAAAAGTAAGTATGTACATGTGGTAAGTAGTACCAATGCTTTTGTCCATCGCTGTCCCAGTAGACCAAGCAACGGACGTTGAGCGAGAGTCGCCAAAAGCTCATAAATTGGCTTACAAACAGACAACTTGCGGTCAAACACCGTGCGACAACCGAGTTACCCAAAATAATATTAAGTACGTAAATAATAACATAGGCATGAACGTAATATATGCAAATGTGGATTTCATAATAATATTATATATCTTATAAAAAAACCTCTTTACGAGGTAAAAGTCTAGTGACGAAATCATTTTCATGCACCAAAATTTCTGATATCCAATTTTTACATATAATTTACTAAAAAAAAATTTTGTCACTCGGCACTGCGCAAAAAATAAATATTTATTAGGTATAAAGAAATTAGCGCAATGTGCCGAGTGACAAAATTTTTTTTTGTAAATTATATGTAAACCTTAATATTACTCGTCACAAAATTGGATATCAGAAATTTTGGTGCATGAAAATGATTTCGTCACTAGACTTTTACCTCGTAAAGAGGTTTTTTTATAAGATATCAGAAATTTTGAAGTAAGATATCAGAAACTTTGAAAATTGCAATATTTGTTGACGGTACAACTTTGTCAAAAGGTGTTTATTGTTTGTACAAGTAAAAACAAACTGTTTGGCAACACTATTTTTTTTACAAACATACATGCAAAATTAGAAAAAATCATTACTGGCGTTTTCTCAAAATCGCCAAAATGTAGCTGTTTACCTTTTTACTTAAAAAAAAAAGTTCAAAGTATGCCTAAGAGCCCTTTGAAATACCTTTTCAACGATATATAGATCACATCTGTAGCTTTTATCGCTTGGATGCTATGGGGGTTTCAATTTTAGCGGTTTTTAGCGATTTCCCGCTAAACTAGCGATTTTTCGAAAAAGTCGTAAAACAAACGTTTCTATATTTTAATCATAAAATGATTTATCTGCCGCTAAAAGAATTCACCACTTGCAAGCAGTTTATTTCCGCATTACGCTGCAAGCAGTGTACATACTGCATATGTACATGCAGTAGTGTAAAGGTGAAAGGTATGTTCAGTTAATAGGTAATATCTTGCCCAAACGAATTTTGACAGATATGTGTTATATGTCAAAAAACGCGGAATAAAATTGCCTATAACATATAACATATTTTTTGGTGATTTCATGTGTAGATTTTTCTTAAATCGCTAAAATGTGGGAAAAAATACCTTATTTCACCTGTAGCGGTTTACCTTTTTAGTTAAAAAAAAAACTTTGAAGGTATGCCTAAAAGCCCTTCAAAATACCGTTTCAACGATGTATATATCACATCTGTAGCTTCTATCGTTTGGGTTTCAATTTTAGCGGTTTTTAGCAATTTCCCGCTAAACTAGCGATTTTTCGAAAAAGTCGTAGAACAAACGTTTCTAAATTTTTGAGCGAGAACAAGTCGTCATTGAAACTTTTAAGCTAAATTAACGATTTGATCCAAACAAACAGACAAACAAACAGACAAACAAACAGACATACTGACTTTTCATCTCGTTTTGAGAAGGGCACCAAAAATTTCAAAAATTATTATCTTTTGAACCAGTGGTCGGATTTTGAGGATCGAGGTGTCATTCGACGCGTATTTTTGATTAGAATAGTAAAACATTAAAAAAAAAATTCAGAAAGGCTCCAACGGCCCCATTAGCTCCAATCATTTAAATTTTGCCCCTCCCACTTACACCTGTTTATCTCACAAACCAATTGAGTATTCAAAAGTCTTAGTATGCACATTTGTAGGTTAAATTGATACCTTTCGATCGGTATATAACTCGACCTGATCGGACAGTCATAGCAAATTTTCCATTCTTCCTGTGTATATATGCTAGTCGCCTTCGCACCCTTCGTGCTGCTTTCGTCACTAGAGCGGACTGCCGTCCGCAGTGATTTGTACAGCAACCCCAAAACAAAAGATGGCGATGGAGGGCAGCATGCACAGCACACAAAAAGCGAAAAACTGCGTGTGGATGCAGACGACGACCTCGGAAGTTAAAAATTAATTTTTTAGTTAAATATTTTATATTAACTAAAATAAAAAAAATGTAACAAGTAAATATAAAATAATCAGAAAAAATATCATTTCATATTTATTTTAAAGATTAGTAAGGCATCGTTTGTAATATTATACAAGGTATGCGAAAAATATCATAAATGTTCTGAGAAAGATACTTTTACGTGCGTATTGCGTATCGTATTTGCCAAGTTTGCTGCCACAAACTGAGCGACAGATGACTCATATTTCTATCACTTTCAGATCTGGAAACTGACTTTTTGCCCGTTTCAAATCCGTAAAACTATAATTTTCGCTATCATAAATGAAATTTTGGTCCCCTGGGTATTTATTTAAAGCAGTGCTAATTTCCTGCACTGCTTGCCAGATACAAATTTGATTTAAAACACCAAGTGAAAAACAGTCACAGGCAAAAACTTGCAGTCTTACAACCTAAAGATACAAATATAGAACAACAGCTTGACATTTTTACTGGAAAATCTGGCTAAAAATAAATCGGGGCGGCTACTTTCGTTTAAATGCAAAATGTATCAGTAACATGACTTGCACTCATTGTTTTGCGACAGCTGTTCGCGTTGGTGCTGCCGCCATTTGCATCGCACAGCTGTCGCTGGGTTAGAGTAGCGTTGCCACATTTACCAACAGAATTACGTCAAGTGAAAAAATATTTCTTTTGTATTAATATATTGTAAATTATCAAATAAAGCATATTAATATTTGGCGTGTCATAATGGTATTGCTATTTGTAGTTGAATTTGATGGACATAACATTTGGCGCCAAAAATTATTTGCCCGCAATTGGCCAATGCACAGTGTGGCAACACCGTGACTTCCCGCCTTTTTATCGGGAGAAACAGTTGAGCGACACAATTAATTAATACGTCGCAGTCGTTGCCGTGCATGCCTTTTAAAGAACAACAAATAGCGTAAAGTGAAAATTAGCAATAACAGAAGCAAAAAAAACGCAGTTACGTGCAAAATAAAATCGCAGTAAAGCCGAAATCGAATAAACTCAATGCGCCCGCTGCGCTGTGAAAAAGTGAAAAGTTCAGTCGTTGACGTTTCGTCTTTCTTGTTGTTGCTGCAATCGCGCGCTCATTTGCCGAGCTGAACCCCTGCGGCCGCGCCCGCTGCCGCCGCTGCTGCTGCTGCTGTCGCCGTTAGCAGCAATTCTAGACAAAATATAGTGAATAGATTTGATCTTTTTTTTTTTATTTTTTTGTTGCATTTTGCATACGAAACTGAAATCACAGCAACACGGGCAACAACGACACCGGCAACAACAACACAAAAATGAGCAACGATGTGCAAGAGCAAGAGGTGGGCGCCGAGGTTGTCACCAGTGCCAGCGCCTCCATCGATGATGGCCAAGAGAGTATGCGCTGCAAATTTGAGAATCTATGCCGTGATCTGAACATGGATAGCCAGACTGAGGAGGAGGCCTTCAAAATGCTCATCGAGGTGCTGCAGCATTATTCTCTGGAGGTACGTCGTAATGTGTGTGTGTGCAGATAGATGGCAGTGCTGCCAACTTTCGTAAAATGATAGCTACATTTAGCGGGCAGATGAAATGCAAACTTTTTCAATAATTAAATCTACAAACAAAACCTGTATTAAATTTTTGAATTATTTTTGTTTATTATATGTACATAATTTTTTGTTTTTAAATTTTATATAATTTCCATTATTCTTTCCATGTTTATTATAAGATGAAACGTAAATCCAAGAAATTATTTAGATATTATTCATGCAATTAAAATTGCACTTGTTTGGGGTCTTTCAAATCTTTTTCAAGTCCGGGATAATTTTTAAGCAATGTACAAAATGCACTACAAAAAATTATAAATAAGAGTATGTCATTTTGTTAAAATCAGTAAAACGTCGGTCTCCACTTAAAATTAGACCTACAGAGGATTTATTTTGAAAATGGCATTAATTTCCATACCTTTTACGTTAAAGTAACGTGCAATTAATTAACCTTGACCTTAACTTGACATTGTTCTTCCTTAAAATGTTACATTGTAGTACTTTCTGTGAAAACAAAAAGAAAGCGAAAACACATTTAATAATAGCTAGAATTACCCCACAAAGTATTACACATTTAAAAAAATTACCCAGATTTGACCGGAAAAAAGCTGTTGTCGCAACACTGATAAATATTTTTGCATATGTGTGCATTGTATACTAAATGTGCATTTGCATCTGTGTGCGTGTGTCGTTGCAGGGGGAGATCATGCATTGGTTTTGTTGTGCTCTATTTGCGGCATGCCGTCAATCGACCACGCCCACGGTGGGTGGCCAGGATACCGTTGTAATGGGCAATTGTGTGCCATTAAACAATTTGCTGCGCAGCTGTCAAATGAGGTATGTTGTTCCCCACTTCCATTTCCCATCACATTCTCATTTACAATACATTATATGTATTAAATCTGTCTATTTTTCCTTTTGGTGCAGCATCTACGAGTTCAAAAAGAAGATCAAACTGTGGTGCGACATGGCCAATCTACCGCAGGATTTTATACAACAAATCGAGGAATTGGAGCGCAAATTCAGCATCACATTCACGCTCTACAAAAAGTATCGTGTCATCTTCGAACAAGTCTTTTTGTGTCCGCCCAACGAGAAGAAGCATCCAAAATACAGGTGCGTCTTACTCAGATACACACATGTAAATACATATACATACATATTTACATTTTCGGAAAAACTTTACCATTGATCAGCATTTTAAAATTAATAAAAAGAACCAATATATATTCTTTAGATTCTTCTCCAAAAACATACAAGTGTTACTAACTAGTTATATATGATTTAATTTAACATGAAACATTTTTCACATTTTAACTGATTTTTCTGAATTTTTTTCACAGCGTTAAATGTACGTACATTAAGCTGGATGATATTTGCTGGCGTTTATTTTTGTGCGCCAAAAATCAGAAGCCAACAACAACGCTCGACTTGGTCACATCGTACAATTTAATGATGTGCTGCATTGATCTCACCTTTGCCAATGTGCTGGCCGAGAAACGTACTGATCTCATCAATCCGAAATTTGAGGGACTGCCATCGAACTGGAATGCGGCGGACTTTGATGACACCCAAGCCCGCAATCATTGTATACTTAAATACTTTTGCGAGATGACGGACGAGGCAAAGGCCATGAAGGCGAATGTCTTTAGCAAGATCATGCATAGCTTCTTTCAGACAAACGTAAGCTGGATTTGTAGTCAGTTTATCTTCTCATATTGCTCTTCAATAAATTGATTTTCTTGTTTGCAGACCGTCTTTGGTAAAAAGGACACGCTGCTCGGCCTGGTGGCCAATGAGAACTTTGAGCGCAATCTAAAATCTCTAAACTTTAGCTATGAACAATATGTGCTTAGCGTTGGCGAGTTCGATGAACGCATTTTGGCCGCATATCCGTTGGATGCCGGCGAGCATAGCAATCTGAATGAACAGGCACTGCGTCCTCCAGTTACCCCATTGACACGCAAACAGGATTTGCCCGCACAGCCCGTGATGTCGGAGCAGAAGTTCGAACCGGTCGCCAATGCCACCAACAATGTGAAGAAGCTGAGTGCCAACATCAGTCGCATCACTGGACCCACCGATTTTGTCAAGTACTTGAAACCCATCATTATATTATTTTATTACCATTTTTTTCCGATTATATTTATATGTTTCGCAATTGAGACTAAGAAAGAGCAAAGTCTGCATTTGATGTATTTTATACATTTTTTTGTTTTGTTAAATTTATCAGCAATCAAATTAATAGGCTGTTTCTAAAAAAAAAAAAAAAAAGAAAATATGTTAAAAGACGAGTATTTAAAAACTCTAAGAAATGCTAAATAATTTATTTTTTATCGACATCCAAGAAAAGAATTACAGATGTAGGTTTAAAATAAAATTAGAAACTAAGATTGATCAACATTAAGCTAATTCTATTATATTTTCTGTGTATTGCAGAAAAGCCGGCGAGGAGGAAATTGCCAAGATGGAGAACCTAATTGCCCAGAAGGAACGAGCGTTTTTGAAGGCGTATCCAATGCGTAGCGAGGCCGAGAATCGCTTTCGTTTGGCCAAATCACTTTATTTCTATCTGGTGGATCTCATACTGCGCGCTGAGATTAAAAATAATCCAGATATTCTGCACAAGATCTCAAATAAATTTATTGTCGTACTGTTGGCCTGCTGCACGGAGTTGGTGCTCGAGGCCTACAACACAGAGCTTAAGTTTCCCTGGATTCTGGAATGTTTCAGTATTAATGCCTTTGAATTTCACAAGATCATTGAGATTGTTGTGCGCCATGGCAGCCCCGATGGTTGGCTAACCCGCAGCCTGGTCAAGCATCTCAATTCGATTGAGGAAACCTGCTTGGAGAGCTTGGCCTGGCTGAGCTCATCGCCAGCCTGGGATATCATTGGCAATACACCGCAACCGCTGCCCACCTGTAAAGAGGTGAACAAGGATAAAGCTGCCGGTGTGCAGATCTTTTTGCGCAAGGTCTATCTGTTGGGCTGGCTGCGCATCTCCAAGATGTGTGCCGAGCTCAATCTGAGCGAGAAGAAACCCGACAAGATCTGGACAATATTCGAGCATTCGATAACACACGAAACTAACCTGATGCAGGATCGACATCTCGACCAAATCATAATGTGTGCAATATATATTTATATTAGAGTAAGTAATGCTTATTATATATTAACCCCCTCTCTCTCTCTCTCTCTCTGGTTGTCTCTGTCTTTCCCTCTAGCGTTCTCTCTCTATTCCGTGAACTCGTTCCTGGTTTAGACAAATAGAAGTGTCATTATTTGAAACTGCTTTTAATATCTTACTTAAGTTTAGTTTTTAACTTATAACAGTTTTATGATATTGTTAACAGATTTTAACAATTTTGTTCAGAAGATTTATTGAGATATCTGAAAATACTAAAAATTTGA
This sequence comes from Drosophila limbata, assembly GCA_963924055.1. NCBI lineage: Eukaryota > Metazoa > Arthropoda > Insecta > Diptera > Drosophilidae > Drosophila > Drosophila limbata. The sequence continues at coordinate 8,509,982 of OZ001351.1, read as the reverse complement.
CTTCAAAATTTTACCCACTTGCAGGTGGGTTTCCTGTAAGAATTTTAGCCTTCTAGCTCTTACCGTTTAGACTCTGTATTGATGTATAGATATGTATCTACAGAGTTAAATCTCTTTTTTTATATCACATCTTTCCATCTTTTACAATCATGCTCTGCTCATATTTATGTTTTCTCCTCTCTTCTTTGTAGGTTACTAAAATGGAGGAGCCAAAATTTATAGACATTATGCGCGCCTATCGCAATCAGCCGCAGGCGGTTAATAGTGTCTATCGGGAGGTGTACATCAACACCAAGAAGGATGGTGAGCGCGTCTACAGAGATATTATACACTTCTACAATTACACGTATGTCCCAAAGATGACGGAGTTCTGCATCAATTATCTTAAGGAGACAGCGGATGTGAGTAAACGAATTGAATATACATACAGTTACAGTATTTCACGCAATTGTTTTATTTTTTATTGGATTTTAAATACAATTTTTGTTAATGCAATTTCATAACTTTTTTGCATTTTTAGAATGTTAATCTGTTGCTGTCGCCGCATCCCATAGAGCGCACAGTGCTGCCCAAGAAGCTAATACACAATCACTCACTCTTTGTCACAAATATGCAAAAGAATGAGAAACAAAATTCCCCAGATGAGATTGTCTTCATCTTCAACAGTAGTCCAGCCAAAGTAAGTCTAATGCCCGAGTCTACTCTCTAGTCTAATAGAACTTGAAATTAACAATTAATTATATTACAAACAATTCTAATTATTAACTGAAAAGATATAAAAATTAAATTAAATTGAATCGGGGGCTCCGAGCATTTGGACCATCACTTGATAAATTGCATTATCCAACAAGATAATATTTTAATTAAAAACTGAGTCCAACTGACTTTCTCTCTATTTCTGTTTCTTAACAGCAACTGGAGGACATGAACAAAGTTGTCCGTGGCACCGGCAAGCGTATGTTGCGCTTCGGAGATGATCCTGGCCTGGCTGTTGTGGAACCGAAGCGAAACATACGCGATCAGCAGCCACAGCGTTGAATGCAACACATATATAGACAATAGACAATACAACAAATCAATTCAGGCCAGATGAGAAGCAGTGGCCTTGGGAGGGCGGGGTATGATTATTATCGTGGGGGGAGAGGGGGGAGGGAAGGGGCATGAACAGCTAACGAAATTAATATATATGATGGTGCAACAACAAAAAGGAGATTTCGACTGCGGCTTCTCACATGGAATATTATTAAACCTGATGATGCTGATGATGACAGACAACGTATGGCAACTGCCACGTGGCATATGCAATCTTATTTTTATGGACAGCGGCGAGCGCTTATCATTTTACTTTCTGTTTAACTCTCTTTTGTTTTTTTAGTAACTTCTTTTATATATTTTTTTTTTAAATAACTTTTAGTCTGCCATTTTAATTTAACAACAACAACAAGAAAGAAAAACAACCACTAAGTAGAAACTTTTATATAAACATATATCATATATATTTTTAATGCAAAGCCAAGCAAATATTTACATGATTTTTCAAACATTCATACATATGTATATGTATTGAATCCCCATACTAACACTTAGCATAGACTTTGAAAGAAATTTGGCTGGAAAACAAAAAATACAAACAAAAAAACTTATTGTAATTGTAATAATTTTGAACAACATTCAGTTGACAAACAAAATTGTTCTTAACTACCGAAAAAACAACAATCATCAGCATAGTTTAAGCCAGCAATAACAAACACAACTAACAACAAAAACAATTAGAACAAGTAGTAAAACACTCTATACAATTGTATAAATAAATAGTTTATGCATCTCTAATAAACAAAATTCTATAAACATTTCGAATTACATTTGGTTTTCGTCTCGGGAATATGTACATACATATGCATTGTTATTCACACAGTGAATCGAGCTTAATATCAATATGGGCTATTCCTAAAATTTTTAAACCAAGGGCCAAAACTTAAAGTTGTCAAAAAACTGCATGTATTTTAATAATAGTTGTTTTTGGCATGATAGAATACATTTTCAGTCTTCAAATTACAAAAACAAAACGGATTTACGGTGGTTTGGTTGTTCATGGCCAAGCTTAATGAATTAATTCCTCTTTTTGCCTCTTAATTTTAATAATGCTTGTAAAAAAAAGCGTATTTTCAATGTCCAAAAAGTGGGCAAAACAGTCGTCTGAGTGTTTAGCGCTGAGCTCACCTTAAACTATATCGAAAAGATATTTAATATACAGCTGCGATCATTGAAATAGCAAAAAATTACCTGCACCTCCTATTATAGAGACCATTATGAGACAAAAACTTTTTATATTTGTTAAATGTATTTATTTTCTCATAACTTACCATCTTTTGTTTTTTAATTTAGTCCGAATTTTTTAAATATGGATGAAAAATAAAAATAATCCTTAAAGTGAGATGTTCACTGAAATAGCAGTTTTAACAAAAAAATTTAAAAATTTAACATAACTCATTAATTAACTTATTAATACTAAGGAAAATCTTGGTTATGCCCCAACACTTAGTTCTATTTCCTTTATTGGATATTCCAGCCTCGCTCCTTAGTAGCATGCACTCGTCCAAGTCCGACCAGTGCTTGAGGGGAATTTTCGCCCTTTTCTCTTGAACAACCGGTCAAAGCTGCGATTTAGAAGACGCAAATCGCTTAGAGACATTGCGTCTGATGTCCCCCTATGAGTTATATGGTAAATGGAGTTTGGGTCCGGGGACTGAGCTGGCCATTGCATTAACAGACTTGCAGACTTGCTGGTGAATTTGGATCGTAATCCTGCTGGAATGTCCAGTTTAAGGACATATTCCAACTGGCATATGGCAGCATAAGGTTCCTTAATATATTGACGTACACATTTTGGTCCATAATCTCATCGATCATATGTTTTGGGCCCATACTGCTATATGAAAAACAGACACATACCAACTATGAACTGGCCACCGTGCTTAACAATCTTGACCGTATAATTTGGAAGGTACCCCGTGTTGGGGGTCGACCGACATACTGTCTAGAGCCTATTCCACCAAATAAGACCATTTGGACTCATCTGTTCAAAGGATATTACGCCAAGTTGATATTGGCCAGTTCAAATATGGTATGGACCTTGTTTTCGCTTAACGGCATAGGACTAAAACATATGATCGATGGGATTGTAGACCAAAATGTGTACGTCAATATATTAAGGAACCTTATGGTGCCATATGCCAGCTGGAATATGTCCTTAAACTGGACATTCCAGCAGGATTATGCGTTCTCATTGCTTCCATATGTCCGATGTTCCGATGTGTCTAAATGATCCGGAAAAGGGGTGGAGCACACTTATACTAGATGTAGGCAACTAAGTGTATACTTATAAATTGTTAAAACTTATGTAGGAAACGACAATCCGTTATTTTCTCACCTTCTTATTATTTCGCACACCTGAATTTCGACTGAACCCAACAAAATTGTCAATATAAAAGCAGGATTAGAATTCTTTTGGGATATATGTACATAGCTTAAAATGTGTACTATTCAAATCATATAAGCGTTTATTATAATTATGTTTTTTAACACTTTTTTTACCAAATTAATTTTTCACATATGTTGTTCTCATTATTTCGCACATGTCTGTATATTAATAATTTGAAAAAAAAGTGTGTGTGTATAAAGTGAAACGTCCGCAACAGGCAAAAATTAAAATTTTTATTTAACGAGACTTCTTATCATTATTTTTTGAGCTGGATTGATATGGTCGTATATTCCACTTAATTTGTATACTTGGATATTTTATGTTTTATAAAGAGTAAGGCAGTTAACTTAAAATAGTTTTAAAAGAACTTCCAAAAATCTGAATTTTCCAGAAAATTCAATTAAAATTTACCGAACTAATCGGGAGCTGTATCAGTTTAAACATGAAAATATGCGTGCTCAATGCTCGCTATGGGGAAATGCGAGCAACAGCAGCATTGATATCATTGAGCGAGCGCAATCCTAGATCCTGAGAACTATCACTGGGGCACCATGGTATAGCAAAACAGAAGGCGAACTACAACATCAAGCTATCTTCACATCCAAATCTTCTTGCAAGGCGCCTAACTCGGGTTTGCAATCGAATTTGGTCAGGATATATATGATCATCCCATGCATATACTGTCAGTTGGTTGAGATATCTCAAACAACAAAAAGGTTTTTCATACTAAGACTTGATTTTCAACTGATTGTTCCTATGGGAGCTATATGATATAGTGGTCCGATCCAAAATCTAAAATAAACTCGATCTGCTTTTAATATAGACGAACCTACATACCAAGTTTGGAGTCTCTAGCTCTTATAGTCTCTGAGATCTAGGCGCTCTTACAGACGGACAGACGGACATGGCTATATCGACTTGGCTGTTGATGCTGATTAAGAATATATATACTTTATGGGGTCTGCCACGCCTCCTTCTGCCTGTTACGGTCATTTTTTTTGTGACAAAGTTAATAGACCCCTTTACTTTTTTTAAGTACGGGGTCTAAAAAAAAAAAAAAAAGAAAATATGCGTGCAAATGTAACGTTCGCAACGCTGAAATAGCCCATATGTGAGTAATGTATATGTAAGTTGTGGGTATATGCGTAAGTTTTGACTTGTAAAGTTGCTAAGTCTAAAATCAGACCCACTTTAAAGTTTCATCACTTTGTTTTGAATGTCGCTTTTGCGAAAAGCGAGCTGTCCGTTTTTTGATGCACTTTTACATCACTACACGATTTTATTTTCTCGACATTGTGCCACCAAACCGTTTTCTGTTCTGAACATTTTCTCCTGAGATTGTTGTCGCGAAACTCTTTCCACTGACTCGAGCTATTTCGTCCCTGGGGATTTAACTGGGAATCTATGATTCGCGCTCAACTAGATTAAAATGTCGATTTAAATGTGTTATAGAAATGCATTTATTTGAAAGGGAAAAGAACTTGTGGTCGTCGGTGATGAATGTGGTTAACTCTCCAGACGCAGTGCATCGGCGAGGAATGTTAGTGCATTGCGCTGTTCGGCTGTGAGGTTATTGGCCATTAGACGTTGTTGCAACAATGAGCCGCAGGTGAACAGAGGCGCCGCCAGTTCGGGGACAATGCGATAGGCGACACGCCGCCAAGTGCTGCTCACCACATCCAGCTGGGACTCGAGTGCAACTCGACACGGCAACAGATCGTCGGGTCGAGCACGTGAGAGCATATGGGCCATGGCCAGGCAGAGCTGTTGCTGCAAGCCATCCCGATGGTTGTACTCCTCAAAGGTGTCCAAGGCATTGGAGCGCTCGATGGCCGCCAATAGAGATCGCCACATGGTGGCATAGTGCACACCGAAATCCGCCCGATGCTCAATCTGCAGGAGAACAGCGGTGGCATTGATGCGCACCTTGAAATTAGCATGCTGGACAATCAGCTGGCTGAGCGTGGCGTACAATGTGCCCGCCAAGCTGGCGCTGGAGGAGAACAGGCAACGATTGCGCACCAGACTGCCAATGGCATAGCAGGCATTCCACTTGACCTTGGCACTACCCGCGGCACGCACGCAGTCCAGCAGCTTGGACATGGCACGCTGCATCAACGCCTGCTCATCCGGTGGCAGCAGACGCAGCAGATTCCCCAACGCACGCACCGCATTTGCACGCACCTTGTCATGATCGCTGCAGGCCAAAACCGCTGCCTCAATTAGACGACTCAACAGCGTCTGTGAGATGTGCTCCTCCTCCCGCTCCAGTTCCTCCTCCTGTTCGGATGTCTGACTGGGTCCGACCAGTGCGTCACTAATGTTACCCAACGCCCAGGCCGCCTTAATCCTAACACCCAACTGATTGTCACCAATGAGACGCAACGCCAGCTCCGCCGTGTGCTCCACAAAGACCAGATCCGAGCGCAGCGTCGGATGCAGCACATAGACGGCCAGTGCACGCAAGGCGGCAGCACGCACCAGGGGATCGGCGGCATCGTCGCTGCTGCAGCCGAGCAGAAAGGCCAAGAGTCCATTGCGCTGCGGTTGCGGCAGACGCTCAAAGCTATGGACGCCCATGTTGGACAAAGCATCGCAGAGGGAACTCTTTAAAGTGGTTGTTGTGTCCGTGCCCGCATCCTGGTAGGCCACATAGATGGCCTGCAGCATGCGCAGCCAGAAATTCAAATCGGATTCGTTTAGTTGCTCCGTGGGCTGTCGGGCCATCTGGAAACCAACGGCGTCCAGGCAACGTGCTCCATACAGACGCACATCGAGCGAGGCATCCTCCAAGGCGCTGCACAGCACGGACGACAGACGCGACAGGTGGTCACGCAACAGAGCGAAGTGCGTTGACATGGCCAGGATCACCTGGAGGCACTCGACGCGCAACGGCGATGGCGACGCACTTGAGGGACAGTCCAGGTAGCGTAGGACGAGACGAAGCAGCCAGGAGTTGCGCGGTATGCTGGATTCCTCCGTGACCACCTGCTCCAGCTCCCGATCCTCCACTTCCTGTTCCGTCTCCTCCTCCTCCTCCTCGTCAGAGTCACAGAGCTGCTGAAATTGTGGCTCCTCCTTGGCTGGCACCTTGGCTCGTTCCTTTATGGGCAAACCGACAGCACAGGCCATCTCCTGCGTGAGTCTCGGTGTTGACAGCAGCATCTCCATGACAAGCAGGGCACTGACCTTGACACTGGTGTCCATATGCCGCGCCAGCTTCTTCACATGCGGCACAAACTCATACACAAATCCCATTTGCAGTTGATCGAAGGGCGTCGCCTGCACCAACACGGCCAGACACTTGAGGCACTGCGTCAGCACTGGCGGCGCATATTCGCGCTCCAGGATGCCCGTCAGCTGGCGATACGCCTCCAGCACACTGCTGGCCAGGCTCAGGGCAAAGGGCGTATAATTACTGGGTGCCATTGTCGAGCTGGCCTGGCTCAAATATGGCTTGGAACCATAGAGCAGCTGGGCTGCCAGCTGCAGTGCCTGTGCGCGACAACGCACATTGCCATCACTGGCGCCAATGTGCAGCAGATGTTGCTGATCCTCGGATCCAGCTCCTACTCCTCCTCCTCCTCCTCCGCCTCCGCCTCCGCCACTGGGAAACAGTGCATGCCAATAGCCATAGAGTGCACGTCTGGGCAGCTGTTTGGTCACAGCGCCGAGCAACTGCAGCGCCGCAATGCGTACCTTGACCTGGCACTGGCGCTGCTGCTTCAAACCCGCCAATCCAGCTGGTCCAGCAGCTCCATCAGAGGTGGAATCCCCGCTGGGCAGGCGACAGCCGTAATCCAGCAAAAGTAGCTGCATGCGATCCTCATTGCCAGCCGGTGCAGTTGCTCCTTTGGTGACATCCTGCACATTGTTTCCATTCCCGTTGCGCTGCTTGGTCAGTGAACGCATCTTGCGTGACTTGACCCGACGACCGGCGGCAGCTGCCTTGTTACTGCTGGCACTTGGCAAATCCTCCTCCTCCTGGCCATAGGCTGCCGATTGCTGGGCCGGCTGCACCCGATGTGGCACCTGGACAACCGTCGTTGTCGTCGTCCGATTGCGCACGTAGGCGAGTGCCAAGCCAATCAATTCGGGTGCATGCTCCAGGGCATAATCCACATGTTGTGCGGCAATCTTTTGGAGCAGCTGCAGCGAGTGCGCCACCAGCAAGGTCAACTGATCCTGCTTGGTTGTGGCTGTGCCAGCCGACAATCTTGTCCAGCGTCCGTCGTAATGCGATTGTAAGAGTGTATTTGCCAATTGGCTGCATAGCTGCAGTTCCTCATCTTTGAGCTCTGTGCCCAGCAACTGGTCCTGGCAAAGCATCAGCAGCAACGCTGCCTCCACACTGCCGGGCATTGGAATGGCCGCCAGGCGGCGGAAGTGCACCCGTGCCTGCGGCGCGGGCAGCGACTCCAGCAGCGACAACAGACAACGCAGTGCATCCACAGTTGGCTCTTCTTCTTGTTCCACCCGCTGAAGCAGCCATTTGAGCAGCGGTTCTGTGTCGCCTAGCAGCTGCTGGCGACTGTGCAGCAACTCGTGCAGCCAAAGAAGCCAAGCATTCAGATACAATGACTCACTGCCACTTTCATCCGCTTGAGCCGCAGCTGTCAGCACCTCTGCCAGCTGTGTCGCCTTGCCATCTGGTTGGCCCGACGGCTGCTTTTCGATGTCGCGCAACAATTTCAATTGGCGCTCATAGTGTACCTGATCCGCTGCGCGAGAATCTCGAACGCGCGTATTTACTGTTTGTAAAAGCGCCTCATAGGCTCTCTTCTCCTTGTCCATTAAAAATAATTTATTAATTTATTTACTAATTTTAAATTGTTCGGATTAGAGGTGGAGAAACATCGAGTAAAACATCGATGTCATCGATGTATGCAAAACATCGGAACCATCGATGCTTGGTAAGCCACTATCGAATGTTTTTTTTCACAACAAAGAACAATCCTGATAATTGCGACCCTCTAAAATATTGGTAGTTTAGAATTTAAAAATATTATGAGAAATATGTTTTAAAACAATCTGTTTTACAGATGAGTCCTGATGACATAGCTTTAAAAACCGCTGAGAGTGTCTTTAGAAACATCGATGTTTTCTTAAACAGCGAAAACATCGATGGACACACACATCGATGTTTCTCCACCTCGGTTCGATGTCATCGATGTCAAAACGTGGGAACCATCGGCGTATCGAATGTTTTTATATTTATATGTATTAATTATACTACAAAAAATGAGCAATCTTGATAAACACGACCCTTCAAAAAATATTGAAAAAAAAAGAAATGTTATGAGAAATACGTTTAATTCAATGGCCGTGTTCCACAGAACTACTCAATCAGTAATCACGTACGACAAATCTAACAATTTTTGATGTGCTTCTGGTGAACGATTTGATGAAATTTTAAGGCAAAATCAAAGCTGTCATTTCTTTTTTGTCAAAGCTTTTAAGATTTATTTAAAAAATGAAAAGTAATTTGGTGCAAAATGGTTAATGATATGGGAATCAACACAGCAAAAGGTCAGATTTAAATACACACACTTTACAGCCAAAATGCAAAATGAATCAAAGTATTTTTTCCTTATGGAGTTTGGCCCGCTAAACACGAAAATGGCATTTAAATTTTTTTTTATGGAAGCGTTTTCGAAATACTTATTTGAATTTTTTCGAATTTTCGAGGTTACTCCAACACTTTTGAGAATATTTCCATTTCTAGTTATCCGATTTAGCCAAGCAAGCACTTAAATTAAAGGTGAGTTAATTGTCTTCAACAGTATTAAGATCGGTTCAGCAGTTCAGGTGCTAGCGATTTTAAAAAGTTTTTGAGTTTGAAAGCTAACATATCGTCCTGGAAAAAATAGAAATTACAAAGATACATTTTTTTTAAAGATTTAACGTAAAGCTTAACTGTCCCAAAGAAATTAAAGCGTTACTTATTAAAATCCATCGATAGATGCATTAAAAAATAATTAAGCCAATATTGTATGCGCATTTAATATTTAATATAAGAAAGTTTAAAGCATTTTTCTCAGCCATTTTCTTTTTAAATACTCAGCGTCCAACGTCTTCTTTGTATTTTTTTATGCAAACCAAAATAACATGAATAAAGTGGTGATGAGATTTACAGATTTAAAAACCGTTTTCAAAAAAATTTTGTGTTGCAAACATCGAAACATGCATTAAGAGTAGAGTTGTGTTGTTTCATTTTGAAAAAGCTAAGATGAACACTTGAACTTATTCATTCAATCATCAACTAAATCGTTAATTTCGCAGTTGGTAAGTAATTTCTTTAAAATAATTTTAACTTTCTTAGAGAAATACAATTAGAGTTATATGCTTAATTTCATCTTTATTTACACGTAACAATGTTTCAATTTCATGTACATATTGTTAAATTTTGAACAATGTGAAAGCTTACTTAAGCCCAAAATAAAAAACCATTTATCGTTCATGACCAACTGAAAAGAAACTATATCGATCATAGTTTATGACCAACTAAATAATGCTCTATTTTCAAACATCGATGAAGGGAAACATCGATGATTTTAATACTGTCAAGCGCTTGACTTATTGGCGCCATTTTTGAATTGCATTTATCTCCATTTTAAATGACAGTAGTTTCTTTATTACGTATTAATCTTGTCACAAAATATGAAGTAAAACTATTTATGTAAAAATATATTAAGATAGTTATTAAAAAACAATAAATCTGTTTATAGGGTATATTCTTAATATTTAATAGATTTAAAGATGTATGTAAACGACATCTTTCACATTTTCCACCTCAGAAAAGAAAAATAAAAAAATAGAAACAGCTCCGAAATATTCCAAAATGCATTTTTCGAAATTGCTGAGACATGTGTCGATTTATTTCAGGCACAAAACTTTGAAGACAAATTTGAAGCAAATCGAATAAATAAAAATAAAACGATTATGTTAAATACAACAGTTTTCAACTGATTTTTCCCCTTGCAGTGGGAACTTATCAGTCAGCACAAAGAGTTGTTTTTATATACATATATAGAGAATAGTAGTATATATAATTTGATGTATTGTATAATTATCATTTCATATTCTTATACTATAAAAATGTTGTTCGGCACAATTTCATTATAAAAATTATAATCAAAACATATCGAAACCATTTTGCAAAACAATTTTTGTGTACAAATGAAGGGTTTTATTAATCACGAACCAATGTTCGTATATCATTCATTATTATCATCATAATCGTCATCATCATCATCATTGGCTGGGCTGACATAATTAATCCCTGAGCAATTTCACAATAGGTAAAGTAACACACTGCATCAATTATTGGTTCGTGACCTACAACTAATCCTATGTATGTTAATACGTATATACATATATTTATTTATATACATATCTATATCTACATTATGTGTATACATTGTTCTTTTTCAGGCGGGCTTCTAGTGTTTTGAAAGGCGTCAAATTCCATCGTCATGTTGTTTATGTTTTTTTTCTTTTCTTTGCATTTCATTTCATTTGTACAATTCTCTAAAGTACTTAAAAAAATCAACACATTGCCAAATATGTGAGCATGTAATTATGTATATCGTATTGTATTATAAGCCTATTATTATTAAAAAGTAATTTGTATATATATATATAGGGTGTTTTGGTCTACATAAAACAAGGACCATTAGTATATGAACTGAGAATTGGTAATTTTTTGTTTTTTTTTTTTTGTTTTTGAATCTTTGGCAAGACCGCAGATATTGATCACAAGAAATGTTTTCTTTATCGATTATGTCAATAAACAATTAGCGCTACCGTTACCGTCAATCTTAAGCTAACAAATTGTTCTAATTAACTACAAATATACATACATATATGATTACAACTATGGTAGATAAATCCGTTTTGAAGAACTCAAGCAACATATACAAATAAATTCGATAAATTAAATACTCTAACTTATGTTCTGATTTCTGTTCTCATTTTTGTTAGTTTTCGTTTGGTTTTTACAAAATTTGGCTAATCTTGGAGCAGTAGAACCTATCATGGGTGGTACGGAAGGAATACATTTTGACTGGCTGACTCGAATCGAATTATATAAAACTAAGTTAAAAGTATATTCGTATAAAATCAATAATGGGCTTGGTGGGAGGTCATATGGTAATTTTTCGGAATGTCTCCAGGCTCAATTAAGTACACAAAACTAAAGTGATGGTCTCGTTGTTGTTGTTCTTGTTGGAAGGAAGAAAAGGAGTCCATTGGCCACATAACGTCTACTGGCTAATTGGCAATATTAGTTGGCCTCATTGGGATATAGATTAACCAAAATTGCATAGTAATGACAGCCGGCGGCGAGTACCACAAACAGATGCCAAATGGCATGGGCCATGGGAATTAAGCCGTCTGACTTGAAGAACACAATGCCCAGGATGTAAAAGGCTCCGCCGTATTTCAGCTGCATCATGCCATTGAAAACGTGTCCGGTTAACATGACAACAAGCGCCGGACCCAGACCCATGACTATATAAAAGAATGTCTCCAGACATTTGTAGCGTTCGTGGTAAAGCTGTGTGTGAGTAAATATAAATTAAACTAAGGGAAAAAAGGAATGCTTGTTGTGCTTTACCTGCTGATATGCAATGCCAAAGGCAGCCATTAGCCAAATGATCCATTCCATGCAAAAGAGTATGGCCGAATGATTGGTATTCTCTAGCGTTAGCCAGGGAAAGTATGAGCCGGCGATGAAGACATAAATCATGGCACGATCGCAGCGATGCAAAACATTCTTCAGACCTTGATAAGTGTGCCAACCAAATGCGGGCCAAGACTTGTAGTTCTTGGGCGGCCTTAAAAAAGTAATAGAACCAGTTAGAATTAATGAATATGAATATGAAACAGATAGTGATAATGAAGAAACATCTATGATTGAGGTCTGCACGGCTGCATTCATACTTAAGGGTCTCTGAGTACTCTTGAGGTTCATTCAGTTTTCCGAGTTAAATGAATTTAGAGGTTCGGTAATTTTAGTACGCATATGAACGGAATCGAGTGAACGAGAATCGACTGAAATGAATGAAGCAAAGATTTTCAGAGTACTCAGAATACAATTTATTTTTTTTATGTTACAGACGAACAATATTCTGGAAAATTTTGGGGCATAGAAATGTTTTCGTGACTAGATTTTTACTTTAACCCATTTTCTGCAAAGTTTTTAATATTCAGAGCGATTTTCTTATGTGAACTAATGTATTAAATTCCAAATGGAAAGTTAGAAAATCAAGAAAGTGTTCATTCTGATCATACCATTTATCATTTAAAAAAAATGTAATTTAACCTTTTATTCGATTTTAGAAGGCCCCAATTACCCAAGAAAAGTAGTTTTCAACGATGGTCACTAAAACTAAAAATACGACACTTATCCACCTCACTCGATTTTTCGGTTATTTTGTCATTCAATTCACTCTGCCTTTTTTGAATGTGAAGTTTTCGATTTGAATGCATTCATTCAATTCATTCATTTCATTGTAAGACACAGCCGAACTCATTTCATTCATTTGAGAATGAATGTCTTTTTTGACGTTCTGAATGCAGCCATGCAGACCTCTAATCTATAGCATAAACTATGTGTGTTCAGCATACCATGAGCACAATGGGTACCTAAATGGGATGACACTTACTTGTGCTCGGCACAGTAGCAGGAGCAGTGAAAGAATGTGGATACGGTGAAGAGCATACAGAGTGCGGTGCCATAGACCCATGAAACCAGATACTGGCTAGCGTTATTGGAGCGTTCAAAGAGCTTAATGACCGCAAACACAGCCGGAACAATCCAAATGCCATGGGTTATCACATTGGCCACCTGCTCGATCTATAAATGGAATGGATACACATATATATGTATGTACATATGAATAATTGATATGTGCAAGTCAGTCAAGTATATGTATATGGAACTCACCTCTGTGGGTTGATAGGCACAGCCAGGTTTGGCCTTTGCATTTTTCCATTGTATGTTGCGCAGTTGATGCTTAACTTTGATATTCGATTGTATAATTGACGTCCAGACATGTCTGAATAGATTATCCAGAAATGAGTATCTGTTTTGTATGTCCTGCACCAGAGATTTCATCGTCCACGCCCAGCTAGCTCTTCAGCTGGCCCCCAAAGCACAAGCAAAACTGTCTGTCAATGATTGTGATGACAAATGCAAATATTCAAATATTATTTATGCAATGCAATATGTTGATTGTATATTGATCAATCGATTGATTGATTGATTACGTCTCTCAGCTCAGCTATCAATAAGCAACAACCGAGACACTGAACCACTGAACCACCCACAACCAATTGTCATGTTCATGTCAGCAACAGAACAGAAGCTGATAAACAAAACTAAGTACGATTCGAATTTATGATTATGACCAAATAAATATAATATGAATAATACATACTTTATTGGGCCAATTTTTGTTGATTACTTTGATTGGCCGCGCTATCAGGCAACGTTTTCAACTTGAATCCGGATTAGACAAACACAAAAATATGTACAAATATGTAGACAACATGTATTCTATGAAGTCTATGGTATTCGTATAGCCGGTGAAATTATCTAATCTTAGTACTTAATTGATTTGTTTGCAATGGTCTATATATAATCATATGGCCGATCGGTTCACAATATACATATCTATGTCTCTGTTCCTCTGCAAAATTTGTAACAATTGTAAGGTTCAAATTGATTACAATTAGATCTCAATAAATTTAAATGTTTATCATAGATGTATTTGTTTTGTATTGCCCTTCATATAAAACAAATTTATTCCGTTCATTATGCTCTTGCAAATTCCAAGGGGATACACAGTTAGTCAAGTAATTAATTTAAACAAGTGGGAAAGGCTATAGTCGAGTTCCCGACTATAGGATACCCGTTAATTACTGAAATAAATTTAAAATATTTTTGATTGCATGCTTAAAAGCTTTAATCCGCCATTACCACCTTTTCATTTGTATAGGATGATAGGTAACAATAGTAGCTAATGTTAACTAGTAAACAAAATCCTTATATCTTGAAAACTGTGCGAGTGGTGGCTTTTCGCGATTTACAGGCGAAAATGGGCGTGGCAAACTTTTGAAACAAAATTGTCCTGTGTGGGGTTTATAGAAGTCCGTGTGCCAAATTTGGTTGCTCTAGCTCTTATAGTCTCTGAGATCTAGGCACACGGACGGACGAACCGGAGGACATGGCTATATCGGCTGTTATACTTTATAGGGTAGGAGATGCTTCCTTCTCCCTGTGACATACATTGCAACGAATACAATATCTCCACAGAAATCGCTTTCGCTTGAATTTAACATAAATTTCATAAAAATTTATGTCTATTCCATTTAGATAAAATTAGGAATCGAAAATTTTTAATCCAAAATTACGAATCCAAAATAAGGAATACAGTTATTAGGAATCCGAAATAAGGAAAACAAAAATTAAGGTAAACATAAATTAGGAAAACAGAAATTAGCAAGACAAAAATTGGGGGAAAAAAATTAGGAAGACAAAAATTGGGAAAACAAAAATTAGGAAAAGACAAAATCGAAAATATATGATTGAAAAACGCGCGATTTTTAATAATATATTTATCAAAAAGACAACATTTGTGACATTTATTCGGTCAGGGGCGGGAACCATTTATTTCAAAGTCTATAGAATCTACATGTACATATATATTGTGGTGAACTGGTGTCTTGATGTCGTACATTCAAACTATCATGATTTGTTATTCTTTTTGCCGTTTTGCACATATTTTTTAGTGCTGGTAGAAATGCAATAGTTTGATCATCAGTTTCTTGACACGATTGAACAACTAAGTCTCTGGCTTTTTCTTTTGATGATTTAGAATTTTTTTTTAACTATCTATTACCTTTGCTTTTATTACCAATCTGGGATCGGGAAAATGCGAATGGAGCTGGGTTTCTTTTTTCTCGTCAGGGATATCGTTCGCACATATGTATATAGTAATAACTCGTCCCGTTCACCTTTTTATCGAATGTATAACAATAGTCCATCAGATCCATTTCTTCGTGCAATTGCTTGTTGCTTTTAAAATTTTCCATATTTATTTTTTATCAAAAACAACCGACCGTTTAACCCAGAGCTATTTGAATAATGTATATAACTTTTCGAACCAAAGACAGGAAAACCAAAGATACTTTTCCTAATTTTTTTTGTTTTCCTAATTTTTGTACTTAGTTGAAATTCCTAATTTATGATTCCTAATTTTTTCTTCCTTATTTTGGATTCCTAAAGTTTCATTCTTGGTTTTTTTTCTTCTTTTTTAGTTTTCCTTAAACAAAATTCGGAATTCGTATGAGGTACCATATTTGAATTATAGCAGCTTTGATTATTTAAGACCCCTACTTGAATCTCTTCTTCTCCGCCCCCGCCTCCACAATCCCATCATCATCAACCGCAACAATAGAAATTCTGATATGCATTCTTGAGACAAGTTTTAAAAAGCAACAACAGCAATACTCGTAGCGTGCATTGCACATGACATGAATACAATCAACTCAGTTGTTGTTGCTATTGTCGTTGTTGTTGCTTTTATTATTGCTGTCATTTCTTATCAAGTCAACTAGAGAGACTTAATAAGGGCTCAAAGTCCAGTCGAGCATTGTCGCAATGCGAAATGCCTTGTATCGAAGACTACGGATTATATTTGTATATAAATATACATATATTTATACATTTTATGTGCTATATGTGCATACATATGTATGTACATACATATGTATATAACTCACAAAGGCGCCGCTTGGTCCAAGGTCAGTCGGTGGCAGTGGCCTCCCGCTGGTACAGTTTGAATATTGTTAGACAACAACAACAACAGCAACACAACATCATTAGTTATTGTTGCTGCTTCCTGCTGATGACAGTCGTAGAAACATATTGTCAATTGTATCATTTACCAAGCTTATAAGGCAGGTAAAGCATATTTAAATTCAAAATCTTAAATCTTAAATTCAATTTTTTCTTTACACAAAATAATGTCAAATGTATCCGTAAATAACAGTTTTTACAAATAAAAAATCAGTATATTTTATGGTTTTAATAACAAGTTAAAAAAAATAATTATAAAAATCTATTTGGGCTCAACTAAAAAACATAATAATTTAAAAAACAATTTTTTTGTCAAAACAGTTACTTCGCATACTGTGTATAAATATCAATTAATTTTATATTTTTTAGTATGAACTAGTGGGCGGTGCTACAGTCGAGCATACTCGACTGTCGGAGACCCTACTCGCTTCGTTCGGGGAGGTGCGGCTGTAAGTGTGTGCTCGACTGTAAGATACCCTGTGCCCTGGCACTCCGTTACCCTAATACGTATTTGCGCGACATTAGGCACGCCGAAGGTTTGATGATGCAGCATTAAGTCTTCGGCTAATTGTTTGTATTACATCTGTTTGATCTAGTAAACTGATTTGAACCAAATTCTCTAAAAGACATAGAATATTCCCAATCTGTGAGTTCGGTTGAGATACATACATATCTCCCAAAAAATTCCATACTAAATCTATATTTTCGATCATACGTATATACTGTCAGTTTGGTTCAGATATCTCAAACATCTGATTGTTCCTATGGCAGCTATATCATTTAGTAGTCCGATTCCAACCAAATTTGGTCAGGATGTATGGGACCATCGCATACGCGTATACTGTCGGTTTGGTTCAGATATCTAAAAAATGTCCTTATCAGGGATGCCATAGAAATCGCAAGCGAAATTGAATTCCGAAAAAAAGCAATTCCGCACGGAAATTTCCGAGGTGCCACAGAACTTCGAATGATTTGATGTTTTTTAGCATTTATCACCAACCTTTTCGAGATAGGCTGCTAAGGGCTGACACATTCTCAGATTAAATTACCCAAGGGTTTGTTTAGCAACTTTTATAAGTTTATAATTGCAGAACAATAGGTTTTTAATTTTTTTCTTATTTAATAAATATAATTTAATTTATTTATGTAGTAATTGAATTTATTTAGCTGAAAAAAATTTAAAAATAATTTGCGCGACAAAATGAAAGTTACTCGACAGCTCTAGCCATTGTCTGCCATATATTTTTTTAAAAACCTTATTTCGAATTCTGACTAAAAAATGTGGCATCGCTGACCCTGACTTCGAAAATCTAAATCGGACTAGGTGGCAGCATCGGACGCCAGCGGATTTCAAGTTAGTTGGTTCCACACAAAATTATCTTGCCAGTTGACCTGTGGCACAGCGAAATGAAATTGACATGAAATTCAAGCGAAAGCGATTTCTGTGGCATACCTGTATAATTAGGATTTTCTATTTTGTGATGGTTTAAGGGGGCGTGGCCCAAATCTTAAACAAAGTCAATCTGCGTGCAATATGTACATACCAAGCTTGGAATCTCCGGCTCCTATAGTCGTTGTGATCTAGGTGCTATTACAGACGGACATGGGTATTTCGACTCGGCTGTTGATGCTGATCAAGAATATATATACTTTATGGGGTCTGCCACGCCCTCTTCTGTCTGTTACGCAAATTTTTTTTTGTGACAAAGTTAATAGACCCCTGTACTTCTTTTAAAGTACGGGGTCTAATAATTCAACTATAAGCATTTAATTTCTTTAGCTTGAATTTAAATCATGTATTTTTATATTTTGGTATGAATAATTTAACTATAAAAACTTAATTATTTCAGCTTGAATTTTAAACTGATAACTTAAGAAAATAATGGGGTCTTGAAAATGCTTTTTTAAATTACATTTCGCGTTCAACTCGATTTCATTGAAGCCGACTTAAGCTGCCGTGTAAATTGGTTATTGATAATTCGCTGTATTGCACTTGACAGCCTCAGTTCGACGTACTGTTTATGAATTATGCATAGACACGCACACTCACACACACATAAATGCAAATGTATATATGTATGCATGTATTTCACTGTTTGCTTATTGACCAACCGACCGGCTGTAGCATCTGACACCAAAAATGCACAACAACCAACCACCCACCCCAATTTCAATGCTAATCTCTATATAAATAGACAGCGCACCTTGTAACGGTACATGACTTGTTGTTGTCGCTGTCTCGTTCTTATTGTTGTTTGTTCTTGTTGTTGTTGCTCTGCTAATGGTCATTGAGGGATAAGCGGGAACATCGGTGGAACTGTAAATACGTCACCATTGTTTACATTACAGCACTTTAGTGGTTTCTGATAGCTTTTAATTCAATTTGTTTAACGTTGTCGTTGTTATGTATTACACTCGCACACAAACACAGAGACAGACACGCGCGTAGCACACACACACACACACGCTCGCCCAGCGACGACGCTTTCTTGAAGCATTTTAATAATAGTCATATGTATGTACATATATGTACATATGTACATGTGTATAAAATACATATCTAGCGCGCGCAATTAAAATCCGTACACAAAGTTAAACAAATCCAGCTTACATTATGTTGTTGTTGTTATGGGAAGCACCGATAGTTGAGCCTTCAGAGCGCTGGACTTAATGCTACGGCGGCCGTTCGTTCTGTTTGTTGCCGTACATGCATTTATGCTTTTTATGCTTTTTCCTCGCTATACTAGAGGCTATCGATGTCTAAGCTCTTCGATAACAATTTAATCAGTGCTCAATATCGCCATTAACATTACAGCTCAAGAAATTATTATATTGCGATAGTTCAACTATCGAAGTGCTGTAAAAGTTTCTTATTATTGCCGCCAAACTAAGCTTTTAAAAATATTGGGACTCTATTGAACTGATTTCAATTGGATTCTATAGCCACAATTTTTGCATTTGAATAAGATTTTTCATAAAAGACCTTTTCCTTGTATTTATCCAGCTGACTTGGCAAATACGAAGGCCGAATAAAATTCCCTCACACAGGGGATACTAATCCCCAAGGGAAAATGTACAAACCACATTAACATTTTACAGCTCTGTTATTAACATTTTTATTTTGCTCAATAACATTCTGTTTATTAACGACGTTAATCGCCTATCGTTTCCCACAGAACTTTTCGATAGCTGAGAAAATCGATAGACTATATCAGGGCTGTTAAATCCCGCCAAAGCTAACCGCCATTTAAACAATTTATTTATACGAAAAATCATTTATTAAGTAAATTTCTTTTCGATTTGTTTTGTTTTTTTTTTTTCACATGTTCACAAAAATTTTAGTTGGTTGTTTATAAACATTTTGTAGCTGTGTGTTTTTGTTAGTTAGCTTGATGTTGGGTTAATCAATTTTGTAATGTGTAAGCGTGTGAATTTAGTTAGTTTTGAATGTTTGTTTTTTTTTTGTATATAAGTAATTTGTTTAATGTTTTATGCATTTTTATGGTATTGTTTTTGTTAGATTTTCACATTTTGCCCTAGCGTTTAACATTCAATTACACCGAAAAGGAGAAAATTTAGCAAACATGTCATATAGGATTGACTGACCTTTTAATATAGTTATTGTAGTATGTTTAGGTGCAGGTCTTTTGCAAATAATATGATTAGTTTTTTTGGTTTGTGAATTTTTCTCTTGGATTTTTTTTTCCGTTTACATTTTAAATTTTATATTTAGTTTTCATAAAATTCTTAGTTTGCCTTGAATCTAAACTATGACACAACTGACACCGAGAAAGCTTCCATATGGATTTTAATTTAATTTCTTTGCTTATTTTCTTAGATTTTTTTTTAGGTTTTTAATTCATTTTCAATGGCAGAAAGTACAAAACATACACAGATTTGGTTGATATATTTAGTATATGTATGTGTATAGGAATATGCATGTATGCTTGTATGTAGGAGTATATCATCCACAGGATCTGCATTTGCATCTGAAACTTCATATGTTTTTCGCTTTTGTTGCATTTGGTTACGTTCACAATTAAAACAATTATATATGTATTTAAATAGGATATTTTTTTATACTTTTTTTTCTCATTTCATTCTTTGTATAGGAAACAACAAAAATGGACGCAAAATTATTGTTATTTGTTATTTAATATATGTATGTTTTAATATTATTTTGTTTGCTTTTATGTTTATTTAACTATATAGGAATATGCAAAACGTACACTTAATATAATTAGTATTGTTACTAGTATATAAATGCAGCTCTAGAACTGGTTTTATGCCATTTTTCATTCGTTTTCTTTATTTTTTCGTTTTACTGTCGCCCATTCAAATACATTTAATAACATTTCTATAGAAATATTCAAAGCTGAGGTAGTTAATTCTTTTAAATTTTTTATTATATTTTAGTATGTATCGTATATGTTTATGTATGTATGCCTAGTGTCTTTTGTTTTGTTTTGTTTCATTTTTCCTTTGTTTTTTTTAGCTCTTCTTAACTTTCAATATTTTACTCTTTGCTATTACACATACATAAACATTAAATTCACGTTTTTTTTTTTGGTTTGATTTGGTTTGAATTTTGGGCTCGTGGGATGGTGGTTAAGTTTTCCTACATACATATGTATATATAATATTTAGGAGGAGATACATACATGCAACATGCAACATATGGGGAAAGCACATTTTGGCCCTTTAAAACGTTGGCATCATTTGGAGGTTTGATTGCTTAGCGCCGCAACCGAGACAAATGAAATGAAACACAACATTTGAATCTCTCTTTGAAATGCAACTGAAAATGAAACAAAAACTGAAACGGTGACGAAACCTGAACCACAACTAAAAACAAAAATAAATACCAATTAAAATAAAAAGATCAAGAAATTGTTTTTTTTTTGGTTTTTTTAATAATATTTTACTGTTTTTTTTTGTATGTTTATAATATTTATAGATATTTAGCGCTGTAATGTAGATACAATGTACAATGTAGAGGACATTATGTCGTCCACATTAGCATGTAGATTATTTATGTAGATTAATTAATGAACTTAAAATTTACATGTATACGACGACGACGAAAAAAAAACTTTATACTACAGAATAGGTACTTTAAAAATAATTAAAGTAAATAAAAATATATTGTAAGTGGTACTGTGTATTATTATCATTATTATTAGTATTATGTTTTTTGTAGTTTTTTCTTTTTTTCAACTCTTTCCATTTATTTTGTATTAAAGTATTTATTTAATTTCGATTATAAATGTATTTTATATAAAATTGTTTTCCTTGTGTTTTCCTACGCTGCTTGCCATTTAAAATGCTATGTAGTGTGTGTGTGTGTATGTATGTTGGGGATATGTGGGTGTGTTTTTTTTTTTGCTTGTAGGGAGGTGTAAACGGGTCCAGTAAACGATTTTAATTATAAACTACTATCACACAGGCAAACCGTTTACTGGATGTGTTTAAAGGAGTTTATCTTTTATTCTGCTGTGGGTGGGAAGGGGTGAGCTTTGTTAGGGGTATGAGGGTGTAAGTGTAAGTATTGTAAAATGGCTTAAGCATCAAATGAATTTAGCAATTTAAGGAATCTATGAACATTGTAAGTCAATTAAATTATTGAAATTATCTCACGAAATATAGTATTTTGTATATAAAGGGTTAATGATGATATAACGTATCGTATGTATGGTGGATATAGGTCTGTGTGTGTATGTGTGCATGTGTATAGGTGATAGCTTCCCAATTGCAATTGGCCTTGTTGTTGACAATATAATTTGGGTCACCGCTTCAAAAAAAATTTTGTTTTTTTTTTTTTTGTTAATTTCTTTAAATGCAATAAACATAACGGTAACTAAATATATGTTGTAGCTCAGTCTCCAGTTGATTACCGTATGAATTTATTACAGTTAAAAAAAATGTATATATATTTTTATATATGTATGTATTATAAATATTATTAATTTAAACACATTTTGTTTTGAATGAAATAGAAAAAATTAAAAAATGTGAAAGAAATGCAAAATATACATACAAAAACCAAAAAAAGGTTAAACTGATGAAACGAAACAAACGGAGTGTTTCAATTCCATTTCGTATCGTTGCACACTATTCTCGGTTTGAATCTCTCGTATTCTATATTATTTAGTGTTTATGTATATACATAAACTTATTTTGTTTAGCCATTTGTTTAGTTTAATGGACAAAAAGCAGTGTACTATAAATTTGCTGTAGTTTTTTTGTTGGTGTTTCTAATACACATATACTTATAGGGGGGATTAAATATGTATATGTTTAAAGTGTGGTTGTTTGTTTTTGTTGTATACTTTAATCGCATATTGTAATTGTAAATGTACTTGTTTGTTTGTATGTATGTTGTATGTTGTATGCATGTAATTTGTAGGGTTTTTTTCTTTTGATTTTTTTTTTTCATATTTTATCTTTTTTTTCGCTTTGTTTAAATTTTTTTAGTACATGTAAATTCTTACGGCTGACAATATTGGTTTTCTGTAATCTTGTTTTTCATATATTTTCTTTTCTTCATATTTCTTAATGTTTTGTTTTGTATGCGCTTAAATGCTAAAAATATATATGTATGTATATTTTATTCATTTCATTTGAATAGATTTGTTGTAGTTGTTTTTGTTGTTGTAATAATTTTTATTGATTTTGTTTTTTCAGTTTTATTATTATTGTTGCATTGGTTGACAACAGTTGCATTATATATGTGCATGTTTCATGCCATACGTTTCATATTTCAATTTTTCATTTTGATTTTTTAGTACAGTTGTGTCGTATCCGAGGAGTTATTTAACTGGTTCTGTTCGGTTTCGATTCTGTTCTGCTTAGGTAAACTGATCTTGATCTGTTCTAATCTGTTGTTCTATAACATTGACCTATCTTTTTCTATGTCCGGTTGTTTTGTTTTCTTATTCTTTTTGCTTTGTTTCATTTCCATTCCATTCCGTTTTATGTGCTGCTGCTGCTGACTGATTTTGCGTCCAAATTTTCTTAATTTTTTGTAGTAATTGAACAAAAAAATAAAAACACTGATACAAATTGAACCCCCATTTGTTATTATTATTTTTTTGTTATATTTATTTCATTTCATTAACTTGCATTTTCTTTACTTTTCGGCGCGCTGCTTAGAGTTTTCTTTTGAATTCTTTTTTTGTTGTAATATCGTTATTCCTTTTTAGTATTTTTTCATTCACTTTTTTAATTTTTTTTTTTTTGTTATTTAGTGTGAGGTGACGGCTTTCTTACATTTTTTTTGGGCTATTTGTTGCTGCTTTGCTCGGCTCTTCAACTTGCTCGGCGTTTCGTTAAGCCAACGTTTAAAACTCCGTTTATATCGTTATTGTGATCATCGTTAACTATCGCTAACCATCGTATAAAAGTGTTTCAACTGTTTCTTCATTCCTTCATCATCCTAACTTTCACTCGCCTAACAATTGAACAATTCAAAACAAATTCTCTCAATTTTTTTTTGTTTTTCTTTTTGTTATGTTTTAAGAAAATCCCTAAATTCCATTTCTTTTTTTTTTATATAATTGAAGACACAAAAAAAAAACCGAAAACAAAAAAAAATAAATATTGATTTGTACTCACGATGTTTGTACCGCTAAAAACTTTATGTAAATATGTAAATATATGTATATAAAAAAATATGCCCTTTTTAAAAGTATCCTCCCAATTTGCATTTTCATCTCACTTCTTTTCCGTTTCTCTTATAATTTTCATTTTAAAATTTTCGTTATAAATCGATTTTTTATCTTTTAAAGAGTACGAATTTTTTTTATAGGTTTACGTTAAGAAATTATATGAAAAAATATATTTATATATATATGAATAAATTAAATAAATTGTAATAGCAAAGCAATTTGTTGTTGTTGTTGTGGTGGTAGTTGTTGTTGCTGTCAAATCAAATGTCAAAGTACTTTTGAAGTCTGGTGTGTGTGTGTTTGAGTGTGTGTGTGTGTGTATGTATATCGAAAGCATTTTTATAAAAATAATAATTTTTTTTTAATTTTTGTAAATTTTTTTTTTGTTTTTGTTTGTTTTAGTAATAGTTTAAATAGTTGTTAAATTTTAAAACGAGTTTATCACACCTTAAACGTTATCAGTACTTGGCACAACTTACAACACAAAAAAGTACTTTTAGAAAAATTAAATTTTAACTTTTGTTTCTTCGTTCGTTTGTTCTTTTCTTTTCCTTCCCTTTTACCTATTCCTTCGTTCATTCTATTGTGGTTGTTCTTTTTAAGTGTGATAAGGAAAAAGATCCCGCTTGGCTTTTGTTTCGTCCTCTGTCAATGTCGCTGTCTCTGTCTACGTTTTGTGTGTGTATGTGTGTACAAATGACAAACTACAAATAATGGTCAAAAAGATATATGTATATGTTGTAAATGATTGAAGAATGAATTTGAATCAAGATAAGAATTGATAAGCCAACACCCTGCCATGTTCCTGAGCTATCGATAAGTTTGTAAAACAATTGTTATCGACTGTTGCTGACGACCGTACATGCGTACAGAGTTGCCACCTTGTTCACATTCAACCAGAGATGCTGTTGTTATTGTTTTGCTTTTCTCTTCCTCAACCTCAAGTTAAAATTTAATTTTCTTCTACCCCTTTTATCCTCTTGTTTTATCTCCTCTTCGCTCTGCCTGCTTTTTAATAACGATATAAAATAGCCTCTAAATACTAAAAAATAATTTCTTTGCTGCTCTCGTTCATGTTTCTCGCTGTCGTTTTCAACGCGCACGCTTAACTCACATTCGTTTGTGGCCTCTCTTTATATCTTTCCTTTTTGTCTTCATCTTTGTTTATAATTATTATGTATATATATTTCTTAATAGTGTTTTGGTAAACCCCCCTTAAACAGAGCAATTAGTTAACTCAACCACGCTGCTCCTCTCATTCTATCATTTCTCTTGCTTCAGCATTTGGAATTTTATGCAAAATAAAAACAATGCAAGTTCTAAAACATTGCCAATGTTTTTTCTAGTTTACATTTTTGGAATTTTTTAAAAAAATTCGTTTTACTTTTTTTTTGGTTTTGTTTTGTTTCTGATGATTTCATTTTGTTTTCATTCTTTCGTATATATATATAAATAAAATGCTTAGGCATCATCATCAAGAAGCATGCATATCGATTTATCGTATAGTATAGGTAATTTATAGGTCTGTCTATATAGTATATATATATATATATATATATATATATATATATATAAGGTATATTCTCTTTGTATTGACAACTTTGGACACTTGTTTTTTTTCCTGTGCGCTACGCAAACTTCAAGACGCCATCGAAAAAAATTAAAAATGATATATATATAATATACATAAATACTTATATATATATATATATATATATATATACATACATATATATACATATGTATGTATGTATGCTAAAAAAAAACAAAAAGATTACAATTAATTGTTTCTCTTTATCATTTATAACAAAAACAAGTTAGGCTTTCGCATTTCCAACATATATACATACATATGTAATATAAATATTTATAAATTTATCGTATATATATATATATATATATATATATATATATATATATGGCTACACTTGATAATAAACCTCTTACTCAAGCTACACACAAAAAGGTTTCACTTATAAACTGTAAATAGGTTTTATATATATATATATATAGGAAATACTAAAACTTTAACAATTTCTCATTTTGTATCGTCTTTAACTTTTCCTCAATGTCTTCGATTTCTGTTCTTTACGATTCCGAATCTGATCTGAGTGTCTGTTGTCTATGTCTGGATCGGAGTTACGAGTCTGTTGTTATTTGAAAGAATTCTTCTACTTCTTCTCATATATATCTATATATATTTTTATACATGTACATCTATATGTTTATCGATGTCACAGCAAACTTATTTTTTTGGGATTCGTCAAAGTGAAATCTCTGCTATGAATTTCGCATGATTTATTGATATGCCTTTAAGTTGTTGTTGTTGCTGCCAGTTCTTGTTGCTAGATGTTGTTGTTTGTTGTAGTAGTTGTTGTTGTCGTTGTTATTTGTTGTTGTTCTTGTTATAGAATCTACTTCATTTCAGGTTCTTTACTTCTTATATTGTTTCATTGCTTAAAACTATCTTTATGATTCTCTTTTTCATATTTTCGCCTTCATTTTAGTTATAGTTTTTGTATCTTGTTATTTTTAAGTTTGTTTGTTGTTTAGTTTTTAGCTCACACTTTACATATTCGTTAGGCTTTAACATTTGTTTTACTTTTTTCGTTTTTTTTTTATTTGTTTTTGTCATAGAAGATAATGCACTTACATTGAGGTATTTTAATTACTTTTTCAATCTTCATCAATAGATCTTTTACACATGTTTCTTTGTTATGTATCGTATTGTATTGTTTGTATGTCAAAATATCTGTCCTAAACCGCCCCTAAAATAGCTTATCTTCTTTTTGTTGTTTGCTGTCTTCTTACTTGCATTCTGAATTTCAATTGTTGATTCAAAAAATTTTCTTTCGAATTGCATTTGAATTTTCATTGCTTTGATTTTTTTTTGTGGCCGAAATGTTGATTTTTGTTATGGTAAAACAGTTTAATGTTGCAAGTGTTATACAAACTGTACTATTGTTTAACAAAAAGGCAAAAATATAAACGAAACGAACAAACAAAAAAAAGCGGAAGATTGATTAATTAATGTATGTATGTATTGTATATCTTATATATGTATAAGTATGTATGTATGTATTTATGTATAAATAAACAAAGTGTTATAATAAAAAAAAATAAACGTCACGTTATACTATTTAAATGCATATTTCAACAAAATTGGGCTATTGTCTTGTTTCTTGGTATTGTTGTTGTTTGATTGTTTGTTGCTCCGATTCAGTTACATCAGTTACCGTTTCTCTTTCTATGGATTAAACTGTTATACTCTATATTTATGTATATGTATTTAAGTAAATATGATATTTTTATGTATCTCTTGAACAAATTCAAGTGAAGACATGTTGAAAACTATATGAAACTAGATTTATAGTGTAAGGTAGTGTAGTGTAGTGTGTGCGATCTATAATGAGTTATAACAGTTTCGTTTCGCATTGTTCCTATTTCATTTCATTCCATTTAATATTAAGACGTTATGTAACACTTGTCGCTCGCTTTTTTCGTTATATAAAAAAATTAACATTTCAGCACCGTTATTTTTGTTTTTGTTTCAAGGCAAACACATTACAATGCTCTCTCTCTCTCTCGTTCTACATTCCTCTCTCTGTCTTTCCACTTCTTAGTAATTCGCTCAAACAATATTAACAATTCATTATTTTGTTTTTGATAAATTCTCATCTCGAAATTCTCAAATGTTGAAAACTAATTTACAGCTGTACACTTAGATTGCTTGATTGGCATTAGGTTGAGAGACACAACTTTTGTGTGTGTATAGCTGATATACCTGGTGTATAACAGTCGCATGACTTGTGGTTTTGTTTTTGTCTCATACAAGCTTCATAATTTCCTTTAAACCGAGTACAGAAAACATATTTATATATAAACGAAAACTCCCTATTTCGACCCTCTAAATTTGTGTTTAATTTTCCAAAAAATATTATGGTGATTATTATTATTAGTTATCCTGTTGTTGTTGTAGTTTAAATGTTTCTCATTTATTTGTACAGGTTTTCTTCACTTTTTTGCTGGTTGTTTTTTAATTTTGTTTTATTTTTGTTAAGTTTTGTTGTTGTTGTTGTCGAGGTGGGCTGAAGTTGAAATTCCGCTTCGCTTCGTTTATGATTGTTGTTGTTTAAATACACGACAAAAGATATTAGAAATAGATAGATAGGACGTATTTGTATTTAGAAGTAGTAGTAATAATTATAATTATATAAACAAAACAATCAGTTTTCCTCTTTTTTCCTCCTGGCTCTCTGACATTCTCTTTGCTTTTTTAAATTTTCAATATTATATTAACAAACAAAAATTAAAAAAAAAAAAACATTTAAAAAGCACACACAAACCAACTGATTGGTTTTTGTTTTCCTTTCTTTTTCCACTTTGTTTTTGTGTTTACTTGCTGTTGTAAAAGTTGTTTTTTTTTTTTCACTTAATGTACGCTTACTAAAAATGGTTTTAATAAAAAAAAATAAAATAATTCATAAAAAAAATTAGATTTTATATTTCTATATATAAAAAACGAAATTTACTGCATTTTACGACTTAATTTTTTGTATTTGTTTTTGTTGATTTTC
The DNA here is from genome assembly GCA_963924055.1 of Drosophila limbata. Classification (NCBI taxonomy): domain Eukaryota; kingdom Metazoa; phylum Arthropoda; class Insecta; order Diptera; family Drosophilidae; genus Drosophila; species Drosophila limbata. Next base: position 8,481,392 of record OZ001351.1, on the reverse strand, counting down.
AGTATTTTTTTTTTGTGATTTTGTTTAGTTTCCATCTTTGTTTTCTATTCCTTCATTTTGTAGTGGTTGTTTATTGTAGTTGTTGTGTAATTTCCATTCCAAAATATTTATAATTGTTGTTGTTGTTTGCTGTGGCGGGGGCTGCTCTACAGCACGTGTTGTTGTGATTGTTGTTGTCTGTTCCAATTCATTCCAGTTACTCGCTTTCGTTTTCTGCCGGCATTCTTCAAGTTGTCTTCAACTAAAACAGTGTTTGTGTGTATTTGTGTTGTGTATAACAAAAATGCCAGTCTACCTTCTAAGTGCCAATACAAATGGCCGCTTATAACAGTTTGACGTATAACAATAATGGCATAGTTCAACAGTACGTTAACAGCATTTTGAGGCAAGCTTTCGTTGCTGCAACTGTTTACGACAGAGCGAGAGATCGCAAGCTTGTTTATCTACTTATCCCTCTTTCTCTCTTTACGCTAACTATTGTTGCTCTCATTGAAGTTGCTGATGTTGTTGTCGTTGTTGTTATTGTTATTGTTGCAATTGAATAAAACATACAAGAAAACTGCCTTGACAAATCCGAATATGAGTTGAAAATTGTTTTAACTATTGCAATTATTGTTATTATTATATTATGGTAATTATTGTAATTATTATTATTGTTTATGTTTTTGAATTGTTGTTGTTGTTGGGGTGCTCCATCAGTTGGCCCCCTCCCCGTGCCCGCGGCAACTGTTTAGTTTACTGCTGTGAGCTCGCCAGTTGTTGTTGCTGTGTGGCGCCCGATGCATTTCCGGGTGGTGGCGACGGTTGTTGTTGTTGCTGTTGTTGTTGCTGCTGCTGCTGCAATTGATGTGAAGACGCTGTCGACGACGCCTGCTGCTGATGATGCGCAGGTGGCGCCGACGACGACGCCGCCGACGATTGATGATGCGATTGCAGCGGCAGCGGCTGCTGCTGAGACGGCGACTGTTGTTGTTGCTGTGGCTGTTGTTGTTGTTGCTGTTGTTGAGTCCCACTTGGCGCGGCGCCGGCTAAGGTCTGTTGCTGTTGTTGCAATTGTTGTTCTTTGGCAGCTTTTTGTTTTTTGGTCACTGGAGGCGGATTCGTCGATAGCATCATGGCGCGAATTCGACGTTGTGCGGACTGTAAATTTAATTTAAATGAATTTATTTAATTTGTTATAATCTTTTCAAAATGATGGTATCATATAGTATGTATGTAAGTTTTTTAGACTCACCTGAACGCTGTAGAATGGCCCAATAATGTGCACAGGTGTTTCCTCGTCGCCGCCAGAAGGTGGCGCCAGCGCATGCTCTGGCAGCTTAATGACGCTACCCGTGACACGTTGCAGCTCACGCACATTTTGTCCGCCCTTGCCAATAATGCGTCCAACCTGCGGACAGAAAGAGAGCGAGAAATTGAATTATAAAAATGTATTAAAGAAAAGAGAATGAGAGTAAAAGAGTAGAAAAAGGAGTTGAAGGAACGTTTGCAAACAAAACTAGCTGTTTTTTATAGATCCATTTGTGATTAGTAACAAACGATAGTCCTAATAATCATATCGATAGCACTTCGATAAATGTCAAACAGGAGGAACGTGTGGAAACGAAAACTGTTACACAAATTTCCACTTGGCTATTTTTTAAATTGCTTTTCAACAAGACAGTTTTATCGATAGTCTTTCTAATTATGAATTTCTAATATGAAAGACATCTTGAATTTTATTTAATTAAAAAAATGTCATTTTTAATTTGCCTCTGCATTTTCAAATCTATTCAGTTCTTTAAACGATAGTATTATAAAACTATCGCTGCATTCAAGAGATCCTATCTGAGGATGACAATTTAAATAACATAGTGGGATAATGATATTAACGGTAGAAATGGGAATCGATGGATAAGATTATATAGAGGGGAAGAGTGTGATTTATTTATTGTTTCAAAGAATTAAATTTATAAAAATAAAGATGAATTACATACCTGAGAGCTAGCGACAAGCAGCTCGACAGTTAGGCGAACATCGTCAGTGCCGCACATGAATCCCTCCTCGCGCATCTTTTCGAATATCATATATTGCGCCTTCCACTGACCCTCCGGTGTCCCAACAATCGTGACCTTGCGCTCCGTTTGTTGGTCCAGCGGCTTGTCGGCATCGAGGGGCGCAATCTTGAGTGATGCACTTGAGAAACGCATTATGCTACGTATATGGGAACCCTTGGTACCAATAATGGCGCCAACAGCATTATTCGGTATATAGAGATATGTTGTCTCCTGCATATCGTTTGGAAATGCCGGCGGCACCACACTGGCCGGTGTCTTTGACATGGCAAAGCCTTGACACGAGGGGAACGGCATGCTCGTGTTGAAGACCATGCCGTTACCCGGTGTCGACATCATTGCCATGGGATGGAGACCGGGAAACATAAGACTCTGGGGTGCCATCGCCTGTAGATCGTTCTCATAGCTTTGGCGAAGTTTGGTACTGATTTGGTTTTCCGCTCGTGACATATTCTCAATCAGGCCCTTAACCGTAATTATGCGTTCCAAATTATAGCTGTTAATATCATTAATTGAGCTAACGGTTATCTTCGTGTCCGTGTCCTGCATAATGCGTTTAATAGTGTTGCCACTCTTGCCAATAATGCGGCCAATTAAATTATTATGGGCAAGTATCTTCAAACAGATTTCCCTAAAAACGAAAGAAAAAAAAAAAAGTTTATTAATGCACAAAATATTATTACCATGGTTGTATTATTGTGAGAAGACATTTGTTTAATGAATACTTGTTTTCGAACTTCTCTTCTCTCAAGATTCAATATTTTTTTTTTGTGTTTTTGTGAGATCTTTTTTATTCAAATCCTTTGAGAGATCTATATTTAATCCTGATCATATTTGTTTTTCTATCTATATCTAGCAATCAATATTTATATGTTTTTAAACCTAACTTTCTCTCAAGAACTTAAGGAAGTTTTTTTATTAAACGTAAACTTTGTTTTAAGAGTTTTTTTTAATCTTAATCTTAGCATTTTCTTTCACAAGACATTATTATGGAAGTTTGTTTTAAGACTTTTTTGAAAACTTATTTAAAATGCGTACCCCTTATTCGTGGACAGCGCCTCCTGTTGCATAACCTCCAAAATGCGCTTGCATGCATTGGTGCAGTTCTCCGGATTGCCATAGATGGTAATTGATTTCTCCAACGAGCCGACGTTCTCCTTGCGATGCACATCGACCCGAGCACGACTCTGTTGTGTGATGGTCCTAATGGTGCTACCCTGACGTCCAATAATCGCACCAACCATCTCACTTTGTACCAATATGCGTAGCGGGAAGTCCGCTTGGCGTCCGGGTCCCGGCATTCCCGGATACGGATTGCGTTGATTACGTTGGCTGCGACGTTGATTTTTGTCCAATTGTTCGGCGTGCAGTTTGCTGCCCTCAAATTCGACGCCGTTTAGACCACCAGCAGCTCTACATAGGATATAGACAAAGATATATATGAGTAAGAGTTAATACCAATTTAGGTATAAATCATATATATGTACATATGTATATATAGTGTTTAGAGAGAGATAAAAGATAAAACATTCAATTGGAGAGAGTGATGAGAGAGAATCAGAATTCAGATCGGTTTTCAGACATTTTGTTACGAACAAGCAGATAAATAATTTTTTGGGTTGTCGCTGTCTCAAAAACAAACGCCTTAATATAACACAACACACAAGCCCCGCCCACCAGTCACAGTCACAGCCTCCAAGCCTCCCCGCCCACCCACAATTCCCCACAAAAAAAAATTTAGACATAAATGTGTATTTATGGAATAGATAGCATACGGAAAGAGAGATATAGTGTGTGTTTGTTTGTGTGTGTGTAAAAGAAGAAAGAGATTGATTTTGAGTTGGAGCTGGTGAGCTATCGATAGTCTGACGATAGGCCAAATTATCGCTTTGCTATCGATAGTTTTCCAGCAATTTAAAAGAGATTATAGATATATACTGTATATATATATATATTTGCACTTAACACTAGATTTAAGCAATAGATTTTATCGATATCGTTTTTAACGTAAGAAAATTTAGTTTACTAAATCTAGTGTTAAGTTATCGATTCTTTTTTCAATTTTTTATTTTGGTTTTGTTGTTGTATATACCTTTGCGCCTGCTCAGGATTTTCGAATGTTATATGTACTGTTTGAGTATTTTGATCCTTACTAGAAATAGCCTCACATTGTTTGACGATGCCATAGGGCTTCAGGAGCGGTTCGATGTCTTCGAAACGTGTTTGCAGCGGTATGCCGCTTATTAAGATTTTTGATGTCGTAACACTGTGAAGAAAATAGCGTAAAAACACACACGAAAAACAAAAACAAAAAAAAAAGACAAAAGATAAATGAACAACAAACGGAAATAAAACATAATACAGTGAAAACAAAAAATACAATCGGAACGAAAAACAAAACAAAAATAAAAACATTGAAAGTAAAGTGAAAGAAAATAAAAATGGAAATAATAATATAAAAGTGAAATAAAGAAATTAAAGAAGAAAATAGAAATAGAAACAAGAGTAGTATGTCAGTAAAGAGAGTCTCAGCAGCGCAACTAACATCTATACAGAGACAGAGAGAGCGAGACATACACTCACTCGCATATCTCTGCGTACACCCTTTTTTGTTTTAATACCTATCTAAGTCAAGTTTTCACAATAAAAAAAATATATTTGGAAAGGTCGTTTAAATTCTGTTTGAATGATGCAAAAATTTCCTTAACCCATTAGGTACCCATTGAAAATTTTGAATTTTTGTAAGTATACTTTTTCAACTTTTTTCCTCGATTTTTCACTAAAAATATATTGATACAAAAAAATTCTTGAAACAATTCTAAGAGTGACTGCAAAAAAAAATATTTTACCTAGTATTTTTTTTTTTTAATATTTTTTTGAATACCATAAAAATTACAATTTTAACCCCTTTTTTCCACTTTTCACACAAAAAGTGGCTTTTTAGCCATTTCAAAAAAATTATAAAAAAAAAATGCTGGCAAAAATATTTATGAAAATATTTTTTTGAGTCACTCTTAGAATTGTTTCAAGAATTTTTTTGCATCAAAATATTTTTTGTCAAAAATCAAGGAAAAAAGTTGAAAAAGGAGACTTTTACAAAAGTTCAAAATTTTCAATGGGTACCTAATGGGTTAAGGAAATTTTAGCATCATTCAAACGGAATTTAAACAACCTTTCTAAATATATTTTTTTTATTGTGAAAACTTGACTTACATAGCTGTTAAAGCGAAAAAAGGGTGTACGCGAAATATGCGAGTGGGTGTTGCAAGTTTGTGAAATATGAAAGCGAGAGAGTCTGCAAGGATTTTTTTTTATTATATTGAGTGTATTGAGGCGGTATTGTGCTGTGATTAAATTTAATTGACAACTGTTTAATTAAAATGCTCCAGCAAGATAAATGAGCTTACAAAGAGAGCAGAAGCAAAAGCGTGAAATAATGCGACTGTTACGTACTTTTATTGCTATGGCATTATAATCAAAATATCCCCTTATTTAGACAAAGCGTTGCCAGACTTTTCAAATATTTACACTTAGTGTACCCAAGTTAAGTTGGCCGCGCATGTTCTATACTAAAGAGAGGGAGCGAGAGAAATATTGGGGAAATGTGGAATGTTAAAAGAGGGACGTGGATATAATTGTTTTTGTTGTTGTTCTTGTTTATTAGGGCGTTTGCTTAAAAAGCTGAGATCCTATTTAATGTGTGTAAATACATATGCATAATTTATGAATTTGAGAACGGAGAGTGGGGAGTTCAGGAGAAAGCATAAGAATTAAAGTTGTGGAAGATAATGAAAGAGAATGATATTAAAATTTACAAAGATAGTAAACTACATACAAATGTGTACATTTATCTAACTATCTACATATGTAACTTATGTATCTAAACATTTATCTAGTTTAAGTCATGAACCCATAAATGGCAGACACACAAGTCAAAAGCGTGAGAAAGAAAGAGGGGGCGACAACTGATAACATCCTGTTGCCATAACGGGGCAACGCAGTCAACTAACTAACACTAACAACAACAACAAACGCGTTGTTGGCGCTACTCCAACAACAACAAGACGAAGATCAGTGCAAAATCTTAAAGTGCTGCTGTTGCTCTTGTTGTTGTTGCCTTGCCACGCCGTCGACTGGAATGTTGCACATTTAATATCGTGTTTATTTTTCTTGGAAGTAATTTCACTCCAGTCGCCGTCGTCAAGTCAACGCCAAAGACGACGACAACAGCGACGACGGCGATGCAAAGCTTCCAAAACAAGAACAAACTCGTATAAAAACAAACCAACAAAGAGACAGAGAAGGCGAGATCAAGAGAGCACTAGGCCGAAGTTTAAATACCCTTTGGCTCACATCAATTACAACTTAATTACTCAACAAGAGCTTTTAAAGCTTTTTGTAGAATATAAAAAAAAAACTATAAATTTTAACTCAATGGCAACTCTGCCTTATGAATGAAAGGGGCCAAGTACCTTAACAAAAGAGAGAGTGAGAACAGAGAGAGAGAATGTATCACATCTAAAAAAAAAAAAAACAGTTGCCACATGCCGGCAAACTCCTTCAGCAGCCAAAGCAGCAGCAGACGCATTCCATTGCCACTTATGCTTCTCATCCGCCTCTTTATGTACTCTCTTTCTCTCTTTTTGTTGTTGCAGTTTATGCCATATTTGTTTGCGTCTGGTTTTTTTTTTGTTGCTCACTTTTCCAGGAATTAAGTTGAAAAGACAACGAAATATTTGCTGCTGTTGCTCTTTTTCGACTTGTGTGTGAGATTTTTAAATTTGAGTAGCCAAAGCCCTTAGAGCATGTTATGTAGTTTTCTTTTTCTTCATGTTATATCTCCTGTTGTTGTTGTGCCTTTTTATCTTGCTTTTGCTCGTCTTGCAATGTCTACAGATGAGCCCAGTTTAGGCAGCACATGTGTGCTCTCAAACTGTTGCGCACAGTTTGAAAAGCATTGCGCATGCGTCACACGTCACAATTCACAAGCACAAATGTACGCACTGAGCGAGGGGTGTCTCTTGCGGCCCACCCATGTCCAACCTCAATATGCAAATGTCAACGCTGCTGCTGCAGTTCGTTGACGTCGCCTACTGCACCAATAAGCTTTCGCACTTCTTTGAACTCTCTCCACCCGACGACGGGCAGAGCAAGAATGTGAGAGAGCAGAGCGAGTGCAAGAAAAGAGAGCAAGAGCAAAGCAGAGGCGACATTTTTTTTATATGGATTTTTATTTGACATGTGATTGACTCTGGCGCCTGCTTCAGCTAAGCAAATGACCTCTGCTTAGCACTCTCTCACTCACACACTACTAATACACAGACACCTGAGCGGGCCTGTTTGTGTTATCAATGCACATGCGGCGCTTTTGTGCACAGAACCAGCACATTATGTATTTGTATGCGTGAGTTTGCACACAGGTCTTGCAATCAATATACTACACGCGCATGCAGCGCAGTCAACAGCAAAGTCATCATCGTCTGCAGCTTTCATTGTGTTGTTTGAACAATACAAATTGTGTTGGCTTTAAATGGACACACACACATATATATATATATATTTTTTTTTTTTTTCTTTTATCACATTTTTACATACATACATATGTATGTAAAAAGGCGGCGCTCGTTACACACACATGTTGCATCGTTCAATTTTATTGCAGGCGCATGTGTGTGTGCACGCTTTGTATACTTGCTTCCTTTTTTTGTTTTTGAAATTTTTATGAATGAAAAAGTCAGAAATCTGTTGCGTTGGTTGCTGTTTGCTGTTGTTGTTCGTGTCGTTGTTGCTGTTGTTTTTATTTTGTGTGTTTGTTATATGTAGCTGCATTTGCTTCTCTTATGTTTTTGTATTGGCTGCAATTGCGTTCGTTTATGTAAACGCGCACACACACACAGCATCCCATTTCATGACGCATGCTTGCATGCGTGTGCGTGTGTGTGTGGGATTTATCCGTTTTATTTCCATAGCATTCGACAAGTTGCTTTGGGCGTCGCAATCTTGTTGTTGCTGGCGTCGCTTGCTGCTTGCCCATTTTGCGCTACGTCGATTGCAAGCTACCGTTAGTTTTTCGCCGTTTGCCTTTTCTGTACTCAACTGCGAATGCTGCTGTCACTGTAGCCGCTACTGTTGCTGTTTTATTTATTTATTTATTTTTTTTTTTTTTTTTTTGCAGCGCTTATCTATTGCCCACGCCCGACTGCACGTTCCACCACCACCTCTTTGGCCAACTAGCAAAAGAATTTGTCTTTGTTAAAGTGTGTATGCATGTGTGCACACTCAAACTCAAACTGCAGTTGCATTGTTGCTGTTGATTTGACCCAAATTGGCCGGCAAAAGCGTTGCAAATACATATCCACATACTCATACATAAATACATGTACACATGTTTATCTAACCCTTGTTGTTTGTGTTTCAGTTGTTGTTTTTTCCAGACAAAGTAGAATAAAAATAGGTCGCTGAACAAAATGGCGCGCTTGTGGGTGCGAGGGGCATTCAGTGGACTGGGATGGAAGGCGTGGCCATATGGCAAGCCAAAGCAATGATAATTATGATAGCCAAGAGATGAAAATCGAAACTACAACTCTTAGCTGTTATCGAAAAATTGATACAATAACGATAACACTCAGTTTTTCTTAATCGATTGAATGAGACTAAAATGGGGTTAGCAATTAAAAAAATATTTGACAGTGTCTTAATTCGAGTGAGTGATCGACTGATTAAATGCTAGGCGATGTATTTTTACCACACTGATAACATACAACATATTTTTAACACACGCATAACATATGAAACATGCTCCACAAATTTCACGATATAACGGAAAAATGCGCTTGATCCAGGAAAACGGGCAATTCGACAAAGGAAGAGGTGGGAATACGGAGAGAGACAGAGACGACAATTGAAAAACTCACCGATCATAAAAACGTGCAACTTTCGTATTTTGTTGTTGCAGATGATGATTATAATAATGATGATTATTATTGTTGATATTTATTCTGTGGCTATTGTTGTTGTTGTTGGGTGGTGGTAATTGGTAATTACTGCTGCTGTGCATTTTCAGTTTGTTTTATTTTTGTTTTTTGCTGCAGTAAATTTGTGTTGTTGTTTTATGTGCTTGTTTTTATGTATCTGTATGTATGTTTATATTTGTTTGTATACGTGTGTCTTGCTACACAACCACACTCTTTGCCATAGAAAAAAAAGATGGAACAGCTCTCACTTTTGCTATTTGTTGTTCTTCGTTTCGCAGCTATTGCTTTACTTCACAGATAGAACCAAACTAAAGAGACAAGAGAAACAACAGAATTGAGACTAAGCAACCCACAAACAGCGAGAGAACGAAAAAATAAGAGCGGGAGCATGTTAAGTGAAATTACAAATAAAATTTGATACGTCGCGGTCATGACGTAGACGCTGACCGAGCAACAGCAGCGCCGTTAGCTCATTTCTACACACACACGCAGACTAATGAAACACATTCGCTTCATTAGACTCAGTCATACGCTCTCTGCTTCGCTCATTTGTTGATCACACGCAGCAAAAAAAAAGAAAATGTGTAGCAGAATTTGTGAACTGATATGATTATGATTTTATTTTATTTGCTTGCTCGTTTATTCCCTGCTTTTGTTGTTATTGTTGTGTTGATCTTTTAGCTCTGTTTTCTGCTTCTTGCTTTTTTTTAGTCACGCGTATTTTATGAATTCGCATTAGCAACTTTATTGTTCTTCTTACAAAGTTGAGTAAGGGGAGACAAAAGTGTGCAGTGCAAGCACTGCGACGCTGACTCACGTAAAAGGCAGTTCTGAGCGCGCGCACGTTTATCAAACTGTTTGCATGTTTGCAACTTATCGATATCAACATATGGTCTATCGATAGACCACGTTTTTGCGAGCATTTTTTTTTATGTATGTACATATAAGTTAATATTAAATTTGTATTAAACTAATTTCAACAATTCGTTCATGTGTGTTCGTGATTGACTAATTAGCAAGAAACGCAGTTGAAAAATACAAATACTGTTGCCCCGCCCTCCTCCCTATGTCCACATACACATGTAAACAATATGTAGGCGCATGGGCAGCATTGGCGCGGCAGAGCAAAGAATGTCGTTAGGCAGCAGCGCAGAATATTCGACTCAATTCTTTTCGAATGCAAGAGCAAAAGAGAACTTTAAAAAAGTGAATTGCAAACAAAAGCAACCAAACTGCGATGCTGTTCTAGCTGCACAGATCTACATTATTGTACATATGTATATTATTCTCACTTTTTTTTTGTTGCGCTCTTTTTCTAGCAATCTCTGTCAGACACAGAGCACAGACTCCGATTAACGAACTACACAAGCCAGAGTCGAGCAAAGTAGGTCAGTTTACTTGCTTGTTGCTTTTAGACTAGGCACAAACTAGTCAAAAAAAAAAAAAAAAAGGTGTGTGTGATAATATTATTATATTATATTATATGCGTACAAACATATTTATTTGCATATATGTATCTTGCTTAAATTGATTTTATTCTCATGCGTTGTTTTAAGCACATTTTTTCAATAATTGCTGAAATCGCAGTCGCTGCAACTGTCAGTCAACCAAAAGACAAGAGCAAAGGGAGAACAAGAATATGAAAAAAAAAACATCATACAAAGACACACACCCACACATTGACGCCGGCTTGTCGCAGTCGTCATAACGGTACAACATGCATATGTATGTAAGTCATTTTTGCTTAGTTTATTTGCCTCTCTCACACACACTACCATTTGCCTCATGCCTGCGTGCGTTTCTGCTTAGATAAAGAAACATCGCACAAAAAAATCGAAACTACGCAAATTATGTGCAAAAAAAAAAAAAAAAAAAGAATAAAACGACACGACACTTTTTGTCGTCTACGTATTTTAGCTGTTTCTACTCTTTTTTCTTATATGGTTTTTCTAACACTCGTCACTCACTTTTCACAGCTTGTTTCTATTTGTTGTTACTGGTGTTGTATACGAATATCACTTAAAGCTTTAAGCTAATTTCGAAGAACGCAGCACAATTTTGATGTGGTTTTATTTATTTATTTTTTGAAAAAATTTTTTTTTTGCGCCCACGACGACCAGCGACCGATGACTATCAAAAAAAAAAGAAAAACCACTGGCACACACACACACGCAGTCACTGACACCAACAACAGCAGCAGGCGTAAAATATTTTATAATTTTTGCTGTTGCTTTGGGTTGCCGAGCCGTTGAATTATTTGTTGTTGTTGTTATTGCTGTGGTTTTATTTGTTGTTGCCGCTGTTGTTGTTGTACCAACTACGTCGCGTATTTCGGAAAAAGACGACCGCAAAATGCAAAGAGCATTTAACTACTGAAACTAAAACAGGCACGCCAAAGAGCAAGGCGCAAAGCAAAGTCGGCGACTGGACGAACGGGCGGAAGCAACGTTAAAGCAAAATACGCAAGTGCCAGCGCGTTGGAGCACCGTTGCCAGAGAGAATGAGAGTGGGAGAATGGGACAGAGAGAGAAAACAAAAAAATAAGAGTCAGAGTGCCGGCTACGCGGCTGCAAAGCGACAATAAACGCCAAAGTCGTCGTTGCTGTTCTTGTTGTTGTTTATGAAGTAAAAGGCAAAGCAACTACATGATTAGCGCGCAACACTTGCGAAAAAAGCGAAAACGAGAAGGCAGAGCAGCAACGTTGGGTATAAAGTAGAAGTGCCAATATGCGTTACGTTCAAGTATTTTTTTTCTTATTGGTGTTGCCAGATGGGGAAACAGTTTGCATAGCGTAAGTTAACCTCTGGCAACACTTGTAGCACGTTAACGTAAGTGAACTCGGAGCGCAATTTAAACGCGGTAATTAATTAGTTTTAATCAACTTTGTACGTATGTATAATTTACATTTGCATACATGTAAATACATACTTATGCACGTGTGCTGTTATATCTAACTTTTATCCCCTCTGGTAAAAAAAAAAACAGTACTAGGAATTGGCAGCCTCGACAACTCTGTTGACGGTTGACAAGTGTAGCGCGACAAAAGCTCAAAGCACAGAACGCAGCAGCAGCAGCAACCTTCTCAAGCTCAATCAACCGGCAGCGTACGTACAATGTACGTTGGCGCTGGCGCGTTGCCTCTCGCACTCACGCGCTCTTCTCTTTTTAAATTGTTGCGCTTTTTCACACGCACACATGATGAGTGTATGAACATACATACATACACAAGCAGATCTCTCGCAAGTCAAGTCAAAGTTGGTTTTGAGCGTTTGCTCTTTCGTCTATTTTGTTTCTCTTTTGTACGAAAAGTGCAACAACTTTGCCGCGGTGCCTGTGATTGCGATTACGTCACGCATTCGCATTGCATGCGTGCGTCGGAGACTCGCATAAGTGTTTGTGTGAGTGAGTGTGTGCTGTTTTGTGTGCGTCGTCGTCGTCATCGACAGAGGCAGCGGCAGAGGGATAGCGCGTCTCAACTATTTGTTATTTCCGGTCATTTATTGTTTTATTTTTGTTTTGTTTACGGTGACGTCTACGTGGCTGCCACAAGCATTTGAAGCTGGCGCCGGCTAATTTGTATCTTACGTTTGCCAACAAAAATACAAAACTAAATATGTACATACATATGTATTTATGTATGCGTGTATATACATATATGCATGTGTATGTGTGACCGAAAAAGCGAGCAAGAACTTGACAACTAAGTAAATAAAAGGAAAACGGTAAAAACAGTTGTAAGCAGACAGACAGCAACAACCGCTTAAGTTTAATAATAATAAAAAAATAAAAATTTCGACTTAATTTCGGTAGTTCAATGGCCTCAATAAAAAAAAAAGCAGCAACAGCAGCCGCTGTCGTCGCGACGCTTACAGCCGGCTGGTCGATCGCACTGTTTAGCTTTGATCGTAAATTGCTGATAACGCGCAGCGCGTCGCAGCGGCAGTAGAGACTACGTTGCCTAAACATAAGGCGCTCTCTTTAAATAAAAGCTCCTCTTTTGGAGCATTTGTCATGGAACAGTGTAGCTGATCTGCAAAAAGTGCAAGTGCTGCTGAAACATTTGTTTTAGTGTGCAGCAGTGTTGTTAAGCTGCATAATTGCAAGTGCAATCGCAGTGTTGCTGCTTTTGTTTTTAATTCAATCAATTTTCACTCAACATTCGAGCGCTCTCCCTCTCTCTTTCTATCGCTTGAGCTTTTTTGGCTTTTGATGATCCCACAATGCAGCTGTCGCAAGCAGCGATCTCCGAATTGTTGACAGAGAAAGACGACCAACAACAAAAATTTGGCAAATTGACCCCCAAATAAAAAAAGTAAAGGGAAGAAGGAAGCAAAAGGGATAATACTGTTATATATGCTGCGACCCTTTATTTGTTGGCGAGTGCTTTCGAGTGAAATGCTTTCTTCCCCTGTGTGTTATCTATGGGTGACAACAACAACAACAAAACAACAATCGTCAGGTAATGTCTCTTCTACCTGTGCTCCTGCTCCTGCTGCTCCTGTTTGCGTGTCGAACGCAAGGATCAGAAAGTGCCGAGTGCAGAGCGCATATGGGGCAGGGAAAAGGGTTGATGATGATGCACAGCGCGAATTGCAGCTGCTTTAAGCCAGCATAAATGGTATGGGATGAAAGGACGAAAGGAACGAAGAAAGTGATCGCCGCTCGCTCAACCGGTGAAATAACAGTTAACGGTTGCATAGAAAGAAAGAAAGAAAGTAGTTGTCGGAAGTCAACGGGGTCGTGTTATTGCGAATTGTACCCAATTCTGGATAAATACAAAAAATAAACACCATTCTACAATATTCCTGTGATCATCATCAGTTTTGAGAGTTTTGCACGTGTCGCGACAGTTGGTCGACAAGCGCGCCAAATAGCCAACTAAACAAAACAACAAAATTCAAAAGGAGAACAGAGCGAGGGTGACAGCAAACAAAGACGAGACAGAGACAAATGCCATATTTTTAGCTTCATACGCCAAAACACTGTTTTGACTGCCCACAACGCTCAATGCGAGGAGTAAAATATTAATGAAAACAAATTAAAAGTCCTGAAGCTTTAATGACTTGTAAAGGATATGAACTTTCATAATGTTCCGAATGCTTGAAAGCCTTTATTTTGGTCAAGAGCTTTTCTGTATATCGAAGAATACATTGCAGAATTATATTTCAATGATTTTAAGATTTCAGGCAGAAGGATCAGCATTAACAGCCGAGTCGATATAACCATGTCCGTCTGTAAGAGCGCCTAGATCATAGAGACTTAAAGAGCTAGAGACTCCAAACTTGGTTTGTAGGTTCGTCTATATTGCAAGCAGGTCGAGTTTGTTTTAGATTTTGGATTGGACCACTATATCATATAGCTCCTATAGGAGCGATCAGTTGAAAGTCAATTCTTAGGATGAACAACTTTTTTGTTGTTTGAGATATCTGAACCAAACTAACAGAATATGCATATGGGATGGTCTAATACATCCTGACCAAGTTTGGTTGAAATCCGACCACTATATCATATAACTGCCATAGGAAAAATCAGTCGAAAAACTTATTTGTTGTTTAAGATATCTGAACCAATAGCGATTTACATAATTTAATTTTAAGCAGTGTTTGCTTTTCTACAGTTAGTACGGGGTCCCCGACAGTCGAGTATGCTCGACTGTAGCACAGCCCCCTATTATTTATATTTTATTTTTTTAAATTAAAAGAAAGCCCTAATAATATTCTGTCTGGCGATGATTCTAAAATAAGCTTTTAATCCCCGTACATTAAATATTTTTCAGAATTCTATTGTCAAAGCGCGAGTTTTGAAGATTTATCGTCTTTTTTTTTCTAATCAAGAATGATGAAAGCTTTTATTATAGCGGGAGTCTTGGAGCTTTTGGAGCCATACAATTTCATTTTTTATGCATATCGTAGAACTTTTAAAAATATATTGTCAATGCGTGAGTTCCCGAGATATGAATTGATAGAATTTAATGACAATTTGAAGATCTGTACTTATAAGCTAGATTGTCTGTTAAAACGAGTGTTTACAGCAGATTTTAATACGTTAAATGAATAATTTTAGAAATGAAGCTAATTTAATGCATTTATTTCATTATTCGTTTTATGAAAATGTAAATGTGTTATGAGTTTTCTATATATTCGATCATGTCGGTTGTAGAGAAGTTTAACTGTAGTGCATACATATATTGTAATGACAGATTCTCGAGGCAAAGAAACTCTCTCAATCCTTGCTTTAATTTGTGTATTTTTTTCTTTTGCACTGGCCATGAGATTTTGAGATTTCATTGCCCGGATTTGTGCTGTTTTCTCTCTCTCTCAATTCATTCTTCCTCTCTCTGTCGCTCTTGTGGGCCTTCTATATGGCAGCATTCTTGAAAAACTAAGCCAGCAGTAACACGAATCTCATCATCGTGCCACAATCTCGCTATGTCTCTGTGTGTGAGTGTGTGTGTGCTTGTTGTGTCGTTGGTTTCTTGGAAATTTCTAATGAACACAAACACACAAAGAAGCATACAAAAATGTAGAGAACAAAAAAAAAAAAACACTCAAAAAAAAAAAAGAAAAAAAAACGAAACCGAAATAATGTGGATCAAACGCACGCTAAATGAGTACAAACAAGCGGAACGTGAGAAGACCCATGAGAAACAAGCAAGGCACACACACACACACACACACACTCACACAAACGTACTTAGAGAATGGACTTTATATGGAATATGGATGAAGGGCAGGCAGAGACGATGAAGGAGACGCCGCATGGACGCATACATAGCAGTTCCTCATAGCGAAAGTCTAGCTAAACAGATGCAGGAAGTAGAGGAGAAACAAGGGGAAAGGAGAAAGAAGCGTGAGAGGGCTTTAAGCTCATCTTTCTCCTTTGCTTTATATTATATATATATCCAACAATATAGTCTGAAGAAGCTTTAAGCTGTTGAAATGGCAAAAGTTTAAGCTATTATTTGCATGGAAATCCAAAATATTAAGATAGGAACTAAGACAAGATTACTCGATTTTCGAGGAAGCAATTTTCAAGTACTTTAACTCGATAACAAAAATGATAAGGTTGGTAAAGAGAGGGTTAAGGCAAAAAACTTTAAGCTCATGTTAAGAAGACGACTGTAAGATTAAAAGTGTAAAGTGCAAAAAAAAGAGCTTTAAACGGATGTTAATAAAAGACTTTAAGTCTGAATTTCGAAAGTGTGAAAAGAGCGTATGAATTTCACTGAAAAATGCACCCATGGAAAGCTTACAGTAACTGTGTAAGGTGAGCTTAAAGCTTATATTGAAATGGGGCTTTAGTCTGGATTTAAATGGGTTTCGAGTACAGAGTTAGGGCAGGGCAGTGCAAGACCTTAAACTTGTCCCTGTGTCCTTTTACCTGCGTTCTATGCACTTCAAACACACACACACGCAAATAATCACACACACACACACCCGCATAAACTACCTGGTCTCTGTTCTCCTTTTCTCTCGCACACTTTTTAGTGTGTTTCTGGGACGTCTTGTCAAAATTTGCATCCTGCTTCGCAGTTTGAAACGAACAACAAGAAACAGCAAAAATCAGAAGAAGTAGAAGTAGAAGCAAACTCGTTGTCCTTCTGCTCTTCCAAAAATAACATACCAAAGTGACACGCCTCCCTTTTTTGGCCGCCCCCGCCGCAACAATATGTGGCACAACAAGGGGTTAATGCCTAAGGTCGAATTAACCCCGTTCTGCCCCCCCGCCTTTCAACTGCTGCTGTTGCTGCTTCCTCTTTTGCTGCGAGATTTCATTCAAATAATACCGCATTTGATGCTGATTTGTTTTTTTCTACAAATCAGACTCACACACACACATTCACATATTTTATGTCGATCGTGAAACGAGTTTAAATGTGGAAAAAATTATGGAGACGGAGGGGGAAAAAAGGTGTCGTTGTCTCGCCTTGAATGGAATGGAGCATATTAGAGAAGCATACACACACACATACAAACACACACACTTACACTTATTACAAGGTCAAAAGATTCTATCGCTGCCACAGCTGCGATATCACATGGCGTATGCGTAATCTAATCAACCCCTTTACAAAAAATAGCAAGAACATGATCTGCCCTCAGCCTCTGTTCACCAAACTAATTCGACTGTCAATCAAAGGACACACCAAAAAGAAGATGAGAAAAAAGTTGGTTGATAATCGATGGGAATCAAATAAGAGGCAATATCAAAAGACAGAGATAGAGAACTGAACTGAGCAAGGGATTAGATTCCCTCTTTCTCTGCGCAAAAGATACAAAGATACAATATACACAGATACATCACACTTGCACACACACACACACACACACACACACTCGCATCGTATGACAGTCAAAAAGACAGCAACAAGTAAAATAGGGTAAGAAAGCTAAGGGCGATTAGAATAAAGGATTCGAAGCCCTTAACTCCCCCTTTTATTCACCATATGCAAGACAAATTGGGCAAAAGGACACAACTGAGATCTTAGATCTGAGAGGCCAGCGAAACGAGAGATGCTGCTCTGCCAAGTGAACAAGTATTAGAAGCAAAGGAAGGATGCCCAAAAAAGTCCTTGCGTATAATTAAAAACAAAAATTGTTGGATGGGGTGGACACTGAGAGTTGCACACGGAAATGTGAGAAACTCGTTTCGCAATTTGCCCAAAAAATACAAAAAAAAAAAATTAAAATAAAATAAGCGAAAAGGAAATGAGGGAAAACGCAGCTAAGTATCTAAGGCTTCCACACAAACGCCAACGTCAGCGACGAAACCTGATTACGAACACACACTACACTGCGTTGTGTAAAACTCTCTACCTCAACCCTTTCAGTTTTTTTAAATTTAGCGAGCTGTTTTCTAAGCAGCCTCCGGTGTCGTGTCGATTGTGGCAAGCAACAGAAGCAGAAGCAAAAATTGAAGCTGAATTTGTAGCTGAAGATGAAGCCGACGCCGCGGCATGTTTTCTTTGCCGGATTAAACGAATGCTACAGAAAAAGATTTCACTCTCAGGTTGTGTGTTGTGTGTGTGTGTGTGTGTATTTTGCATGAGATTCCTTTTTGGATGTTTTGTGTTTCCATTCGGTTCTTTTATTTAATTTTTTATTTTTTAGCGGCTTTTGAGCTTGAGACGCTGCAAAAAGCTCGCTGACGGCGCCGGCGTTGCGTTGACGCTTGCCCGCAGAGCTTAGCCGTTGTTGCAACACGGGGCTTAACACGGTTTCATAGCAACGCAACACTCGCCTTGATCAGTGCCTAATACAGAATAACAAGAGCTTTCCACAGAGCTTTTTCATTTGTCTGTGCTAACCTGTAAACGTTGCTCAATGATGACGATAGAAAGCTCGTCTCAGTATCAAACGAGATCTAAAGCTTGGAGCTTTCGATCAGCTTTACAAACGTTTTTTTTGCTGTTATAAGTGTAGTTTGATAAAAGCTAGCTGGTCTACATCTTAAGCAGCGATCAATTGATCAAACCAAGAACCCTGAGGAAAAAAATTGCTTTAAAATAAATCTCAAACACGGATGACAAACATATGTAGCTTGCCTCAGAATCAAACGAATTTAGAGCAAAGGACCCAACATCATAAAAAGTTTGATTCATCACTGGAAGAAAGCAAAAACTACCACAAAATTCAAACTTGAAGATCAATTACAATCAAAAGTATATGAGTGACACACAGAGTGTCTAAAAAGAACTGGCTTACAAACCACAAATTGGTTTAAATAAGAAAATAAGGGCTGATATTCAAGTGAAAGATCAAACTGCGATTAACTTATTTAAACGCCGATCGTTTGGAGACTAAAAGTCTGAAATCAAATCAAACTGAAGGATTCATATTAAAATGAGATCGCTAGAGATCAAAAATATTAGATGCTGTAAATATTAAATTGCAACCGTTTGAAGATCGCTAACTTGTCTAAGTGAAAACAATTAGAGGAGATTTTCAAAGGATTTGCCAAGTGAGAGATAAAAACTTATATTCGTATAAGAGAATCGAGATGGTAAAGAAACTTTGCCAAAGTTTTAAACGAAAATTCAAGTAGCTAGTAGCCAGACTCCCCTCGTTAGTTTTGGCCAGTTTTGTAAGCAGAACCGATGCGATACGATCTTTGTGAATAGATCTTGAGATGCAGATTGAAGAGTTAGGAGAAGACAGAAAAGGAGGCTATGTACATCAGTATTTTTGTGTTTATTGTTTTTGTTTAGGCAGATCCTTTCGTTCGGAAGGGTGCCTTGTGAACTTGAGTACTGAGTACTGGGCACAGGTAGAAAAGGAAGCTGGTTGCAGTTTGTTGATGGTAGATCTTAGGATGATGCATGTGACAATGATAATAACTATTCCCCTATTCCTATTCCAACTCTGATCTACTACGGCTCAGTGTTTACTTACACCACTTGAGCTTAACTCCCAGCTGAGTTGATGAGGGTCGAAAATGTCGCTTGTGAGATGTGAGTTGGGTCTCTGAGAGCTTTTTTCCATCACAGTTTTTGTTTTTTTTCTTCTGTGATATGCCCAATTTATCACAGGAAATTAGCTGCTATTTAGCAGCGTTGTAGGTTTGCAAAAAACAAAAAAAAAAAAAAACAGAAAAAAGGGTCTAAGGGAAGTGGGTTTTTGTGTCGGAAGGAGGGAGGAAGGGGGCCTCCTCAGTTACTCAGTTGAGTCTCAGGCAGCGGGTGTGACACAAGAGAGAGGAGGCAAGCTTCTTGTTATTTGGCGTGATAATTTGTGCAATTGCGGATTGCAGATTTTACTTTGCCTAGACTCTCTGCCCTAACCGAACCTACTACCCCCTACTACCTCTTTTCTCTCAGTGTAGGGTCGTTGTTTTCTGGTTTATCAGTCAAAAGGGAGTTGGAGGGTTTAGGGTTACGGGTTAGATGAAACTAGAGTTACCAGCGCGTGAGTGAGGCGTATCTAAAATGTTGTTGTGGCGCCATTTTGAAAAGGACTTGTTGAGGTTATGGCTCAGGCAATTCAACTAATTGGTCAGTGGTCACTAGTGGGCGATTTCCATATAATCTCAAGTGCTGTCAACATCATTAAATTGAGAGAGAATATTGCCAAGTCTATTTTTTCTATTGTAAACTCCAAAAGCTTCAAGTTATATTGAGTTTATGTGAAAAAATAATAAAATTACACACAATCAGCGATCAACTCATAGAAATGAGATCGTTCCTCAAACATTTTCGGTTTTACGCTGATATTAAGCTAAAAAGCTTTTAGTTTAGGCTCCATATGAAAACGATTTATGGAAAGAATATGATAAATCTCAATATAAATCATTGACAAAAGCTTTCTCCTAAAGCTCCATACAATAAAGTTAAGATTAGTTAAGGAGTTGAAATGGAAAAGAATTGTTCCAAAAATTGATAGATAATAATTCTTAGGAGCTTCTAGACTCTAATTTTATGTTCCAAGTCAAAGGTTTTCAAAAAACAGTTAATCTTGACTTTCAAACCTTCAATCACATACAAGAGATTATTCCACTAAAACTAACACAATTGCATCATTTGGATAAAAAGCTTCCAGTAAAAGTTGCATAGAACAGAATAAGAAGAACTGTACAAATTCAGAAGCAGTTTTAATGAGAGGCACTACAAGAGTAACTACATATAATATATAATCATATAGGAGAATAGACGACACATTTATGCATGGATATAATGATGAATCGAGACAATACAAAGTGGGGAAAATGTAGAAAGGGAGTATTTGTTTGTTTGTTTTATTTTTCTTGTGGATGGGGGGGGGGGGGTGTTGTTTTCTTTTTTCTCGGTGTAGTTGTTTCATTTTTCTTTTTCTCTTTTTATGTTTTTATTTGTCAATAGATGATATCGATATGGGGGTGGAAAATAAGGGAGGATGGAGGACAGTGATAAATACCTTGAGGTGCCAGCACCTTCCAATTGCTGCCGGTCTAATGGCGGATCGAAGATTTGCTCACGATCCTCTTTTGATAATTCTAAATCGGCGAATTGATCCAGTTCGGAAGCCATCTTTAAAACTGTACCTTTCCTGCTGCTGCTCTTGCTACTGCTACTGATTCTTCTCTCTCTTGGTGCTTTCTTTTGCGTCTTCTTCTTCTTGTTCAACTAATTTTGCAGCGGCGGCGATTGCGTTTAATTAAACTTGGCTTGCAATTTAAATTTGTTCACTTTTGTCTTTTCTTGTTGTGTTTTTTTTCTTGTTGATGCTTTAAGTGGGTTTTCGGGGGCACTTTTAGTTGGTTTTTTTTTTTTAGGAAATGATTCGGCTCGACGTACGTGCAAAAAAAATATATGTATATATTTAATAACAATTTGTAGCGCAATTTTTCTGGTCTATTACGATTTGTTGTTTTTGTTAGTAACTTTAACAAAATGAATTGAATTTAACACTTTAGAATTTTGGGCGTATTATTTGAGGATTTATCTGGTTAATGTTATTAGTTTCGTTAACAGATTTATCTTTTTTTATTGCGGTGTTGTTTTGTGGGGCGTGGAATGTTAAAAAAAAAAGGAAGGACGTTTTGGGCTTTGTCTCAGTTTTCGCTTTGACTCATGTCCTTGGCTTATGTTTCGCTTTCCTTTTCCTTTTCGCGTCGTATTTGTTTTTGTATTCCGAAAACTAATTTTGCGCTTTCAATTTAATAATTAATTAGTTATTATTTATTATTGTTGCAGTTGTGGTTTTAGTTGTTGCTGCTTGTGCATTGCTCTTGGTTCAACTTTTTGTTGCTTTTAACTTTTTTTATTGCCCGCGCGCGCTCGCTCGCTTTTTATTTATTTTCGAAAGACTTTTTCGATGTCTTCTTCGGTGAATTTCGAAAAAATTTATGTTGCTTGGTTTTAAGGCCCGTTTGAATGTTGTCCGATTCGAAATATAATGGTGTGTCAATTTGGCGCAAAATGGATGAAAACCTGCAACAGAAAAGCAATAACAATTAAATAGCCGTACACTTAAAAGTAATTAAAGCTTAACAGATTAAGAGCTACATAGAGATTATATTGCCCTGTACATTTATCTTTAAAATTTAATCGAACAAGTCGCTTAACAGCGCTGTTAACAGTGGGAGCATCCCATTGGCCCACCCCTTGGGTTAGCGCCATTTGCAGTCGCTGCATGCGACTCTGCTCAGACGGACGTACCGATGACGACGCAACAGCTGTTGGTGCAGCACTCAGCGATCGCACGGGTCTGACGTCTCTGCCGGGGCCGGCCGGCGACATGTTGCTAACCAAACACAGACAAAAAAAAAAAGCTCTGGCCGCAGCGGCGACGCCGTTGAGTGGGCGCGCGCTAGCGTCGACGCGAGAGCGGGGGCCAGTGTTCGCAATAGAAGAGATTAATGCGTAGAGTCAGAGACTGAAAGAGTGTGTGCAGGACAGAGATTGAGTGAGCGAGCGAGCTTTAGGCGCGCTGTTGCTGCTGCTGCCTCTGCCATCGTCATCGTCATGTTGACTTTGATCTTGGTCTGCGTGTTTGTGTGTGCGTTGGTGTTGCTTTTTCGGCAATTGTTTTTGTTGTTGGCATTTTTTGTTTGTGTGGTGAATAAAAGTAGGCGAAAAGCAAAAACTCAATTCATTTTGCAAAACGGCCCAAAAATGGAGAAAATTCTCAATGCTTCTTCTTAATCTTTGGCAACACTTGTTGTTGTTGTTCAATGTATATTTTTGTTTTTTGTTAAGCATATGTTGCTGCTGTATATTTATAACTGTTTTGTTTTCTGCTGCTGCTGTTGTTGTTGTTGCTTACTTTCTGTGTTTGCAGTTGTTGTCGCTGCTTATGATTTTTGTTGTTGTTGTTATTATTTTGAGCGCAGATGATGTCAGAGCGACATTTAAAATATTTTATTTAGTTTTGTTGTTACTTTTTCTTTGCGTTTACTTTTTTTGTATTTGCATTTGCTTGTTTTTGCAACGAGCTAGCTTTTCAATTAGTATGAAAGAAATTATGTAAAAAAAAATAAATATATTAGTATTATTTGTTAATTCACAACTAAAAAAAAAAAACAACATGCAGATTACAACAAAGTATGTAGGTGTAAAATCTAAGGAATGTTTTGTTGCGATTTGTAAAACGTTAAAAAGAGACAAAACACGCGCACGCACACTCACATACACGCACACACAAGTCAAGAAAAAATGCCACGAAAAAAAGTCTCAGAAACAGCAGCAACGACAGCGACGGCAGCAAAAGCTGCTGCCTGCCCCTCTCCTATGCTGGCTGACCGGCCCGCAGCCCACAAACCACAGCCCACAGCAACTAATAGACCCCCCACCCACCCGTCAGCCAACGCGACAACTACATATTTATGTATGTATTAGTAAATACGATGTTCTTGTTGTTGTTTGCCAAATTGTTGTTGCCTAATTATTTGACGACGTCGATTAAACGCAAAAACACAAATAACAAATACAACAACCATTAACGGTTTAATTATTTCCGTTTTTGTTTTCATTTCATTATTAATATACAATTTGAATTATACATTTTTGGCAATTGTAAAAACATCGCAATATGTATGTTTGTGTAAGTTTGTAAATGTGTGCGTTCGTATGTGTGTTTGTGTGTATTATTGGCATTGAATGATTTCGCTTGTCTATTTTATGTTCGGTTTTTGTGGGGGATTTCATTTGATTTCTGTTTTTTTTTCTTTTGCCGTTTTGTGCGCGCTCTTTTTTCTTTTCGTAGTTTTTTTTTGTTTTTGATTTCTTTGCTTACGTTTAGGAACGAACGAACGTATGAAGAAGCAACAGCAGATCAAAATCACTTTGCGGTTGTTGTTGTTTTTTCTTTCAACCAAAAAACAGAAAATAAAAACTATTTACGAACAAACACAACAGAGAGAAAAAACAATGAACAACGATACGAGACGGCGGACGACGACACGTTAATGCATATTTAAACTTTAATTTTTTCTTTGCGGTTTATTTATTTTCTTTTTTGTTTTATTTATTTTTGCTTTTTGCCGAAAATATTCTGCCAATAAAATTGCTTTTTGTCGACCTTCTTTCTGCTGCGGCGTTCCAAATACAAATGACGGAACGGAATTGTGTTTCCAAATACAAAAATGAGCGACGACGTGCATGCGGTATTCTGACGACGGCAGCAGAGGGCAGCGGCCGTTGGCTGCGGGCAGCGGGCAGGCAGCAGCAGAAGCAGAGCAGACAGTGAATGAGATAGGCAAACTGCGAGTGAGTGAACGAGAGAGAGCGAAGCCAGAGTGCGTAACATTTATCACTTAACAGTTCCACTCAAGTATGTTTTTTTTTTGGCCGCCAACGCTCTGCTCTTTTGCCTTAGCCGAAATTCCTATGCTTGAACACATATACACACAACACGGCAGCAGAGGCAGCGACAGCATTGAACGCGACCGCAGCCAAGCGAAAGACAAGCACAATACAAAAGCAATGTGCGATGTTTTTATGTATGCCCCTCGCTGTGTATGTATGTATGGTTATATGCCAGCACGTACGTTTGTACATGTGAGTATGTCTTTTGCCGAAATTTTAATGAGTGTGAGTGGAAAATGAAATGAGTGCAGCCGTCAGCCGAAAAAGCGGAGTGACTTTCTTGAGATTTTGAATTGAACGCAAAAAGCTTTGAGCTCTTAAACTTAACTCAAATTGCTTTATGCGGAAATTAATATAGCAAAAACTAAGTGAGAGTGAATGTACATATGTATTAAGTATTGGAATTATTAAGATTTAATTAATTATTATTAGTTTTATTATTAAAATCAAAATTAATTAGCTGCTTCTAAATACTTTTTTTGTATACAGCTTCTAAGATCTACTACTACTAAATGCTCCAAATTTTTAGCTTCTCAACAATTTGACTCAAACGAAGAGAGAGCCAAGAGAGAGAGAGTGAGTGAGAGGGGCGCGCGCAGGCTGCCAATGGAAGCGGGAGCTTTGGCTACGGTCACAGCAGACTTGAAAAACGAGTGTATACGTGTGTGTGAGTGTGAGAGCAGATGCCAGGATAATGTAGCGTTGCGTCGCTGTCGACGCTGGCGTTGCCAAAAAATTGAATGCCGCGCCGACGACGGCGGCGCTTAAGCGCTAAAAAGGAAGAAGGAAGCAGCAAAGGAAGTGAACAGAACCGAAATACACACACACTTGAAGATACTCGCAAAGGTACATATGCATGTATGTACATACATATATACTTATGTACATGAGTTGGCGCAATTATTAAACGATTGTTTGACTTACACATACCCTGTAAATGCAGAGAGCGAAGGATGCTTAACTTTCGGTTAATTTCTGACATCGTTTTCATGACTTTAATACGCGATTAGTTACGAACAAAGCGATTAGTTACTGAAACCGAAACTAATAATTCTCGACAAGGAGTTTACTAGACAACAACAACTTAAAGCTTTAAGCTCATGTTTTCTATTGTTATAGAATACCTGGAAGTCTTGAAAATACGATAATTGGTAATCTATCGATAATATGTACTTGTGTTTATTGCAAGATACTCGTTGAATAAAAGCTGTTGAAGTGGAAAAGCGTGCACACTTGGACATTTCAATTTCAGTCAAGCTTTTCTCAGGCTTTTCCTATAAGCCGTTTTGTATTTGCAGACAATTCAATTTATCAATCAAAGGAATATTTAAATTTGGTTCCTTTGCTAAAAATTGTTACTTTCATTAAATGATTAAGTAGAAGAAATTATTTAGTTGTGCTGAATGCTTTCCCATTTACAATCTATAAAAATGGTATGAATGAAAACTAATTGAAGACGGACTTCAGAAATAATCCTGTCCATCATAGTTTTTCAATAGATTGAGAATTATGGATATTTATGTATATATGTTTATATGTAGTAATTTTAATATCAAACAGATTGAAAAGCATCATTGATAAACTATTTCTTTTAATTTAATACATTATTTTGAAAGTTCAACCAAATAAGCTCTGATACTGAAATGTCAACTAGTTTTTTTTTAAAATGATTTTATAAAATATGTATATTGTTTTATTAATTATCATTCTTATTTTCCACTT
This sequence comes from Drosophila limbata, assembly GCA_963924055.1. NCBI lineage: Eukaryota > Metazoa > Arthropoda > Insecta > Diptera > Drosophilidae > Drosophila > Drosophila limbata. The sequence continues at coordinate 8,455,361 of OZ001351.1, read as the reverse complement.
TTGCAAATCGCAAAAATTCAAAATATGAAAGAATAATAAAGAAAACGAGACACAAAAATGTAAGAATTTTCTTTAAATACGATTTTTTAAGAATTATTCTAAGCGATTCATAAATTTTTCTCTGCGCAATTTAAACTAGCCAAACTTAATCGTTTCGTAGAAAAATATGCATATGTTTGTATTTTTTTTTATAGTAAAACACACTTTTTAACTTGTTCTCAGATCAATAAGAAGCTATAATAAAATAGTTGAACAAATGAAATAGCAAGAAATGTTTTTTGTTTTTAATATGTAATGAAGTTATGGTTTTGACCATAAAGAAATGCATTTCATTTTTTTTGTTTGTAACTTTTTCTTAAAACCTTAATATATATATATTTTTTTTTGCAAAATAATAATAAAATGTATCAACTGTACATTAAAATTGAAATTAATTTGTTATGTGTAAAAATAGTGAAGGAAAAAATGTTGTGAACTAAATATATTTTATTTGGCTTTAAAAATGTTCTTGGCCTTAAATTATATTTTCTTTAGTCAATTTTGTAAGATATTGTCCATCAATGACTTGACCAACTGTTTCTGTTAATTTTGGCTCTTGGTTAGGTTCAATTGCATTCTGTATTTTTTTTTTGCCATATGTTGGAGAAAAATATGCAATATTATTTGTATCAATCTGAAAATGCACTGAGCCCTAATTGCCCGCACTAGAAAGAGGAAAATAAAAACACGAGCGAGCGAGATAGTAAGAGAGAGAGAGAGAGAGAGAGGGACACTTGTAGTTGTCGAATCAAAACAATACTTGGAAAGCACTTCAAAAACAGACGCGTGTTAAATGCAGGACACTTGTTGCACATGCAGCTGCCTTGCAACAGGCACTCTGTCCCTCTCGCTCACTCTGTCTTGTTGTTGTGGCACCAGGTGCATGGTTAAGAGGGGACAAAAGGCAAGTGACAGCAAAGCACGCGTCGCAATCAAAACAAAATCAGCGAGGAGCAGCGAAAGAAACAGGGAACAAGGCGCAAGGGGCAGTTGCAAGCGACGAGGGTTGCCTTAATCGTTGTCGTTGTTGTTGTTGTTGTTGTCGCAATTGCAATTGCAGTTGTTGAAGGTGACATTAATTGACGTTTAATGAGCAACAACACAGAAGAGACGAGACAAGCGAAGGGGTGGCCAGGCGAGGATAGGCAAATCGAGGGGTGGACGCACTGCGATTGAGTGCGAGTGATATGGAGAGATTGCAGCAAGCGGCTGTGCGACAAGCCAATTAAAAGTTGAAAGCTTTTCATGCCTTTTTATATTTGTGCCAATAATTGAAGGCACAAAAAGTGCATCCTCTTTTCTGCCCATGCATACATACATACACATGTACATGTATCAAAAGGCCACGCATCCTTGCAGGGGTTAAAGGTTAGGGGTTGCAATATGGTCACTTTTGTTGATTGTTGTTGCAACCCAAAGAAAAACAAAGAAACAATTCGTGCAATGCTGCAGCACAGCAGGCGGAAGTGTTAGGGGTAGGGGTTGGGGTATATGTAAAGTGGTCAAGGGGTACAGAGGGTGCTTGTGGGCGTGCAAGAAATTTGCATACTCCTGTGCAACGAATGAGAGCCGAGACCGAAACTGAAACAATGAGAGCGCCATTTGATTCCTGTTGCGTGTTGCAGCAACGACGCCGTGGCTGCACTCCATACACACACACACACAGCTCTCGAGTATATATGTATGTGTGCGTTGGCACAACAAGTGCAACACGACAAAATGGCGCGCGCAGCAACGGCAACGGCAGCAACCCTGCAAAGTATGCAATAAAAAGCAAGGCGACGTCAGGCTGACATCCAATGCGTACGCTAGAGTGAAAGAGATAAAGAGGCCTGCCAGGCAGCCTGCGAATGGCTGCGGTCTTATTTATGCGTATGTGTGCGTGGGTGTGCAATGCAATGCAAAATGCAGTGCAAATGTATTTGAGTGTGTGTCGCTGAGAGAGAGAGACTTGCAAAATGGCGGCGTGCATAAGCTTTCTTAGACTGATGAAAGCGACAGCGACGTCGACTGCGACAGATGCTGCAACTGCTAAACGACAGCTAAGCAAAGCAATGCAGTAAGTAATAGATCAGCTCCGACAAAGAGAGCGAGAGAGCCGACTGTAAGTTTATACGGCAGCTCAAGTCCCCTTAAATGGTTTACACATACTGCGTTTTTATACTTATTACAAAAAACAATTCATGTACTATTAGGCGACATTTCATATATTGTATAAGAAAAAAAAAAATTAAAAAATATTAGATTCAGCTGCCTTATAAGCTTGGTAGCTGCAATGCAATGTAAAATTTAATGCAAATCAGTCGCTGAAAGCGGATAGCAAAATGGCGGTCAGCACAAGCTTCGATAGGCAAGTGACAGTAGCAGCGACGCCGACAGCGGCAGCGAATGCAAAGCCACAGATAATCAGAGCTTGCAGTAATAGATCGGCTGAGTGAGCGAGAAAGCCGACTGTAGTACAGGCAAAGACCAGAATGCGAATGGTTGCGTTTATAGTTATGTATGTGTGCGTGTGTGTGCAAAATGCAACGCGTGTGGGTGTAGCTGAGACGCGAGCAAAATGGCGGCCTGCACTAACAACAGGCGTCTATCTAAAAGCGACGGCAACTGCAAAGCTTGAGTCAATAGATCGGCTCAGAGAGAGCGAGTGAGAGAGAGAGAGAGAGAAAGCGCAGCAAATGCGTGCGTTTGTTAGAAACAGCAAATCAAAAGCTGTTGCGAATTATGATAAGCGGCAGCAAACACAATTAGGAAAAAAAATAATAATAAAGAGGAAGAAGACCAAGAATAAAAAAAGGCAAATGTATAACCCGTGTGTCTATTGTGCGTGTGTCGTGTGAACAGGGGGATAATAAAAGTAGAAGCGTATGAAGAAAAAGAAGAAGAATGAGTCGACAGTAGGCAGCAGGACGAGAACGAGGACGAGGCCAGAAACCGAAACAGGACCAGTCGGCAACCAGCCAAAAAAAAACATAAAACAGGACATTAAACAATTGAAAACGAAATGGCATGAAGAAAGCGAACAGCAAACGGCAAGACGAACACACAAGACTGACAACACACATATGTACACACACTGAGACATAGAGAGCAGACAAGTAATTCAATAAGCTCAAACGGGGCAGTGAGCGCAAGTGAGAGGGGAGATGGAAGAATGTGAGGGGCGGAGGGCAACAGAAGCTGATAGAACTAGTATGTACCATATTATATAATTTAACTGTGCGAGTGAGAGAGCGGGCGAGTGAGCGAGCGAGACGGCGATAGTCAGAGCTGGCTCTAAGCTTATTACGGGAGCATTAAAAGGACGCGAACGAAGAACGCGTCGAGCTCAAGGACAACCGCATAAAGTATTTTTTTTTTTTCATTATTATTTTCTTCTTTTTTTTTTGTCGCGGTACAGTTACGCTGTCAGCTGCAGCTTTTGGCCGCTAAGCTTTTTCGCCAACTGATCTTATTAGTGCAATGCAGTCAACACGCGAAGAAAGCGAGAGTGGCAGGGGGAGGGGGAGGAGTGGGGAAAGGCGGTTTCTACACCCACCTCAGACAATTTGAAGTAGTGCCATTTCCGCGTCTGTGGAATGTGCGCCCCGAACGAAATCGTAATCTAATTTTATGCCTCTTCCATGCTCTCTCTCTCGCTCGCACATACACTCTTTCTCTTTCTCCCTTTTTCTCTGTCTCTCTATGTGATTTTGCGGCTGTTGAACTTTTAGAATTGATTTGAAAAACATTTTGCGCGTTTCCATACTCAACGCATCGCAGGGGGGTGGGGTGGTGGGTAGGGGGCAAGAAGGGGGAGAGGGGGGGTATATTTTCTATCGTGCCACAACCAGAGAAGGCATTAAATTTAGCCATGCCACAGACGCAACGCAATGTGGATTAGACACAATGTACACACATCACTTCATTCATGCCACGCCCCACGCCCCGCACGCTCGAACGCCTCCCTACCTCCCGCCCTCCCTCCTCCGACACAGTCGACATTTAAAATAGACAACGCGACGAGTTTATTTCTTGCCCCAAAACGTAACGAAAATAGACAATGTCCAATGTTGCAGCACGGCCACAACAATGTTGCAAGCGGCATGTGGCATGTAACATCTCTCTTATCACTGATTTATCAGAGCAAAAAGCTTAAATCTCAAGTGCCTGTTGACATTTCCCATACATTAGAATAAAATGGAAATTTTTCGTCTTTAACTTTTCTTACTCCAAAGTCTTTCTAATTCCTTATCAATTCTTCCTGACTCTTTATCGTTCCAAGGTTTTCAATACATAGGTATTTTTAATCTCGATCATACATTCTCTTGCTACATCTTTTAGTCAGACCTGTAGATTCTGTTTTAGTTGAATTGCTTAGCACTATGCAACTCTTCAATCTACAGTGTAAAGGGAAATAAACCCATTTCACCCTGTAGATTCTAATAAAATATATTTCTTAAACCTATTCAACACTGTTAATCCTAAAGGAATTCTAAATGACAATTATTGCAGTCTTTAGTGAAAATTTAGGGGACAATTAATTAAAAATTATTAGACCCCGTACTTAAAAAAAGTACAAAGGTCTATTAACTTTGTCACAAAAAAAATGTGCGAAACAGGCAGAAGAAGGCGTGGCAGAGCCCAAAGTATATATAATCTTGAGTCGATATAGCCATGTCCGTCTGTAATAGCCTAGATCGCAGAGACTCCAAAATTGGTATGTAGGCTCGTCTATCTTGCAAGCAGATCGAGTTGGTTTTAGATTTTGGATCGGACCAGTCGAAAATCAAGCCTTTGTATGAAATACCTTTTTGTTGCTTAAGATATCTGAACCAAGCTAACAGAATGTGCATATGGGATGGTCTAATACATCCTGACCAAGTTTGGTTGAAATCAGACCACTATATCATATAGCTGCCATAGGAAAGATCAGTCGAAAAAACTTATTTGTTGTTTAAGATATCTGAACCAATAGCGATTTATATAATTTTATTTTAAGCAGTGTTTGCTTTTCCATAGTAAGTACGGGGTCTCCGACTGTGGAGTATGCTCGACTGTAGCACCGTTCATTAGTTTTTTATATAGAAAATATCAATCGTCTTTATTTTAATTTCTAAAGTTCTCTAGTTCTAATCAATCGAGTTATTAATGATTGAATAAAGTATATAATCTAGTTAGAATTGGATAAATTCTAAGAAATATGTGTCTAGTCTAGTTATAATTGCATAGGTGCCTTATAATATGCACATATGAAGTTCAGTTTCAGTTAGAGCTGACTGTATAGGTATTCGATTGAAGTGCTTTGATTGATTGATTGATTGAAGGGAAATATGACACACATACAAAAGGAACTTCTAACTGGATTATAGATGTCTCTAAACATATGTATATTTCTTGTATACTTACAGATGATTGACTGATTGATTGATTGATTGAAGATTGATTGAAATCTTGGCTATGTATTTGGCATAATTTCACAGCGCGTTCAATAAATATCAAGTTCGTCAATGTGCGGGTTGAGGTTTTCAATAGTTTCCAAAATGTTGCCAATTCCCAGAACGATGTGTCGAAATTTAATCTGGGATGAAAATGAAGAGCACCGTTTTTCGGTGAGTTTTTTCTGTATTTCTCTTGTTTTTGTTTTGTTTTCTTAAAGACCTTTCTCTTAAATATAAGTACGATACGCCGCTGCTGCTAAATGTTGTTTGTTGATTGTTCTTTTGAATCGAAAGGACTATTTTCAGTATTGAGATGTATTTGTGTAGATCGATCGGAATGATTCAGTTTCTGTTGTTTTTGGGATACACTATAGATTTGATGTGCGCCGTCTAGTGTTAAACTTGATCGAAAATCGGCTACAGGCTAAATTATATAGAATATACTTATGAATGAATTTTAATCAAGTGCCGAAACAAAAAAAAATTATTAAGCAAATTTGAGTGTGTTTTTATTTATTTATTTTTTTTTTGTTTTTTGTATATGGCAACGACAAAATGATGAGATTGGAGATTAGAATTGCTCGGACTTTGATAGTTTTTAATACTTTTTTGGATTTTTAGTTTTTGGATAATTTTTGTTGTTGTTGCGGTAGAAAAATTGAAAATTGAAACTGACGTGTGAAATGTGTGTTTTTGTTTGTTGATTGTTATTTCCTAGGCGCCTTCTCATCGCTTAACTTTTTATTCTATTCGACTTATTAGACTTTAAGTATCCCAAACAGCTTCCTAAGTTTCTCTAGTGTTGGAAAACGTTCACACTGAGCAGGCGAGCGCTCACTGCTCTCTTTAATCTGATTGATTTGCTGAGAGCCAAAAAAAAAACAAATAAAATGAAAGGAAAACAGTTTGGAAATTCATTTTCCATTTCGGCACTTATCGATTTTATTTTGGCGTAGGTGACAATAAAACAAAAAAAAAGAAAGGAAAAGGAAAGAAGAGGAAAACAGTCGGAAAGAGGAATCAGAATCACCGTGTGAAGGGGTAGAGAGCAAATGAGACTAAGAATGAGAGCGCTCATGTTTGTGTGTGTGTGTGTGTGAAGTGCGCGATGCTGGCGGCAGGCAGAGCTGCGTGTGCGAGCGAGATAGCAGCAGCTGCGTGTCGTGTGCGTAAGACGCCGACAGCGACGTCGACGCCGCTGTCAAAAACAAAAAAAAAATAGAAAACTGGAAAATATTTCTAGTTTTTTTTTGTGTAACTTCTTTCTGTTTTTCTTTTTTTCGCTTACAATTATAAATATCAATTGTGGCGCATTATCGTTATCGTTGTGATTATCGGTAGCGTTATCGTTATCGCTTTCGTTAGCTGCGACACTTTTATTTTTTGTTGCTTGCTTTTCACTGCGTTTTCACTTGTGTTTTCCCACCAGACAAAATAAAAAACAACAATGTGAACGACACCGACGAAGTTTAACGGTTTTTGGTGATTTCTTCTTCTGCTTTTATTTCTTTTCTTGCTTTTCTGCTTTGCTTTTTTTTTTTGGTTTGGTTTTGGATTTGGATTCGGTTTCGGATTCGAGAGCTGAAAGCTGAGAGACGAACGAACGAACGAACGCGCAGCACGGCGACGAGTAAACTGCCAACGGACGCCAAAACGTTTCAATGAAAATTTCTGTGGAAAATCCACACGCAGCCGGCGCAGCTGCTGCTGCGACGCGACGCTGACGTAGACGTCGTCGTTGACGTTCAGTGAAAGTTGTGGCTGTTCTCGCTTGTTGTTGTTCGTGTTCTTGTCAAACCAAAATGGCTGACACGTGTGTTTGTGTGTGTGTGTGTGTGTGTGTGCGGCGTCTATCCGGCCGTTTATCCGTCCCACAACCAAACACACACATACGTATACTCACACACAGTGTCGCAATCGAAGTTCAAGTCGAAGAGCAATCGTTGCTCTTCTTCTTTCTCCCCCTAGCCCTTTTCCACATTTTCCCACTCTTCCTACTCTTCGTCATTTTCTTATTCTACTTCTAACTGCTCTTGTTGTTGTTATCAGCTTAGGCATAGTGCCCGCCAGCAGTTAACGCACGGCAAAGACTAGCAAACTAACAAATTTTCTTAATTAAAAATTATTAAAAATTTTGTTAGCTGTACAGTGAATATTCACTAAACTAACTAACAAAACTAACAACACCCGAGTTTTTGCTCTTTTTCTAAATTTGGACACATTTTTATTTATTAGAAGAAAATCTAAATACAATGTATGTTGCCTGTACAATTGTATGTTTTTAATACTGGAAAAAATGTTTGTAGTGGACTATGTAGTGAAAAGGGGAGAGCTGCTTTTTTGAATCTCGATGAATCATGAATGAAGCTCACTGTTTGATTAATTAATAAATAACTGCTAGTACTCAATTCATTTAAATTCTCTTTGATTTGAATTTTAAATATCTTATTTTAAGAATTTTACAAAATTATTTTATGTTTATTTACTCTTAAAAAATATAAATAATATTAGTGGGATTCCGGTAAACGTTTTTGATTTGCTTTTGATTATTTTTAACCAAATCAAAATCATTTGACGGAACGACCCTTTTTGCACACTGATTATTTTTTGATTTCGTGAACAGCTGGCAGCCTGGGCGAACAGCTGATTGACAACTAAAAAGTATACAAAATGCCGAAAGAAAGCCAGAAAAGGAAATTTATACACGTTTTAAACGAAAGTTTGCTTTTCGATTATGTTTTTATTGAATATCTCTAATAATTCGAGTACTTTTGACTCCGTCCACTTTATGCTGTTGTTTCTGCGTTTTTTCAAGAGGGGCTGGTAAGCATCCTAAAAAGCATTAAATAAATATTAAACATACATTTTATATTTATTTATTTACAAATACTTTAAATGCATTAGACTTACGTTCTCCATATTGATATGACAGCAGAATGTAAACAAACACCATATGCCACACAGCTGACACAGTTTTGAGTTGAAAGCAAATCAAAATGCAAAAATAATCAGTCTCAGAGCTGATTTTTTGAAATCAATTAGTAGGACCACATTTCCCTGATTTGCTCTGGGCACACTGAAAATTTTGTATGGAGCAGCTGTGAACAGCTGACTGAAAAATCAAAATCAAATCAAAAGCAAATCAAAAACGTTTACCGGAATCCCACTATTGTGTATCAAATGTTATTTCCGAAATGCAATATTTTTAGAAAATGCAGAACATTTTTTGTTTTAAGGTATTTTTTTAAGTTTATTAAGAGCATTTTTTGGTAATTACATAGAAGACTACTTTTTCAAATACAGTTGAACTTCCATAACTCGAACTTCTATAGCTCGAATCTCTAACTCGAGCTAAATGAGTGGCAGTAAATTTAATAAACATAAGAAAAAGAATTCTATAAGTCGAATATCCCCATAACTCGAACCTTTTCCTTGAACAATGGTGATACGGGTTAGGGAAGCTCGACTGTATAAATGTTTTATAAACTGCTTAATAGAAATATGTTTAAATATTTACTCATCACGCATAATCCTAACATATAATATTTATTTAGATTTTTCTTTTAAATATTAGAAGTATATTATAATTATTTATTATAACTCTTATTTACTTTTTATTCTAACATTATTTGAATTTATCAATCGCTTAGGAGTAAATAGCCTTTTCATGCAGTTGCCATACTTTTCGTCGGCACTGTGTCGACTTGTATGCTCCTCCATTGAAGAAGAAATACGGATAACCGAATATTTTCCATGTAAATGGTTTGCCATTTGCCGACTGCGACGCTGGCAGCGTCACGACGTCGACGTTGACATTGAGCTCGCGACGAAGTTGAGGGTGAAGTGAGCGCATGAAAAGCAAATTTTCATTTCATGTTTTGTGACGAAACGAAAGGAAATCTAAGAACAACAAGCGGAGAATAGAGAATGGAAAACGGAGAAAAAAAAAAACCAAAAATCAACACGAAAGAAAACGAAAATGCGAGGAAAACTCACGTTGGCACGTTGACTACAAGGGTGGCAAAGTCGACAGCGAGAGCGACGTCGACAGCGACGTCGACAGCGAAGTCGAAGTCGGCAGCGACACTCTGAGTGTCGCCAGCGTCTGTGGAAAATACGGAAAATTCAGCTGCCTGTCTGTGTCATTTGTTTGTGTGTGTGTTTGTGTGTGTTCACCTAACTCCGACGCTGACTGTTGAGTTTTCTCAGTTGCTTTTCTCGGGTATCCTCTATGATTTAACAATACCCTGACTGAGGGTCCTACAAATTTATCGGGCCATTTCAGGAGGACACTTCCGATAAGACAAATAGTTTCAAGATAAACTAAATATCTACTTCCGCTATAATTAAAAAATCATCGACAGTTTACAATCGACATCAACGTTTGCTCATTTCTTTTTTTTTATGCTTTCAGATTAAATTTAAATATAATTAATATAATCTTAATATCGTAGTATGTTACTTAATTTTCTTTTTTTTTAAAGTATTTTTTTATTATTTTAAAAGATAAATAAATAAATATCGTTTCGAATAATATAAGAAGCTATAAAAATGAATAAAAATAGACAATTTCGAAAGAACCAAAAATTGATTAAAATATTAATATATTTATAATTTTGTGTCATTTATATTTTATATATTTTACATATAAATTAAATGGCGCACAATAGATCCAAAAGGGTCGCAGTGCAGGCTCCCCTATTAATAATAATATAAATTAAAAAATTTGTAAATAATATTTTATATAGATTTTATATTTTATACAAACAAGAAATTTTCAATCAACCTTATTGATTACATCAAATCTTGTGTTTATCTTTAAAGATACTAAGGCCCGTTTTTTTTAATGTAAACTTAAGGTTTTTTATAACTATTGGAGAGATATTTTGACGTGAAATGCATAAAAAATAAATGTCAAAAATATCTTACATAGGTACATTGAAACACGTCGCTAGATGACAAACAAGTCAATTTTGATGCCAACTTAAGGTACATTTACACTAGTTGACAAACAAGTCAATTTTGATGCCAACTTAGTCAATCCTAGTGTAAACAAGGTACAATACGGTCAACAGCTGCGTTGACTGTAAATTGACAATGCGAAAAACATCAGTTGACATTGTTAGTGTAAACATAGTGTAAACACTTATTGTCAACAGTTGAACTCATAATTGAAGCGTTGACAATGGAAATTCAAATTGACATCATGTCCATTCTTTTGATTAGTGTTGACAAACTTTTGTACATATCAGGGATGGAAAAACTTAGCTTTTGCCTTAAATTTTGGTTGATTAACGTATTTTTTTTGCTGTGAACTTTATTAAAAACAGAATAAATTTAAATAAAACCTATTCATTAATACATTATTAATTATTAAAGTATGGATTAAAACGAAGTTTTTTGGGGTGAATAGTTAAAACCGATCACAATCGGAAACTATGGATTGATGGCAAATCGATAATGTGGCAATGGAAAAATCCTTCGAGGATTGCATTTCCTCCTCCTTAAGATAAAAACTCAAAGTACTGCTGATGCCATTTAAAATACATATACAAGCGAACATATTTTGTTCTGTTTTAATAAAGTTCAGACCAAAATTAAATGTAATTCATACCAATCAACACTCTCTATATGTAAATACACAATATCGACATCAACTAAACAGCATTGGCAACGTGAACGTCAACGAATGTTAATGTCAACTAGTTTAAATAGCTGTCAACTTCATAGACAATGCGTTGCTAGCTCTTGCGTTGACCAACTGGAAAAGAAGTTGAGAAACATGTTTTTTTTTCTTGGTTGCCAATAGTTGACTTTGCTGAAATTGACGCTGCGTCAACTAGTTTAAATGTACCTTAAGAATAAAGAGTTTTAGGGTGAAACTCCTGAAAAGTGAATTTACACTAGTTGACAAGCTGGTCAACTTCATCACAGTAGGCTGAGAGTTTTCTTGGCAACTTTGTCAATTCTAGAGTAAACGGTGGTCAACTATATACAAAAGTGTGTTGACTTGATAAAAAGCAAAGTCAACTTTTCGAAAATTGACCCCGGGTCAACTATGTAGTGCAAATACACCCCTACAATACATATAAAGTTGCGCAAAGCTAATTCAAGATTAATGTAAAGTTAAAAATAAAATTACTATATATTGCCAATATAATATTTTTCATATTTATGTGTGTATGATATTTATTAAGGGTATTCCTTTATCGATCTGTCGCAGTTTCTTTAAGAAGTTGAACTTGTAACGTCTCAGAGATTTACTTGTGCCAATCTCTCAATATGACAGATGCGGTAGCTTTAGTTTTATGACTTTGTAGTTTGACTTTTACTGACATTTCTTGTTGCCAGGGCTAACGGTAAATGGAAGCCATATTGATGCTTAAGCTTAAATAACTTACTACTATACGACAATTCAGTGAATTCTTATAGTCGGGATGGGACCTAAAAAAATGTATTTACATTGTATCTAAATATTGTAGCTTATATTTTTTAAGGTATTTCGAAGTTTATATCTAGAAGCTGGATATATACCAATATACCTTTAAATATATAAACAATTTAATTTTTAATAAGGCAATTTTAATGGAAACAGATGTTTAAATAGCTAAGGTGTTTGACAACTATTGTAAACATATTTTCACGTACAATACACATTGGGCGGAATTGCCGTTTTTTTTTTGGCAAAAACCCTAAATTTGTTTTTTTTATATTTTTATGGCTATAATATTTTTTCCAGTATGTAATTGTCCCTCCTCATCGAAAATATTTAATTTAAATTGTATTATGCAACCCTCGCTTTACACCAGTCTTTCAAAGTCAGCTGTTTGTGCCACGCGGTGTCTGGAAGCGGCCTGATTTTAAAATTTGTAAATATTTGACAATCTCCCATTTTTAAACAGTTTGACGAGTTGAAATAATTTAAAATGGAAGTTAAACATCAGGGTACACAGAAAAGTGCTATATATGTGTTTAATAATATGTGCGTTTGTTTCGTTATGTTTTCAATGTTATTAATCTATATATATAAAACTCTTTGTCCTGACTGACTGACTGACTGACTGAGAAACAACGTGCAGCCCAACGGTAAAAGATAGAAAGCTGAAATTTGCACACAACATAGATGAGATAATTTCATCGTGCAATAAGACGGCGTTTTGCGAAATTCCACCTGTAAGAGGGTCAAAATCAAGGTCAAAGGTCACGCAATTGCTTAGTATGAAAAACTTTTTTGTTTCTTAAGATATCTCAACCAAACTCACAGATTATATGTTTGGTACTGTCTCTTACATTCTGACCAAATTTGGTCAAAGTGGAATGACTATATCTTATAGCTGCCATAGGAACAATCCGATAAAAAAACACCTTTAGTATGAAAAACTTTTTTGTTTCTTAAGATATCTCAACCAAACTCACAGATTGTATGATTGGGGCTGTCTCTTACATTATGACCAAATTTGGTCAAAGTCGGATGACTATATCATATAGCTGCCATAGAAACAATCGGATGCAATCGATGATATCCTAACAAAACTCTCAGATTAACTCTTCTTGCCAAATTTTTACAAATTGGCTTAATTTAGCTTTTTCCCGCCAAATTTAGCTTTTTCCCGCCAAATCACCAAATTTGACTTTTTAGCCAAAGTTCAATTGCAAGGAAAATAATTAAGGCAGCGGAAGCTAAATATTTCCGTTTTTTTTTTTTGGAAAAAATGTTATATTATATAAATTTGTTAAAACGGGCAACTAAAGACAATGTTGCGAGCGATGCGAGCTGGGGGTTGGCGAGTGAAGCGAGCAGGGGGCGTAGCCCCCTAGTAAACCATAATTTTATAGAGTCTAACCTCAATATAGTTTGTGGAGCATATCTAGCAAGATACTGTTAGATACAAAAAATTGCATATATGGTAGTATGCGTTATTATGTATATAATTATGTAGGGTTTAAAACATAAGCGGCTTTTTGCGGTTTTTCGAAATATTTCAGTAGCTTTTATGCTAGAAATCGGATTTTTCGCAGGAGTCAGATGGGGAGGGGGGTAGGACATGGTCAAATGAAAAAACGAAACAATTGAAGGCGTGGTATATTTAGAGCTTAGAGTATTTAGAGTGCAATGTAAGTGTAAATTAATGTCAAATTTGAAACTATATCCTAGATTAAATTTATATGTACATACATTGAAAAAGCAGCCGTAAGAGTTTTTGTCTCAAAAATTAGTCATGAGCAACAATTTCTGTAACATATCTGATTAGATTTCCATTTGAAAGTAGAATTCAAAATATTTCTGATAATGTTCAAGACTACTTCAAATTGGGTTTTCCTTAAAGAAAATTGTTAATGATATTAGAATGCACCCTACAGTTCCGGTTGGGCTGCTCTCTCCCTCTTACTTTCACACTCCATCTCTACCTTACTTTCTCTCTCTCTCTCTCTCTCTCTCTCTCTCTCTGTCTCTGGGTCTCATTTTCAAGGTAGTGTTGGAAACGTTGTCTATGACCTTGCAACGATTTTCTGCTGCTTCCTTTGATTTCTGTTTTCCCATTTACAACGCCTTTTGCTAAATCCGATGCGCACCCCGAAAAACTCTGTTGCCACGATGTTATTTAGATGTGCCGTTGTGCCTTGTTACCAACCCAACACACACACACACACACACACACACACACACACACACACACACACACACACACACACACACACACACACAGTGAAACACACACATTGTAGACATTCCCCCTTTTCCCAAGATTCGCACAAAAGTTGTACGCGTCCCGTTTTGGAAATTTCGGTAGTTTTTCAACCCCAGAAAGGCAACAACAAAAAAAAACACATGAAAGAGGGGGGAGAAACTAGATGCGTATGCTTGGAATGTTACAGCCGGCGCTACCCTGATACCCTGTCTGGTCCTGGTCCTGACTGCGGTACTCGTCCTCGTCCTGGGACAGTAGAACTAAAAAGTAACTTCCACCCCCGAAAGCAACGCGCATTAATCCAAAACTCAGTGCGTAGTTGGATTCGTATTTGAAAACGAAATCGGAATCCGATGTGTGGATCAGTGGGTGAGTTCCCTCTCTTTTTCTCTCCCTCACCCCCTCAGCTACCCTTCTCAAGTTTAGCCACCCCCTCTTTTCGAAGCCATCTTCGGTTTGGGGTTCGAACCCAGCCGAAAATTGTAAACCAGCCTGCAAACCACCAACATTTTTGTAAAGGTTCGGTTCAGTGGTTCGAACTATAGAGAAGTGTTTGATTTCAGTTCGCGAACCGGTTTATATACTACCGTTCGGTCTAAAACTTGGCTCAAAACAAAATTTTTTTTAATTTTTTTCTTTTGTTGAATAAATTATTTTTTTTATTAAAAATAATAATAAAATATATATATTTAAATAAATATTTAATCTTGGTCTCAAATATTTTTGCGATTGTCATAGTTCTTGAAATCTCTGTGATAATTTTCTTTTTCAAACCGAACCTCTTATTAAACAAGGGGTTCGGTTTGGGTTCGGGTTTGCGGGCTAGATAAAATCATAGGTTCGGTTCTTGATACAGTTCGAATAGCCCAAAAACTTGGAACCGAACCGATTCTGCGTGGTTCGGCTCAAAACCTATTTGCAGCCTTGTTTTAAGTCGAGTGTCCCGTTACGTGCTATTGCTCTCTCGCTCTCTCTTCTCTCTGTCTTTTACGCACAGGATCAGCACACGACGGTTAACGGCTAAGGTAACCTCACCCTCCACCTACTCCAACCCCCTTTCCACAACCCCTCAGAGCTGTTTTTGGAAGTATTGTTGTGCGAGCCTTTTGCTTTTTAGTATTATTATTATTATTTCATTAGATTGCAACCCTCGTGATGTAACAAGGACTGTGCCTGTCCTTTGTCCCGTTACTCATGTCCCGTGTTCTGTGCCGCTGCTCGGCAAAATGCGTAAAAAAATGTTTGCCAACATTTTTGGTCGGCAAAATTTTCAAATTGCTTTCATTGAGTTCCATTCACAAAAGACGCACTCGACTCTCCCCAACACCCCTCTTCTCTTCTTCTTCTTCTTCTTTATGTGGCAGACGATGACGTCACGCGGATGCTGCAAAATGGCGTCAGGTCAGTTCCAGAACGAGATGGAGAGCGATGGAAAGAGCGAGAACTCTTCCCGAACTAATTGAAGATCATTAAAAGAGCCTCTTCAAATTGATCTTGAGTTGAGACATTTAAAGTTCAGTCGCGTGTTTGCGAAAGGAAAGATGAAGATGAGATGTCTTTATCTCAAGTCTATCTATGCTATCTCCATCTTTGTTTCGATCTTTATTTCTAATCATTTTTCCTGGACTTATCTTTCTATATAAATATATCTGTATTTTTCTTTTTATTTCTATACCTATCCCTTACTAACTATATCTATCTTTATGTCGACTTAAAGTTGTATCTCATCTTTAACCCTGTAGCTATACTAAGTATTTCCATCTTTAAATTATTCTCTCTCTCTCTATTTACAGCTCTTTCTTAACCTCTCTCTTTCCAAATTAATTTTCCTTCTTTCTTTCTTCAATTCCTTCTGTCTATTTCTTTACATAACTGTTATTCTTTATTTATCTGTACCACTTTCTTTATACCCATCTCTAAATCGATCTCGTTAAAGTTCCATTTCTCTCTGCCTCCCATTCTCTATGCATATATCTTAAAATATCAAATATATCTTGTATTATTCTTATTCTTAAATGAATTTTAATTTTTATCGTATCTTTATCTCTATCACTATCCCTATCTTTCTGTATAGATTTCTCTATCTGTCGCTATATCACCTATATTTTAATCATCATCTGACTAAATCTCTGTATATTTATCTGCTTTTATATCTATCCCATGTTAATTTCTTAATTGTATCTGTATCTCTCTGTCAGGGGTTCTACAGAAATCGCTTTCACTTGAATTTATCTTCAATTTCATTTCGCTGTGCCACAGGTCAAATCGCAAAATAATTTTACGCGGGTAAAACTAGCGCTAAGACCGCTGGCGTTGATGCTGCCACCTAGTCCGATTTAGATTTTCGAAGTCAGGGTCAGCGATGCCACATTTTTTAGTCAGAACTCGAAGTAAGGTATTTAAAAAAAATATATGGAACCACTTAAGTTTTCTTTAAATTAAGCATTAAAAAAATAGGTCTTTTGAGGCAAATGAAGTTTTACCGAAAAAAACCATTAAATTATTGTGCAATTTGTAAAAACATTTTTCACGAAGAGTTGCCAGACTAATGGCAGACAATTGATAGAGCTGTCGAGTAACTTTCATTTTGTCGCGCCAATTATTTAAAAATTTTTTTAGCACAAATAAATTATATTATATTAATGACATAAGAAAAAAATTAAAAGCTTATTGCGCTGCAATGATAAACTTGAAAAAGTGGCTAATCAAAAACTTAGGTAATTTACTCTGAGAAGGTGTCAACCCTAAGCAGCCTAGTTCGAAAAGCTTGGTGAAAATGCTAAACAAATTAAATCTTTCGAAGTTCTGTGGCACCGCGGAAATTTCCGTGCGGAAATGCTTTCTGCGGAATTCTATTTCGCTTGCGATTTCTGTGGCATCCCTGTATATCTATTCCATATTTCAAATTTTTGACTCTTTCATTCTCTATTTCTATCTTGAGCCCAATCCCTATTTCTATATCTGTATCTATTGTGTTTATTTATTCACATCATGAATGAAATTTCTTCAAGTCCTGTGGTTATCGTTATCTTTATCGATTAATGACGATCGCTGTTCACTTAAAATTAAAGAGAAAATGAAAGGGTTCTCTGACCTCAATGCGCTTTTAATAAGTTCTGCTTAAGTTATGAATATTTGTTTTTATTTTCATTAATGCTTTCGGCTTTTGGCTTTCGGCTGATTGGATTGATGTTAATCTCATGCACCCGACAGACGTGACGTGGCAGGATCAGGAGGAGTCCTTGCAGCCTGTTAGATGCAACCGCAAGGGGGCAATTTGGCCAACAGTAAAGAAAGAAAGCGTGTGGCATGCAATAAACGAGTACTGTATAAATATATACAAACACTGAGAGAAAAATTAACCACACTGCCTTATAAACTTGTCAAAATCATCAGGTTGAATATGTGAACATTTTCAGTTAGTTGGCTACTAAGTGAAAAATAACTGCGGGAATTTCCTTCTGAAATAAAGTCTTGATTTTTAGTATTTGGGAACTTTAAGCAAACGAGTCCAGGAATGATATAAGACTTAAAGAATTTGATTTCAAATTTTATTAACACGTTTTCTGAGCTCTAAACTTATTTAAAGAATTTTTTTAATCAGCTTTGTTACATTTAAAAGCCAAATAAGTGCTTTCCAGTAAAGTAAGAAATGATGAGCCCGAAATGTTTTAAACAAATTGTAGAACGAAACGGGATAAATGGGAACTAAGGGCTCTGTATTTTTCTGAGTGTATGACGAAAAACTCCATCAAATTGTAATGAGTCGAGAAAGCAGAGCAGAGACAGAGACAGCAGAGAAGGGGACGGGGAGGGGAGGGGAGAGAGGGTGAGAAGGGGAGGGGGTGCCGTTCGTTTACTTATCAACGTCAACATCAACGCCGACGTCAGCTGCACCTGCGCAACGTGCCACAAGCCGCACGAGCCACAAACATTGAAAGCCAAACGAAAGAGGCCAGAGGGGCAGAGAGGGGAGCAGGGGGGGGCAACCCCTATAGCTGTTAACGGTTAACGGTAACGCGGCTCATTTTCAACTGTTATTTGTTTTCGGGTCACTTTTATGAGGCGACGAAACTTGAACGAGTAAACAGATAAAAGACAAGGGTAAGTGGAGGGAGGAGTAGAGCGAAGAGGGCAGGTGAGAGGTAAGAGAGGTAAGTGGAGAAAGAAAACAGGAGGAGGGCAGACACATAGAGAGAGAGAGAGAGCGAGAGACAAAGAGAGAGAAAGAGAGAGAGAGAGAGAGAGTGAAGGAAAGACGAGTGGTGGGATAATAGATCGGAGATTAGGTTAGGAACAGGTAAAAGAGGAGAAGCAGGAGAGTGAAAGTGGAGAGAGAAGAGGTGAGATAAAAGAGGGTGGGGGAAGAAGGGAGTGAAGAGTGAAAGAGAGGAGACAAAGAGTGGAGGGGGAGGGAGAGACAGAAGATGAATTTCGAAAATAGATGAGAGAAGAGAACTACGAGGAGCTAAAATAAAGAGATGGAAGATATGGATGGAGCAAGAGGAGCAGGAGAGAGTAAAGAAGCACAGGAGAGACAGAAAGAAAGGGAAGAGAAGAGAGCAGCGGAGGAGAAGCTGACGAGAGATAAAAGGATAGACAGGAGAAAGAGAGAGAGAGAAAGTTGAAGAATGAACAGACCACAAGAGAAAAGGGAAAAGGAGCGAATCAGCGAAACAATGGAAAGTAGAAAAAGAGACAATATGAGAGAAAAAGAATAAATGAACGAAAGAGAAATCGAAAAAAGAGGAAATCAGGACTCCACAATTTCGAAGAGGGTTCGCTTCGAAAGCTTGACTCCCCTGAAGTCAGCAAAAAAATATATTTTATTTGAAATTAATTGAAATTGATTTTTTTCGCGGAATAGATAGCTTTGGAGTGGGCAGAGAGAGGCAAAGCTGAGAGAAGAGGGGGTAAATTGGATAAGCAAAGGAGGCGAGAGATGCAGTTTGGGAAGTGGAAGGGAAGGGAAAAGGAGACGTGTGGCAAGTGGCAAGTGGCAGAGGTGCATGCAACAGAATCAACGATGCTCGCTGACTTCTTTTCCTTTTTTTTGCTTGCAACTTGATCCCATGTTCATAATTATCATATCAACAACAGCAGCAACAACTTTATTGAATGAGCAACAACAACAACAACAACAAGGAGAAGGCAGAGATGTGAGGAAGTAGAGAGAGAAGGAGAGAGAGAGAGAGAGGGGAAGAGAGAGAAGAGGCAAGCGGCAATTGCATTTGTACCCCATAAAAAACTGAGCTGCAGTCAATGGATAGTTGCAACCCTTTTTTTTGGCTCTGGCTGCAGCTTGTGGCATGTTGCAGCCTCCTTCTTCATTGAGCGCGTTTGCCTCGTGCCTCGTGCCAACGGCCAAGAGCCCAAGAGGCCAATTTATTATGCAGGACGAAGTGCAATCTGATCTGTCTTCGCCTTTTCTTCAGCGTCAGCTTCTGCTTCTTTCTCAGCTTCTTCTTCCTCCTGTGACTGCGCTTTTGTGTGTGTTGCAAGTGTGTGTGTTGCATCATGTGTGTGTCTTTATCGGCGCCTAATGTGTTGTGATTATTGCAGCAAACGTGGCAGGATCAAAGTTGCCCCCTTTTTTATTTGTCTTTTGCATCTTTTATTTATTTATTTATTGACTTTTGTTTTTTAGGTGTGGCACGCGCTGCATCTGCATGCGAGTTGCAACTGCAGCAACAACAACAACAGCAGTAACTGAACCCGAAATTGGAGACGATGCCGCACAGCAATTATCGCCAGCATTTGGGCCAACAACTGTTGGCAGGCACTGTGTGCAGATGAGCAGGACTCTGTTGTTTTTTTGTTTTGTCTGTTGCTGCCCCAACATTTTTGGGGCGTCAACCTGCCAACGGCATTTTTACATGTGTACATACACAAAAAAAAACTTAAAAGAATTTATTCGAAAACTCTGCTTAAAAACTATCGATTTTTTTAAAGTATGCCTTCAGGAATAAAATGGCAAACACTTGGCGTTTAAATATTTAAAAAAGCCGATAATCAAAATATTTTAATTGTACTTGAATCAAATACAGTCGAACTTCCCTAACTCGAATCACCAGAGTTCTTTTTCTTAAGTTTACTAATTTTACTGCCACTCATTCAGCTCGAGTTAGGGAGAAATTCAAGTTATAGAAGTTCGAGTTATGAAAGTTTCACTGTACTTCGTGGTCGACTTCAAAAGTTCCGAATTTAATGAGCTTTTCATATTGTTTGAGATTCATTTTATACCGGAATTTCGAAGCGAGTTTGTTTTTTTTTTCAGTGTACACATAAATGTACATGTATTTATATTGCAGGTCGATTAAAAGCAGCGCCATAATTAATATGCCCATCGTCGGGTGATAAAGCAATTTGTGGCAAACAGATCATTATGCAACCCCGAGACGAACAAGAAGCAGAAGACATGTCCAAAGTCAGACTGAGAGAAACAAACAGACAACAGCAACAACAACAACAACAACGACAACAAGAGACAGAGACAGAGTCATCAATTTGACCAAGAGCGCATTTCAGGCATCAATATCAGACTCAAATTGAGTGTAAATGTAACAAGACACATTAATTATTAACTATTAACAGACCCGTATTTGTAAAGTTTTCTGAAGAGCGGAAATGATCTTTGGCTTCATCGAATTCTAAAGGGTTTCCCCATAACAACGATAGGATTTGAAATTGAAATAAACACATGCATTTTGGCCAAAAATAGTGCGTAATAGTTTTATTTGATGGGAAATTTCATGCCATTTATGATTTAAACAAAATATCGTTCAGTTGACCATCACGACATTTCTTCCACTGGCTTATAGCATACGATCCTTCCATCCGATCGGTTCCATCTTTCGATGAAAACCGGGGTCGCCTACCATCTCCTCCAGAGCCCAATCTGCGAACTCTCGACGCAATCTGTGGTCTGTTGGACCGAGATTCAAGTTCAGAATACGCCAGCCCATTTCTTGTGAACGGCGTAAAGCGAACACATTGTCATTGTCAGTGTCCTCAACGGTATTTCATACGAATTCCGCATTTTTAAAAAGAAGAAAAACCAAGAATAAAATTTTAGGAATTCAAAATATGGAAGAAAAAAATAGGAATCATAAATTGTGAATTTCAACTAAGAAAAATATTCAGAGTACAAAAATTAGGAAAAATCATTTCGAAAAATATCTTTGGTTTTCCTGTCTTTGGTTAAATTCTTTCAAATAGTTATAAACATTATTCATTAAAGAGCAAGATGAACAAGACACTGAGATTAATTAAATACACGCCGCAGAAAGGCCCGCGAAGAAACAAATAAAATACAATTAAAACAAGTGGGAAAGGCTATAGTCGAGCTCCCGACTATAGGATACCCGTTACTTACCTAAATAAATTAAACTTTTTTTTTATTGCATGCTTTCAGTCACTTTAATTGCTTAAAAGCTTTAATCAGCCAGTACCACCTTTCTATTTGTCCGATCTTGTTGGTATTTAGTAGGATGATAGGTAATAACAATAGCTAACGTTCACCGTTTAAAAAAATCTAATATTTTGAAAACTGTGCGTGTGGTGGATTTTCGCGATTTACGAAGGCGGAAAGGGGCGTGGCAAAATTTTGAAACAAACTTGACCTGCGTGGGGTTTATAGAAATCTGTGTGCCAAATTTGGTTGCTCTAGCTCTTATAGTCTCTGAGATCTAGGCGCTCACACAGACGGACAGACGGACGGACGGACAGACGGACATGGCTATATCGACTCGGCTGTTGATGCTGATCAAGAATATATATACTTTATAGGGTCGGAGATGCTTCCTTCTCTCTGTTACATACATTGCAACGAATACAATATCCCCTTTTACTTATTTTTAATAAGTAACGGGTATAATAATATAATATCGCTACACAAAGCATACGATGAACCAAAAAATGAAAAAATTAATGAATTGTTAAGCAAGGTGGCACACCACATCAGTGCTACCAGAATCTTCGAAGCAAAAATTGCTAGATTTGTAAAAAAAAGTTGCTAAAAATTATGTTAAAATTGCCAAAAAAAAAAAAAAGAAACAAATAAATATATGTTTTTCAGAAAAAAAATGTCTAAATTAAAATGGAACAAGATTTCATATCTTATAATGCTATCTACATCGTCAGCTTCACTTAAATAAGCATCAGTGTTGCCACAATCAGTCCGTGGAAAAAGAATAAATTAAACATATGGAAGTGATTTTTTTTATCAAACTTTTATTTTGTTTCTCAATAAGAACGCAAAGAACGTAGAAATAAAATAACAGAATGCTAAAAAACACGCACAAATTTTTTTACGGTCACAGTTGGCAACAGTGATAAGCATAGTTCTCATTGCTGGAGATTGAGTCAAGTACTCAAATGGCACTTATGGCAACATTTTCCGTGTCTGTGGAGTCAGTGTAATCAGTGCAATCCTTGCGAATCCATTGCTTGAACTCCTCATTTTGCAGCCAGGCATCTCGAAAATTTAGCTTATAAACTTTTGGCATTTTAACCCAATCACAAAAAGGTGAGCAAAAACTTTCAAGTTGTTCATATAATTGAACCGCTAAGTTAAATACCAGAGACCCGATATCGCTGTCAACCATTATTAATCGTAATTTGTGCAATCATTTTGCAAAAAGCCATAAAAAAAGCAAAAATGATGAAGAAAAACCAAAAATTGCTAGTTTTGTAATAAAGTTGCTAAAATTGCTAAAGAAAAATTATAAATTGCATGATTTGTGGCTAATAGCATTTAAAAAATAATGTTGAAAATTTTTTTAAAAGTTGCCAGATCTAGCAACTAAATTGCTAAACTGGCAGCACTGCACAACATATACATGTAAGTCCTGATTTTGAAATAAATGGTTCCACAAAATTTGTGTTTTTTCTAATAGGAAAAGAAAAAATCGTGCGATTTTTATTAAAATATTTTTGATTTTGTCTTTTTTTAATTTTTGTTTTCCCAATTTTTATCCCTAATTTTGGATTCCTTATAACTGTATTCCTAATTTCGGATTCGTAGTTTTGGATTCCTAAAACCTCTATTTCTAATTATACCCGTTACTTATTAAAAATAAGTAAAAGGGGATATTGTATTCGTTGCAATGTATGTAACAGGGAGAAGGAAGCATCTCCGACCCTATAAAGTATATATATTCTTGATCAGCATCAACAGCCGAGTCGATATAGCCATGTCCGTCTGTCCGTCCGTCCGTCCGTCCGTCTGTCCGTCCGTGTGAGCGCCTAGATCTCAGAGACTATAAGAGCTAGAGCAACCAAATTTGGCACACAGATTTCTATAAGCAACACGCAGGTCAAGTTTGTTTCAAAATTTTGCCACGCCCCTTTCCGCCTCCATAAATCGCGAAAATCCACCACACGCACAGCTTTTAAGATATTAGGTTTTTTTAAACGGTGAACGTTAGCTATTGTTTTTACCTATCATTCTACTAAATCCCAACAAGATCGGACAAACAGAAAGGTGGTACTGGCTGATTAAAGCTTTTAAGCAATTAAAGTGCCTGAAAGCATGCAATAAAAAAAAGAGTTTAATTTATTTAGGTAAGTAACGGGTATCCTATAGTCGGGAGCTCGACTATAGCCTTTCCGACTTGTTTTCGATTCTCTTTGAGTTTGGACAATTTCCAAACGTTGTAAGAGCGTATGCTTATTCATGATTAAATGGCAAAGCTTACTGAAGACAAAAATCAACATATGTCAGATTTCTGAAATTCAAGATGGCCGCTATCGGCTGTCAAAATCTTATTGTCCCTATTGAGAAACACTAGTTGGTTAAATTTAATGTAAAAGAAACTTGACAAATTATTATTGTACAGTTAAACTTCTATATCTCGAACTTCCATAACTTGAATTTCTCCCTAACTCGAGCTGAATGAGTGGTAGTAGAATTAATAACTGTCGAAAACGAACTCTATAAGTCGAATATCTCCATAACTCGAACCTTTTCTTTGGACAATGGTGATTCGAGCTAGGAAAGTTCGACTGTATTTCGATAGTATTCATAAGTTCCACTCACATGTACAAATGTCTTTAACCTTATGATACTAAAATAATAAATCAATACGTCTAATCTCCTGAAACGTTTTTCAAATTCAGGAATTTACAAAAGAGTGAAAATCTGAAAAAAAAAAAAAATTAAAAAAAATTATTCCGATGAATGGAGAATTCTCAGAAATGAGTGATGTAAATTCAAATAGTTTAATATGAAAATGTAATGTTACAGGGATTCAAAATACTAATGAATCCTTATCTTCAAATTCCAATTCCCAAATATAATGGTGAAATGTGCTTTTCACATGATTCAACGTTTCATCTCTTAATGATGAAAATGTCATAAATTAAATTTAAATTAAATTTATTTGATAAATGAATACAATTGTTCACTATGCTCATAAACGGAATTTCAAAGATAATAAATCTTTGTATTTAACTAATGTGAACACATTTTACAATTGAAAACTTTTAATCATTTTTAGCGTAATAGATTGGAAAGATGCTTTGAATAAGATATTTAATCTGAAGAAATATCAACAGCTTGTGCAAATATTTATAAAAATGTAAACAATGTAAAGGATCTAAGGAACTCTCTTAATCAAATTGATTTCAGCTTGGTCTTTTAATTACTTGAAACAGCGACGACAGACAGACAACATTAAACACACACAGAAATCGCAACAGTTTAGAGAATTTAGTGGTTTTTAATTAGTCCTATTAAGGATTCTGTATGCTTAATGCTTTAGTGTTAATGACACTTAATTAGCGCGCTCTCTGAAAGGAGAACTTTTAATAGCCGCCAAGTAAATGACAAGTAAATTGCAAAGGCAGGAGTGTGGAGAGGAAGAGGGAAGTGTAGAGAGGCCTCGATCCGAGCCGATCCGACAGGACATCTGCAGGCCACCCAATGTGATGAGCGCCCCGAGCACTCATGCTCATTAACGCCAGGAATTAACGAGCATTTAGTTGGACAACAAAAGGAAACGAGGATCAAACCGACGTGGAACCAAAAAAAAAAAAATGATGAAGAAAACAGGACATTCATGCTGCAGTGCTGCATGTGTGTTGCATGTCTGGCGGTAATAAAAAATTCATATTTAAAATGCATAACAATGAGACGCGGTCCAAAATACAAACCAAAAAGGGGGCTCAAATGTAAGCGAAATGCGAACAAAAAGCGAGCGGCACGCAAAGCTTAGACAACGTTAGGAGCAGAGAGAGAGAGAGAGGGAGAGGGAGGTAGACTGGAGTAAGTGAGAAGGAAAAGCAGCAGCAGCAAGGACTCGGCTCACCCACTAGCTGCAGTCGAGTTTCAAGCGTATTTTAAAGGGGGTTCCCAGGGGTATTTCTTTATTTTTGTTCTTTCGCTCTCTGCTTTTTTCGGCGTGTGCACCTTTCGCGAAATTAAGCTGGAATTTTTAGTGGCACGCGCGGTTGTCCTCGCTTGATCCTTGCACTGCTTATCCTTAATTTCGTTTACTTTTTCTTGCTCTTATTTTGTTGTTTTTTTCTTTGTGCCCCGTCTGTTGTCCCGTTCTCCCGTTGGCCCGTTGTGGTTCCTCTTGCATTTCGGCTGGACAGGTGCAAAAACTCTTTTATATTTTTGACTGCATTTGCTTTTGTCTCTTTCTTTCCCTCTCTCTCTCACTCTCTGTCGCTGGCATTTTTGCTTTTGTGCCTGGCATTAATTCGCTTCTTTATTTTTCGGTAATTGCCGAAAATGTTCCGACTGAACATGAAGCGAATCCTCGTTTCGTGCTCTGATCCTGCGACAGCCGGATTATTCGACGCTCTCAACTCCAACTCCAGCGTCAACGTACTGTGCTGATCCTTAGCGCTTGATTGCGATTTCACGTTCCCATTCCCCATCCCATTTACCATTTGCAGGCCCGACAGCCGTGCGATCATTGACTTTTGTCAGGCAATGTTTGCCCTCCTCCGTCTCCCTCTTCTCCCTCTCCTTCTTCTCTTTCATTCTTCGCTGTCTCTTTCAGTGCATTTGTGCATGTCCTGTACAAGGATAACGCCAAGGAAAACTTGCACATGACAACAAACAGAATCCGAAAGAATCATCATCTAAATATCTATGTATGTTCTATGATCTATCACTAGTCCAAGCCTTTAAATAAGTAAGTAAAAGAAAAGTACATTTAGTTCAAAGGTAATATTTATTTGCAATACAATATATATACTTATGTACAATATATATAAATTCAATTTGAGAGATATATCCCAAGCCAACATTTTCTATCGCCAGAGAGTCGCATCGCCTTGTCATCGCTTTTGAGCTCCTTTTGTTAGAGAGTGACACTTCGATAAGACTCTTTTGCGAGTCAAAAGACTCTTCCACCACTCTCCTAAGAAGAGTCGCGGAAGTGGCTCATTTTCTAAAGAAACGCAGCTTTCTGTGTTGGGTCCAGGAATTTGTCAAAGCAGATTATGTAAACAACATTTTTAGCTCAACAGGGGAATCGAACCTCAAATTTTAAAGTTCGGAGTATGGCAGGTCAGCCACTCTAACTAGTGAGCTACGGGACCAACACTTTGGAGTTCTATCTTTCTATCTCTGAAAAATTGCCTGGAAAATTCATATCTATTACTTTCCTGCGCGACTCTCAGAAGGCTCTTTTCGGCGATGGGCGATTGTACAATCGCCCAAATGTTTGCTGGGATGCAATAATGCAATAAATAGTGAAACACATTTCGAGTCATTTTCGAGTCTTCTTTTGATCGCCAACGAGATTAATCCCTTTTTAATCTTCAAGGGGCCTCGAAAAAGACTCCCCAAGCTGATTTTTGTAAAAGCGATCTTCCAAATGCTGGCAGGGATAAAGCTTCCGAAATCCAACCAGGCCTATACCATATTTGAGCTGGCCAATATCAAAATGGACAGATGAGGTCTTATTTGGTGGAATAGAAACTAGGCAGTATGTCGGTCGACTTCCAATACGAAGTGTCTTCCAAATTTTACGGCCAAGACTGTTAAGCACGGTGGCCAGTTCAAATATGGTATAGGCCTGGTATGGGCCTGGTATGGGCCTGGTATGGGCCTAAAGGATATGATCGATGCGATTATGAACCAAAATGTGTACGTCAATTTATTATGGAACCTTATGCTGCCATATGCCGGTTGGAATATGTCCTTAAACTGTACATTCCAAATGCACCAGCAAAAGGAAAGGATCGACCCAATGCCATGGCCAGCTCAGTCCCCGAATATCAATACCATGGAAAACTTATGCAATGTCTTAAAGCAATCCCCGTTTTCTAAGTCGCAGCTTTGGCAGGGTTTTCAAGAGATATGGGCACAATTTACCCTCAAGCACTGGCAGGACTCGGTGGACTCCATGTTACGTAGGAGCGCGGCTGGAATGTCCAATAAAGGATATAGAGCCAAGTATTAGGGCATAACCAAAATGTTCTTTAGCATTTTTAAGTTATGTTATGTTATGTTCGATTTCTCAATTTTTTTTTGTTAACACTGCTATTTCAGTGAACAGCACAATTTAGTGATTATTTTTATTATTCATCAATATGTTAAAAATATTGACTAAATTAAAAAAAGAAAAAGTTGGTAAGTTGTGAGCAAATAAATACATTTAACAATTTAAAAAAGTGTTTGTCCCATAATGCTATATATAATAGGATTTGTCGATCTTAAAGTACACTTACTGAACACAGTTTTATGTACATCATACATACATATGAACATAGTATAAGTGTTATTCTAATTTCACTGTCACAAAAGTTTTGTTCCATATTATTGTCATTATTAAACAAAGAATTAAGATGAAACTAAATGTTATCAGTGCATTCCATTAATGCATTGTAATGTACATACATACATATGTATGTATTTACATTCGAGAAATCAATGTGACCTCATTAAAACCTCAAAATGGTACATAATGAGCAGCGACAATAATTAATAATTCATTGCTCTGGAGTTCTCCTAAAACACACACATACACACCGGAATACACATGCACAGGCATACATTGTATGTGTCATT
Source organism: Drosophila limbata (assembly GCA_963924055.1). Lineage (NCBI taxonomy): Eukaryota > Metazoa > Arthropoda > Insecta > Diptera > Drosophilidae > Drosophila > Drosophila limbata. The sequence continues at coordinate 8,427,183 of OZ001351.1, read as the reverse complement.
AATGTTCATTTTTCCATTAGCATTTGTTGCTGTGTATACATACATACATACATACATATGTGGGTGGGTGTATGTGTGTTTGTGCGGTTTAAAATAATGGCGACGACAACGTTGGAGTTCGCAATTTCAATCATTTTATTTGCACAAACGTTAAAATCAAAGATAAGCAACAACAACAGCAAACGGTTTGACACGCGATTTGCTCTCTCACACAGTCAAAGCGTCGACAAAGCAGATGGCGCTATGCATGCATGTGTGTTTTTGTGTGTATGCAGGGCAGCAGATGCGCAACAAATTTAAATGTTAAAATACAAAATATATATGTATGTACATATGTATGTACGTACACATACACATAAAAAACGCGCATCGAAATTCATTAAGTCTAGCAAGAACAACAAGCGCATGGGAGGCAGAGCCAGCGTACGATTGGGCATGTAAGAGAGTCCGAAAAGAGAATGACACATACGAGAGCGCGTCATTGCAAGTGTAAGAGTAAGTGTGAGCGAGAGCACGCACACACACACACACACTTTGCGCTCTCACTTTAGCGTTTGGCGCTCTGACATTGCCTACTACTATTCCTACTACGTTTTTGCCAGCACTGTCAAACGGCAACAGTCAAAGCTGTAGGCAATAGCAGAATCGGCCATTTTGTACTTACTGCCAGCAGCAGCAACAACAACAACAACACAGTGTCCAATCGGCAAGCGCAACGACGCCATTTACAACAGCAACAGCTATGAAAGTGCAATTTTGCAAGCACAACAACAACAGCAACAACAAAAGCAAAAAGCACGTGCATTTTACGCCTCTGTCGCTCAGTGTATGCATATGCATGTGTGTGTGTGCGAGGGAGAATGATAGACTGGGATTATGGGAGTGGGTGTGTGAGTGCAGCTTAACGACCCTTGGTTGGCTGGCGACTAATCTGGCAGTACATATACAAGCACACATACTCACAAATGCACGTGTATGCAAATGATTTGATTTGTTTAACTACAGTTTTAGGAATTCTACCGTTTCGTGCGACTAGATTGACTTGTTTTTTTTTTTGTGTCAAATTTTGGGCGCCCAATTTGTTGGCAGCTGAAAAAGCTGACCGAACCTGAAGCCAAACGGAGTACAGATGTGGCCAACAATAAGACTTGGCTGGGCTAATCATGAATAACAAAAGCCAATGCCAATGGTCATCTTTTAAGGCCCCTTTCAGCTGGCCCACAAAAGTGTTGCAAACACAAAAATTTCCATTGTTGAGAGATCTTCGGTACCACGAGAATTATATGTGTAGAATTGTCGACAGCTGGAAATCAGGATACGTCCTGGACTTTTGTTCTTGGGCTTGGGATGCTGCGAGGCGGCCGTTTCACACCCTGGACAGTTACTGGTCACTGGTTACTGGCCAGCTGGCCAGTTGATAACTTGATCACTTGACCAGTTTGTTGAATGCCGAAAATGCCCTCTCCGGCCTGTCCTATTCCCAGCCAGAGTCCAGCCAGCAGCTGTGGCAACAAACAAACAAACAAACAAACGAAAAACCCCAAAAAACTAGAAAAGCTTTTCATTGTTTGCCATTTCTTTTGTTAAACTAACAATCATTCATAGCGAACATTGTTACCTACATTTGTTTGGGTGCACATTTATATTTTGAATATCAGATTTCTGTCTTAAAGGGTACGCAATATAGCTTTTAAGAATCGTTGCATCATTAAAAATTTTTTTTAATTCAAATTGTTTGGCTAACAATTAAAAGCCCGATGTGGCGCCATCTATGGAATTTTGTCCGCATGAGCGATCCGCAAGTTTGCTTCGTTAAGCTGGTTGGTGTACTAGTCGACGGCAAACTTTTGAACAAAGCTGCTGGTTGTGAAATAAGATATGCTTTCACATTAAGCAGTCGCACTGATCAGCAAGCAGTGCAAAACTCCAAGCCGTTTCAAATAACCAACTGGAAGTTGCCGTTACACTGGTGTCCATATTTAAGGCCCAACTTGCAAATAAAAAATGCATTTGTTTTACATTCAACATGTATTTGACGTGATTTATTATTATGAAAATGTTAGGCTATAGTACGTTTACAAACTAATTATGTTTTGTGGTCTGTTTTTCCTACACTCATAATTATTTAATATTTCTATTTTCTTATAAATTTATGTCATTATCATAGTCATAATAGCGCAATCAATGCAATGTGACAAGACACATGATGCCGTTCATTAAGTAGCATTAAAAGAAAAAAAAAACAAAATAATAAAAGTAATATTATATGTAAGTGTTAATGTTTAAGTGCCCTTCAAGCTATACATATAAAAATTTACAATTTTAATGTTATTTGCTTGTAAAACAAGCAAAATTTGTAACTATATATTTTTTTACAAGCAAATATTGGGATACATTTAAGATTAAGGCTGTTCAATAAAGGAGTATATGTGTTTGTGTGTGTGTGTTTACACGCTCTGGCAATTAACTGTGACCATTTCAATATGCGACTATTTGAATACACTTTCATTTTGGGTGTACAATGGATTCTGATATGAATAAGATAAACTAGAATCGATTTTTGCGATCATAATTTGTTGCCAGAGTGTATAAAGAGCAGCTTAAGCTATGAAAAAAATAATTTATAAAATTCTTATTAGTAGAAACGCTTAAAATCTATGTTCAGTAAGTTGTGTATTTATGTTTGTTTGTGTGTGAGGGGAGGGGAGGGGGAAGGAGGAAGATCAGAACAGCCTAGAAATGTTTAGTTTCCTTTTTCACAGTAGATGAAAACTGAACATTTGTTGATTGCCACAAATGGTGGACTTTTGTTTATTTCTATTACGTTTCTATTGTTGTTGGCTTCTCGATGTTAATGTTGTTGTTCTTGTTGTTGTTTGGGGGCACTTTCTATTTGATAAAGGCCTCGGGTGGTATTTTATTTTCCTTGAATAGTTTCTCGAACACAAAGGCGGCATGATTGAAATCCCAATTGGTTTCCTCGAGGCATCTGCAAGAAAAAGGAGGCATTCAAAAGTTAAATAGTTGCATGCTAGTTAATTGATTATACTATATGAATATATGTTGCTACTCACTTGCGACTCCAGTCTAGATTCATTTGGCTCTGTGCACTCATGTTCTGCACCATTTGCATTTTGGTCGCATCGCTTAGTTGGGAGGTATTCACACTTGTTGCAACTGCCACAGCCGCCGCTGGATTATTGAGGCTGGACGTGACGGTTGGCGGCGGTGGCAACAATGCAATAGCCGCAACAGAATGCTGACTCTGTTGCAGGCGACTTTGTAGTGAATTGTCGCCAACGCCAACTCCAACAGCAACGTTCACCGCTGCTGATTGCTGACCGGTTGCATTGATGGCGCCTGGCGCCGGCTGATGCTGACTGCGCTTAAACTCACGCGTCTGCTCCGATGTGGCGCTCGTTATGAAGATCGTTTCGTTGCGAATGCAGAAGCCCGTGTTTTGTGGCACCACCACAAAGGTGCGCACAAAGTGACGCAGTTCATAGGCCTGCATTGAAACGGGCGTCGGACTGTCCACATCGCCAGTCAGCTCCTTGAACAAGCCCGTCACCGTGAACACCATCATTTGGGGCTGCAAAGAATAAACAGAAAAAGAAACAAAATAAATAAGAAGTAAAAGTTATTTTCAATACATCATACGTTTTATACTCTTGCACACTATTGTAAATTTAAAGAAAGCTTTTATGAAAAGTAAGACCAAATAAAGGTAACATCAAAGGCTTTCTTACGAAAATGGAATTCCTGAAAAAATGTATTTTAAACACAACTGGGGAATTTCTTGGGATATCTCAACAAATCACAGAGTTTTTCTAAATATCTGTATTAGCGTCATTACATTTCTAAACTATTTGTATGAACACATTTAAATTTGAAATTAAAACTCTCAAAGTTCTGCTTCACCAATGGTTTGGTTTGAGAGATTTAAGCAGTTCGAGCCAAAACCTCTAGAGATTTCCCTGTGGAACCAGTGATAAATGTGAGATAACTAAATTAGCAGCTGCTTATGCTTACATTGTAAATGGTCAGATCGACGGTGAAGGTGCGACGTTCGTGCAACGTGCGCGGCCATTCATCCAATGTGGATACGCAGGCCAGGCGGCCACTCTTGAGGAGACGCATGCGGGGATCTTCACGTTCATTGTTCATAATGCGTCGCAGGTTGCGATTGAATTTCCAAAAGCTGTTCAGCCTAAAAAGTAATTGAGAATTGAGTTGAATTTTGGCTATCTCAAGTTGTCGACTACTACTAACCTTCCCGCCTGGCTCATTGAGGGCATTGACATCGAGAGCAGGGCATGCTCATGGTACGCATCCAGCAATGGTTGTCGATTGCCCGAATCGAAAATATTAAAGTATTGATCCAAAAATTGTCTTACGACTTCAGCGCCGGCGCTGTCGCACAAAAAGGATGCCTTTGCCGGTGGCAGGACTCCAGATTCGTTCAAATCAAAGATGACCTGCGGCGCTAATGCTTCTCCATCCTAAACACATGTGATTTATTTCATATGGTAAAATGATTAAATCAATTATATATAAATAATTAGCAATTAAAAAACCTATTGGAGATGTGCGTCTGACTTTCTTTATCGATCAGTCAAATTATCGTGTATTGACTTCGACCCATTCTGTATTATCGGTAAAAATATTTTGAAAACTGATGGTTTTAATATAAAATTGCGGAAAATTAAATTTGGAGGAGTTTAATGATCACTATCGGAAGTTTTGAACCAAGACCTACACTTCGTTTATTTAATGCAAAGTTAACGATAAAAATATATGTACATATGCATAAGTAAAATAACCCTCTTATCGATATCGATGTTAGACATAAAAAAATCAATTTCATTTATTTAGCGTTAATTGATCGATATAAATATGAATGTAAAAAAACCCTGATCGATATCGATATTGTGAAAGCATCGATAAAAATGTCGGCACGTGCTTATCTCCATTTCAATTTATTAACAAATACAATTAAATGTGTAAATAAAAGTGTCAGCTCAACTTACCAACTTCATCAGTTTGGGAAACTTTCGCCGTACTTCGCTGTAAATAGTTTGCATTTAGGATTTGCAGCCGTTTTGTTATGCCATTAGTATTAGTGTTTTTTTTAGCACACATACAGACGCACACATATGTAAATATTTACATATACGTGCATTAGTATTTGTAGCCGTTAGAAACGTTGCCGTTAATACAATTCCGAAATCTATTTGCCGCCGACTCTCATAAATAAATACATTTTTTATTTACTACTGTACGCTTATCGTACATTGCATTATTTATCATTTACTGTACACTTATCGTACTTTGCTGTAATTAAACAGGCAGTTGCACTTGTTTTAAATTTTAATGCATTTCATAAATCGAAACGCCTGCAAAATTTGAGCTACAAACAAATGTCAAAGTGAGACAAACTTTTAAGCAGTTTCATTTTTTATTTGCTTTTTTTTCAATTTTTTTTTTGTTTTTTAATTTTTTTTTTTTTTTTCAAAGTTTTCTTTTTTTTTTTTTTCTTTTTTTCGTTAAATAACTCCAATCGTCGCCACACTAAAGCTCGTTGCTGCTGCACCGTCAGGTTCGTTTTGTTATTGTTTTTCGTACGATCGTCAAGAGTACGTTGCATCCGTAGGCATAGCAGCTAAGTAAAAGGGTCGCTAACGTCACGCCAGCATGCAGGTCGTGTGGTATTTTGTCATGCAGTCTAAACGTCACTTTCAGTCAATATAGTTTAGTGTCGGTCGGTGTTTAGCATGTTTGGCGTGCGGACCCGTAAAAAAAATTTAATCTTTTTTAAAGCCACCGCCAACGACAACGACGCCACCGCAACCGCAAGAGCAACAACAGCAACACAACAACACATCACAATTCTGCTATTCACATACTATTTTTCTGAGGAGCTTAACAGTTCACAGTGGAACCGACAGCCGACGCACGCGTGCCTGTGTGTGTGAGCAATGCGTGCATATGCGGTGCGAGCGTGGGTTTATTGCGCTGCGTTGCGTTGCGTTGCGTTACGTTTTATTGCAGATTATTTGCTTTTTGTCTCTTTTGATTTGCTTGTTTGTCGCTTTCGCAACGGACAAGGCAAGAGGAAAGCTCAACGCTGCTGCTGCATTTGTGTTGCCTGCACTACGGACATGCAAACGTGCCTTCGTGTGTCTGTTTGTTTTTAGTGTTGCCATATCGTCAAATTACCAATAAGTGTTGTAGATGTGAGCTTTGACAGTTGTGGGGTTTTGGAGATTGTTACTTCTTATTATTTTTTTTTATTCTTCTTTTTTTCAAAATTTTTTTTTTTTTTTTTTTATTTCTTCTTTTTTAATTTTATTAATTTTTTTTTAAATTTTTTTTTACTGCCAAAAGCTTGGTTTCACCCGTGCTTGCCTTAAATGCAGCAACAGTATTTTATGAACTGGACAAATGCAATTGCCTACTTAAAATGCCTTGGAAACTTGTCTTAGGAATCGAGCGACAGCAAACAATATTCGAAACTGTATGACGCGCAGTTCACAGTGGACGCCACAGTGGAAAATAAAGTGAAAAAGATAATGAAATCGGAATAAAAACAAGGCTCTATCTGTCAACAGGATTCAAGCATCCTACTTAGCCCAGTTCCCGCGCAGTTGATTCGCAGTTGCCTGTCACATCCTTTCGGAGAAGTGTTCGAGTTCGAATCAATAATTCACACCATAGTATACCTGACAAATTGCTGAGGATCCTTGTAGCGCAAACGACACGGATTATTGCGCAACACCAGCTCCACAATTGGCAAATTGCGAAAGACCAAGAGATGTGCCAATGAGGGTAACTGTTTCAACACAGAAAAATGAATCATATTCAAACAAAAATGAGTAAAATAATGTGCAAAGGATCATTTGTAGGTCACCTTATTATCGCCCAGATAGAGTATCTTAAGATTCGGTAACCGCTTGTCGGCGCCCTTGAATGCCTCCATGGTGGACATTTGATTATCATTGAGATTGATGGCCTCCAGATCGGGAATATTCTCGCGTATAATGTCGAGGGCCACACACATCACGTTGACACGGAAGAGCGGACAAAAGATGGGCTTGAGATCCTGATCGGCATGAAAGCGGGACAAATCGAGGGCCTTTGTCTGCACATTATATCGCTTGGCCATCACCACCTTCATCTTGGCCTTGAACTCCTCATCGATGGTCACCAGTGGAATACCGGCCCTGACACGCGGCATCAGCCGGAATCCATCCGGCAATTGGGCATGACGTCCCAATTGTTGTATACGCTCCGCCACTTCAAAGTCATCCGTAAAGAAGATGACACTACTCCGTTCCGCGCGCCAATATTGTGGTATAAAGACATGGGGCGACATTGCTGCCAGCAAGGAACGCAGCAGCGTCTCCTTATCATAGATCTGGCCATTGTGAATCTGGGAAAAAAAGAAAGACATGGCATGGATAAGGCGGGTGAGAGAGGAAAACCAATTAATTAATTGTCACTTAATTAACGTTAATATGTTTGGGATTATTTATCCGGCAATTGAGATTCTAATAAAGATAATACTCAACGAGAAACTAAATATTATTGTTAATTGTGCAGTATGCATACGATATGATGAACGCTTCAACTAAAGTTAGTCTAGTCATTTTTAAACAAATTTCATTAAAACACCTTATAAAATCCATTAATTACATCTCATTATTTCATTTATAGACTTGTTCTTTTAAAAGAAAAACTTGGCTCACCGAGTTCTATCCGTTATTTTTGACAAATAGGCTCCTGTAGGTCGCCTTCTTCGTCGAGGAAGAACAAACAAGAAGAACTACTGTTCCATGATTTGGCTCAAACCAGGGATTAAAACCGATACGAATATCGGTTTCAGTTACGGTTTCGGTTACGTTCGCATTTGGGTTTTAGGTTATCGGTTACGCAAAATCTTTAAAAAAAAGGTTTCGTAGTGTAATTTTTTTTCCTTGTCAAAATATGTAGTTACATACTTCATATGCCGACACACCTATGCTACTGCCCAAATAGCCATCAAATTTATTCATACTTATGTATGTATGTTTAAATGTATTAGGGTGTCCCTTATTTTGGCAAAGTCGTTATTTTTAAACGCATACGGGCTAGATCTGTTCATTTGGTCCTAAAGCACTGGGAAAAAAGTTTTAGCTCAATCGGAGTATGATAACCCTTGCCGACTTGGATCGGAAAATTTAAAAATTATATGGGGCAAAAAAAAAATCAAAATTTTTTTTTATCATTTTTTATTTTTTTGTTTAAAAGTAAAGTACTAAAGTACTCGAAAATAAATTTTCACCTTGATCGGAGAACGAGAACACATTCAAAATTGCTTCGAAACATGAAAAAACATCGAAAATTGCATAATCAATGTAAAAACACAGTTTTTTCATGTTTTGAAGCAATTTTGAGTGTGTTATCGTACTCCGATTAAGGTGAAAATTTATTTTCGAGTACTTTAGGACAAAATGAACAAAACAAAAAAATAAAAACTGATAAAAAAAAATACGCATACGGGCGCGTTTAAAAATAATGACTTTGAAAATATAAGGGACACCCTAATATGTATGTATGTATGTGTGTACATGCATAAGACAATAAAATGCAGCTTATTTTTGCATCTTGCATTTTTTGTTTTTTTTTTTTTTTATGTATGTGTGTGAACCCGAAATTAACCCTTATAAATGAATCGGTTACTAAACGGTTATATCGGTTTACAGAGTTTCGGTTTACAGGTTTCGGTCAAATTCAAAATTTTTTCAACGGTTACGGTTTCAGTTACGGTTTCAAATTTGAATCGGTTTTTACCTGTTCCAGGTTACGGTCTCTGTTAGGGTTTTAATCCCTGGCTTAAACTTAAACTGACAACTTATTCAAGTCATTTTGTTTCTTTAAATAAAAGTCTGACGATACCTCATCAATAGTTATGGATTAGCCGTTACAGACTGTTTGTTTTTTTATATTTCTCGGCCATACACATTTCAATTTACAATATTATGCCAATTTTATTACTATTGGAACGTTGGTTGCAGTATTGTTTGCTCGTTCCACTTTTCGTTTGCTGTTGTTTGTTTTGTATTTTATTATTGGTATGTATTTGGTTTTTTTTTAATGTTTTTGTTGTTGCTGTTGCTGTTGTTTTCAGTGCTTTCATTATAAATTTTCATAGCTCATTACGTGCTACACTCGCAATTACTCAATATTTGCATACCAATTCCGATTTGTGACTCGCGTCTGGGGCCCCTTTGTGTTTTAATTACTTTTGGGTGCGCTTATCTTCAAGTGTCTATGATTTAATTATGAGCATTTTGATTATGATTATGACGCACACTCAGCCAAACACACACACACACATTGCAATTGTGGGCGTTTCCTTAAGCTCTTTCAATACAATTTCCTGCTAGCAAGGTCAACGATTCATATATATAACTCGATACCGATATATAAACGCGATAACTTGCATTTAATCGGCATCATAGTTCCAGATAATAAGCAAATGTTTTTATATGGTATACTTTTCATAAAAATTGGATTCGCCGTGCTCAATAGATAAAACTAAAACTGTCTCGTCTCGTCACACATAATATCAACGCACTTAGTCAGACCCCCATCCAACTCCTTTCCCTACCTCGCATCCCTAACGACCAATCAAATTTCGTACAGACTGCGCATTAAATGCGATAAATTTATTTATTATGTGGCATTAGTGTGTGTTTTATTATTTATGGTTTATCACTAATTATGATATCGACACCGATACCGATATCGTATAGCCGAGAACTAAGCTTAAAAAGAGAGATTGTCAAGCTTAAGGGAAGTCGAGCTAATTGCTGTCTTATGTGGAATACAATGGAACCAAATACAAACTTATATATACTTAGCTGATATCATAAGTATAAGGAATGGGGAACAATTGAACACTCAGAGATCAAATAGTCGACTGTTAAAAGTAATCAGAGCTATGAAAAGACGATGACTCCCAATGGGTCTGGGGAAAGATTGCGTGATTGAACAGCGCACGAAGGGAGTGGGTGGCGTCGGGTGTTGGGTGTCGGAAAGTGGGGGACCTTAAGAATAAATATGTATGTCGAGTATATAAATCCCGCGCCTTTGTATAAATACAACAATGAGAAAGACGAGTGGCTATGAGACACATGTATTTCGACAAAAGTATAAGAAAAACAAAAAAAAAAAACAAGTGAAAATGATTTAGTCGAGAGTACTCGACTATGAGATACTTTGTACTCTCCTTCTTTCATTGGCCCTTTAGTCATTTTTCTTGAATAACTATCGAGTTAATTATCCCAAATTGCTTACATAAAAAATTAAAAATAAACTAGATCTATTTGCACGTACATACAAAATTTAGTGCATCTAGCTTCTCCATCTCTGAGATCTGTTTTTTCATAAGGACAGACAGATGAAAAACGCAATATCAACTCGTCTGTTTATGATGATCATGAATATATGCGCATGTTTTATAGGCTGCGAAATGTCATCTTCTGTATGTTACAGAGAATACCAATATCGTTATACTCTACGGCATAGGGTACGAAAACAACAACTTTGATATGAATGATGACGGCGACGCGTCAAGCACAGCGTCAACAGTAACCGGCAGTAGCAGTTACGTTGACGTCAACGTCAACGCCAGAGTCGACTGAGGCAGCGACTGCAACTGCGCAGTTGCGTCGTCAAGTGGAGCTGCTGGCTAACAAGCGCGCACCGGCAAACGGAGCGGCATTCGATGACAGCCGTGCGAGGTTAAAGCAACAACATTTCGAAAAACCACCCACAACACCAGCCACAGTCCGTCCACTGTCCACAGACCACAATCTAAAATCCACTTAAAACAATTTACAGTGGGATTCAATTAAAATGGGCAGCTGTTGCTCCAAGGATTTGGATGATAAGCGCTCCTGGAGCCCCGAGGAAACGAAAAATGGCGTAAGTTGAACAAAGAGGGAATAAAAGAAAAGGATTGTAACCGAATTCATGCGTACCCTAACAGAGCACCACATCAACGATAATAGCACAGCCCATGGATGATGTAGGCAGCTCAGGAGTTTTTACCTTGACGCGCACAACATCAGCAGCAACAACAGAGAAGCCAGCAACAACAACAGTTATAACAACAAATACAGCTGATCCTGCCGAGGATTAGCCGAAATTAACCCAATTCTATTATTTTTTTTTTTTGTTAACTAAATAAGTACATACATGTGGTGTATATAAGTGTGTATAAGTATATATGTATATTTATATTTATATGTATAAATATTTCATTTAATTTTTTTTTTTTTTGTTCTTGAGACGAAAACATGTGTGTTTGCCTGAAGAAGAGGAAGAAACGAGTGCGAGTACAAATGCCAGCTCTCACTCTCACTCTCCCTCTTTCCATCCCACTCAGGCTAGCTCATTGGCGCTCTCTGAATTAGTGTGAATTAGTTATTGTTGCCAGCTATCGAGTACTTATTTATTATTATATGAATTAAATACTCTCGTTCAAAACAAATAATGCCCATTGAAAGTTCTTAAAGTGTTGATTAAGCCTTTTGTTATTTTTTCGATTTCGATTTCAAGCGCAATCGAGATTTGCCTACAAATAAACAAACCAAAAGCGAACAACCAACAACATGTTGACGAAACATTGCCGGTTTTTTTTTTTGCGATAAAAGAGCGAGCTCGTAACCCAAACACTGCTACCCCCACCCCCAACACAATTCCCTCTTAACCTTCACATTCTCCCTCCCACTAACCCACCTTTCATAGAGTTGCACACGCATTCGCACATTGCTAGGCGATGACATCAGAGAGAGAGAGCGTGTGATGCCGTTGCACAGCGAAGAAGAGGAAGAGCAACAAGAAATTTGAGAGACCATGTGTGACTGTGAGAGAGAATGCGAGGAATATTCCGCTATATGGCGTGTGTAACAGGAAACAACACTCAAGCACCCACACACTTACACACACACAGGGTGCTGCCTCTATGACTCAGTTTCTAAAACAATAACAAATTTGAAACAGAAACAAAACGCAAAAAGGTGAAAAATATAAGGTAAGAATTGAGAATAGAGATTAAACTGACTCAAGATGTCAAGTTTGCCAATTTTCCTGTTAATTAATGCACTCCATTTTGCACTTGCTGTAGTCAAAAATAAATTCATTAACAGCTGAAATATTAACTACCAGAGTGTGCTAGACTTAAATATACCAAAACCCCCCTAGCAGTCAAAGTTTTTTTAATATTATTTCAAAATCTTGTCTGTAAGATTTGCACACTATCAATGTAGCCCATTAATTTATCACAGTTTACAGGGTATATTGACAATTGCAATGCTAATAGTTCCAGCTGTCTTTTCCGTATCAATGCTATTTAACATATTGCAATTGATTTAACATATTTACATATAACAACAATTATCCAATGTGATGCGAAAACATGTTTTATTATGCAAGTCAATTGAATTTATAAATGCATAAGGTTGAAATCATTTGGAACTGCTTAGAATCTTAAAAAAAAGCATTGTATAGAATTTTCTTCCGGTTTTTTGCAATTTAAAAATAAAAAACATTCAATTTTTACTATTATTAAGTCAGTGCAGGCTATAAAATGCGTAAGGTCGTCGCTCAAACAAAATTAAACATAAAATCTTATAAATTAAAAGTAAATTAGGATCTGAAAAAAAAAAAGAACTTTTTTTTATCAATTTGTCCAGAAACTGGAACTTTTTTTACATATCTCTTAATTTGTGAGAGTCTATAGTATTTTTTATTAAATAATTAATTAGTCAAATTTACGTATGTACATATATTGACACCAGAAACACCCTGTAACTTCACACTTCATTGTTATAAAATTCAATTACAATAAATACTTATACGTATAATTCATTCTATTAAGCAACAATAATTTCTTTCATTATCACTGCGGACAGCAGTGACGAAAGCAGCAAGAATTAATCAATTGACGTGCTAAATGCCATTTTTTCAAATTTGTTATTTAACGACTTTTTGCGACGCCGCAGCGTTGCCACTTGTTTAAACTTTAAGCTACGTCCGTCATGCATGTCGTAACGTATCAATTAGACGGTCATAATTAAAAGCACAGCCTAAATGCAGGCAACAATTATTTCAGAATTGTTCAAACAAGCAACAACAGCAAAAGAAAAAAAGATTAGATTATAAAGTACAATTTGTTACATATAGAAGAATAAGTAAAATGATGGCAATGCTCAAGATAAACTTACACACACACACACAAAGAGATAAACAGAAGAAACTGTATTTAAAAACAAATCATGCGACAAAACAAAAAGCAATTAAAGCTAAATGCAAAAATAAAATAAGGGGAGCATGAAGCTATCTACACACACACACACATACGCACATACAAACAAATAGACAAATAGACTTACATATACAGTATATATGTAGATAAAATAATTTGAACATGAACGAGATCGACCCTAAAGTCAAGCAGCAACAACAATTGACGACGACGACGACGCGCTTTGGGCTCTTGTGCAGATCGCGCTTCCCCTGGGGTAATTCACGGCGGGCAGAAAGGGGTTAAGGAATGGGGGGTGTGCAAGCAGTGATAGAAAATTGAAATTGGAACGGGGTGCGCGATCGAAGCGGCAGCTAAAAGTTCTGCGCGTTGTCAGTGCAAGTGCGACATTCCAAGCAGAAAGACGACAACGACGGCAACAAAAAAAACAACAACAAAATTCCAAATTTTGTATTATTTAAAAACAAGAAAAAAAAAAAGAAATGAAGCACTCTGTTAGCTTTTCACTTGTGCTCCTGGCTGTGGTTGCACTTGCCACGCCGTTGCCCATGACCAATGACGCCGAATTGGTTCCCCTGGGCTCCACCAGTGGGGAGGAGGAATCGCATGAATTGCCCCACATGGTAATTGCGCCAAGAAAACTGGAGGAGGAATTGGTTGAACAGCGTCCTGGACTGTTTGATACCATCGTGGAACAGTTGCATGCAGCTGGCGTTCAAACCGCAGACAAGCGGCAACTGCAGACACTCAGCTACAAGGAGTTGACACGTTTGTTGGCCTTGTGGCATTTGTCGCAGAGAAGCAACTACTACGAAGCCAGTGAGAATCGGGAGGAGAGCAACAACAACGAGCAAGATAAGCAACAAGTTAAGCACGAGTCACAGTAGGAAACCACCAAAGGAACAACTCTACTATCTGTACAGTAAACCCTCCTTCCTGGGTTTCAACCCGTGCTCAACGATTCCTTTCCAAAAATTCTATCTATTTACATTATTTTGATTGTATTAAACATTTATTGCTAAGCAGATCATGTTTGTTACCATAAAATGTGATATGCAATAAAAAAAAGTAAAAAAAAAGTGCCACCATTAAACAACTACTATCTGTACAGAAAACTCCCCTTCCGAGTATCTACATTAGAGATGGGCCCGGGCCTCATTTTTCAGGCTCGGCCCGACCCGAGCCCGAAATTCCCGCCCGATACTTTTGTTATTAAGCCCGAAAACCGCCCAGCCCACCCGAAAAATTAAAAAAAACCGAATTTAAAAATAAAATCTTTTCCAATTTGGAACTTAGCAAGCCTAGTTATATTTTCACACAAAACATTTCCAAATGTGGAATATACCCTTTCACTACTGGCAGATTCAAATGAGCGCGTCGTACCAATAATTGAACTAGCTTATTTAGTCATTCGTGAACTTTATCTTTCTAAAATGCAATAGATTTTGGTGTGTTCCGGGCTTTGAAGTTAGGCCCGAGCCCGGCTTGGCCCGACCCGAAATGAGATTTTTCGGCCCGAGCTCGACAATTTTGTAAAAGGCCCATGGGTCCCGAGGTCCGACCCGACCCGTGCCCATCTCTAATCTACATACATTTCTATTAACCACATTATCAGGCCGGTTCCAGTTTTCACTTATCAGACATTGGCATCAAAAGAATTTCCGCCTGTCAAAATGTGTAATTTATTCATCAAATTATTATTAAATCATAAGAGAAAACATTTCTCAAAGGTAAAACCTACTTTCATTATAACTTTTATATTTTTGAAAGTGCGGGTTGATTTCAGTTTTGAAAAATATCGTTTTGCAGAGCTGTCAAGTGTTACACAGTGCTTGTGTACAAAAAAATATATGCTTTTTTTTGCATTGAATTACGAACTGTTTTGTCCAAACTTGCATTTAAAAAACAAAAAATTGGATTCTTAACTCTACGTAATACTTAAAACTCCTTAAATTGTTGTTCAA
Source organism: Drosophila limbata (assembly GCA_963924055.1). Taxonomy (NCBI): domain Eukaryota; kingdom Metazoa; phylum Arthropoda; class Insecta; order Diptera; family Drosophilidae; genus Drosophila; species Drosophila limbata. The sequence goes on along the minus strand of OZ001351.1, from coordinate 8,411,904 downwards.
ATTAGGCAGCCCTAATAAATTTCCCATTCACAAATATTTGCGGAAATTAGAGCAAAACGAGCAAATCCGACAAAAATTTTAGGTTAGTCTCATCCATTTTGAGGGATGATGAATTAAAATTAATTTTAAGATAAAATAAATAATTTTGTATTTATCTATTATTCCTAAAGCATTGGAGTTTTTTTTAAATATTATCATTTAAAAAAGCACGGAATCGAACCCGGGTCACTTGCACACTTGCTTTATGGTAGTATATCATATAGATGCAATAGGAATTAGGTCGATATATGCAATTCTGATAATTCACACCGAAAAATACAAAATAATTTGTTCAACAAAAATAACGTTTTAACGTTTTAAAAGTAATTTTTAAATATAAAAACCTTTAAAATAAAACAAAACAAATCAGAAATTTTTAAAAAAATATTTTTTTTAGGTGCCATAAAATTTATTTTCTTCACAAATTTCACAAGCTTCAACTTTGTTAGCCTCTGAGTATCTAGAGGGCGTGGCACTTTTCTTAAACGCTTATTTCATAGGCTGAAGAGTTTTCTATCATATGCCGTTAAAATTTTTTAATTATCTCATTTGGTTCAAAAGTGATGATTTTTGCAAAGTAAAATGAGCAACGGCACCACTGTGCGGCGGCTCAGCCCGGTACTCCACTGAACTCACGAGGACACTACTTAATTACAGATTTGAGTGAAACTATGCAATAATGCAAGAAATAATGAATCACATTTCGAGCATATGCACGAGTCATTTTTGAGGTTAAACCATTTTCGAGATTAATCCATTTTCCACTCAAAAAAGACTCCCCAAGGTGATTTTTTTAAAAACGATCTTCCAAATGCTGGCAGGGATTTAGCCTCCGAAATCCAACCAGAGAAGTTATGAAAGCGTGAAAAACATATTTTTGCATCCTTTTCAGACAATTCTTTTTATCAAATTTTTTTTAATATTTTATCAAAAGTTTATTTCTAAGCAGATCATGTTTGTTAATGTGATATGCAATAAAAAATAAAATTAGGCATGAAAACTAGAAAAAAAGAGTCAGCTTTTTCTATGCCAGAGTGGGTTGCTTGGTGGAAACGTCCTGCTCGGAGCTGGAGGTGCTGCTCGTGTTGGTGACTACAACACGTGGCATTTGACGACGCTGCAGCCGCTTCGCAATTGGAGGCACGAAGAGATCATGCTTGATGAGCGTGCAATCCGCATCATGGTAGATCCGACGATTGCTGTCCCATTTAAACAAGGCGAAGCTCCAGGAGAGCAGCCAGCCTCCAAAGAAGGCAATGACGAAACTCAATGCGGCATACCACATATAACTAATGCGATACAGATAAAAGTAATGCTCTGGTTCTGGCGCCGGTTCTGGATCCAAGCGAGACAAGAACACATCGCGGGCGTAACTGCGATCGATGGGACATCCTTCGATGGTCATACCCAGACTCGGTATGGGCGGCTTTGGGACCCCAAAGCCGATCCAAAAGGAGATGGCCAGCGAGAGTAAAAGTCCGCTCAGAGCGCCCTTCTGGTTGGCCGACGTCACGTACATGCCGAGCGTGAAGAGACCCAACAGTGGACCGCCAATTATGCCAAAGATGGAAAGCGCCGCCTGAAGCAATCCACCAATGGAGCCGGCCAGGAATGCCATGCCAATGCAGACGGCACCATAGAAAACGGAGAGCAACTTGGAATACCACAACGTCTGGCGATCGCTGAGTGTGCGACCGGCACAACAACGTACCACCGGTTTCAGGTAGTCCTCCAGCGTGACGGCCGACAATGAACTAATCGCTGAACTAATCGTGGAGAGGCTGGCGCAAAAGATGCCGGAGACAAAGAGACCCGATAGTCCTGTGTAGTCACCCATGGTGTCCAGCACAAATAGCGGCATCACCTGATCCCTCGAATTGACTCTGCCCTCCAGCATAGGATCACAATTTCGATAATACCAATAGATGCACAGCCCAGAGAAGCAGGTGCTAATGCTGAGCAGGCACAAAATGGGCAGGCACCACCAGAGAGCGGCACGAGCTGAGCGTAAATTCTTCACCGCAAGCAGACGTTGCACTTGGGTCTGATTCACACCATAAATGGCCAGATAAGTGGCACTCCCACCCAGCACTTGGGTAAACCAGGTGTGTCGCTCCGTTGGATCAACGCTAAAATTGCCTAAATCAATGCGTCCATTATCCAAGGCTGTCTGCCAGATGACATCCAAGCTACCCGCCTTGATCCAAGCACAGATGATGACACTGAAGACGGCGGCAAACATGAGTAGGGACTGATAGATGTCCGTCATGAGAACAGCCTTCATGCCACCCATTGTGGCATAAATGGTGCATACCACGCCCACAATCAACACTGAGAATATTTGATTCAAGCCCGTAACTGCTTCCAATGCCAAAGCTGGAGCATAAACCACAATGCCCATGTAGAGTATCATCTGCATGGAGAAGGCCAAGGATGCGGACAATCTTGTGGCATATCCAAAACGTTGCTCCAGATATTCATAGACACTCGCCGTCTTCAGGCGATAGAAGACGGGCAGTATGAGGTAGGCGGCAATGGGCGTGGATAAAACATACGATAAATTTATGATGACAAACATTGTGCCGTACTGATAAATCTCCATGGATACACCCAATATGGTTACGGCCGACATAAAGCTGGCCATCAAGCTGAATGCCACTGGTGTAACGCCCATTGAACGATCAGCAAGTAAATATTCCGTTGTTGTGCTCTGTTTGTTGCCCGAAAAGCGATAATAGAGTCCGATCAGTATCGAAATGATGAGGACAACAGCCAGGATGGCATAATCCCAACCGCCAAGGGTGGCCATTTTTAATAGTCTGGCAGCACTGTTTGAGTTAATGAGAGCAAGAGCGCGAGAGAGTGATTGCGGATCGGGCGCAATCTGGCGCTGCCCAACACTAGAGATCCAACAGTTTGGAGCGTATAATGAGAGTTAATTCAACTTGGCCTTATAATCGACAGACAAATCAATATTTATTATTGGATTGTTGATAACGCACGCCAGCGATAAAATATATTAAACACTTTTAGCGTTGTCCAATTCGCTCAGATTGAGATTCAGCCCGAGTACACGCGCGTCTTTAACGTTTGCCGGCCGTCAATGAAATGGCCCAAAAACGTAGACGCGTAGACTACCATAAAAGCCCACAAAAGCGACTCTGGCCCAGTGCAACGGTTAAACGGCCGAAAGGAAACTGTTCACATTGTTTTTATTATTGTTTTTTTTTTCTGTTCTGCTGTTGTTTTTTCTTTTTTTTATTGCTCCATTGGGTCGCCGCTGTGAGAGATAGCAGCTTAGCGACGACAGTGCTCATTACCAACACTTGGGGGACAACACGCTGTGCGACCGTCGCCATCGATGCGGCACAGTGGGTCTTCCGCTCAAAGATCGGCATGACGACAATAGCAGCAGGTGCCTCTAAGAGAAGTACTCTATTAAATGTTAAACTCTCTTTAACATTATCAAGTGAATGTTTAACTCTCTTTAAGTAGTTACATTTGCCGACAGACATTTTATTACAACAATTCAAGTGGTTTTTTTTTTTTTAGATTGCAATTAGTGCTTAAACGCGTCGCATAATTTATCTATATGCATTAACAATTCTACTACACTTTTCGTTTAGAAGTATCAATATTAAGTACTCTTTAAGATCTTACTCTTTGAACAAGTGATTGAATTAACTGTTTTTAAACAATTTGTCGTCATCATTACAACTCTGTTAAATGTTAACCACTGTCTTAAATGTTAAACTTTCATTAACAGACTTCAAACGTTATTGAATAACGCCATGATTATTTTTCCTTCATACATAAACAATTATCCAAGACCATTTATTTTAACAGCATCATTACAGTTTTGTTAACTGTTAGTAAAATGTCGACATTTACAGTCAGATAGGTAAACATAAGATACCAAGATATGCCAAGATATTATAATCTCAATGTCTGTGAGAGAATGTAACCCATATAAAGAATGTTTACTTAACAAATTTTACGATTGAAATTAATTAATAAACTTAACGCCAGACGGTCCAGATGCTGCCCTTGGCGTAATCATATTGAAGTGTTTGTGATATCATATATTTATCACTAACTGTACACAACATTAGAGAAGGCATATCTAATCCCATGGAGCATACGAGTTCGTAGGGTATTAAAGTCACAGCTTACTGCTTTAAAGGAATTCTTAAGAAAATGCTGACAATAAATATTAATCGAACTGTACTTGGTTAGCTCATACAGTTTAGTTCTTATCAAGAGTATTTCAACTTCGGTTTGCCAAATATTTTCGACATTCTTTCGGGTAACATTAAGTTAATTACAAAAAGTTATATACATATATCTATATATGGATGCCCGAACAGGTGACTATGCTATGAACGTGCCAGTGCTGCGATAAGCAAAATGCTGGAACGTTGGCATTCCAAGTAGGTTGTACAATGCCTAAACTATTGTTGAATCCAAAAAAATTAAACTAAGAAGGGCGTTAGGAATTTGGACTTCATTTACAAATTTTCAAAAGAGTACAAATATTATCACAAAAATGCATAAGCAAGAAAGAAAAATTCGGCACGCTGAAGATTTTATACGATAGCAGATCCCAGTATTTAATTCTTGACTGATCATACCTACGACAGCTATAAGATATAGTTTTGAGAATCAAATTTAGTCAGGATGAAAACGACAATACCAAAAACACAATCTGTGAGATTGGTTGAGATACCTGAAGGAAGAACAAAATCTTTCATACTAATCGTTAAAATTCGATCGATCTGGCAAAATATTATTGTGATATAATATTTTGATTCGATCCGGTCAATTTCAGGCTAGAGGCTAGTTTTCATGGAATGAGACGGGCACGGCCATATCGACTCGTAGTTCGTAGTCCTGAACAAGAATATAAATTCTTGAATTTGATAAACGACTAAATCAGCAACGAATGCCGGGGATCATTAAAGTGCCAATGATTTTATCCATGACGGTCTATGCCAACATTATGTTAATAGTATAGAGCACTTACCGTCACTTGATACCAGCCAGCTGGATTGGGCACCAGTTTACCGAATTTCCCACGTGGAATTGGCGAGCCACGACGTCGTGACGTGGGACGATCCTGCATAAGTAAGGTGGTCATTTCGCTCATATCGTCATCCTCATCCCAACGACGGACATCCTGAAGTCGCAGCTTGACATCACTTTTGTGTGGGAACTGAGACGTCTTGAAACTGACGCGACGTTTATTACGATCCTTGCGACGCTGATGATCGTCATCTGCAAAACGTGACAAAAATATTTGTTTTAATTAAAAAAAAAAAAATCAAAACAGCAACAAGCATACCAGCATAGTCTTTTAGCGATGAATAACGTGATCCACCGCCACCGCCTCCACCCCCATTGTTGCCACCTCCGCCATTGCCATTGCCAGCATTGTTGTTGTTGTACCGCTGGCCGCCGCCGCCACCGCGCTTAGGCATCGCTCACAAAAGGCAATAATACAAATTGCAAATAATTGCCAGAAATCGGCTAAATAGTAAACTGCACACAGATATATGTAATAATAATAAACAAGCTATGTCTGTGTGCGCACACGTTGCAATTGTTGTGGTTTTGTCCCAATGTTGTTGCTTCTCTTTTTTTCTTTCGTTTTTCTTCTGTTTTTGGTCGTGCGAATCGTGTATGCGTTTGGTTGAATTTCAAATTATTGCAACAGAAAACGAAACTAGAACTAAAAAACACGTATTTTATATGCACCACCCGGACTCTAACGAAATATGTTCGTATGAAAATAAACGATGGTTTCTTAAAGAGCGCGAATTTGCAACGCAATTTCACAAAAATATCAAAGTATTAGTTCACAGTGTTGTTGTAGTTGACAGATGTCATGACAATGGCGTTACGGCGTTTTACAGCACACAATTCCAGGTGTTTAAAATGTGTTTACCAACTGAGTAGTGGCAACGCCAAGTCGTTGATCTGGCAACTCTGTCAAGACGAAATATAAATACATACAATATCGCATACACTTCATCAAAACACAACAATTTCAGCTAAGAACGGCGGCAACTTTTTAAAATCCATAACATGACCAAAGTGCGAAACTGTCCATTCCATGTAAGCGTGGCCGAAACGGAAGATGTATTGGTGAAGAATCTGGGCGATGTGCTGAAAGGTTGTGCGAATCGATCACTTGAAAAAAGCGAAACTTTTCGCCTTGGCCTTTCAGGTGAGTGCAAAATAATGTGCGAAGTGTGTGATAAGCTCAACTTAAGGTCAGTGTTGCCATTTTAGCTGTTTAGTAACTAGATTTTGTGATTGCAAATTGCAAAAGCCAAAACATTTGAACAAACGCTTTTTTTATAATAAATAAAATATAAGAATATATAACCTGAATTTTATAAACTAACTAACTAACTTAACTTTTTAAATATTTACTACCGGTCTTTATCACATTAGCTATTTTACCGCTTGAAATTCCGGCATCACTACTTAAGGTGACCTTGCATCACGCTATTTCATGTACAAAGTCAAGCATCGTTTGTTTTGCATTAACAGGTGGTTCGCTCGTGCAACTTTTAACCCGCGCTCTGGTTGATTTTCAACTGGACACAAAATGTTGGAAGTTCTTCTTCTGTGACGAGCGATATGTTGCCCATGATCATCAGGAATCCACCTACTGGGCGTACAAAACTCAAATGTTAAGTCAATTACCAGACATTTTGGATAGTCAATTTGTTAAGGCCAACACATCTTTGCCCTTGGATGAATGCGCCAATGACTATGAGACAAAGGTAAAGGATGAATTTGGCACAAGCTGTCCAGAGTTTGATTTGTTACTCTTGGGCATGGGACCGGATGGACACACGTGCTCCTTGTTTCCAGAGCAACCAGCAAGTTTAACGGAAACTCAACGTCTTGTCATTCCAATTCGTGATTCCCCAAAACCGCCGCCAGAACGCATTACATTCACGCTTCCATTGATCAACAACGCCAAAAACGTTGTATTTGTTGTCACAGGTGCCGGCAAAGCTGATGCTGTAAATGTAAGTATTATCTTCAAATAATAACAATTTTAATAATATATTTTAATTAAATTACAGGGCGTGTTTGCTGATCTGGATAAACAGTTTCCTGCTGCGTGGATCGAACCTAAACATGGAGAGTTGACATTACTTGCAGATGCTGGCGCAGCCAAATCATTTGTTAGTCACACCAAGTGATGTAAATAATTGTACAAGATTCATAATAAATAAAATATTTTTTTTTGCGATTCAAAACGAGTTTCGAGTTCGCGCCGTTTACTAGAATCAGTGTTGAAAATTCGATGGGCGCTACCACTGCATTGTGTCAATGTACAAGCAGAGCAGTGTTGCCAGGCAAAATGCTAAAAGCCCCTTCAGACGAGCGCTTTTTCACCGACACTTTTTGTAATTTTTTGTCAAAAAGCTGTCCGTGTCGCGTAACCACACAAAATTTCAAAGCGCCGGTGAAAAACCGAAGCTCACCGATGGAAATGGAACACGTTCTATTCCATCGGTGAGCGATGGTGATCGAAACGGACAGCTTTTTGACAAAAAGTGTCGGTAAAAAAGTGCTCGTCTGAAGGGGCTTTAATGCAAAAAAAAATTACGTTAGCTTACGAACACTGAAAAACGCAGTAGTGCCGAAAGGTTTACATAAATTAACAAATAACTGACGTACATGCAATGATACATATTTTAGAATGCGCGCGCTTTAATAAATTAAGTGTTGACAATTCGCATGGCGTTGCCACTACATTGCCTCAATGTTCAAACATAAAAAAGTGCTGCCAAATCCGGGCAAAATATTCATTCAAGTGAAAATGTAAGAAAAAAAACATCTCCAATTTACAAACATTGAGAAACGCAATGCTGCTGCGATAATTCGCTAAACTAACAAAATAACTGATAGATAAGCAGATATACGCACACGAACGTCGTTGAAATGCCGGACACATTCAGCGAATTCGATGCGGAGCGCGTCTGTCGCGTTTGCCTGCGCGAAGTGGGCGATTTCTACTTTATCTACGATGAGGCGCCCGTGGAGCAGGGCGCAAACATTGCCCAAATACTAAATGAGTGCACGCGCTACACCTGCGAGCGATTCGACAAGATGCCCCATCATATGTGCGACACGTGCATTAAGGCCGCCTGCCAAGCGTATCGCTTCAAGCGAGATGCCGAAAAGGCCTATCGCTCCCTGGTGTCCATTTTGGGACAGACGCCTTCGGCGAAGCCAAACAGCAGCGATGTTTGCACACAGACTGAACAGCTACCGATGCTGCCGTGCGGCATTTGCAATGATGAGTTTCTCAACATTGTTGAGCTGCGTCTGCATCGCAATCAGGAGCACAAATATATTGAGGAACTCAAGTGCAAATTGTGCGATGCTAAATTCGAACAATTCCGACAATTGCGCAATCATCTGGTCGAGAAGCACGATCAGCAAACGACATCAGCATTGTTGCAACGTCGCGTCGAATGCCGCGAATGTAGACGCGCCTTCAGTCGACGTGATCATCTGCTTCGTCATATGCGCACAGTGCACAAGTCGGATAAACAGCGCCGGACGCTGTCCGACGACCAAGAGCTAGAGGTAGAGGAGGAGGATACAAGTTGGCAACCTGTAGACGAGGCAACCATGCACAGTGGCGATGAACTGGAATCAGCTGGCGTTTTACTCAATGCCACCCAATGTTCCGATGATGAGGAGAACGACAATAGCGAGAGTCTCTATCAAAGCCACACGAATCCCATATCAAGCAACGAGGAGGCTGACGACGATGAGGCCGACGCGGAGGCTAAGCAATCCCTTTGGCTGCACATTAAACCAGAGCCAGAAGCCGAGCCAGAGCCACATTGTCCGGCTCCAATTGAGGCGCAAGTGAAGCGCGAGAAGCGTCGAAGAAAAGCAAAGATGCACACAGACGATGAGGCGGAGAAAGAACAGAAGGTGGAAAGTGAAGAGAGCAAGAAAAGTGCACTGGCAACAGCAGAAGTTAAGGGTAAGAAATGCATATTTAAATCTACAACAACATCAGCTATTATTGTTTTTGTCATTATTATTTGTTAAGCCAAATTGCATAATAATACTGCATAATATAACACTTTGTGAAGAATTGACTTTGATTTTATAGATAACTCTCAAACTTTTTTTTACACAGAGGAGCCATTGGCAGAGCCACAAGTGTCCATTAAACAGGAGCGACAACGCGTTGATAGCGTTAATGTGGATGCAGTGGATGAACTCGAGCTGAAAACCACAACAGCGGATAAGTTACACAGCTCCGATGAGGCGGAGGATGAGTTGGAGGACGATGAGGAAGAATTTGGCAATGATTCCAATGACAGCGACTTGGATTACGTGGACGATGACGATGGCGAAGATGAACCTGAAAGACCGGCTGTAGCCAAGGATAAGGCGAAGCTGCCAAAAGCAGTACAAGTGGAAATTGTCCGGGAATATTTACAGAAACCGTCGACAGTTAAGCAACGTCGTCGTCGTCGCAATAAACAGACTGATGCGGACTCAAATACGAATCCCGAGAATCGTTGTGAAATCTGTCAGCGAACTTTCTCCCGACATTGTCATTTGTTGCGCCACCAATTGTCGCATCTGGAGAAGAAGCCGCTCAGCTGTCCGCACTGCTCGAAGGGATTTGCACGTAGCGATCATTTAAAGGCGCATGTCCAGAGTCTGCATGGCAACAAAGAGCACAAGTGTGTGCTATGTGAAGCGGCCTTCACCCGACCCGACGCTCTCGAGCGGCACAAGCTGAGCAAACACAATGGCCAAGGCCTCGATCCAAACAGCGAGCTCAAGCTGCAACTGAATGAACACACATGTGAATACTGCTCCAAGCGATTCTCCAGCAAGACATATCTGCGCAAGCACACACTCATCCACACGGAATTCCTCTACGCCTGCAAAAGCTGCGACGAGACCTTCAAGGAGCGTCAACAGCTGCGCAGCCATGAGAAGACGCACACGGGACAGCGGAACTTTCTTTGTTGCATATGCGGCGACAGTTTTGCCCGCAACGATTATCTGCGCGTCCACATGCGCAGGCACAATGGAGAGAAGCCCTACAAGTGCCGTTACTGCGTCAAGGCATTCCCGCGTGCCACAGATCTCAAGGTGCACGAGCGGTAAGTTGGCTACACTCGAAACACGTCTCAAGTTTATTGTTATACCCTGTGCCCCTGCAAGACCGCAGGGTTTCTTAAGGTGATGTACCTAAGACTAAAGCCTACTTCCTGGTTATCATTATAGGTATCACACTGGCACCAAACCGAATCTGTGCAACACGTGCGGCAAGAGTTTCCATCGCGCCTACAATCTGACCATCCACATGCGAACACACACGGGCGAGCGTCCGTACAAGTGCGATCAGTGCCAGAAGAGCTTCAGCCAGAGCAACGATCTGAAGGCGCACATTAGACGCCACACGGGCGAGCGCTACAAGTGTCCACATTGTGATGCATACTTCCTGCAACTATATCACATGCGCAACCATTGCCTCAGCGCTCACAACAAGCATATTGAAACAAAAACGGGCAGACTACAACGCACTGGTCTCCTGGATGAACCGATTCTCTCGCATCTCACCACGGTGGTGATGCCACCAACGCGCTTCCAGCCGGATGCAACTGTAACCACAACCACAACCGCGGCGGCATCTGCAACAATTGCCACACCAATTCTACATTCTCCTGTCACCTACAACACGGCATCGCCGGCATCTGCTACTGTGCCCGTCACCTTGCCTGTCCAGGATGCAGCCGGATTTGTGGGCTCTGCGAATAATGCAACAGCAACGACAACGACATCGGCGCCCTTTGGGGCATTCAACATAGCGCCCGTTGTGATGGGTAAGCTGAACTCTGTCTGCATAGAGATTGCATTTCAATATGTATATCATTGTTTTCTGATTCCTGTCTAAATCATCAAATGTATTTGTATATGCATATCGAGCCCTTTTTGCGGATATAACGTAAGCGACAAAAAGCTAATTTTGCAGGAGAGAGTATTTTAGATTTCGTTAAGTGGATTTCTTCATGTCTCGTGTCGCTTACGTTATAATTGACATGCCAATATCTAATATTTTTTTTCATTGGTTTGCCTATATCTATTTCAAAATTTATCTTTATGTCAATCTTTATTTCTATATCTAACAAATCTAACTACATATACGTATTTATGTATTTTTAAAAATTCTGTCTCTTTCTAATTCACCTCTCTGTCTTTCTCTGTCTTAATTTCAGCCCATCTCATGTACAACCACGGAGGCAACAGTCAACCGAGCAATGCCAGCGGCAGCGAAACGGGAAAATAGCCGATGTTGCGACAACAACAACAACAAGAACATCAGCATCTGAAGAAGATATACATTGACTACAGTAGAAATCGCTTAACAGCAACAATTGAATCTATGATACCCTATCATGACAGGCTATGCGGGTTAATCGTGCTCAATGTCGACTTCTTCTGTCACTCGCTATTTAACCAGTGAAATAAATTCAATTGTTAATATTAAATTAGAAACTATCTATAATAATATTAGAATTGTTTAATGCTTTTATATTTATGCAATTTTTATTTAAAATATAACAAATAACTCATATTTGACTATAGCTCTTAATATTGTAAATACACTAAATTTATTCAAATGAAAATGGTGCAAAGAATCAAAAATGTGTTCTTTTTTTGTTGGAGTTGTGCGATTATTGATCTGCTCTGTTAATATATAAAATTACTTAAAATATGCTGAATTAAGTCGTTTATCTTAAATTGTATATCGTATTCATTGTCTTCATCGAGTATGATTCCCAAAAAAAAAAAATACAAAATTCAAAAGAAAACGTAACATTTCCATGTCGAAATTCAGACCAGGTTCAAATTTTTATAACTTTCCCAAAACTGAACAGATTTTTAAACGGTATGCAATTTTGATCATGGTTTGGACTCTTGATTCTACATTCCAATTTTATTAAGCTCGTTAAAATAATTGTTTGCTTAGAGATATTGATTTTTAAGCAACTTAATTTTTCTTTTCTTTAACTTTTCCGAAAGTCTCATGTTCTAAATTTTAATTAATTTCCGGCATAATAAGCTGAGCTGAATTCTGCAAATAAGCTACAATGACCAAGCTCCATTGAATTTTTGATTTTTCTTAAAAATTAGATTAACTCGATTGATCGCTTCCGGAAAATTGAGTTGTCCACTTTGACGATGCATTTTTAGTTAACAACTTTAAAGTGGTTGAGCCGTGTGACGGTCGCTTTTTACTGAGCGATCAAAACTTAGAACTTTGAATTTCTTACCATATATTTATCAATTATTGATGTAACTAAACAAAAGTACTGCAATGTTCGCCACGATTCCGGCCGACTGAGTGATCAGAAATCAAAAATTAAAAAGGCATTATAATCTGCGGGGCTTTAGCTAAAAGATAGACTAGGATTATTAAAGAATACAAATTTTACGCGACTTTGAATTTATCTTTCTAAAAAAGCACTTTTTTGGCCCTGATTTGTTGCATATCCCAGTCTATCTTGTAGCCCCACATGTGCTGAACACCATATAAACTTCAACTTCATTTCATACATTTAACTACACAAACAATCTCTATAACTAAAGGCAATACATGTATATGAAGAAAACACAGCAACATTAAAATACTCAGACATCAATATAAAACTTAAGCAAATTCATTAAAATACGATTAATCTCATGTCTCATCACTTTGGCTGCCACATCCGACTCCGACGTGGCTCTGGCAATCCCGCGTTGGCCTTCATCTTCTCCTTTAGTTCCTTTTTACCATTGGCATGGCCGTGTTTGTTGTAATTGTTGGGTGTTTTGAGCATCCTTGGCAACTCGGAGGAGCGCACGGGCGGAACAAACTTTTTGTAGTTGCCAATTTCATCTTTGCCAACTGCCAGATTGCTGCTCTCATCCGTTGTGTATTCATCATCATCGTCATCGCCTGGCAAGACGATTTTAGGCACAGGTACCGGCAGCTTGTTGCGCTTCTTGGCTGGCTGTCCAATGCTGCGTCTGGCCAGCCCCGAGCTGCGTCGCATTGTATCCTCCATCACGCGCAGCTTCCTCAGTGGCGACTTCGCCGGCTTCTGTTCGGCGGCCTTCAGACGTTGACTTTGTTTTCGCATGGCTGGAGACGCCTTCATCGAATTCAACGTCCTCACTAAGCTGCGCTTGGCTGTTGGCGCCTCCGCTTTGTTACTATCTCCATTTGGCAGTTTCCTTTTGTAAAGATTTCCTGTCGTTTTCGGCGCTAAATTCGTCATTGAAGTCAAATGCCAACTGGACGGAGTTTTCCGCAAGGACATCGAAGTCGAAATTGCGGATGCGTTTCTTTGCGATAGTGGTGTCCGGGGTGCAGTCAGTCCAGGAGCAGCCGGAGGCAACATCTTTCCGTTACCTGACGGAGTTACAGCATTTTTGCGCGCCGAGCTCTGCTGCTCCTTGGCCTGGCGAAAACGCACCCAATCGCTGGCCATGTGCTCCAAGATGTTCTCGCCGTGGACCAGAAATGGCGACCGAGTGCGCTCCTCATAGGCTTTAACCAGCTCCGTGATCTGCTGCTCAATCTTTGGCAGCTTGCACCCAATCGCCTTCCGTTCGCGCTCCTCCTTCAGGAGCTGCCCACCGCGATTGTTGAATCGATTGGGCTCGTTCGCCTTGGCCTCCAAGGCCTCCATGCGAGCCCAGATCTCAGCCCGACTTGCGAACAACTCGAATATCTCCTTATTGCTGTTGTAGAAGCTCTTCAGGTCATCCAGCTCCAGTTCGTGCAGCTCCAACAGATCCTCGTTGTACCACTCGTTGTAATAGTTGGAGAAGCGCTTACGCTCCTGCTGCGACTTCAGTGTCAGGTCCCACCACTCCTTGATCTCCAGGCGCAGCTGCTCTATGAACGTCTTCAGGTTCTGGCTGCGCAGCTGCTGACATCGCTGCAGCTCCTCGTTGAGCACATCATAAGTCCGCTGCGTATACTCTGTGGCCTCACGAACTCGCCGCATGACAAACTCATCCGTCTCCTGCAGACGCTCCCAGAGCACGTGAATCTTCTGCCTCATCTCATCAACTCGTTCACGCAGCTCCACAACCTGCGCGGCGAACTCCTGTTGCATGAAGCGCAGTCTCTCAAAGATATCCGGAGTGAGACACTGATTCGCCTGACTCAGCAAGCGCTCATCTGCAGCAGTCTGTGGTAGCAAGTCCAGCACCTTCATGTCCTGCTTGATCTGACTGCGCAGCTGAAACAGCTCCTCCATCCGACGAGTGCGCTCCGACCGCAAGCGGGACAGGTGCTCCGAGAAGGCCAGCATCTCCTGCGGCTTGGGCAGAGGATCAGCCAGCAGAGGCAGCGGCTGCTCGCCCAGCTCCTCGCACAACTGCTCCTGCTGCAGAAGCAACTCACAGATCTCGGCACGACGCTCGCGCAGCTCCTCACGCAGATGTTCGATACTCTCGTCCAACTTCTGTTGCCAGACTGTCAACGGCATGTCCTCCGGCATCTCTCCCACATCCACACTCCTGTGCAGCAGACGTGTAACTTCTGCGGCCTCCTCTCGCAGTGCACTAATGCCCTCCCTGATCAACTTCTCCTTTCCATCTGATTCTGCCAATAGGTCTGTGTAAAAGCTGCACACGTGCTCCTTCAACTTGTACATCAACTCCTGGCAATATTCCGTGTCAAACATATGCGACCACTTGCTGTGCAGTTGATCGACGTGTTTACTGGTTGTTTCCAATATTTCTCTCCTAATTATCATCGGCTGCTCATCCATTTTATTGTTTATTTATTTTATTTTGTCTTGTAGTTTTATTCTTTTTCTTATTATAAAAAACAAAATTCACAATTAAAAAGCGACGCCAACATCAATTGAACATACGGTAAATTTTAAACATGTCTTAGTGCTGCCACCTTTTTCAATATGACGTCTGTTATGTGCAGTGCTGCCAGATTTGCTTTGTGCAATGTGCCCAGTGACAAATATTGTTTTTTAATAATTCATGTGTAAAATTTAATATTTTTCGTCAGAAAATTGGATATTAGAAATGTTGGGGCATGAAAATGTTTTCGTCACTAAACTTTTACCTCGTAAAGAGGTTTTTTTTATAAGATAGCATAGTACGCTCTAGCCGAAAATATGTTTGCAAGGCCAAAACTCCGTATAAAAAAAAGGGTTGCAAACATGCTCGGAATTATTTTGAAGGGCCATTTCTAAACCTATGTACGCAGTACCTAAATATGGGCCGCTGCTACTTCTCTTATCCTGTCTATTTGGTCCATTTTCCCTTTTTTGTTGTCCTCAATGTTATTTATTTGTTTGTTGTGCACAGCTGACGCAACAGTGTGACCACAGCAACATAACACCAACAATCTCTCAACTTTTCGGTGATTTTTGGTATAATGCTTTCACACTGAAGTTTGTAAGGCCCGACATCAAAACATCGAACATTTCGAGCGAACAAAATGTTTCAGCTAGAGCTACGCTTAAATTTGGGCATATAGAACAGAATCTGAAAAAAGACATTTCAAAAAAAAAGAAACCAGAATTCCCGCTGCCCGCTGTTTGCAAATTTTTCTAGCAATTGGCTTTTGAAAAAAGCCAGATTTGACGGAAAAAAGCTAATCTGGCAGCACTGCACGTGACAGAAGTGGTGTTGGGTAAACATTGCTCATTTAGGTGAACATGTTCACTTGTTCTTTTTATTCAGAAGAGTCAACTCACACAGATTGCTCACTTGCTCAGTTTCTCACTTGTTCAGTTGCTCACTTGTTCAGTTGTTTAGTTGCTCACTCATATTGCTCAGTAGCTCAGTTCAAGGTGAATTTATATATGGTGATGTATTCGCTCTCTCTCGGGGCAAAGCTGTCAAAAAGAGTCTGACGTGAGAGAGACGACAGAGATAGATATATAGAAAATTTGTTTTGTTTTGTTTTCTATACTCTTCGCTCATTTTCGTTTTGTGCGCTGTGCAATATATAAAATGAAAATAAAATGCAATGACATGCTTGTCTTGTTGTTCCTGTAATGACCCGTAGGTAACCAATTAATTAATTGTGATTATGGAGATCTGTTAAGCTCCTGTTAGCCGTCAGCATCGACACTGTTATCCCTGTTGCTCTCTTTATGGAAGCTGCTCACCGGTGCATGCTCCCACAGTTCCTGTTGCATTTATTTGTCTCCTTTTCATATCTCTGGAAACACAAACCAAACGACTTGCGTTCGAGCGGCATATGTATTTTTCATACACGGGGCATTTTTCAGAGAATTTAATACAACCGGTCACTACGATGTTTGCTTTCATAATGACGTTTGTGCCCCGAAAAAGAGAGCACGTCAAACGAATACATCACCATATATAAATCCACCTTGGCTCAGTTATTCACTGAGCTATTCACTAAGCCCCTCACCAAACAAATAAAAAATATCATGTTACATTTCAATTTAAATCTGATGGTTGCTCTGTGATCAACAATTCGCTACACTTTCTGATTGGCGACATTTTGAATTTTTAAAATGTGTATTGTGCTTTGACGATAATCCAAGATTTGTGTATTTTCAAAGAAAGAATCTATTCCCAATGCCCTAAGTGGAACAACAGGGCAATAATGAGCAAAACAGAACAACTGTGAGCAAAAAAGAGCAAGTGAGCAATAAAGAGCAATTTGGAAGGAACATGTTCACTTGCTCACTTCAGGGTAGTGATGTAAATTTGAGTGAAAACATCGATGTCGATGTACATCGATGTTTTCAAAATGAAACATCGATGTTGGTTGATACATCGGGTTCGAAACATCGATGCATTCAAAAAAAAAAAATAAAATTTCTTAGCTAAATAAAGGTGATTTATTCTTAAAAACATGCGCTTTCATAGCAGTCTTCTCAGTTTCATAGCAATTTTTAACTTAAAAAGTAACAAAACAAATAAAAACTTATGCTTCCGTAGCAGTCCTTAACTTAAAAAGTATTTATTAACGTAACAACTTATGCGTAGGTGGTCCTTCATATTTGTTGTATTTCCCGCAGTCCTAATTGCTTTGCCACAAATGTTGCCTTTCGATCTGTTTGAATCTATTTTGCTGAAATGTTTCCAACAAAAGCTCGTCTTTGTTGTTATTCTGAAATTAGTGCTTTTGTAGTAACAATAAATCCAAACAACAAGAAGGCTTTTTGATGCGAACTTTATATTCAAATAGACAAAGGCCTTCTGGTAACTATAGTCCTGTTGACCAATTTGAATAAATTTACTTACTTTGGCATTGCAAACACTGTTCATAAATAAACGCACACGCGTCAAACAAAAATTGCGTATTGAAGATGAGACAACTGACGATAAATACGCAAAATTGTGAAATTAAGCCGATGTTTTTCAAAACACCGATGCATCGCCATGAAACATCGATGAATCGACATCTCCAAAAACATCGGGAAACATCGCCAAAAAAACATCGATGTTCGATGCATCGATGTTTTTTTACATCACTACTTCAGGGAGCAACTCTTTTTTGTTCACTCACTCATGAGCAACCCAACACTAGACAGAAGTCATATTGAAAAAGGTGGCAGCACTAAGAGATGTTTTAAATTTACCGTATGTTCAATTGATGTTGGCGTCGCTTTTTAATTGTGAATTTTGTTTTTTATAATAAGAAAAAGAATAAAACTACAAGACAAAATAAAATAAATAAACAATAAAATGGATGAGCAGCCGATGATAATTAGGAGAGAAATATTGGAAACAACCAGTAAACACGTCGATCAACTGCACAGCAAGTGGTCGCATATGTTTGACACGGAATATTGCCAGGAGTTGATGTACAAGTTGAAGGAGCACGTGTGCAGCTTTTACACAGACCTATTGGCAGAATCAGATGGAAAGGAGAAGTTGATCAGGGAGGGCATTAGTGCACTGCGAGAGGAGGCCGCAGAAGTTACACGTCTGCTGCACAGGAGTGTGGATGTGGGAGAGATGCCGGAGGACATGCCGTTGACAGTCTGGCAACAGAAGTTGGACGAGAGTATCGAACATCTGCGTGAGGAGCTGCGCGAGCGTCGTGCCGAGATCTGTGAGTTGCTTCTGCAGCAGGAGCAGTTGTGCGAGGAGCTGGGCGAGCAGCCGCTGCCTCTGCTGGCTGATCCTCTGCCCAAGCCGCAGGAGATGCTGGCCTTCTCGGAGCACCTGTCCCGCTTGCGGTCGGAGCGCACTCGTCGGATGGAGGAGCTGTTTCAGCTGCGCAGTCAGATCAAGCAGGACATGAAGGTGCTGGACTTGCTACCACAGACTGCTGCAGATGAGCGCTTGCTGAGTCAGGCGAATCAGTGTCTCACTCCGGATATCTTTGAGAGACTGCGCTTCATGCAACAGGAGTTCGCCGCGCAGGTTGTGGAGCTGCGTGAACGAGTTGATGAGATGAGGCAGAAGATTCACGTGCTCTGGGAGCGTCTGCAGGAGACGGATGAGTTTGTCATGCGGCGAGTTCGTGAGGCCACAGAGTATACGCAGCGGACTTATGATGTGCTCAACGAGGAGCTGCAGCGATGTCAGCAGCTGCGCAGCCAGAACCTGAAGACGTTCATAGAGCAGCTGCGCCTGGAGATCAAGGAGTGGTGGGACCTGACACTGAAGTCGCAGCAGGAGCGTAAGCGCTTCTCCAACTATTACAACGAGTGGTACAACGAGGATCTGTTGGAGCTGCACGAACTGGAGCTGGATGACCTGAAGAGCTTCTACAACAGCAATAAGGAGATATTCGAGTTGTTCGCAAGTCGGGCTGAGATCTGGGCTCGCATGGAGGCCTTGGAGGCCAAGGCGAACGAGCCCAATCGATTCAACAATCGCGGTGGGCAGCTCCTGAAGGAGGAGCGCGAACGGAAGGCGATTGGGTGCAAGCTGCCAAAGATTGAGCAGCAGATCACGGAGCTGGTTAAAGCCTATGAGGAGCGCACTCGGTCGCCATTTCTGGTCCACGGCGAGAACATCTTGGAGCACATGGCCAGCGATTGGGTGCGTTTTCGCCAGGCCAAGGAGCAGCAGAGCTCGGCTCGCAAAAATGCTGTAACTCCGTCAGGTAACGGAAAGATGTTGCCTCCGGCTGCTCCTGGACTGACTGCTCCCCGGACACCACTGTCGCAAAGAAACGCATCCGCAATGTCGGCATCCACAATGTCGTTGAAGAGAACTCCGTCCAATTGGAAGCTGGCTTCCATGACAAATTCCTGTGCCAAGAGCACAGGTAATCTCTATAAGCGGAAACTACAAAATGCAGATAGTAATAAACCAGAGACGCCACATGCCAAGCGGAATCTTCTGAAGACGCTGAGTGCCATGAAATCTTCGCCAGCCGTGCGAAAGCCGAGTCAACGTCTGATGCCCCTGCAGCCAAAGCCGGGCAAGTCGCCGGTGAAAAAGGTGCGTGTTCTGCAGGACACGATGCGTCGCAGTTCGGGCTTGGGCAGACGCAGCATGGGTCACTCGGCCAAAAAGGCGCGCACTAAAGCAACAGTACCAGAAGTTCGGATTAGTGGACCGTCCGACGAGGAGAATGATGGCTTCGAAACTGATGAGAATTTAAGGGATGACACATATGATTCGTTCGAGAAGTCCATTGAACCTGCCGCACGTTCTTCTATTTTACCGCAAAAAATGGATTCGTCCTCTTTCCGTCCAGTGAAACCAAGAAAACGTTTTTAAATCCACTCCAGGTGGAATCTTATTAAAAGTACTTATTTTTGTGTTTAATTAAGAGTATTATTTAGCTGTGGTGTAATTTGTGATTGAAAGAATATAAATACATGTAGCTGACCTTTTTTACATTTATAAAACATTTTTACGTATTTTATTGACAATTTGAATGCAGAGACTGTTGCCAACTTATACGAATATTTACACAAATATCGATAGTTCGCATTGAAGTGCAAGCGATAAAACGTCATAGCAGTCAGCTAGGTTCGATCTGATTTTATTCAGTTTAATTCGATTTAAAACCGATTGGCATCAATCTGCAAATTTGTCATTTTTCACACACTTCTGGCTATAACAAATTTCTCTATTCATGCAATGCCATTCACAAGCCACAAACACAGTCAATCTATACACTGCACTTAAAATACATACCCAACGTATAACATTTCGGCAAAAATACTCACATATGGCGCGCGCTCAAAATGTATCAGTTAGGGATGCGAACCAAATCGATTCACTCGACAACATTTAAAATCGATCTAAGCGATTTAGAATCGAATCGAATTTCAGCTCTAGCTTACGCGCTTTTTTTGTTGAGGTTGCGCATTTGCAGAAATTGATTTAGTTATTAATTGAAATTGCAATTAAAATGAATACACCGTTTGAGTCACGCACTCTGGTCAATGGCGGCATGCTGAAACAGTTTGTCGGCCAAACAGTTAGCATAATGGTGCGTGTGGAAAGCGTTGCCGGCTCAACGCTACTGGCGAACAGCACCGACAATCACAAGCTTCGCATAAGTCTGCCCAGCGATCTGGGCGCACCGGAGGGTTCATGGGTGGAGGTGATTGGTGTACCCAATACTGGCGATGTCATACGCGGCAAAGAGGTAAATAAACATACATATATATTGGATTAAGCATAGCAGTAGTCGCTTCATTGGACATTTCCATTTACAGGTGGTTGAATTTGGCGGCGAGAAAATTGATTTTGATACGGACAGCTACAATACGATGACGCAGTTGCTCAACAACGTGAAGCAGTTCTATCGTTATGGTTAAGAGAGAGAGAGAGAGGGATACACTCACTATAGTTATAATAATAATTATCCCACGAAATATCGAAAAGAAGCATGTAATTTCATCATACATATTTAATAAACATTGTGAATTTATTTAGTACAGCATTTAGTACGCATTCCAAATAAGTTGTAACATTCGTTATGATTCATATATATAAAAAAGGCTATCTAGTGAAGTGATTTCAACAGCTACTGCAGCACCGCCGCATTGGCCACAACACTGGGATTGTTGACCACCTCGCCAAGGGAATCCAGCACCTCCTTGCGATAATCATCAAATTCACCATCGATCTCATTGATTGTCTGATCCTCGATGACATACAGAGTGCAGCCGGTTTCACGTATGAGACGCTCATCGTGGGAAACAATAATGACACCGCCTTCATATTCATTAATGGCCTCGGCCAAGGCATCGATTGATTCAATATCTAGATTATTGGTCGGCTCATCCAGAATGAGCACATCGGGCGCACTAAGGCACAGCTCGGCGAGAGCGACACGCGCCTTCTGACCACCAGACAGATCCTTCATTTTAATCGTATGGGCGTGACTGACCAATCCAAAGGATCCCAACGCCTTGCGTGCCTTCTCATGCGGCAAATTGAACAAACGCTGCAGATACTCCGCCGCGGATTCCTCAGCCGTCAGATGTTCACCCGAATGCTGATCAAAGCGTCCCACATGCAAACGGTGATTCTTGCGCTGCTCACCCTCTTGGGGCTCCAGTTCGCCCAGCAGCAGCTTGAGGAACGTTGATTTGCCGACACCATTAGGTCCCACAATGGCCACTCGACTGGTCAGATCAATGCCAAAATCGGCCTTAATGAACAATGGCTTTTGGCCCGCAAAGGCAAACGTGACATTGTGCACGCCCAGAATTGGTGGCTGCAATTGCGATGGCTCCGGGAAACGGAACTTGACAATATACTCTTTGGGTCGTGCCAATAGCTCCTGTGGTCCCTCATCCTCATCCTGTTTCTGTTGCTTTGTCTTGTTTTTCTCCTGTTTGCGGGTCAAGGATTCCTTTTGCTTCTTCTCCGCCGCCTTCTTGGACTGTCCATGTGCTTTGAGTTCGCGCAGTCGCTTCTCCTGCTTCTCATACTCCTTGATCATCTCGCGACGCTTCTGCACAAACATCTTCTTGAACATAGAGTAGTTGCCCTTGTAATATTGGAGTTTCTTCTGGTCCAAATGAATGATCTCGTTGCAGACATTATCCAAGAAACTCTGGTCGTGGGACACAATCAACAACGTCTTCTTCCAGCCCTGCAGGTAGTTGTCCAACCAAATGACCGCATTTAAATCCAAATGATTCGTCGGCTCATCCAACATCAGCAACGTTGGCTCCAAGTACAGTGCACGTGCCAGGGAGACACGCATTCGCCAGCCGCCGGAAAACTTGTTGGTGGGTCGATCCTGCATCTCCTTGCTGAAACCTAGACCGGCCAGGATGCGACGAGCACGTGCCTCCGCCGAGTAGGCGCCAATTGCTTTCAGCTCAGCAAAGGTATCGTTGAGTTCTTCCTGTACGCTGAGATCACCGCCAGCAAATTGTTTCTCCAGTTCTTCGCTCTTCTTGAGCATCTCCGTGCGCTTCACATCCGCATCCAAGATGGTATTTATGGCCGTCTTGTCGGTGGCAACCACCTCCTGTTCGCAGAGCAGCACATCGATGTTGGGCGGAATCGCAAACGCACGTGTCGCAATGTGACGTAGCAGCGTCGTCTTGCCGTGTCCATTGGGACCTACGAGGCCATAGCGACGTCCATGGGCAATCAACAGATTCGCATTCACAAACAAATCATTACCTAAAAAGCAGTTAAGGAAAAGGGAAAATAGAGAGAGATATTTTTTAAACGTTTACGAATGCATCACAAAAAGGAAATAATAATTACATAAAAAGCAGTTAAGGAAAAGGAAAATGAGACAGAGAGAGAGAGAGAGAGAGAGAGAGAGAGAGAGAGAGATAGAGAGAGAGAGAGAGAGTTGTTTAAACGTTTACGAATGCATCACAAAACATAAATAAAGAGATCAATCGTTCCTAGGCAGCTATCTGATAGAGTGTTCCGATTTGAACCAATTTGGGTCAGGTTGTATAAGACAGGTTGTAAAAAACAACAAAGTCTTTTATACTATGTATAAGTAGGGCCGATTCTCTGTCAGCTCTATAATATATAGATGATATGATTTTAACTGATGATGTACTATAAAAATACATCGAAAAAATCGAGAGCTCGATTTAACTTTTTACTTTAACTCGATAACTTTTTGACGATATATCGAAAACTTGATTTTCGATTTAACGATTTTAGTATTTAGTTTAAAAACCCGATTCATAATTTGGACTTACATCACTGAAAGAGAGGAAGATTAGTTTGCAAAGAAACCGATACACAGATGACAGAATTGGATTGACTCAGCGCCAACTTCTGATCAAGAATATATACTATCATACATATATAAAAGAGAAAGTCAACTAACCCTTGGCTGATATTGTGAAATTCTCAATCTTGATGTCCACCGCGTGCTCCAATGCAGCCTGCTGTCCAGCGCTCTTTTGCACCTGCGACATGGTGAAATTGTTATCCAGATCCGAGTGTCCAGCTCCTCCCTTTTTGGTCATCAGCTCCATTTGTCGCTCATATTCCAGTTGTTTCTTTTGTTTTTTTTTCTCTTTGTGCGAGAGCTTCTTCTCCTTGTCCTGATCCTTATCTTTGCTTTTATCCTTTAGGTCGGCAATTGCTTCCGAAGACTCTTCGGATTTGGGCGTAGTCAGCGCCTCCGGTTCCTCCTCTGGCTCAGCTTCATGGAGTGTTATAGCTGCAACTTTTTCACTCAATTTCTGCTCGGGTTGAGGCTCCACTTTGGGATCCGGCTTGGTCTTCTCTTCCACCTCCTCCTCCGCATTCTGCTTCTCTTCTTCATCATCATCGCCGCTCATTTCGAATTTGTTCTTTTGCTGCTGCTGTTGTTGTTTTGGCTTGGATTTTTTCGCCGCCGGCTTAACAGCTTCCACTTGCTCCTCCTCAGAATCCACATCCAGTTGCTGCTCCTCATCATCTTCATCATCATCGTCGCTCATGGCAAATTTATTCTTTTGCTGTTGCTTCTTTTTGGATTTCTTTGTTACTGGCTTGGCAACAATGGCCACCGGTTCCTCGTCCTCCTCCTCCTCCGCATCTTCGTCCTCCACATTCTTGTCACTCTCATCGTCACTGAAGCCATCGTTTATTTTCTTTTTGTTGTTCTTTTTACTCTTCTTGCCCTGTTGCTGTTGTTGCTGTTTCTTTTTAGCGGGTTTCGCCGTCTCCTCATCGGATTCAGCGGGCTTTGCTGTCGGCTCTTCCTCATCGCTCCAATCGTCGTTGTTTCTCTTCCCCTTTTTACCCTTTTTGGCTGCCTTCTTCTGTTGCTTGCTTTGCGAAGATGTAATG
Organism: Drosophila limbata; assembly: GCA_963924055.1. NCBI lineage: Eukaryota > Metazoa > Arthropoda > Insecta > Diptera > Drosophilidae > Drosophila > Drosophila limbata. Next base: position 8,387,607 of record OZ001351.1, on the reverse strand, counting down.
CTCTCCAGATCATCAGCCAACTTGTTGCTGTTTAGGGATTCATTATCACTAGAGTCACCGCCAGCGCCCGTGCGATGTTTACCCCCCTTCTTGCCCTTTTTGTTAGCCTGCTTTTTCTCGTTGGCCACCACTTTCTCTGTCTGCTCTTTCAGTTCGTCTTCGTCATCAAAGCGTTCCTTCTTTTTACCTTTCGCCTTCGACATGTCGCTTCTGTTGGGGCAACTGTTGTTAAATAAACCAAAAATCAAAAAAAAATATATTACCCTAACATACGAAATGACTGATAATTTAATGATTTACGTTTGCGTTTTGCTTTGTTGATGCTGCTGCGGCGGTGGCGGCTTTCACGTGCACAGCTGGCAAATGTGCCAAAATGTGGAGCTTGAAGAAGAAGAACAAGCACTCGATGATTTCTTGTCTCTGTGTGTGTGAGTAACGAGCGTGCCTGTGTGACTGTTACCAAGTTTATACGACACCTTATCTTGATTTAATTAACATAAACACATTTTTAAAGCGCTTTAATGTAAAAACTGATATATCATAGCTTGCTTTTTAAAATCATCCTTATTAATATTTAATAAGAACATAACTATGCATCAGCTTTAAACATTTGACGAAAATAGTCTTGCGAGTCAAATTATTGTTTTTAAAACGTATTTTAGCTGCCTTGTAAACTTGCTATGTTGTGTGTCTGTGTGCGCACTGTAATTATTATCGGAATCGTGATGTCATCGTTCAGAACTGGTTCACAGCCGAAACAAACGTGAACTCTGTGACACGTTTCTTAAAATTGCTTAAAATATGGATTTACAATTATGGATATCCTTCATGAATGTTGGTTTCAATTTTTACAAGTACTTTCGTAAATGTCGTCAATCAGCTGGTGGCTTGTTGGGATCAAATAAAACTAGCTGACCTGTTCTGTCGTGGATGCCGATAAGCGAGCACATCTATCGATATATCGATAGAAATATATTTTTTTTTGCCACAAATGTCGCCGAGCTACATAATTGTTTAATAAACAATTAATCACTAATATAAACAAAATAGTGCAAATAGTGTGCGTGATATTCAATGTAAATGCAAATACTTTCCATTGAACAAATGAAATACGCGCTGTGGATAAAGTGACAATAGCAAAAAAAAAAACAACGAAAACAATAACAGCAACATCAACAGCAACAACAACAAAAACAACAGAGCTAGAGCCACAACGCAAAGGAGATTGAGATTCGCAACGCAATCAAAAAAAAAAATAGAAAAAATTCCACTAAAACGGAAAATAACATACGCTGTGTGAGCGAGAGAGTGAGAGTGAGTGGATCAAGAGGGAGGGGGCCGCCGCGCACATAGCCCAAAGGTGGTTAACAGTAGCAACAACTACAACAACATTAACAACAACAACAATAGCACGATACTACGAGCGAGACCTTGAAAACTTTAAAGAAATAGCAACAAATCCGCTCAAAATATTAACAAAAAACGCAAACAGAGCTGGAGAGAGGAAGGCGACGTCAGAGGCCGCTAAGTTATGGAGAGTGACAATTTTCCGCAGCGCGCCAATTAATAAAAAAAAAGAAAATCAAATGCATGGAGAAAGGCGAATTCGATATCGAATTCGGCAAACCGTGAGAGCACGTTAACGTAAGAATCAAAACAAGCTTAACGATTTGCAGCAGCAATAATAATAATAATAATAATAATAATAATAATAACAGCAACCTACACACACACATCACACACACATACACTACAGCAACAAACACTCACGCACTACACACACACACACAGTCATTCTCAAATTAATACACTAAAATAACAAGAACAATGGCAGCACTAGTCGCAGCCTCAGTCAACGGCGGCAGTGGCAGTGGCAGCGGCAGCGGCTGCGTCGCAAGTATGACAACAGCAACAACAGCGGTCGGCGATGCGGAATCAATCGACGTCAACGGAGCAGCCAATGGCCGGGAGGCGCGTAATTTAGCCGAGAAACAGCGTAGGGATAAATTAAATGCCTGCATTCAGGAATTGGCAACAATGGTGCCACATGCAGCAGAGTCCACACGGCGTCTGGATAAAACCGCCGTGCTGCGTTTTGCGACACACGGACTGCGACTGGAATATGTTTTTGGCAAATCGGCCACGCGACGTCGGCGAAAGCTCAACCTGAAGATCCCAAATGGTAATGGTAACAGCAACAGTAACAACAGTCTTATTGCTGGCGATACGCCACATCTGACGGATACATTGATACAGATGCGCGACAGTTTTTTAATCACTCTCACCTGCAATGGTCAAATTGTGCTTGTTTCGGGCAGCGTTGAGCAGTTGCTGGGCCATTGCCAGTCGGATTTGTATGGCCAGAATCTGTTGCAGATAACCCATCCCGAGGATCAGGCGCTGTTGCGTCAACAGCTAATTCCACGTGACATTGAGACGCTTTTTTATCAGCAGCAGCAGCGACAAAGGCAAAAAACTAAATCGCAGTCAACATCGGCTAGCGATGAGGATGAAGATGATGAATTGGAGCATCGTCATCATCATCATCAGAATGATCTGGAACATGATGATGATGATGAAGATCATCGAACACATGATCGCGATCGCACGCCCAGCCCAGAGACTATCGCCCATTTGTCGGCCATCGATGAGCGCCTGCGCGCCGATCGTCGGTGCTTCAAAGTGCGCTTGGCGCGCGCATCGACGCGCGCCGAGGCGACGCGTCATTATGAATGGGTAAAAATCGATGGTTGCTTTCGGCGCAGCGACTCGTCGGTAACGGACGGCGCCGCTGCCAATTATCCAATCGTATCGCAGCTGATAAGACGTTCGCGTAACAATAATATGTTGGCTGCTGCTGCTGCTGCGGCGGCCGTTGCGACAGCAGCAGCAGCACCGACGTTACCGCCACCTTGCCTGCCTCAACATGATGCCATAGCGCAGGCAGCGCTGCACGGCATCAGCGGCAATGACATCGTCCTCGTGGCCATGGCCAGGATTATGCGTGAGAGCTCCACTAATTTGAGCCTCTTGTGCAGGCAGCCGGAGCCGTATCAGCTGGAATACCAGACGCGGCATCTCATCGACGGCAGCATCATTGACTGTGATCAGCGCATTGGCATCGTTGCCGGCTACATGAAGGATGAGGTGAGTGCCCATGTGAGTCTTAAACGAATTCACATTATCATATTCTTTCATACATTTTATAATTATTTAACTTTGTTTTAATCAATACTTTAGCAATAGAGTTAACACTAACATTAGTATTGTCTTTTATATTAGCACAGTTATTAAATTATTATTAATATTATTATTACTTTAGCTATTATCAATCACATTATTATTTTTATCATTTTAAATATCATTAGTTATTCATCAATCATATCATTATTATGTTTAAATTTATTAACATATTATGTGTTATAGTTATAAGTGTTGTAGAAAGAAACTAAATGCAAAAATAACATGAACAGAAACATTTTTTTTTACCAAATTTGGCTCTTTTTTTTTTGGCTCAATCTGATTTTTTTAAGTGTTAACCGTGGTTAGCCAATTCAATATTATTATTATTTTTGGACATATTATTCACATTATCATCATGATTATGCTTATTAAAATTTTCATTATCATAAGCATTCACATTATCATTGGAAATTTCAGTCTGACAATCATTATCTTTGTTGTTGTAAATTATTCATTATTATTTACATTATCAATAGCATAATTGATATTAGTATTATTACAATAAACATCAGATTTATCATTGTTTTTTAATTGCAATTTTTTTTTATTATTATCATTAGCATTATAATCGTTATGGTTTGTTATTAACATTATCATTTACATTTAAACTAATATCATATTTAGCGCTAGCATTAAAATTATCATTCGAATTAAAAGCAGTATTAATATCGTCAAGAGCATTCTTATTATTCACTTAATTATTATTAGAATGATTATTGGGACTAGAAGTAATATCATGATGAATATGATTATCATGAAAGTTATTATTTTCATTAACCTGATCATTATTTTCTTATTGCCAAGTAATTTTCTCATGTTCAAAGTCAAGGTTTAAAGTTTGTTCGCAAGCTAAAAATAGATTCCCAGGGCTGCCACCTGGCAATAGTATATGTGCACACAGTATGGCAACACCATATTAACAGTTGCAACCACGGTTGCCACTTAAAAAAAATCAGATTGAGTCAAAAACAAACAAAAAATGAGCCAAAATGACTAAAAAAGAGCCAACATTTTTTTTTTTTCAGTTCATGGTATTTTTGCATTTTATTAAATAAAAAATATTTTGTTCACAAACACTAAAAGCAATAACACATATTTCCAAAGTTTTTCACATTATTATCTTAATCTAGCGATTATGATATTAAATAAAAATAGATATGTACTTCAATCTAAAACTATACAAAGTAACTGATTCTGAACTGATGAAAAAAGAAAAACCAAATCGAAAAGAAATTGCAATGCGACAACAGGAAAAAAAGAGCCAGTTTTGGCGCAAAAACGCCAATTGTGGCAACCGTGGTTGCAACTTGCAAATGGGAGATCATGAAAATGAATCAGAATCGAACCATGACGTTAGCTAATCAAACTTATGAATTATTTAACAAATGTTTATTATTAATTTACACATTTACTTGGCTATTGATATTGTAGTATGTATAGTAAAGTAGATAATCGCTAGTATTTAATTATGTAAATATGTATGTACAATCGTATTAAAATATGCATATTATTCTGATTGGAATTTGATTTGATTTCTCGTTTGACAGGTGCGCAATTTGAGTCCGTTCAGCTTTATGCACCTGGACGACGTACGCTGGGTAATTGTGGCGTTGCGGCAGATGTACGATTGCAATAGTAATTACGGGGAAAGCTGCTATCGCCTGTTATCGCGAAATGGACACTTTATTTACCTGCAATCGAAGGGATTTCTGGAGATTGACAAGAGCAGCAACAAGGTGCATTCATTTCTCTGCGTCAACACGCTGCTCGACGAGGAGGCGGGCAAGCAAAAGGTCCAGGAGATGAAGAACAAATTCTCGACGATCATTAAAGCTGATATACCCACGCATACCAGTCCCGATTTGCCCGCATCGCGAGCGCCACAGCAGCTGGAGAAGATCGTCCTCTATCTCATCGAGAATCTGCAAAAGACGGCGAATGGAAACGGAAACGGAAATAGCAGTGTCCAAGGCATGGATGATGTCCACATGGATGTTATGGACGATGGTTGTTGCAGTTCACCCGCCTCCAGCAACACGCCGTTGATCCTGGAGGAGCAGGCGCCATCGCCAGCTCAATTGGCGCTGGTGCCGCCAGCTCCAGGTCATGTGAAGCATTCAATATCGAAATCGGTAAATGTGGTGAATGTAACCTCCGCTCGCAATCTACAATACCAGCAACAGCAGCAACAACAGAGGCTGCAACAGCAACAACAACGCAATATTGCCACGGGAGGCGTCATACGCCAGCGAAGCTGTTGCCTCAGCGAGAGCTCAACATTGTCGCCTGCGAGTGCGAGCAGCCTGGAGCTGCCGGATGAGACCAACAGCAATGCATCCCCGCCACCAGCAACAGTTGCAGCAGCAGCAACAGCAGCCACTACTCCCAGAGTCAGCGTGCTGCAAAGATTAATGACGACGCCAAGCAAATCAACAGCGGGTGGAGGAGCAGGAGGAGGGGTTGGAATGGGAACAACAGCTGCGGAAAGTGCAATGGAAGCTGGAGCAACTGCAGCATCGCCAACGCAATTGCATGCGGCGTTGTCGAATACGTTTCGCAGTCTGGACAACCAGCTGGTCACCATGGGCGAGGAGGCACAAACGCTCTACCAGCAACAGCAGCAGCAGCGACAGTGCAAGACGCGATTGTTGCCCAAGTTGGAGCAACAGATGGATGCCTTTATGCTGGAGCATCAGATGCAGAAGCAACTGTTGGTCAACATCAAAAGCGAATATGATGCGGCCACGTCGCCGGCATCGACGCCGGTTTCAGTGATAATCAAACAGAAGACAGACAATGTCCAGTGATGATGATGATAATGATGATGATGATGATGAGAGAGCAAACTGCAATTCGAGGTTTTCTCGTTGGCAGTGCTGTAAAGCGCCGCATGCTTTTGCCTTTCGGATTAGCTACAATCTTTATATATTCTATATAATTATTTATTTAAGTCGACAAAAAAATAGCTCAGTATTCAGTGCACGGCTGAAGCTTTGCCCCCTTCACCCCCTCCCCTTAATCCCCGATCCCAACTCATATCCTAGCACCTTCCTGTATCCCAAATTAACCAACACTATGCGAAAACAAAATAACAAACAACAACAATTGAGACCCAGTGCAAACAGAGTACAAAAATGAAAATCATATATATATATCTATTGGTTAAAGCCAAGCTACTCATTAATTTTTAAACGCAGTTTTTTAAACACAGCAAGAGCAAGCGAGACAGTCAGAAACAAACAGCAGGAAGCAGAAAAAGTGAGAGAGAGAGTGAGAGCTATAGAGTATTTAGTTTTATAAAGCATTGCACAACACTGTTGCAATCAAATTAAAAACTAAACAATATTTCAAATACAATAATCTGGTATTAATATCGAAGACATTAACAGACGAAGACGAAATAGCAGTTAAATATGTTACAGTCAGGACAACATTTGTTCGCATACTTGTTTTTTTTTTTTTTTTAATTATTTTTCTTCAAAAAGCAAATTTTTTTCTTAACATGATTAAAAATCGGTTGAAAATGTTTAAAATTAATGCTGTACACATGAAAAAATTTCAAATTTGCTGTGCAATTTATTCCAAATGACTGCAAAAACACTGGCCTGCAATGTCTGTTAAAGTATATAAATTGTGTGTACGAATAAATGTTGGGCTGACTGTAACTGCAATACAATATTTTTTACTCAACATTTATTTGTATCGGTCAGAATTTCCTGAACAATATCAATAACCACATGAAATGTTTATGTCTCACAACAACACAACACACCCTCAATTAGTTAATACTCAATTAAATACATAAACAACATACATATGTATATACATATGTAGCTGTAATATAAGTAGGGGAAAACGTGAGATGGCCTCCCCTTCCCCACCCCTTCACCACCTGTCCAAAAACTAAAATAAACAACAACACAGACACTGGAATTTTCCTACCCCACTGAGCACTGAGCTATTCTGTATACATATGACACACACAGTTGTCTCTATCTATTGTTTATCTTTTATTTGATATTGATACACTATAAGCTTTCATAAGCTATCCAGTTTCCCTCCACTCAACTCCACTCCCTGCCTCCCTCCTCCTCTTTATGCTCCACTCGCTTTGGTTGCGGTTTGTTGTTTACCTTATCAGTTAGCAATTATTGTTTCATAGCGAAATCTTTGTCTTCAGTTTTTTTTTTTAAATTCAATTTTATTTGTGTATTGTGTAGCTATTATTAACCACATTTATTTTTATTAATATTATTATCAGTTTTTTTTTTGTTTGTTTTTTAGCATAGCTTTTGTTTTGGTTTTTTTTATTTACTTTAATTTTCGTTTCGTTCGATCGTTTTTCTAGTTCGTAGTCTAATTTTTAATCCTAATTTAAGCAAATTTGTACAATTTTGTTTTATCTTTATTTTTACATATTAATTTGTCAACGAGTTGTGCTCTTAAAACACTTTTGGGTTATATCTATAATATATATAAATCTAAAAATATAAACATAAATATATACTAATAAATACATCTAATGTGTATATAAAGAAAATGTTGTGTTCTTTTTGTGTTTTGTTGTCTAGATCTTTTGTACAATCTAATTTATGAAACATATAAAAAAACCATAATAATAACAAATGCAAAAAGCATACAAAATTACAATAATCTTGAATAACGATAATAATGCGTTACATTGTTTAGCAATAAAATAAATAGCATGTAAACTATTAATAAAAACAACAATAATTATAACTGAAAATAAAAAATACGTAATGAAAGAAAAAGTGATTTTTTTTTAAATAAATACATATTTTTTACACTAGCTCATCATTTGATGTATGAAAAGGTTTGTCCAAATTTTTCTCAGCATAAACAATTTTCTTTAGCGTCAAATTTTCCACTCATTATTGTCAATTTTGCAAAATGCTAAACGTGACGTTACATTTTTTACGCCACGTTTCGAAAGTAAATTTAAGTTAAATCCCATGTATCAAACCGAAACGAATATCGGTTTCAGTTATGTACGCTTTCGGTTATGTTCGCATTTAGGTTTTCGGCAATCGGTGTCTCAAAATGTTTGTACGTTCGTATATCGGTTACGTAACGGCTATCGGTTTTTTTTTTGTATGTTTTGGTTTCGAAATACCGGCTTGATTTCGGTTTACAGAACAATTTTAAAATTTTTTAAAGATGTTTGTAAATTTTAAAACAAATACTGATGAACTGCCAAAACTCGAACATCTATACTCGAATTTCTCTCTAACTCGAGCCAAATGAGTGACAGTAAAATAAACTAAAGAAAAATTTTCAAATTAAGATCTTTTTATTGAGATCAATATATAAATTAAATTAGGGCAGATGTAAAAATTAAATTTAGTTTTAAAAAACGACGAATACACCTTAACAACGTAATTAAATTTTATGCTTGACCGAAACGAAATTAGCCGTTATGCGTGAATCGGTTTCTTAACGGTTATTTCGGCAGGAATAACATCGGTTAACTTTCAGTTACGGTTAATACCGGCTAACGGTTACGGTTATGGTTATGGTTTTAATCCCTGGCTAGTACATCAATTAAAACATAATGAAGGAAATAAGAAGACCAAAAAGTTGATTTTTGTTTACAGTTTATTTATTTATTATAGTTAATAATTAAATTTAAAGTGAATTCTTGTTTACATTGCATGGTTTTTTCTTTTGTTTTTGTTGTCGTTTTTTTGGCCTAAGGTGAAATTTGTTTTTTTTTGTTTTGTTTATTATTGTTTAATGTTTATATATATAAATTTAATTTAACTTTATGACTAGATGATGCAAATGCAAATTTATAATATAGCGTATGTATCATGTCGGTGTGTGTGTGTGTGTGTGTGATGGTGTGTCTGACTTTGTGTATAACATACATACAAGTAACTCTGCATAATTCCTATATATATATAGTAAGTATATATGTATAAGTATATATAGAAGTACGTATCATATATAAGACGTATATGTATATATAGCTATGTTTACGTGCAGAAACGTTAAATGCGACACCCCCCTGGCTAATGGGGGTGCCGAAAAAACTGTTATTTCAATCAAAGGGTTTTCGTTTTACATTTATACTTTTGTATTTATTTGACTTTTGTTTACGCTTTAGATTGTTAATTGAACTATTTATAAAGACGACAAAAATTTCATTTAAAACTTAGTTAAAAAAAAAATTAAATTTTCAAAACGTTTTCCATCAATTATCATTATGCTATGCGAAGACGTATTTGAACTTTTTTTATACACAAAATTAAAATAAATAATATACATTTATATATTTAAACATATACATGTATTTGACTGGATATTTGTTGACTAGAATTGTTAATTATTTTAATTTTTTTTGTATAAAGACTCGATCCATATACAAATAACTCGAATGGGAGGACAGAAGAACATAACGAAGAATCAAAAATGAGAATTGCGTTTACTAAAATTCCATTTTCATATTTCTTTTAGCAACACCTTTCAGGTACTTATAAAATATATTCGTTTATGCGTCGTGTATGTCGAGTATTTAGATGCGTAATCGTACATATATAATAATCATATAAAAAAATTGTTTAATAATATGCATGTGTGTGTGTGTGTGTGTTGGGTGTGTAATCAAGCATTTACATTGCGTGGTGGATGCTTGGAGATCATCAATCTATTTATATATATATATAGTCAACACATATTAATGTATGTAGTTGCAGATCCAAATTTGTATCTATTGCTCCTAATTATTTTGTAAGCATCGTCGTCGATCAATTCGTAATTCGCAACACTGTCAGTTGGAATAACAGCTCGGATAATAATGGCATTTATTGCTCCATTATATCCTCGTCCTGGAGTTCGTATATATATTCGATAGTTCCAGTCCCAGAGCTGTTACCACTGGCAGTGCCCAGCTGCTTCTATTGCTCCATTATAATCGTATCCTCGGCCTTCACATTACCGGAATTGATGGCCTCCATGGCCTTGCTCAGCAACGTCGCATCTTTCAGGCTAACAACCTGGACCAGCTGCGGCTCCTGGCCAGGTCCACCCTGAATCATCATCTGATGCATGCCCGGCGATAAGTTAATAGTTTCCAATTGATCGCCATTTTCAACCTGATGATACGGAAAAAAAAGAGACAAAATTAATTCATTTAGTTTTGATTCGTAAAATTGTCAAATTTAATTATCAGATTAGAAAAATTGTCATTAAGTTGTTTCACTCGAGTTTAAGTAAATTAGGCGTGTACTTACAGAAAATGAGGCATAATAAATATTTAGAAATGATATAAATAGCTCTGCTGCTAAAAAGATGGAAACCATAAATTATGTGAAATATTAAAATATAAAATACATACATATTTATAAATGATCGCTAAAACATTTAAATAAAGAGAAGAAAATTATAAAGTGCTTATGGATAAATTAAAATACGAAATTATAAAATCACAACAACAAAAGATTTATTCAATAGTTTTCTTTGTCCTTTTCTGTTTTTGTTTTGTTTTAATTATGTTTTTTTTATCTGTTTTGTTTTCGCTCCATTGCATTGTTTACACGTAAAATTTGCACTAAAACAACTAGAATAATAATAATAAACATAATCAGTAATAAAAACATTAAACACAATAATAATAATTATAATAATAATTGTAATAAACATAAAATAATTGTATGCACTTAATTTTCTGGCCACACGACTTTCGACAATATTCACAATTCTCTTTTCTTTTCTTGGATTTTGGTTTTGTTTTTTTTTTTAACTAATTCCAATGGCAAATGTGGGCGGTTTTTTGTTTGGTTTGTTTTGTTTTTTTTTTTGTTATTTTTTTTGTTTTTAGATTAATTTACTTGCTACATTTTGAATGCAAATTGGCTACGTTGGACGAGTTTAACAAGATGACTATATGATTTGCTTTACTTTATAATTTATATTCTATAGACTTCTTAGAGCTGTTCCGATTGTCAATTTCGCCACAATTGCACTCTCATTTCAGATTCAAAAGCTATTCAAAATATGCTTAGTTTTCAGTGCTTCACTTATACAAATATATTGAAATATGAATTGAAATATAAAACATTCTATATAATTGTTTTTTTTTTTTAACTAATAAAATTTTGTTTAAAATTGGAGCGAAACTGATTTACAGAACAGCCTTCAATAATTTTACATATACATAGATTCATTTCTGATAGTTTTTTGTCCCTGTTTGCTTAAAAATTAAAATTCAATTAAACTACATCAACTAATTGCATAACATTTTCCATAGATTGCACAAAAAAAAATTAAAACAAACAATTGTGTTTTTAACTAATAAATAAAAAGCGAAATCAAAATGAGACGAAATCATAATCGAAATAAAATTGTTGTTTTTTTTTGTTTGTTTGTTAAACTAAATACGTTAATATTTGGCTTGTGTTTCATCATGTTTAACTATGTTAATTTTATGCTTTTCAATAATATTTGCAATTAAAATCAATTGTACAACTAAAATTAGAATTAACAAACTAAACACTAACGAAATTCCATAATAAATGTTTTGTTTTGTTTTCGCTTTGACGTTTGTAGGAACATGACAAATTTGATTTGATTTCTGCGTTTGGTTTTGGCTTCAATTATCAACAAATTATTACGTTTAATGATTATACATTTGTTTTTGTTTTTTTTTTTTCTTTTTGGTTTAACGCTCAGTTTAAATTCAGGTTAAAGTGGGCAGGTAGGGGCAGGGGGTGTAGTTTGTGGTGCAGGGGAGGGGGAAATTTTGTTAGTAATTTATTTAAAATATTTTTCTCTTTTAAATATTTAATTTGTGGTTACGTGTTAATTTTTCTTTTTGGTTTTAGTTTGTTGGCATTCACATTCTTTTGTGTGTGTGTTTATATATATGTACAGTAATGTATGGCAAGTGTGTGTGTGTGTGTGTGTGTGTGTGCTTGCAGCGCCGCTTTGACTAGATTAGTTAGTTGCTATTAATAGCATTAACATTTGGGAGCCTTAAGAACTGTCGACGGCCAGAAGGGAGGGGGGCGGGGCATTTTTGTGGGCATGGCAAGTTACAGTGTCTGGTTACAGTGTTCTCTCTACTCCAAATGCTCCAATTTAATTGTTTTTGCCGGCAACTGCAGCTGCGCATTTGTTAAGCTCGCGCTGTCGACGCAGCGAATGGCAGCGGCAGCGGCAGAGGCAGCGCTGCTTGCAGCATCATTGCTCTTGCCACACGACAACTTGTTGTTGTTGTTGTTGTTGTTGCTGCTGCTGCTGTTGCCACTTGTTTGTCTGCGTCGCTTTTGCGCTGTTGCCGAGCGACTGCGACGCTGCTGCGACGTCGACGTCGCTGTCTGCACAATAGGCAGCGGCATTTTAATGTTGTTGTTGTTGTTATTATTATTGTTATTGTTGTTAGTAAGCATGCTATTGTTGTTGTTGTTAGCGAGATTAAAGCTTGAGCTGGCATTGCTGCCACTTGGCGCCCAAAAGAGGCGTGTGCCAAGCGGCGCCTGCAACGTGAGTTGAGTTGTTGCTGCAGTTGCAGCAACAGCAGCAGCAGCTGTTGTTGTTGTTGCTGACGTTGTTGCAGCTGCTGCCGCTGTGCGTCTGCCCATTATGGAACTGGCATTGATTACAGAAATGCCAAGCAACGATGTGTTGCCACTACTACAATTATTGCTACTACTATCGTTGCTGTTGTTGGTCGTGCTGTTGTTGTTGCTGCCGCGTGTTGCACTGTGGTTGTTGCTATCTACCTGCATTGGCGCCAAGCACACGGTGCCATCGCTGTTATGAATCTGCTGCATGTTCGCCATCACGGATTGGTACATGGAAACGGGCACCGAAATGACATTGCTCACGGACACGGGATAACCTGAAAATGGGAGGCAACAGAGAAGAGATTAATTTTCTAATTCGTTTACAATTCAACTACAAATTACATTAAAATCGAATACAAAAAATAAAAAACAATAATAGACAATATTACAATAAAAAATGTACATTAAATTCGAATTTAGCATAAAATCAAAAAAGTTATTGATAACAATTAAATTTAAATAAATTTGATTTCAGAATTAAGCAAATACTTTGAATTCAAATTGAATTACATTTAATTAGAATTTGCAAACCAATAATATATTGAATTACAATTATAAATAACAATATAATTTCAATAAAATCATACCATTCTAGCATTTGAAAATTAATTACAAATTATGTTACAATTATATAATTAACAATTCAATTTAATGAATGTAATTTAATATTCTATAGTATGTATTCTGTGTCGTTATTAGATCTATTTAACTTAAAAACTAAAATTAGAGAGAGTGTTTTGTGTGCTCCTCTGTTACCTTGTCCATCCTCGGTGGTAATAAAGATTTGACCGTCTTGTGCTTCGGTTAGATCAACCGTCATATTCTCGTGGCCATTCACATCAGTAAGGCTTTGTACAGTTTGTATGGTGGCGCCACCTTCGCCTTGATGCAGCTGCAATAACAAACAAAACAAATTAGAAAAATGAACTCTGTGTGATTTAAAGAATAACAAGTCAATTATGTTACAATCAAGTTTTGACAGCTCAAATTTACTAAAACAATGTTAAGGTTAACTAATAAATGCAAAAAATATGTGTACTGATCAGATATTTAAAGAAAAATAAAAGATTAAACACCAAGATGCATTTTATATTTATATCATGTCATGATCAAGTTAAAATTTCCCATAAAACATCAATAAAGTTTTGAATAATCGAAAATAAAATGTCCTAAAGCTAATTTAGTGTTCAAACTGTGATCAGGAGATAATTTTAAATTGAAATGAGCTATGTTTTGAATTGAAGTTTCTGATAATTCAAAAATAAAATATATAAATATAATAATTATAGTAATTAAAAGTCCAGAAATGAAAACCTTAACTAATTTCAAGTTATCCGAAGAATTCAAATTGTTTTAATTACACTCTTTTTAACTTACTGTTGCCACGCCCTGGACTTGGGCGGTTGTGCCGTCTGGCAGTGTGATGATGGGATTATTGGGATCCACTTGGATGAGGGATACAGTGCCATCAGCATTCTGCGATAACACGGTCTGTGTGGTGTACTGTTAAGTAGAATGTTAAACGAATGTTAATTAACAGCGCATGGAAGGTCAATTCAATAAATGCTTCAAAACAACAGAAAAACAACAAAAATACATATATATATATAAAACAAATTTTAAAACTAAGGATATTGCAATTAAAAAACACAACAAAACAAGAAAATGCAAGAAAAATAGAGTTAAAAGAAAATTATATATACATGCATGCATTAAAAAAAAAAAAACAATAAAAATAAACTTGTGCATAATTGTTGTTCTTTTGTGTGTTAATGTTGTTTTTGTTGCTGCTGCGAGTTGTTTGTATGTTTATGTGTGTTGTTGTTGTGCGTGTGTATTTACATGGGTGGGATTTGTTGAGAACGCATGAAATGAAAACCATATTCAAAAGCTGCAAACGAGAAGACAAAAAAAAAACAACGATAACAAATAATAATAAAAAAAAAATGGAAAAAAAATGTCAGATATAAAACGTATATGTATGTAATTGCATTAAATTAAATAAAACATCATGTTAAACTTATATTTCTAAACAATATCAACAATATTAATAAAAGTGCTGTTAAAATTGCAAATCAAATAACGGCATTTTCATATAAGAAACATAACCTCGAAAATCGAGTAACAGTAAATTGAACAAAATTTAAGAAACATCAAAAAATAAGATGACAATTTGCAACTTATATACAGAGTATTTGTAGTCTCTAAGCACGAGTTGTTAAAGCTGAAATTATGCGAGTTAAAATTAATATCTACGCGATTTATCTATAACATAATTCAGACTTTACTTTCGGAAGACTCAATCAAATTCTTTCCTAACCGTTCCAAGTTTAAGTTGAACAATGTGTTTAGGGCATATTTATTTAGTTTCTCATTTATAAACACATTTTTATCTTTTCTTTAAACATTTCATTGACTTTCAACAGATAATAAAATTTGTATTGTTTCCATTTCAGGAAAAAGCAACCTCTTTGGCGGGAAATTGGAATAATCGTAGATGTCAATTGCTAAGAAAGTTATTGGGGGTGCCACAGAAATCGCTATCGCTTGAATTTCTCTTCAATTTTATTTCGCTGTGCCACAGGTCAAATCGCAGAATACTTTTACGCGTATTAAACTAGCGCTAAAATCGCTGGCGTCTGATCCGATTTAGATTTTCGAAGTCAGGGTCAGCGATGCCACACTTTTTAGTCCGAATTCGAAGTAAGGTATTTAAAAAAAATAGATGGAACCACTTCAGTTTTCTTTAAATTAAGCATTAAAAAATAGTTCTTTTGAGGTCAATCAAGTTTTACCGAAAAAAAACTTTAACTTATTGTGCAATTTGTGAAAACATTTTTCACGAAGGGCTGCCAGACTAATGGCAGACAATTGCTAGATTTGTCGAGTAATTTTTTCAGCTAAAAAAAATCAATTATTACATAAATAAATAAAATTATTTTAATTAAATAACAAAAAAAATTAAAAACCTATTGTTCTGCAATTATAAACTTAAAAAAGTTGCTAAACAAACCCTTGGGCAATTTAATCTGAGAAGGTGTCAGCCCTTAGCAGCCTAGTTCGAAAAGGTTGGTGAAAATGCTAAAAAACAGTAAACCATTCGAAGTTCTGTGGCACCTCGGAAATTTTCGTGCGGAATTCAATTTCGCTTGCGATTTCTGTGGCATCCCTGATATTTTTGTTCTGTATTTAATTTTATAATATATCGTACCTTTTCACTTTTTTAATGATAAAGCTAAGCAAAATTTCAATACACTTTTGTGGCAATTACGAATCGAATCGAAATTAAAGAGAATATCTGTATCTTAAAATGTATCATATTTTCTCTATTTCATAACTATGCCAGTGTAATGGATTATTTACTATAAATAAATTTATATAAACACTTATTTTTTGCATACCTCTATCTCATAACTCTTTAAACTTGGTCAACTCGCGTTTAGAGACTACATAAATGAAATACACTGTGTGGCACCACTGCGTGGCATGTGGTGCAGTTGCAAGTTTGCGGTTGGTTTCTTGGTTTGGGTTTAGAGATTCAACTAGCTTTGTTTTAGTTACAAGTTCTGAGAGATTAGTACGAACATCAACGTCGCTGAGCGTTATGGGCTCGATGCAAACTTGGGCATTGGCAATCTGTTGGGCGGTCACAGTTTGTGCAGCATTCGATTGTTGTTGTTGTTGATGTTGTTGTTGTTGCTGCTGCTGCTGCTGTTGTTGTGCGACTGCTGCAGCTGCTGCTGATGCACTTACAGCGGCTGCTGTCGTTGGCACCGCCGTTGCCGTTGCCGTTCCGCTCGCCGTTGTCAATTGTATGGTCTGCGGTTGTCCCTGACTCACAGCCTGTATGTGCACCGTGTTGCTGCCACTTGTTGTCTGATGATGATGATGATGGTGATGTTGCTGCTGCTGCTGATGATGATGTTGCTGCTGCTGCTGTTGATGATGATGTTGTTGCTGCTGCTGCTGTTGTTGTTGCGGTGCTGGCGCCTGACAAATCTCAATCTTTGTGGATGCCGGCAATGTTGCTGTGGTTGTCACATGTTGATTGTTCGTGCTCTGGATTATTGTTGGTGCCGGCGTATTTGTTTGGGCCGTGTGCGTGGTGATCACTGTACCAGCGCTGTTGATCTTCACCACATTCACCTGTTGTGGCTGCAGTTCCAATTGCGACAGTTGCATGTGTGTGTGTTTTTTATGAGTTAACGTATATGTGTGTGTGTGTGTGTTTGTGCGTGTGTTAATTGTTGTTAATTTAGAAACGTTATGAAAAAATGTTGTGAGTATTTGGATAAGTAAAATGAGGTGTGTGGGGTACCCAAGACAGGAGTTATTCATGTATGTATGTATTTGGCAGTGGTGGGCAGCCAAAAACATCTACAACAACAACAGCAATTTCTGCTTTTATATCAATTATTTTTTGAGCTCAGCGTCTCGACTCTTTTTATACCCGTTACTTAAAAAATAAGTAAAAGGGTATATTGTAACCGTTGCAATGTATGTAACCGGGAGAAGGAGGCATCTACGACCCTATAAAGTATATACACTCATGGACAAAATAATAGGTGCGCTATTTCTTTTACTATAACAGCTATTGTAAGTCAAGTCTTCAAATTTAAAAAATATGTATATTTGGAAAGGTCATCTAAATTCTGTTTGAATGCATAACTTTCCGTAACCCATTAAGAATCCATTGAAATATTCGAATTTTAAAAAAAATCAACTTTCAAAATTTTTTTCCTCGATTTTTTCCAAAAAAATGTTGGGATGCAAAAACATTCATCAAACAATTTTAGGAGTGACTGCAAAAAAAAAATGTTCAAAATCTTTTCGCTTATATTTTTTATAATTTTTTGAAAATCCTAAAAATGACTATTTTAACCCCTTTTTCCTACTTTTCACGCTGTTATAGTAAAAGAAGGAGCGCACCTATTATTTTGTCCATGAGTGTATATTCTTGAACAGCATCAACAGCCGAGTCGATATAGCGATGTCCGTCCGTCCTTCCGTCTGAGGTCCTAGATCTCAGAGACTATAAGAGCTAGAGCAGCCAAATACTATTATTATCTATCATCCTACTAAATCGTAACAAGAACGGACAAATAGAAAGGTGGTAATGGCTGATCTAAGTTTGAAAGCAATAAATAACGGGTATCCTATGCATGAGCAATTTTTTGTTCAGTGGTATTGCTGTGTTCGTTCTTGCTACGGTTATAGATTATTTGCCACGACGCGACGTTGTTGTTTTGATTGCTCGTCGACGAAGAAGCAGGCGACATTGTGACGCCAATTTAAAACAAAATGCTCTTGGCTGCCCACCGCTGACTAGTTACTGATGTTTTGCCACCACTGTAAATTTGTAAATCTTTACTCACTTGACTGTTGGTGGTGCTAACCGTCGGCGTGACCGTTTGCACCGTCTGTATGGTGGGCGTATTCGATAGCTGCTCCATATCCTCGTCCTCGTCGCCCGACTGTGAGATTAACGCATTCACTTTATCCTCATCATCCGCAAATGTGGGCAACAAGTCCTCTCGTCCATGATATTTATAGCAATTGATCACAATCTTGCGCAGTGCATGTGTCCAGCTGATCTGTTAATTTTGAGGAGTAAGTAGTAGGCGAAAGGAGAAGGAGGATCGAGTGGGATTAGTAACGTATTTGAAATTTTGGGGCGACTGTTGAACACCCACCCCACCCACCTTCTGCTTGTCATCCTCGGAGCGTGCGTCCATGCGGACATTCGCCCACGGCAATTCCTTGGGCCACCATGGCGGTCGCGTCGATTCTCGGCCCCAACCGGGTTTACCCCGTCCCGTTGAATACTTCAACATGAGCGGTATGAAGGCTCGCAGTTGGGCTTGTGTCATTTTCTCGACAGGCGTGGGAATACCATCGATTACCAAGCCGGGCAGTTCGAACAGCGAGGGATCTTCCTGCGGTGGCGGCGGCGCCTGTTGTGCCAATGCATTGTCCAGTTCATCCATCACAATATTTTTTAGATTCCGCAGAACATCCTCTAATGGTTTCGCGCCAAACACTTTGTAGCTGGTATTCGGTTTACCCGGTGTCGCCACCAGCACCACCGCCTGTTTACCCACCCGACCGGTGAACTCATAGATGATTCCACGCAGTTTACGCAGCAAGCGATTCTGTTGTCGCTTTCGCACCGATGGATTCGTTTCAAAGCAATGCGGACGTTTCCGTTTCTTTGAGCTGGCAATGGCGGCTGCCGCTGCCACGCCCACTGGACCAGCGGCCGCCAATTGATGGGCGACATCATCGTTGACGGCTATTGTATTGAGATCACCATCATATAAGCTGCCATCGCTGCTTATCAACTCATCATCCTCATCATCCGTGGCCAGACTTTGGATATCATCGTCGAGCATCTCAATTTTATAGGTTGTCCCATTGCTCTGACCACCACCCGAGGATGATTGCGCCTGTGTTCCGCTGCTGGTTGTTGTGATTGTGGTTACATTGAGGCCACCACCACTGCCGGAACTACTGCTCCCACCGCCGCCGCCGCCCGTTTGGACAACTGTCGTTGCCCCACTGACGCCGCTGCTGACGACGACATTGCCGCCACTTCGTTGGCTGCCGGCCGGCGCCACAACCAGCCGATAGCTTGTGGTTGCCAGCTTGCTGACTGCTATGCTCACTCCTGCTACTGATGGCTGACTGATGGCAGTGGTGCTACTACTGGGGCTCCTGGTGGTGGTGGTGCTGGTGGCTGTGACACTTGCTCTGCAATCGTCGAGGAGTCGGAGGAGTTCTTCTTCTTTCACTACGTGCAGTTAAAATTGTGCTAAGGGTGCTGCAGAAAAGAGAAAGCGAAAGAAATTCGTTAGTTATTTGTGTAAAGTGTTTCCAGAAAAGCTTTTTTCCCGCCAAATCTAGCCTTTTTTCAAATTAATTGAAATGTTAATTTTAATCTTATACTAAGAAAAATATAGTTAAGATTTTGGGGTTAATTATTCGTCTGTAAATAAATTCTAAGAGTGACTGGAAAAAAAATTTTTTCAAAAATTTCTGCTAGTATTTTTTTTTATGATTTTTTGAAAATAGTTAAAAATTACTATTTCAAACCTCTTTTTCCTACTTTTCATACAAAAAGTTGCTTTTTAAAAATTTTCAAAAAAACCAAAAAATATTAGCGAATTAGAATTGTTTAAAGTTTTTTTTTTGCCTCAAAACATTTTTTGTTTGAGACCGAGTAGACCTTTTACAAAAATTCGAAATTTGCAATGGGTACTTAATGGGTTAAGCAAAGTTTTGAATCATTCAAACGGTTCCTAGGATTGTCCGGATTTTTATGTCCGCTAAATTCTTTATACCCAATAAATATTACTTTTTTGAGCAGTGCCAAGTGACAAAATATTTTTTTTTTTAATAATTTATATGTAAAACTTAATATTATTCGTCACTAAATGGGATATCAGAAATTTTGGGGCATCAAAATGTTTTCGTCACTAGACTTTTACCTCGTAGAGGTTTTTTTTATAAAAAAAAGTCAGTCTACTTTTCATCTCATTTTGAGAAGGGCACCAAAAATGTCATACTTGATTATCTTTTTAACCAGTGGTCGGTGATGATCAAGGTGTCATTCGACGCGTATTTTCGATAATAGTAAAAATTTAAAACATGTTACCGACAGGCTCCAACGGCCCTATTTGCTCCAATCACTTAAATTTACACCTGTTTATCTCAACCAGGTGAGTTTCCAAAAGTCTTAGCATGCACATTTGTAAGTTTAATTGATACCTTTCGGTCGGTATATAACTCGACCCGATCGGACGGTCATAGCAAATTTTTCATTCTTCCTGTATATATCGCTAGTCGCCTTTCGTACCCTTCGTGCTGTTTTCGTCACTAGCGTGGTCTGCCGTCCGCAGTGATGTTGAACATCGCCATTTAATTCGATTAAACGATTTTTCATACATTGAAAAAATAAGAATATGGTGCTTAATTCTTAGATTTTTTTTTGCCACAGAAATCACTTCCGCTCCAGCGCTTAATCCGCTGGCGTCCGATGCTGCCACCTAGTTTAAATTAGATTTTCGCAGTCAGGGTCAGCGATGCCACATATTTTTTGGCAGAATTTCAAGGGAGGTATTTAAAAAATATATATAGTACTTATGGAACCACTTCATTAAAAAAATAGCTGTTTTGAGAAAAACAAGTTTTACAGCAAATTCTTTTTCCTATTGTGCAATTTGTGAAAATAAAAAAATTTGTGAAAATATTTATCTCGACGAGTTGCCAGACTAATGACAGACAGTTGCTAGAGTTGTCGAGTAACTTTTATTTTGTCGCGCCAAAATTAAATGTTTATATTGGCTATACAAAATCAATTATTATATTAAAAATTTAATTATATGATACATTAAATACGAAAAAAGTAAAAACCTATTGTTTTGCAATGCTAAACTTAAAAAAGTTGCTAAAAAGAAAATCCTTGTTTAATTTATTTTGAGAAGGTGCCAAGTCTTAGCAGCCGAGTTGCCAGACTAATAACAGACACTTGCTAGAGTTGTCAAATAACTTTTAAATTAAAAGCCTATTGTTTTGCAATGCTAAACTGAAAAAAGTTGCTAAAAAGAAAATCCTTGTTTAATTTATTTTGAGAAGGTGCCAACCCCTAGCAGCCGAGTTCGAAAAGGTTGGTGAAAATGCTAAACAAAAATTTTAAATCACTTGGAGATATGTATTGCCTGGAAAATTTCCTCGCGGAAAAGCTTTCAGCGGAATTCTATTCCTCTAGTGATTTTTGTGAAACACCTGTATTGATATGCAAACAATTTGTAGGATGCATTAAAAGGGAAGGACAGAAATAAGCGAATTAAATACGGTCTTTACTTTTCATTTTTGTAGCCTGTTTCTACATTTGTGACGCTGAGTGTTCTCACAAACGAAACGAGAACAATAAAGAAGAAGGAAAAAACTCATTACTGATAAGCGTTGAATGAATCAGGTCAAAAGCGCGCATGCGCAACATTCGAGAACAACAACAACAATAAGCTCTATATACATACATATATAATGAATAAGTACAACAACAACAACAACAACAACAATTTCGTGTGTTGTTATAACACACAGAGAGAACAGTTGCTGATTAGCGCCGCGACGTCTTATAATACATACAGTAGACACTCGTTGTTAAGCATTTGTGAAAGAATTTGATTTCAATTCAAAGCATATGTACTATAGGTAAGAGATGTCTATAAAAAGTACTTACAACAATAGCCTACCAATATACAGGTTTCACTCGCTAAATGATATGTCTGCCAACTAAAATTCTATATAGTTTTAAATTTACTGAGCATACAGCGCAATGTTCTAATTAGCGAATTTTCACTGTAGTTGCAGCTTGTTCATATACAAATTAAACAATACTTAATTTACCTCACAAAAGTCAAAATTAATTAATTACTTTTCACGAAGTTGTACTGTAATAGTGTACACTGAGTAGCTAAATTATTGGCACAGCAAGCAATTTAAATTTTACCACTTGATCCATAATAAGCTGATTTTCAATAATCTTAGATAGATTACCACTGTTAATTTAATAGCTTTTTAAGTAAATTCAATTTACTTCAATAAATATCAAATCTTTTTTAAATAATTTACAAAATAAAACAAAACTACTAAAAATATGTAAACTACATTAATAAAGAACCTTAAGAACTTTAGATAAAAATGCAATAAGTTTATAGATGAAAATAACAAATATTTAGTTGCTACAAAGTTTTGATTTTGATTTTAAGATGTGTATGTATAAATTTAAGGACCGTTAGTCTAAGCCTAGATTCTTTAAATAATAGTTTCTTGATTCTAAGATTGCATTTTCAGAATTTTCTCTTAAAGTTGTCATATTTAAAAAATAAAGTAGAATTTCGAAAATGTTTCATTTTACTAATACTCCAATACGAATTACCAAAAAAGGGACAAAGCTGCCACAGTGAAACAAAGTAATGAAGCAATACTGTTTATGTCCAAGAAGTTTTCCATAAAGTCGCTTGACTGTATTCGTGAGATTCTCAGTTTTGTCACTACAAATTAATAGATTAAATTTCGATTATGCATCGAAAAATACTTACACTGCCGAACATATTTATTGGCACAGCAAACATTTTGAGATTTGGGGGCTTAATTGTTCCCTGATCGTTAACATGTTGGTATCAATGGAAAGGTCATATAAATTCCTTTTGAATGATATAAAACATTTCTTAACCCATTAAGTACCCTTCGAAAATTTCGAGTTTATGTAAAAGTCATTTTTCGAAACTTTTTTCCTCGATTTTTTACAAAAAATATTTTGATGCAAAAAAATTATTCAAACAATTTAAGGAGTAACTGCAAAAAAAATTTTTCAAAAATATTTTTGCTAGTATTTTTTATAATTTTTTAAAAATTGCTAAAAAGGCACTTTTTGTGTAAAAAGTAGGAAAAAGGGGTTAAAATGGTCATTTTTAGGATTTTCAAAAAATTATAAAAAATACTAGCAAAAATATTTTTGAAAAATTTTTTTTGCAGTTACTCCTTAAATTGTTTGAATAATTTTTTTGCATCAAAATATTTTTTGTAAAAAATCGAGGAAAAAAGTTTCGAAAAATGACTTTTACATAAACTCGAAATTTCGAAGGGTACTTAATGGGTTAAGAAATGTTTTATATCATTCAAAAGGAATTTATATGACCTTTCCATTGATACCAACATGTTAACGATCAGGGAACAATTAAGCCCCCAAATCTCAAAATGTTTGCTGTGCCAATAAATATGTTCGGCAGTGTAAGTAAAAAGCTGTTTGTCACAACGCGCTTAAAAGCTTCCCAAAACAGCTTTCCTCCCTCAAGATCAGCTTGTGCATATTTTTCTCTCTTTCACTTTAAGGCTGTTTTTTAATCAAATCGTTTACAATTAATTAATAATAATTGTAAAAAAGTTTGCACAAATAAATTAAAAGTTTCGACTGCGCCGACTCAGCAATTTCAACTGCAACTCCTCCCCCCCTGCGACCAAAAGCAGCGGACAAGTTTTAAATGCAGCCGGGTACGCTGCACGTGCGCACAGTTTTACTTTTTTCTTTCTCACTTGTCTACAACTTTTTTCACACAGTTTGCAGTTTTTATTTACATATGAATTTTAAGTAACTACAAATTTTGTAATTTTGCTTGCCTTTTGATTTCATTTAACGCACTTTTTTCACTCATACACAGCACAAGAAAAAATTTGATTAAAAAATAGTTTTAAATAATTTTGGGCTTTTTTTTTGTTGATGTATAAAATGCAATCGAAGTTGACAGTTGCAGTTAAAGTTACACACAGTTGAAGAGTTTTTATTGTTATTGTTTTGCTTGTAGTTGTTGTATCTTTAGTCTAGCTGCTGCTGCTTCTGCTGTTGCCTTTGCCGTGTTGGTGGCTTTTCCGCCTGCTCTGTTGAAGTTCTATTTGCGTTTGCTCACACGACGACGACGCGACACGACACGACAATAACAACAACAACAAACAAATAATCGAGACAGCAGCAAAGAAAAAAAATGAAAACAATGCCAAAGAAGAGCAGAGATACAGATAGAGCAAACGCGACGAGAGTAGAAAACAGAGAGCAGAGGCGACCACACTGCGCCAAACCACCCCACGGATTGACGTCGCGCCGTGTGCATGCATTTTCATTTTCGGTGACGACGACGACGCGACGTCGCGACGACGCAGGCGGCGGCGTCGACGCAGTTAAAAATCAATACTGCGCCCATGCGTCGACGTTGTTGTCGCTTTGCGACGCGACGCGTGAGACGGCAGCAGCAGCAGCAAAGTATTAGCAAGTGAAAGTGCGACAGAGACGGTCATACTGCCAGCGCTGCCTGTGCTTACATGCATACATATGTACATATGTGTGTATGTGTATCCATATATATGTATATATATTGCTGTTGGAGCGACCGCAACATGCCAAACAAAACAACAAAAATAAAATGTAGAAAAAAATGTTAAGCAAAACCCTTTTGTGTATTTTCCTTTTGCCCCTTTTCTCATTTGCTCACCAACAACAACAACAAAAATATGCAAGCTCAGCAGGCAGCCGAAAGCTTTTCAACAAAAGCTGCACTTGGCAGGTCAAAAGCTGTCACTTGCATGCGTGCCCAGCCTAATACGCCTACTCCTCCTTCAAAAGCGTAACAGAGACAACTATATTATATACATCATATATTTACAATATACAGTCACTCACACACTTGCATACGTATGTACGTGCGTCAGTTTGCATGCGAGACGTCAGCATAAAAAAGGGGCTGCGCAGCTACCCCCAAAAGCGAATCAGAAACATCCCCCACGCAAGCACAGTAGCAGCAGCAAAAGTTGAAGCTGACGCAGCAGTCGACGTCGCGTCGCAGCTGCAGCACCAACAACAAACACAAATACAAAAATAAAAGCAGCAACAACGAAAACAACAACAGCGCACGCAAACGCATTGCTCTTGAATAATAATCATCAAGTTATTACACTGCCGCTTTATATTATTATATTACGCATGCACTGCTCGCACCACCCACCACCATCACCAGCATAAGTACCACCACCATTTGGCAGAATTGGAACAACCCCCTAGAAACAGGAGCTATGCGGGGTAGTTGCTTAGGTAAGCTCGTTTCACTTGCGCGTGCCAGACAGACAGTTATTGTACAGTGGTGGACATAAAAAGTGTGTCACTATATGCAAATATATTGTAACAGATTTTAGGAAAAAATATTTGAGAAGGTATATTTTGACTTGGAATGCAACGCGTTTATTGCATTAAACATGACACCAGCTAAAAACTAGTGGACGGTGCTACAGTCGAGCATACTCGACTGTCGGAGACCCCGTACTTACTATGGAAAAAAAGTTGTTCATACTAAGACTTAATTTTTGACTGATCGTTTCTATGGTAGCTATATGATATAGTAATACGATTCCAATCAAATTTTGTCAGGATGTACATATATGATCATCCCATATGCATATACTGTCAGTTTGGTTGAGATATCTCAAACAACAAAAAGGTTTTTCATACTAAGACTTTATTTTCTACTGATCATTCCTATGGCAGCTATATGATATAGTGGTCCGATTCTAACCAAATGGTCAGGATGTATGGGACCATTATACATGCATATTCTGTCAGTTTGGTTGAAATATCTCAAACAGCAAAAAAGTTTTCCATACTAAGACTTGATTTTCAACTGATTGTTCCTATGGGAGCTATATGATATAGTGGTCCGATCCAAAATCTAAAACAAACTCGATCTGATTGCAATATAGACGAACCTACATACCAAGTCTGGAGTCTCTAGCTCTTATAGTCTCTGAGATCTAGGCGCTCTTACAGACGGACATGGCTATATCGACTCGCCTCCTTCTGCCTGTTACGCACATTTTTTTTTGTGACAAAGTTAATAGACCCCTTTACTTTTTTAAAGTACGGGGTCTAATGAACTTATCTCTGATAAAAAAAAGGGAAATTTTTTTAATAAATTTACCATTTCTGACGCTGAATAATGAATTGACCGGTTAGTAATTGTCCAGATTGTACTTAATTCAAAATCAAGAAATGTAAACAATTCTTAAGTAATAATAAGGTAATTGTATTGCCTTCATTTGTTAGTAATCTTCATTTTTTAAGTTGCTTTATTATATATTTATTTTTTAATTAATTTAATAAATATTGTCTACACAAATTTATTTAAGTTTCTTAATACTTCGAATTCTTTTAGAACTATGCATATTTTTATGGACGCCAGTGTGTGCTGCTTTATTTGATGTTGATGTTGTTGTTTTTGGGTGGTGCGTGCGCAATGTTCACATAACTTGTATGCTTCACGTGCCTGTGTGTGTGTCTGCGCAAAGTTTGGTTAAAGGCGCTGAGAAGCATGCTACAAGGTTTGACATGTCAGTTACAGATACAAATACACATACACACACACTCACGTACACACACATGCATGCACGCAAGTGTGCCCAACAATGCGTGAAGGCGACCATACCAAATGCGCCAGCGCCAAATTCCAGTTGGATTTGTTTTTGATTTTTCATTTTTTTAATTCTAAATTTTATCCGTTCGAATAATCCAATGTTGTTTATTCGTAATGAGAGAAAGAGAGAGAGAGAGTGGCATTGCACATGTGATATGGCCGATAGCCAGACACAGCAAAAAAAAAATTAAATTATAAAATTGCATTCAATTTCATTGTCTGTGATTATATGTGCATTCAAATGTGAGGGTCACACTTGGCGCCTGCGCTTTGGTCTCACTTGCTATGCATTTCTCTATTTCTCTATTATCGGCATGGATATTTTTATTTTAATTTCAAAAAAACAGAGAGAGCAACGAGAAAAGATTACAGAGAGAGCGGCAGCGTTTGTTTTAGTAGTACTTTAAGTGTAGAAAATAAAAATACACAAAAGCTGTTTCGTTGTTTTAGATGTCGTTGTTGCTTTCAGTGAGTTGCGCTGCTTGTCAACACACACGCACACATACTTATATAAAGTAAGTGCATGCGCCCGCCGCCTAGAATCTATTCTAAATACAAACACAAACATATACGAGCATGCAGGCAGCTCTCCCACTGCGTCAGCGCACTCTCACACACACAGACACACACACAGAAAGACATCATTATAAATAATCAATAGCTATTGTTTTTCATGCTTCCACTCGCTCTCTTGCGAGCGAGCTTTTACGGTCTCTCACTCTCTGTGGGCTGCTCTGCTCTGCTCTCTCTGCGCCAATGAGGCGTTTTTGTATTTGACGCAACGTCTACAAAAACAATAAGACGATAAATGTCGAATATGGGAAAAGAATGTGAAAGAAAGAACAAGAGCAGCAAAAAGTTAAGTTACGCATGCGGCGGCCGTGGCTGTGGCGACGGCGCAACACCAACATACATAGCCCCTGCAGTCCCCCCTCCCCTACTCTACACCGCCAGCACTTGCTGATACCCTCACCAAAACTTACAAATAGCCAATGCATGCCCTGTTTCATATTTTTTTGTAGTGTTGTTTGACAGCACATTAAACAAAATGAAACAGAAAACGGAACACACAGAAAAGCGAAATAAAAATTACACATACATACATATAACTACTCAGAGCAATTCCAATTGGAACTGTACTTGTTCAACTAAGAATTTTCGATTCAACCCCCTTCCATAAAAAAAGGTACTGTGGTATCTCGTTCAATGTGCATAGTAAAAGCTTATGACGAACAGGCTACGGGCTGCTGTGTGTATCTGCCCTTTTTTCAAGGGTGAGCTCTGCTAACCAACCCCCATTGCACAAAGACACACACACATACATATATATACGTACATGCTTCCCTACACCCGCATGCCCAGGCGAAAAACAAAATTCGAATTGGAATTCGTACTTGGAATTCGAATAGCAAAAACAAAACGAAGCGAAATGCAAAGAAAGGAAAGGAAGAAAGGAAAAAAAACATAAGATGAAAATAGCAACTTGGCTATCATGTATTACGCATACGTCATGTGTGCTAATATAGATGATTTTTGCAGTCGTTGCATTTTCCATTGAAATAAATTAAAATGTAGGTAAATGTAAATAAAAGAATTAAAAAAAAACGTTGCGCAGGGAACGGCGCATGTAGGAATTACGGACACTCGCAGTAGCTGTTAATGTTATTTGTCTAAAGCGCCGCTGCCGATGGTGGCCAAAAGCACAATAACAATATATGCACACACACAACCATATACAAGAAATACATTTGCATGTATGTGTGGGTGTAACGTTAGGATACCTAAAGGCTCCAAATGGATTATCTAACAAAAGTTGCACACACACACACAGATGTACGTGGCTGTGTGTGTATACATGCACCTACCGACGCCATTTTGTTCGAAGCGCTGATGAATTCAATTAAATATTACACAGAGATTTAAGCTAAATAGCTGAGACAGCGCATTCAAAAATTGCTTTTATTTTTTGTTTTGTTTTGTTTTGCTGCTCAATTGGATTGGATTTTGCGTAAAAAACTTTTTGCTTACTGCGGCTGTCTGATCTGAAACTTTTGCGTTGCCCTGCGCGTGCACACACACAAACACATGCATCACTGAATATGAATGTATGTAAGTACATATATAGCTGTGTATGTATGGGTGTGTGGCTGGCGCGGAGCAAGCCCAGTGCGAGATTGCAGTGGAAAATCGAAAATTCTTCACGGCTGCGTCGCGTTTTACACACAGTAACAGACACATATGTATGTATGTCTAAATATATATGTATGTATATAATTATAACGTATGTACGCACCTGCGTGTATATTGTATGCTTGCTTTGCTGCTGGCTCCACAACATCCAAATGTTTTAGCTTCTGTTGCCGAGTTTTTCTATTGATAACACACTCACACACATTTGTATATTTATGCATGTATTATTTATGCACATGTATACTACACACACACACACGCACACACTTTCAGAGATTGGCGAACTGACAACAAAAAATATACACACACGCGCGTTAGGAGTCGCGTTCTCGACGCCGCCGCCAACGTTGTTGTGGGGATTTAGCTTATGGGTCGCGGCTGCCGCTGCGTCGTCCAGATTTATTATCACAGCGCCATTTTACATTTGCGCACTGCTGTTTCTTCGTTTTTTTCGTGTTATTATTTTATCTGCTTCTTTTTTTTATATTTTTGGTTCTTGCCATGTATTAGAGCTGGGTCGACCACTCACGATTATATCGATATATCGAATTTTTATTTAAAGTTTACACTATCGATGTTTCGACTTCGATAGTTAACGATAGTAGCCCTTCTTTTTGCATCACTTTTATGCCGCAAGTGCAAAATTAATTGGTGCTGGCGGCTGGAATTGTCAAATTATGGAAAATTTTTTAAAAAGCACAAGCGAAGACACGAAATTGCAGCTACACCAATACATGTTAGAAGCTCATCCTCCCAAGACACAAATCCTTTGAGGTATTGGAAGGCTTTTATCTCAATTATTATATGTATATTTGAATATTCAATTAATTTAGGTTAATTTTGTTTAGCTTTCTATTTGTTCTGCGAATTATTGTTTTAATTGTTTGCGATATTATTGTCTTGAAAGTCTCTGAACTACTTTGAAATAAGTACTTCCTGGTATTTAAATAAATAGATATTGGTATAAAACGATACTATCGATGTTATCGAATTTTTGTTTAGAAAACCTCGAAAATATCGAATATCTCCACTATCGATGTTTTCCAGCTCTACTGACGACAACTGAGAAGAAAAAGAAGCCACTGTCTTTCTCCCTCTCACTTCAACTCCAATATTCACTAGACAAACAGCAAAAACGACGAGTCCTCCCGACCCCTTCAAACACACAGCGCATCTCTGTTCCCCTCAACTCAAAACACAAAACAAACTTGGCCTTGGCGGCCATTATTAAACTCAAACCAAATATCTAGCCGCATCAGTCACTAGTGTCCTGCTAAGACTGTCCTAAACATGTTTCCAGCGCATCTACTTGCTAATTTAGCGCCGTCTGCGTTCCTGGTCAGCTGATTTATATATACCCCATTGTTGTTACTTTTTTGACTAGTCTTTTTTCGCGGAACGAAAAATGGACTTTCTCAGTTTTGATGCTAGAATTTTGGGATTTTTACCATTGAATTTGTTGGAATTTTCTCGAATTTACATTTTTCTTACTTTTTCGATTTTTTGCTAACTTTGCCACGCGAAGGGAAAATCGCAGCAAACCAATTTTAGGTTGAAGTTAATGAATTTACAAAATTTTAGATTTTGTCCTTTTTTTCAAATTGTTTTTGTTCAATTTTTAATTGATTTTGGAAAATTGCAAATTTTCATTTCAAATTTGGCGCGTTGAACTAGTTCATTTCGCCATCTCGGCGGCCATTATCATGCGCGAGCAGCGCCGCCAACAGCTCTCTCGCTCCCGCTTTCACACTACTGCAGCGCGCTCGCTTCTTCCAAAGCAAAATGCTTCTGCTCTACTCTAACTTGCAACTGTCTACTGAACTACTGCATTTAACATAAATGTTAAATAAATAAATGCCTTCTGCTTAAATTAGGAGCAAAGCTGTTAAGGGAAGTGTCATGCTGTTAAATTACAGGGTTGCATCTAACAGTTGTCAGGGCGCGCAATTTGAATTTTAGGCAATTCCATGTTGATTTCCTGTTTCCGTTCGAATTGTTGTTTTACAATCACACGTAAGCCCTTCACAAGGCAGCTAGCAATATCGTATTGAAAAGCAGCTAAGCGCGCCAAGTGAGAGACTCACATGCAATGCGCTTGCACCATTAAAAAAAAATAATTATAAAAAACACTTTATCACTTGAACAAAAATGAATTCCATAGTTATTGTAGCACTTGTAAAACAAAAAAAAAACCGTATGTATAATTGTTACTCTTTTTTTAGCGTGTTGCTGCTGTTGCTGCTGCTGTGGCGACAAACCGATGTTAACTGCTGCCAGCTGAGACGATCCGGCGGCTTTATAAAACGCTCCCGGAGCTATTTGCGGCTGCCTCACACACACACAAACATCTGTATATGTATATGTGAAGATTAGGATAATGCTTGATAAATGTATATACATATAAAGTGCTAAGCAACACAAATATTTCTTCGAAAAATCTTAACACAACCCGCACACAACAAAAAAAGAGAAAAAAACAACAAAAACGAACATAATTATATTTTCTTCAGTTGTTGTTTTTAATCTTTGGCTTCCCAAGTTGCTTATCGGTTCGGGAGTCACCCACACCACAAGGTTGCAAGTCGCCACCAATGGCAATATCCATGCCAAACCATAACATATAGGTCTATACACTGTTAAAAAAGAGGGGTTCTATAATAAAGATATTGGTCGTCGTTAATAAGTGTTAACATATTTAAAATAAAATTTTTCTTATTTCTAAAAAAATTTATTTCTTTACTATTTATATGTATATATTATATGTTAATATTTTCCAAACATTTTAAGATTTTTATTTCTATCTTAAGAAATTAAAATTTTGTAGATTAATATTCTTTGTAGCAGTAATTTAATCTTAAATTGGCCTTATTTTAAGAACAAAATATTTAAAATGAATGTTCTCGACTTTAGAAGTTACTCTTTTTTTGTAGTGTATAGTCATTATATGTATTTGCACTGAGTCATATAAATATTTATTTTGAATAAAAATACTAGTAAAATATCGAACAAAATAAAAGAAGCCTAAAAATGTTTTACATAATTTTTATTAATTTTTTGCTTTGCTAAAATAATTATTTTGAATTAAATCATAATATTTATTTTTGTTATGGATTTTAATTATTATTATTATAATTATTATTGTTTCTACGATTATAATTTTGAATTTTATTATCATTATTTGCATTGCTTCTCTTTCATTTTAGATTGAAATTCGTGTTTGGGTTCTGTTTCTGTTTCTGGAATTTATCAGCGAGACGTCACAGCTTCCTTGCCGCGACTTTATCGACCTCGTCTCTTAAGTGTGTGTGTGTGTGTGTGTGTGTGTGTGTGTGTGTGTGTGTGTGTGTGTGTGTGTGTGTGACCGTTATAATATTGTGTAGTTCAGTATGAGGGTACGGTCCCCTATAATCCATAATATACTTACATGTGCGTACCATAACACAGACTCATTTCCATGTATATTTAGCTCGAGAATAGCCACAAATTACAGTGCGAGTTTTCCCTGGTATTACTAAGTTTCCAATCTGATAACGAAATGAGTAAGAACAGTCTCCGCGAATGCGTTGACCACACACATACATATGTATGTATGTATATGGGCTAATCCTGAGTTGCGAACGTTACATTTGCACGCAAATTTTCATGTTTAAACTGATACAACTCGCGTTCAGATTGGTGAAGTTTATTGAAACTCTCTGGAAAATGCATTTCATTGAGAGGATTCTTCAACCTAATTTAAGATAAAAGCCTTACAGTTTTTGAAAAAAAATTAGGTTTGCTGAAAGTTCCGTTGCGGCCGTTACAAAGAATGGAAGTCGATTAGAGGTTAACGTGCATTTGCACATACATACATACATGTATTTTAGCGGATTTTGCATTATAAACCAAAAATATCCAAACACAAAAAATTAAGTGGAATATATAAACATATCAATCCAGCATCAAAAATAAAGATAAATAGTCGCGTTAATTCAAAATCTTAGTTCTTGTCTGTTGCGGCATTACGTTACGAACGTTACACTTTTTACACACACACTTTTTTTCAAATTATTAATATATATTTAATATCTTTTCTATACAGTTTTTAACTTAAATAAAAGAAACTGAAACAAAGTTTAAAATGAGATATGCGCTAAACACTCAGACGACCGTTTCGGCCATTGAAAAAACACTTTCTTTTATGAACCAGCAAACCAATTCCAATTTCAACTGAAGATATTTGAATAATTCTTTTGAAATCCTGCCAATATTTTTCTAATAATTATAATTTTATAATTATAATTTATAATCATTTAATTGTTATAATATTTAATTATATTATAATTATTATTATACTTAAAAATACATAATTATAAAGGTATTTTAATTTAAATATATCATATGATTTTATAAGATATAAGAAGTATTTTAATACGATCGGAAACTGACAACAGAATGAGAGAGGGAGGGAGAGAGATATATATATAGAGAGAGAGAGTGTGTTCAACTGAGATTAAACACATATTCACACTTAGTTTTACATAAAAGAATGTTCCGCTTAGTTAAATTGTTGGTTAAATTTTAGTTATTTTATGACATATTTGAAAGTTATTATTCAAGTTATTTTTAAATTTTTATGATAAAAATTAAAAATAAAATAAATTATTATAAAAATTGAAAATAAAACTTGTTTTTCAAAATTTAAATTAAAAAAAAAATTATTTTTTAATTTTTGTTTTAAAGTTCAAAAATAAAAATTTAATGCAAATGTCTTTTGAACCGGAAGGTGTGTTTGATTCACAAGGGGGTGGTGAGGGGTGACTACTCCCTGGCTATGCCTTTCTATATACATATCACTTTCTGAAATACGCCTTCCAATTCAAAAGACATTTACAGTACAGTACATTTTTAGTTTTGAACTTTAATAATAATAAAATTAAAGAATAATTTTTATTTTCAATTTTTATAATAAAAATTTAAGAACAACTTGTATTTACAATTGGTAAAATAAAAATTTAAAATAAGAGTGTAATTATAGTTTTTAAATAAAAATTGAATTTCAATTATTATTATAAAACTTTTTTATTTAGATCGAAAAATCAGAGTTTTCTTTTATTTTTTTTTTACTAAAAATCCACAAATAACTTTTATTTAAAAAATTATAATCGTTACGGTCGCTGGTTTAATCAAAATTATAGAGGTAGATGCTCAAATTAATAAATTATAAAGCTTAAAAATTAAGATTATAGGGAGAATAGGGAGAATTAAGGCAATTTCTACACCAATAATTAAAAAAATAAATGTATACAGTGAACCACTAATGTCTTCATACACCGTAAATTTGTCAAATTTGCGTATAATAAAGATGTTTTGATGCGTGTTTCTTATATTATATTTTTTATTCACTTAAATTCCGTTCGAATGATACAACAATTTCATTAACCCATTAAGTAACCATGGAAAATTTTAAATTTTAAAAAGTCTATTTTTCAATTTTTTTCCTCGATTTAAAGAAAAAATATTTTGATGCAAAAAAATTCTTCAAACAATTCTAAGAGCGAAGTGAATTTGTTTGATTTTTACTCTAGGGTTGCCATCCCGCAACTTGAATTTTACACATAAAAAAAACTTGGGAAAAAATAATCTTTTTAAAGTTAAAATATGGCTTTAGTAACGAAGAAAACGTGTCTCATTTGAATTATAGGGTTGACAGGAGGGTAGGATGTTGCACATAAAAAAACTTCCTCTGTTTATAGAGATGCCGTTCATCTAAAATCAGTATGCAGTAACGAGGATAATATACATATGTACTTGATTTTCACTCTAGGGTTGTTATCAAACAAAGTAGTTTTAACACTTCTGAATTTTATTATAGAGTTGTTACTCGGTTCAAATCGGGGATTGGTGCCCTAGGGTTGCCAACATCCAAAGTAGTTGATTAATTGTGTCATGAAGTTGTCAATTAGTTAAAATTTGCTTTTAATAACGAAGAAAACTTGTTTAACTTTTACTCTAGGGTTGCCACCCAACAAAGTAGAAATTTACACAATAAAAAAAAGTTTTATTTAGTTGTCGAGTTTAACTTGAACGCCTCGTATTGTGTTTTTGTTTTGTTATTTTGATGTGATAAGCTGAGGCGCCACAAGATATCTGCTTGCCCCAAGCTTAATTTCCCGGTTTATATCCAAAGCAATCTCATCCCCCTTTGGGTGCATTATTTCCATTTGAAGTGGCTCTACAACCAATCACACACACACACACACAGACATAGTAGCACGTTGCATTGTATTCTCTTTCTTCACATTTTTGGGAAAGTTGCAACGTGCAGCATCAGGCACATGCTGTGTTATGCATGCCTCGTTGCATGCCACTCAGTAGGGGGTCGGGTTACGACTAAGCTGCAATCTGTAGGGGTAGCTTAAGGCAACAGGAGCTGGACGAGCGGGGAGGAGGGGGAGCAGTTGCAGTCCTGTTGGGCGGGGGGGGGGAGGGAGGAGGAGAATATGGACTATCTGGGTGCCTTAACGTTGCCAGTTGCCTTGTCAACAACAGATAACAGCAAAGTCTACAGTCGAGTAAGCCCGACTGTCAGAGACCCTGTACTTACTGTCAATTCGTCTTATTTCAACTTTTAATTCGTGAACAATTTATTTCTTGAATAACTTTAAAGTTTGTTGTTCCAACGTAGTTTTCCGGACCGAGCCGGAATCTAGCCAATTAATTTCGCATATAATTGGTTTTTTTTTCTTTCGATTTGTAAGGACATTGCAGCATTACAAGCAAATCATATATTTCTAGTCTCTGAGATCTGGGTTTTGACACCGAAAGACGGGCAAAGAGAGAGAGAGAGAGAGAGGGATCACAAATATATGTACGGCTAAGCAAGTAATTATTTTGATGTAGAAAATTCACATATTTGTTTTTTGATACTAACAAAAATTGTGCTCAATGGATTTCATAATTATTTAACTTGTTTTTTTAAACCTTTTAGCATTAATACTTATTAATAGAACTTTAAATGCCAGAGAGCTTTTAATTTTAATTTATTTTGTTATTTAAATATGTTTTCTTTAATTTTAATGTTTATTTTAAATTTATTGTTGTGTCGGCAGCTTTTAGCCTGACAATAAATAAATTATAAAAAACAGGGATTAAAACCGAAACGAATATCGGTTTCAGTTACGGTTTCGGTTATGTTCGCATTTAGGTTTTCGGTTATCGGTTACGCAAAATCTTTAAATAAAGGTTTCGTAACGGTGAACCGGTTTTTGTAGGTTTCGATTTTGAAATACCGGTATGGTTTCGGTTCACTAAAAAATTTTTTTTTGCAAAAATAAAATTATATTAATAATATTATAGTAATAATTAAAAAGGCATTACTTTCTTAATGTTTCATTCACACACTAACTTCACATCTTCTTCAGTTTGATGTAGTTTACTTACATTTTAACAATTTTAAATTTTTATTTAACAAATTTATTTATTTGTGCTCATTCAGTGAAATGCAAATTCGATCATGAATATCACAAATAAAAATTCAAAATTAAACACAAAAAAATTAGAATCAAAAATCAAAATTAAAAATGAAAAATCATTTTTTTTTATGTATAAAAAACCGAAATTAACACTTACAAATGAAACGGTTACTAAACGGTTATTTCGGTTTACAGAGTTTCGGTTTTAAGGTTTCGGTCAAATACAAATTTTTCTTTTCGGTTACGGTTTCAGTTACGGTTTTAAATTTCAATCAGTATTTACCGGTTTAAGGTTACGGTTTCGGTTAGGGTTTTAATCCCTGATAAAAAACCATTAGCAACTACAGTCGAACTTCACTAACTCGAATCACCATTATCCAAGAAATAAGTTCGAGTTATGGAGACTTTGACTAATGAAAGTCTTTTTGTTCGGTTTAGTATTCGCTATAGTCACTCAATTAAGTTCGAGTTAGAGAGAATTCGAGTTATAGACGTTCGAGTTATGGAAGTTCAGCTGTATTTCAAAGTAAAAATAAAATAAACACAGATAAACAATTTTTTTTTTGATAAAATGTATAAAACAATTATTAGATTATTATTATTATTATTATTATGTGGGTTTTTAACGCAAATTTTTGTTTATTTTTTGCCATGTTGTAACGTTTCTCATACTGCTAGGTATGTATCTGAGCTGGTGTAGGGTATCACTCGTCGGATAGTACGCGCTTGCAGTCCGGCTCCGGCTCGTCGGCAAGTTGGGTGGGTGCTTTATTGAGTGACGAGTAAATTTGCTCACAGAACGAGTATTAAAATATTAAAAGAATTCGCGTACTGAGGGGAAAGGAGGAAATTAGGATGAAGAACTAAGGATTAGGAACAGAAGAAGGGAACAGAAGATACAATCAATCCGACACTTTCATTATGTTACACCATCAGGTGTGAACGCCCACCCTGCCATGATCCTTATGGGCCAGAAAAACAAAAATAAGGATCCCTAGAAGGTGTCGCCAGAACACTAACCTATGTCCCCGTATTGCGGCATGGTTTCCCTAATTGTTGAAAATTATTCCATATTCGATTTCATATTCAATTTATTACTAGACATTATTATTTAGAAATAAACATATTTTTAAGATAGACGTAATGAAAAATAAAAAAATTATTCTATTAGCATTTGCTTGAGTGGGTGGCGATATTTTACTTTTACATTAAGTTTAAGTTTTATGTTTCTTTCCAGAATCAGTAATGCCAAATCAATTAGAAATATTATTTTTCAATTAACTTTGTCGCAAATAACAATAGTTTTAATTCTCGCCCGAAAGTATGCAATTATTTGTTTGTTGGTTGCTAAGACATTCTGAACCGACCGAAAGCTTTTATATGTTGGGTACAAGATACAAAATAAACAAAATGTATAACACTTACGGCTTATTATCCCACGATGAAAGATCTTTCAGTGTGTGTGTGGCCGATGACGAAAAGGTGCATGTCTGAAATAAAAGCTTATGATCGGGTTCGGGTCTAGGGTGCGAGTTCACAATGCGAATATAAATGTTTAATTGGCAACAAAATTAAGTTATGATTCAAATTTCGATTTTGGATTGGCATTTCTTCATGCTTAAGGCATTTGCATAATTGGCGTTGGCTGGCCTGGTTTTTTTCAAATTCCCTTTATTGATTTAAAAATTTTATTCTCTTTTGATTTGTAGGCAACACCATACCGCACTCGCAAATTACAAAAGCATTAGAAAATTAGATTGCAAATATTAAATAAATGTGGCAGAAGGCCTTAAGTAGAGTGAGCAGCACGATTTTAAATTTAGGCCACTTGGGCAGCCACAGCTCAAAGGTCACTTTGAGGTTGGGTACACAACTTTGGCAGGTTAAGTTTTAAACAAGTTTGGGGCGATTAGACCGGGACATGATAATGGCAATCACTAGCCGGAACACAGAAGATCGAATTCCCTCGATGTCAGCTCACAACATATGAATCCGTCTAAACGGCAGCGCTATGCGAAATCGGTCAGATCTTCGCTGTGACGTCACGGTAGCCGAGACACAAACCCAACATATGGGATCCGCACGCGCAGAGCTTTCGCCAAGCTAAGCTTTGCACAGCTGTGATTATGCACAAAGTGCCGACTCTGTCCCACGTGAGAAAATAAACAGAGACGCACACACAAACTAATTAATAAATGTTCACCTCAATCAAAAAGCACTGCTTACCCGTTTCGGACTCGGCACCACTAAAGTTGAATTTGAATTCAAATGTAGAATTCGTGGCTGTGGGTCAGCAAAAGAATTTATAAAACGGCGATCTTGCGCAAAAAATACAAAAATTAGGGGGAATTCAATTGGTGTATATTCACTGCGCATACTTACATATGCCACTGGAATAAATTACACAAAACTATGAACACTTTACTTCTTAAAAGATTTTTTTATCTTTTTGTGGTTAAGCAGAAGAAAAAAAATAAGCGAGACGTTCGCGCACAAGTGTATTCTTTGATGGCCACGAGGTGAAAAGAACGCTTGTGAAAATTTAAGCAGCAGAGAGGCCTACTTCTTTAGGACTTCTTTTTGTGCTGCATATTTGCAGTTTTGGTTGCTACCAGGGGTACAAGTTAAGCAACTCAAATTGGGTACTACCAACTTTTAGTTCCTAAAGTTGCCGCTAGAGGGTGAAACCGAAACATTGCAGAACTCCATTTATCTTTCCATATTATACTAATATTAGATTCCTTATTTCTATCAATACATTTCATTTCTGTTACTATTATTATTATAATTTTATTATTAAATACCAACTATTGTTGACTTCGCCGCTGCGTGGCGCTGTCAGCTGTTCTCTGGCAAGTTGACTGCTATGCAAAACAGATATGTCAACTTTATGTGGCCTACTTCTAGGATGCTAAAAAAAATGTTTATGCCAAATGAATCAAGTTGAGAAAAGAAAAATTAACTATGAATTTAACCGACAAGCGGACCTTTACACTCTCCCCGGCCAAAATCACACGTAGGGGTTGGAAACACCTAAAGAGTGATCACCGCTTGGAGGCTATGTAATCCGGTTATCCACGAGGATAATTTATGGCTTTATATCCTTGGCATGATACTTGCCCACGTAATTACCACTTAAGTCCTCAATGTCGTAATAACTATTGCCAAGTTTACGTTGTATTCTCGCTTTTACAAAAACTGGGGCTAATTTCGCACTAAATCCCTTGACGAAGTTGCTTTGTGTAAAATTGCGTCTATAAACTTCTTGGCCATTTTTAAAGTCAACATCCCGGCTTCTAAGATTGTAAGAGCGCTCGTTGCGAGCGAACTGCTGCTGAATACCCTGTTGAGCTTTTTGTCTGATTAGCTCAAAAGAGTCATCTCTTTCAAATCTTACTGTCCGATCCTCCAGCATGTTCGAATTTCGGAGTAGCTGATATGTTGCACCATTGGTGATCATATGCTGACCAAAAGCTACACGGTAAGGACTCGTATGAATAGCCGAGTGCTTGTTAGACCTTAATGCACAGCTAACGTGACTTAATTGGGAATCCCAGTTTAACTGATTTGGCTCGATATACGACTTGATGGCGGCAATCACCGATCTGTTTACTCTTTCAGATGCATTGGCCTGCGGTGAGTATATCGCCGTATAAAAATGCTTTATACCGTATTTGTGTAGCAACTCGTTAAACTTATGGGACTTGAATTGTACACCATTGTCGGAAACTAACGTTTCGGGTACGCCGAAGCAATGAAACAAGTCTTCCTCCAAAAATCGAGTTATGGCCTCTGTTGTGAACTTCTTAACGGGCCTTAAGAAAGGAAATTTTGAAAAATGGTCCAAAACCACAAAAATTCCAATGTTACCAGATCTACTTCTGGGATATGGACCCAAGAAATCGACATAAATCTTTTGAAAGAATCTGTTCGTTTCCGATGATTTTCCTAATGGTGGTTTCAAACTTTGGTTGGGGTGCTTGGTAGTTTTGCAAACTGAACAATTATTTATAAAAGTTGTTACATCCGATACCATATTGGGCCAGTAAAAATATCGTCGTAATGTCTCTAACGTTTTATTTATGCCACTATGAGCGGCTAACGAATCCTCGTGACTATGCTTTAAGACTTCTGGCACCATCGACACGGGGATCCACAGCTTCCAGCACAAATCATCCGCTACAGCATCTCCAGAGGAATGTTCAGAACGGCGATAGACATAATTATCCAGCACTTTTATGTCTGGCAACTGGGATTTGTTACGCTCTACGCTAGCTTTAATTTCCATATATTCTGGCGAAGAAAAATGGTCAGATTGCAAATCTATTAGGCTATCTAAACTCATGGCTGATAAGTCTTCAGTAAAGACACGAGATAGTGCATCTGGCACTAGATTTTCACTGCCCTTACGATGAAAAATCTTAAAGTTATAGCCTTGTAATTTTAAAGACCATCTGGCTAATCTAGAACTTAAGTCTGTCTGGGACATTAGCCACTTTAAGGAGGCATGGTCAGTGTGAATGGCGAATTCATGACCTTCTACGTATGCTCTAAACTTCTTGACACATAGAATGGCCGCAAGACACTCTTTCTCGGTAACAGAATAACTCCGCTGTGCTTGGTTGAGCTTCCGGGACATGAAGGCAATAGGGACGTCGTTTCCTTGCTCATCTTTCTGCATCAATACTCCGCCTACGCCAGTGTGGCTTGCATCACAATGTATTGCAAAAGGGGCAGAGAAATTTGGGCTATGCAGTACTGGAGCGTTACACATTTTAATTTTTAACAACTCAAATGCCTTTTGAGCCTCGTCTGTCCAAATAAACTTTCGTCGGTTCTTTAGCGTGTCAGTGATAGGTGAAGCCACTCCAGCATAGTTTTGAATGAATTTATGGTACCATCCCGTGACACCTAAAAATCTACGAACTTGCCGAACTGATCGAGGAACTGGAAATTCTTTAATGGCGGAAACTTTCTCTGGATCGGTTTTGATTGTTCCATGCCCAATGACATGACCTAAATATTTGACCTCTTGCCGACAGAATTTGCTTTTTTCTACATTGATTGTTAATCCTGCTTGCTTTAAACGACTGGCTAATTCTTTCAACACGATAAGATGTTTGTCAAAGGTATCGGACACTACAAGCAAATCGTCTAAATATATAAAAATTTCATTACGCAAAGAGGCTGGTATGACCTTGTCCATTAATTTGGACATCGTTTGAGGGGCATTGCATAAACCGAATGGCATTACCGTAAACTGGTAAAGAGGCCTTCCCGGTACAGTAAATGCTGTCTTCTCCCGCGCAGAAAATTCAAGAGGGATTTGCCAGTAAGCGTCTTTTAAGTCGATGCTAGTGATATACTGAGCTTTTGGCAATCGACTTAAAATACCGTCAATTAGCGGCATAGGATAAGCGTTTTTAATCGTTACCCCATTGACTTTGCGACTGTCAATACACAATCGCACCTTTCCGGGCTTCTGAACAATAACTACGGGAGACGACCAAGGACTGTTAGATTCTTCAATGACTCCAAGCTGTAGCATCCTGTCTAATTCAGTATACATAAGCTTCTCCACGGCTGGCGATACCGCATAATGACGCTGCTTTATAGGCTTGGCTTCGCCTACGTCTATTTCATGGGTCAGCCAGTTGGTTCTGCCCAGTCCTTTCTCAACGAAAGAGGGAAACGTCTTGATAGTCAATGCTAGTAAATCCTGTTGCTGCGGCGTAAGAACTGTTTGTTGGTCATTACAACTAAGTTCACTAACAACAGGGCTGTGGCATTTATTTGCTAAAAATACAGGAAGAAGATCAAACGCCTTCCAGAAATCAATGCCTAAATACAGGTCCTGTGCTAGGCTGGGAACAATATAGAAAGATAGTGACTTGCTAATGCCGCGAAAACCAACAGGCGTTGTGACTTTGCCAACAATTGATTGTTGTTGGCCATCTGCTGTACGTACTGCAGACGAAATTGGTTTATAAAGATCCTTCTTTAGCACTAACTCAGTGGCAAAATTGCCTCCAATACAACTGATCGAGGCACCAGTGTCCATAAGTCCACTCAGCGTCTTGTTAAGTAATGAAACTTCAGCGTATGGACGCCAATCTGAACTGTTGCTTACTACTGAGCTTAACAGGGCCTTCTTCAGTTCTTTTTGCTCTGCTTTATAAGTCTGCCAACGAATTTTCTTTCTATTAGTTACCGGCTTTAAATTGTGAATCTCATGTTGGGGCTGTTGCATCCGTTGATGCAGTGGTATGGCTGGTATTAAGGACACATCAGGTAATTTACAATCCGAGTCGGGTACCAGAAAGGTTACTCGGTGTTCGTTGCTATCGAAGCTACTGGTTTGCGTGCACTTGTCAGCGCACGCGCTTGGCCGTTTTTTGCTGAGCATTTACGACAAGAAGGCTTGTAAGTATCGGCCTTGCCGCAACCATAGCAAAAGACACGGCGCTCTGCTACGCAATCTTGATAGCGATGCCCGTTAGTGCCACAATTCCAACAGGAAAGAACTAAAGCCGCTAAGTCGCCATCAACGTCATCGGTATCGTTCTCCTGTTCGTTAACCAATTCGGGCTGCGGATAAACTTCGCTAACAAATCGTTTTGGAGGAGCACGTTGAATAGGTTTGTCCACGGTTTTCATAAACCTCTCTCGCTTGCGTACTATCTCACGTAGCTGAACTATCGAAAATATTGGCACGTATAAAATCTCGTGCTGGGTGACTGGCAATAGATTTGCACGCAACACTTCTAATAAAGATAGCTCTGACATAGGTTGCACAAGTCGATCAGCTAACGAAACAATAGCCTCATAAAATGTGTCAAACGACTCGTTGGGCTTTTGTTTACGTTCCGAAATGGCTGTTCGTATTTCTAAATCGGTTCGGCCATCTTTGAACTGGGCTTGAAGTGCTTTGCCTAATGCCTTCCATTCAATAATGTCTACACTTTTGTGATAACGCCAAAACCATTCACTGGCGCTACCTTCAAAAAGATTGCTCGCATAGCGAGAAAGTAAGCCAAAATTTCCATCAAGAGTCTGATGCGTGAGAGCTTCAACTCTATATAGAAAATCATCTACTGAAATGGCTGAGTGTCCTGAGAATCGAACTTTCCAGTTTGCAATTATTTGACTGATGCGATCAGGACGCAAATTACTAGACTGCTGAGATCCAGCGTCAGGTGTATTCATATTAGGCGATCTGAACTCACCTCCTACACGATTCGGCAAACCAACAAAATCTTCAAAAGATTGGTGTTGCATCGCAGGGGAATCTACAGGCGGTCTTTGTTCCGATACAGATCGAGCAGAAGGAGCTGCAGTTTGCAGATTTAAGTTTTTAAATCCGGCTGCAATTGCTTGCGACAGAAATTGAGTTTGCTGTGTCATTACTGCAGACATAGCATTTATAATTGACTGTTGTAAGTCATTTGCCATTGCTCGATTTGCCTGTTCTTGCATAGACGAATTTGAATCCTCGCTACCTATTGCAATGTTGGCATCCTGTGAGGCACTTGCAACATTTGATTCTGTTTGAGGGAGTGCACTCGTACGTGAAGCAGTCTTTGACCTGGTCAAAGTACCTGAGGTTGCTGCTTGTGCGGTCGCTAATTCTTGAGCTAAAGACAATGTTGATTTACTGAGAGCTGTACGACAAACTGGGCATACTTTTTTATTACCCGTTCGAGTATTAAAACATACGTGATGAAAGAAATGGTTGCATCCGGTGGTTAAGAGCTGATTTGGGTGTTCGACTTCCTTAGTACAAACACAGCAAATAGGCTCCCGATCATGAACCTGGCTTAGATTCTCTTGACTAATATGTGCCATGACTCTTACTGCTAGTCAGACTAGAGACAAACTACTACTAATACTTCAAATAGTATACTAATTATAACCAAAATTTTCAATAGCGAGAAATTATTTAGAAAGAGAGAAATATCAAAAAGAGAGCGAAAGATAAATCAAAACAATATTTATATGTTCAAAAAGAAAATATCATAAAAATAATTGGGGAAAACCATGCATATGCTATATGGATAATAGGAAAGGTCTACATATTTGATTGTATATCACCAAGGGTATAAAAATTTC
Organism: Drosophila limbata; assembly: GCA_963924055.1. Lineage (NCBI taxonomy): Eukaryota > Metazoa > Arthropoda > Insecta > Diptera > Drosophilidae > Drosophila > Drosophila limbata. Next base: position 8,343,006 of record OZ001351.1, on the reverse strand, counting down.
GCTTGCTGTTATTGTTCAGCGGATGGCCGTAGAACATGTCCACGTTAACACCATTTTCCAGCGAGAGCTTTAGCTAACAAGCAAAACAATTAAGGGTTTTTAATGCGTCGGCTATTGGATATCGTCTATATATGCGAATGCATATATATGAACTGAGTATCTAAGCCACTTGAATTCAAAAAGAATATGGCATTAGCGTTATTTTAGAAACGGCTAACTCTTCCTCATACCTATTTGAATCCAATGCATCAAAGCGAGAAGCGAATCATATTAAAATTAGACATGGCATTAGCGTTATTTTAGAAACACTAACTCTTCATCATATCCTTTTAATACAAAACAGGGATACAAAACGCTTGAAATAAAATGAGATATGGCATTAGTGGTATTTTGAAACACTAACTCTTCCTCATATCTATTTAATCCAAGATCTGGGAATCGGGAAAAGAAAGGAGAATTAAGGGGAGAAAAGTCAATAGATGTTGTTGACAGTTATTATTTTTCCTAAGTCGGGATGCAATCTTTAAGAAACTAAGCCGCAAAACTATTTTCAAGAAAATAACTGTGCAACTCAATCGCTCAAAAATTACATGAATGGGTGCCCAATAATTAAACATGTACTTTAAAAACTTGAGCTGTCCAACTGAACGCCAAATAAATAAAATACTACTGTCCAACTATCGGCTCCACGTCTGGGCGCCAAATAAATAATACTGTAACGTTTCTCATACTGCTAGGTATGTATCTGAGCTGGTGTAGGGTATCACTCGTCGGATAGTACGCGCTTGCAGTCCGGCTCCGGCTCGTCGGCAAGTTGGGTGGGTGCTTTATTGAGTGACGAGTAAATTTGCTCACAGAACGAGTATTAAAATATTAAAAGAATTCGCGTACTGAGGGGAAAGGAGGAAATTAGGATGAAGAACTAAGGATTAGGAACAGAAGAAGGGAACAGAAGATACAATCAATCCGACACTTTCATTATGTTACACCATCAGGTGTGAACGCCCACCCTGCCATGATCCTTATGGGCCAGAAAAACAAAAATAAGGATCCCTAGAAGGTGTCGCCAGAACACTAACCTATGTCCCCGTATTGCGGCATGGTTTCCCTAATTGTTGAAAATTATTCCATATTCGATTTCATATTCAATTTATTACTAGACATTATTATTTAGAAATAAACATATTTTTAAGATAGACGTAATGAAAAATAAAAAAATTATTCTATTAGCATTTGCTTGAGTGGGTGGCGATATTTTACTTTTACATTAAGTTTAAGTTTTATGTTTCTTTCCAGAATCAGTAATGCCAAATCAATTAGAAATATTATTTTTCAATTAACTTTGTCGCAAATAACAATAGTTTTAATTCTCGCCCGAAAGTATGCAATTATTTGTTTGTTGGTTGCTAAGACATTCTGAACCGACCGAAAGCTTTTATATGTTGGGTACAAGATACAAAATAAACAAAATGTATAACACTTACGGCTTATTATCCCACGATGAAAGATCTTTCAGTGTGTGTGTGGCCGATGACGAAAAGGTGCATGTCTGAAATAAAAGCTTATGATCGGGTTCGGGTCTAGGGTGCGAGTTCACAATGCGAATATAAATGTTTAATTGGCAACAAAATTAAGTTATGATTCAAATTTCGATTTTGGATTGGCATTTCTTCATGCTTAAGGCATTTGCATAATTGGCGTTGGCTGGCCTGGTTTTTTTCAAATTCCCTGTATTGATTTAAAAATTTTATTCTCTTTTGATTTGTAGGCAACACCATACCGCACTCGCAAATTACAAAAGCATTAGAAAATTAGATTGCAAATATTAAATAAATGTGGCAGAAGGCCTTAAGTAGAGTGAGCAGCACGATTTTAAATTTAGGCCACTTGGGCAGCCACAGCTCAAAGGTCACTTTGAGGTTGGGTACACAACTTTGGCAGGTTAAGTTTTAAACAAGTTTGGGGCGATTAGACCGGGACATGATAATGGCAATCACTAGCCGGAACACAGAAGATCGAATTCCCTCGATGTCAGCTCACAACATATGAATCCGTCTAAACGGCAGCGCTATGCGAAATCGGTCAGATCTTCGCTGTGACGTCACGGTAGCCGAGACACAAACCCAACATATGGGATCCGCACGCGCAGAGCTTTCGCCAAGCTAAGCTTTGCACAGCTGTGATTATGCACAAAGTGCCGACTCTGTCCCACGTGAGAAAATAAACAGAGACGCACACACAAACTAATTAATAAATGTTCACCTCAATCAAAAAGCACTGCTTACCCGTTTCGGACTCGGCACCACTAAAGTTGAATTTGAATTCAAATGTAGAATTCGTGGCTGTGGGTCAGCAAAAGAATTTATAAAACGGCGATCTTGCGCAAAAAATACAAAAATTAGGGGGAATTCAATTGGTGTATATTCACTGCGCATACTTACATATGCCACTGGAATAAATTACACAAAACTATGAACACTTTACTTCTTAAAAGATTTTTTTTTCTTTTTGTGGTTAAGCAGAAGAAAAAAAATAAGCGAGACGTTCGCGCACAAGTGTATTCTTTGATGGCCACGAGGTGAAAAGAACGCTTGTGAAAATTTAAGCAGCAGAGAGGCCTACTTCTTTAGGACTTCTTTTTGTGCTGCATATTTGCAGTTTTGGTTGCTACCAGGGGTACAAGTTAAGCAACTCAAATTGGGTACTACCAACTTTTAGTTCCTAAAGTTGCCGCTAGAGGGTGAAACCGAAACATTGCAGAACTCCATTTATCTTTCCATATTATACTAATATTAGATTCCTTATTTCTATCAATACATTTCATTTCTGTTACTATTATTATTATAATTTTATTATTAAATACCAACTATTGTTGACTTCGCCGCTGCGTGGCGCTGTCAGCTGTTCTCTGGCAAGTTGACTGCTATGCAAAACAGATATGTCAACTTTATGTGGCCTACTTCTAGGATGCTAAAAAAAATGTTTATGCCAAATGAATCAAGTTGAGAAAAGAAAAATTAACTATGAATTTAACCGACAAGCGGACCTTTACAATGTGACAAACTTAACAGACTCTTCTTAAGATTTCCTGTACAGGGACGCAAAATAACGACAACAAAAATATAAATAACTACAACAACAACATTAATACACTTTGCCGGCCGGCGCGTTATGCAAATGTTGCGTTTTCTTTTCTTTTCTTCAGCTTTTTCTTATTTTGTTTGTTATCTTTTTTATATTTTATTTTATTTGTTGACTGCGATTTGAAAACGCGGCGTTGAAATGCGTTGCATACTTTCAGGCAGTTGCCATAAAAGGCGGCACAACAACAATGATAACAACAACAACATCAACAGCAATAACAACAAACAATTATCAGAATTAATTGCGACGCGTAACGAGTTAAAGGTTGAGCTCCGTGTCGCTTGCTGGTCAGATTAGAATGACAACGGGATGACGGGACGTATTTTTTTCTATTTATTTTTTTGGGGTCGAAGGCGCCGCGAATCCGCTTACAACATTTTCGGATACATCGGTTTCGATTTCGGCTACTACTTTTGCTTCTTCTTCAACTTTTGACAGATGGCCATGGCCCCATGGAAATTACGCACACACACACATACACATACAACTACACATAGACAGTTGTGTTGTTACAGTTGCACAGTTAAATTGTGTTGCGACCCAGCGACCCAATAACCGAGGCACAAACTCTAGTAGTAAGTGTATGCTTAGCAGCTGTGGCAGCACGAGGCATGTTGTAAGCAGCAAACGTGAGTACTACGTGCCACACACACAAATACAGTTACAAATATATATATATGTATATTGCTCATACGCAACGTGAACACGTTTGCGCCTGCGTCTATTTTGAAAGACTTTGTCCTGTTTGCTAACCGACTACACTAACAATCTGTCTAGGTATGTGCACTTACTCAATAAAAATGCTTTGTTTATTTGATTTTATTTATATTTAGTTCTATTTTAATTAATTTATTTCATTTTATTTTATTCAGCATCCTAGTAGCACTAGTTTTGTATTGTTTTTTTAATTCACTTTAAATTTTAATATATTGCCGTTTATTGGCATTTAACTAACGACAGCCTAATCGAATTTTAATTTAAAAATAATTTACTGTATACAATACTTACGTGTATAGTGGCCAAGAACAGTGAAATAATTTCTAGAACTACAAGTTCAACCTATAACTTACTGTGCTAGTCACGAATACAATTCCACTATAATTTTATATATAGCTTTTTTTATACATAATAAAAAAGAAATAGTCTAAATAAACAGGTAATATATGATTACTTAAATCGAACTTTGGATTACGGCTTTTGAATTTAGCATAAATTTTAAGCTACATTTCATTATGATTTTGTAAGTGTGTAAATAGTTTCAAATTACACCATCAAAATAATTTTAAGAAAAGATTTATGTCGCCAATAAATTCGTTTTTTTTTAAATGTTTTTTTTTACCATAAAATTACTTGAAATCATTTTGTTATTCAATTGTTTAACTGAAACATTATTCAGTTGATAAGAATGTATTAAAATTTGTCTAGGACCATCTTCCCTAAAAAGACGTAGAAGAAATAATGCCAAGGTATACATATGTTGGATATCTTTGGAATCTTTGGAAATTATAAATTACGACATCAAAGTCAATTTTGCGCCAGAAAGTAGGCAATGTTTTGGTAAAATTTAATTGTTAATGGACGAAAACTTAACACAAATAAATAAATTAAGAATTTTAATAATATTCAACATTTTTATAGCTCCTTATTACTTTAAATCTTCTTTGTCACTTTTTGTGTTTTTAAAGCGCATTTAATATTCGTCTATGCGTTGTGCAACATTGACTTTAACCTTGAGCTTGGTCCTTTTGCACATTTTACGCTTATTTGTTTGGCCTTGTGCTCGTGTTTGTTATTGTCGCTCACACACACACACACACACTCACACACACACACATATACAGTGTGCACACACCCCCACCGTTGTGTGGCCGGTTTTATTGATTATTCTTTTTTTTTGGCCGCCGCTTGCCACACCCCTTTTTTGTGTTATCAACAACATTTCGAAGCAATAAGTAAGTATGTAAACAGACTTATGTAAACATGAAAATACCTATGTATGTGCATTCATCTATGTACATACTATGTATTGTACATAAAATGCATTGGAGTCGTAACGGTTTTATATAAACAATGATAAACCGCAAGGCGAAGCAAGTAGTGTGCTATAGCAATCAGCTGGAAAAGTTGCGCAGCAAGCAGTCTCCGCAAGCAGATGACAATTGCACAGCAAGCAGTTGAAGCAACAGCACGAAGCACTTGAATTGTTTATCTACATGCCCAGTGGACCAAAATTTCATTAATGATAGCGAAAATGATAGTTTTACGGATTTCAAACGTGCAAAACGTCCGTTTTCAGATCTGAAATTAATAGAAATATGAGCCATCTGTCTCTCAGTTTGTGGCAGCAAAAGTCTCATAAACGGATGCACGGAAACGTATCATTTTCAGAACTTTAATTATATTTTTTGTGGATCTCGGACGTGTAAAACTCTCGGAACTTCTGCATTCTCTCATATATGATCCGTTTTCAGCCCACCTCCTTGCTCGACAACGGATGTTTGGCGGAAGTTCGAACGCCACACGTTGTTTGACCGCAACTTGTCTGTTTTTGAGACAGTCTACGAGCGTTTGGCGAGACTCTCGCTCAACGTCCGTTGCTTGGTCCACTGGGTGGTTCGAATTTAAAGCGTACGAAAATAATTTGAAAAAGAGACACTTCTTTTATATATACTTCTTTTATTTATAATATTAGCTAAATTCCATTCATATAATCTCAATGTGTGTGTTTTTTCTTTTTAAATATTTAGGGCCGTTTTTACAATGTACATACAGTGACACACAAATTTATTAGCACAACAAGAATTCTTACTTGCGCAGTTATCGGTTACATATTGGCATCATTTAAATTCCGTTTGAATGACACAAAACTTTCCTTAACACATTAAAAAATTCGAATTTATGTAAATGTGTACTTTTGAAACTTTATTCCTCGATTTTTTAGAAAAAATTGTATGATGCAAAAAGTTCTTCAAAACATTCTAGTGACTCCCAAAAAAAAATTTCAAAAATCTCTTTGCTAGTGTTTTTTTTTATAAGTTTTTGAAAATTGCTTAAGTGACTTTTAAGAAATTTTAAAAAAATTATAAAAAATACTATAAGTTTTTTGCATCATAAAATTTTTTCGAAAAAATCGAGGAAAAAAGTTTCAAAAGTAGACATTTTCATAAATTCGAATCTTTCAATGGGTACTTAATGGGTTAAGGAAAGCTTTGTATCATTCAAACGGAATTTAAATGACCTCTCCATTGATGCCAATATGTTAACGATAACTGCGCAAATACGCCTAAACTGTAAAAATTCTTGCTGTGCCAATACTTTTGTGTGTCACTGTACATATAAATTTTATTAAATATGGGTAATTCTCCCATGTCGAATGCGACATTCGTACGCATTCAAAGTGAAATAAAGCATATACCAAAACATTGTTTTGTTGTGACAAAAGGTGAAACTCATAGGTCGTACTTAACACTATTATTGGTGCAAATGTTAATTTTGGGCAATTGTTCGTTTTCAAGATAATTTAAAAAAAACCAAGGAATTCGCACGCGACTCAAACAGAAGTAGTTTTTTCTGCGACCAGTTTTAACACTGATTTCGGCAAATCGTGAACGAATATTTTGATGCAATTAAGTTTTTAATGTAATGCATACATTTATCTTAAAAATGTTTTTTGTTTGATTTCAAAATATTAAGTAGTATTTTTTTTAATTTAATTTGAATCACTGTCGCACGCGACATGTCGCACTCGACATTTTGTTCCACAATATATTTATGTTGTTTATGTCTCTCTTTTTTTTAATTATATATCGAAAACAGCTCGAAAAAATTGTTTAAATTAAACTTTAAATATATTTCTATGTATTAAAATGGTTTATGTTACAATCTTACTGTCTTACTTAGTGGAATCGATAGAATACAAACGGTACATATTGGAAATCAATTTTTAAGAAAATGGTCAAAAATATAGAAAAAGTGAATTTATTCCAATGTAGACTCTATATGTTCATCCTACTGACTACTTTCTCGCGTATATTGCTTAAATAAATAATTTGAATACATTTTTGGAAGCAAATTTCATAAGATGTAAGTTTTTGATCAATTTTACGTTTTCGACCTCGGTTGACAATTCTGTGGTAATGCCCATATATAGTTTCAAATTTGACATTAATTTCTATGGGCCTTAAAGTGTCTTCATAACACAAACGATAAGCAGTTATAGCAGTCGGCCAGTCTCCACATAGAAATCCCTTAAAAACTGTGTCACTAAGCTTTCTGTCACGCTTACAGCTCTTATATTCTTAGACTTTGAAACATAGAAAAGCGATAACTGATATCGATTTCTGACTCTGGTCCTCAGAAATTTGAATTATTTTTCAATTAACGGAAATATGCTGAAAATAAATAAGAACACAAAATGTATACACATTTTTTGAATTCATTTTATATATTTTTTTTTATTGTTTTGTTCTTTATTAATTACATTTATAATTATAAATATATATTTATATTATTTGTATATTTGTGTATGCATATATATTGCCGCATTTTGTGTATGTATTTGTATACATATGTACTTATGTAAGTATGTATTCATATATTTATGTATATTCTCGTTAATATTTATATATTTAAGATATCCAGCTGTGTTATGATTTCAATTGGGGACCAGCTGATTATACAATAAATATAATTACTCGCACACAATATGTTAACTTTGGAACTTAGGAAAAATTAAGAAGAGGCCGCGGAGTCAACGAATAATAAAAGGATATAAAATTAACAATAAATTCTTTAAAATGGACTCATCCGAATTTTTATTATTCATTCATTTATGGGGAAGCTAATGACGAGTTCGAGTTATAGCATATCAATTTATTATATTTATTTTTATTTTATTAATTTTTTTTAAATACACATCAATAAAATGTCATTTCGAAATTGCAGCGGCGTATACAGCGGACACAACCTTAAGCTCCGGGTTAAAGTACAGATCTAGGTACGAGTTATCATAGCACATCTGCATACAAGTAGTATGTACATGTAGTATGTAGTACCATGTAGGCTCGAGTGTGTAATACAATAAGTAACTGAAGGACTTAATTGTCGAAAGTGTTTGGATTTTGGTATTTGCCTTAATTTAGCGACATCTGTTAATGCTCTAGTCAATTCGATGTGGCCTTGCTTGGTATTTCTTCTTATCTTTTCGTTTCTTCTCTCTTATCTTTTTTCTTCTAAAATGTTTTTGGTTATTAGCGCACTGTGAAATAATGGGTGGACTATCGAACTTTCTAAAATTACAGCATTTACTAAAATAAATATTGTTAAAATTTCGATAAATTTTGAAATTTTTCGTTTAGCATTAGCTCCTGACTTTTTTGCATATTTTCAATTAAAATTCATTTTTGTATGAAATACATTTTTATTATTTTCATCAGCTGCTTTAATAATTGAACGATCCGGCAGCACTTTGACATGGCTTATTAAGTTGGCTGCCCTTTAACTTTCGTTGAGTTTTCAATATAAGCATAACTCTGAGTGAGAAGGAGATATATAGAATGAAAGGGATGGAGGGAGATAATTCTTGCTGATTTTTAGTCACAATGCGCTGTCTAACTAAAAGAATCACAAAAATTTCGTAATAATTTGTCATGGTTTTAGGTTTTAATTTTTATCATAATGATAATTTAATAAATTCACGTTTCTAATTACACTCAATACACAGAAAATGGGCTCCATTATTAATGCTGTTGTTGCTGTTACTTTTAGTTATTATTTTTAAATACCCTGTACCCAATATAAATGGATCTCAAAGACTTAAAGACCTATGACCATAAGTTTGGTATTTTGGTTTGAAAAGATTAAGTCGGGATTTTAGTTGGTTACAGTTTCGAAACAATCAGATTTATAAATACTGCAGTTATTTGGGAGTGATACAGGGTCTTTACCATATATAATAATGTGATATTGATTAATTTCTAAGCATTTTATGTTTTTTTTTTATAGATTAATGTACTCATATAATGTTTGTAAGTATACACATAAAATGTCACATGAATACGCGCTAATTTCATAATAATGCGATTTGACTTTAATAATTACATAAATTCACTTAGTTTTCTGGTTTTATCTTTATTGTAACATATCGATATATTAATTTTAATCAAGTTTTTACTTGTGCTTGCTTTGCGTTTTCTCCTCTTCATTCAATTTCCTTCCTATTATAATTTAATTTTTTTTATATTATGTAAATATAACATTTTGGGCTCTCAAATAATAAACACTTGAGCTTTGCTTGAATTAGGTATTTGTTATTGTACAACATATTTGCAATAGATAATGCATTATAAATACATATATATGTATTTGTAGATATATACGCTTGATTCTTTGACCTCAATTTAACGACACCATCAAGACAATTATTGCGCTCTACTTTTAATGAAGTAAACATTAACGTTCGTCAATTAATTGCATATTTAGCTTCTACATATATATTAAGCTCTGGAATTTGCTGGTACTACGCGGCATTGCCCGCGCTGCTTAAATGTAGCACAGAGCATTTAAAAGTGATATTAAAGTCGATATGAAAATTACGTGTTCAATCATTTCTTTCAATGCATTTTAATTTTATTTTTTTTTTAAGTTGATTTCAGGATTATAAAATTACGTGTCAATTAATACCATATCTTTCATAGATCTTTAAAAAAAGATTCAAGCAGTTCGATTAAAGTTATAGTAGTTTTTGGCCCTGAGCTCTTTTTCCAGAGCTTAGTTGATATATAAATTAGCTAATTATGCATTGAATTGTCGTCATAGTATGTATTATTATTAAGTATATATTTTATGAATTTAACACAGACACATACACACATACACAAATATGTTGTGGTTGTAGTTGTATGCATATGTACATACATAAATCACTAAGTAATTATGGATAGCTTTAACATCTTATAGTCAATCCCTATCCATCATCATCATAATAGTCCTCAGAATGTGCCTATATATTTTTAGTATAATACGATACAAACGATTTCCCTTCTTGTCTAGTTGCTTTTTGTTACTATGTTTTTTGGCCTTAGTTTCATTTTGTTTGGTGTTTTCATTGCATTTTCAATCTTAACCCTTTGTTTGTGTTTATTCTCCTACTAACCGACACTTCTTAACTAACAAATTACAATACGATACATTCTAACATTGAATTATAAATACTGTAATAAAAAAAATATGTTTAAAGAAAAAAAACTAAATCCTATCAATTTTATTTCCTATGCATTTGCTTTAAACGTTTACGACAATGTCAAGTAACACTGTCAATTCTACACACACCATCCATACCGACTCAATAGGATAGACATAACTTTATAGGAACTTTCTAAGAGAAGAGAAAATAATATTTATTTCTAGCTTATTCAGTTATAAAGTGGGCGTGTTGAAATTTGGCGTGCCTAAATAAAAGACTCTTTTGCATCGATGTTGAACATTTTATGAGAATCGATTAATAAATTAAGAGGTTATTAAACAAACAATAAAATATATTCATTATTTTATTTGACAGAGCAAAAGCTTCAAGGCTTTGAGAGAAAAGCTCACCTATAGCGCAGGCCTGAACCTTTTAGTTTGGACTACAACCCTAATGCGTAACTTTCATAAAGAAATAGATTAATAGTTGCAGTTAGCTGGGTAACTCACTCACACACATGCACACTCCAAGACACACTCACACACATGCAGGAGCGGTTCAATAGTTGCCCACAATTTTGGGCGCTTAACTTGATATTTTCTTTTAGATGTAGAAATCATTTTTATTGCATTTATAATATTATGTTGTGTGGTTTTATTGTTTATAGAGTTTCAGATGAGTTTGGTAAAAATTTTGTATGTTTTTCTTCTTGTAGATACTTTTTAAAAATCTTTTCTAATTTCCAGTCCTAATAACAAAATTGGTTTCGTTTTTTTTGGTCTAGATATTTTTTGGTGCTTTTTGGAAACGTTTCGCTTCAGATATTCTCGTTTCGTGTTCCAAAAAAAACTAGACAGAGCACAAGAGTAAGGGACAGAAATAGATAGAGGGAGTTCAATATAGACAGAGAGAGATAGAGAGTGAGAGCGAAAAGTTGCTCCAGAATATATAAAGAGGTACTAAAGTGATAAGCGAGAGGTACACTTGAGTTTTGACTATAATAGATCGTTAACACATTTTTTTTTTTTTGTATTTTGTGTTGTTCTTTTTGTCCATGTTTTGTTTTTATTTGTGAAACATTGAAAACCATTTGTAGGAGACCGTTTGTTCAGTTTCAGTTTCAGTTGGGTACAGTTTTGTTTTTATTTTTATTTTGTTTAATTTGTTTAGGATGTAGTTCAATCGAGTGCTTAGGAAATTGTGCAGGAATTACGCTTGGCGCCCAAACTGCGCTCCTGGATTCGCTGCAGATGCTGCAGCTGCGCCGGCGTCGGTGTGTGTGAGCCATGCCCCCCACCAGCAGCTCCAGATGATGTGGATGCCGAGCCAGGACCGGACGTCGCCTGGTGTTGATGTTGCTGCTGATGATGTTGATGTTGATGTTGATGGTGGTGGTGCAGTGGTGTACCGGGTCCATTGTTGCCAATCTGCTGGGGCAGCGACTGGCGGCGACGACGCAATGCTGGGCTCAAATTGTACGTGATTTTCGCTTGGGCCAACAGCTCCTTAAAGACCTAAAGACAGTTCAAAAACGACATGACATGAATGTAGTGCTAACAATGTTACCTATTTTTCAATATTTATCTGCAGCTCACCTGCGTGATGTTGTCGTTTTTAGCCGCCGATGCCTCCACAAAACCATTCTCCCAGTCAACAGTCACCACGGACTCGGTTGTGGCGTATTCCACCTGGAATTGTCAATAAATTTGATTTTAATGTAGTTCTTTAATTACTGTACAAAATTGTAATTATACAATATTTAAAAATATCAACAATAAAATAATCTTTTACATTTGCAATCGTTGAAACACGAGAGAGCCCATAAATATAAGTGGCTTCAAATGCGAAAAAAAGCACTTTAAAATTTTTTTATTTTTATATTTAAATTATTAAATTTGTTACTCTGCAGTGTAGGTTGTACAGATATCCGTTTTCCAATAATTGGATATTGGTGAGTATTTAAACTTTAAATAGGAGAAAAAACAAGGGGACTCTGCCCCCTGCTCGCTTCGCTCGTCTACCCCCAGTGCTGCCAGAATCTTGGAAGCAAAAATTGGTAGATTTGGAAAAAAAATTGCTAAATATTGTGTGAAAATTGCCCACAAAAATGCTAAGTCGTTAAAATTTTCGCTTCAGTATATACAGGGATGCCACAGAAATCGCAAGCGAAATAGAATTCCGCAGAAGGCATTGCCGCACGGAAATTTCCGAGGTGCCACAGAACTTCAAGAGATTTTAGCATTTTCACCAACCTTTTCCAATTTGGCTGCTAAGGGTTGACACCTTCTCAGATTAAATTACCCAAGTGGTTGATTAACAACCTTTTCAAGTTAAGCATTGCAGAGCAAAAAGCTTTTAATTTTTATTTATTTCATTAATATAATTTAATTTATTTGTGCAATAATTGATTTTGTTTAGCTAAACAAAATTTAAAAGTAATTGGCGCTACAAAATGAAAGTTACTCGACAACTCTAGCAATTGTCTTCCATTAGTCTGGCAGCTCTTCGAGAAAAATGTTTTCACAAATTGCACAATAAGTAAAGGTAAAGGTTTTTTTCGGTAAAACTTGATTTACCTCAAAAGACCTATTTTTTTAATGCTTAATTTAAAGAAAACTGAAGTGGTTCCGTATACGTTTTTAGTAAGGTATTTACTTCGAATTCTGACTAGAAAATGTGGCATCGCTGACCCCGACTTCGAAAATCTAAATCGAACTAGGTGGCAGCATCGAACGCCAGCGGTTTTAGCTCTAGATTAAACCGCGTAAAATTATTCTGTGATTTTACCTGTGGCACAGCCAAATGAAATTGAAGTGAAATTCAAGTGAAAGCGAAATCTGTAGCACCCCTGATATACTTAAATATATGTTTTTCAGAAAAAAAGATCTAAATTAAAAACGAACATGATTTCATATCTTATAATGCTAATTAACTCGTCAGCCTTCTTTAAAAAAGCATACTTCTCATTGCTAGAGATTTGAGTCAAGTACTCAAATGGCAATTATGGCAACATATTCCGTGTCTGTGTAGTCCACACATGCCACAATATGCTCTCGCTGGATCAGTGCAATCCTTGCGAGTCCATTGCTTGAACTCCTCATTTTGCAGCCATGCATCTCGAAAATTTAGCTTATAAACTTTTGACATTTCAACCCAATCACAAAAGAGTGAGCAAAACTTTCAAGTTGTTCATATAATCGAACCGCTAAGTTAATACCAGAGACCCGATATCGCTGTGAACCATTATTAATCATTATTTGTGCAATCATTTGCAAAATTCTATAAAAAAAGGCAAAAATGATAAAGAAAAATAAAAACTTGCTGGTTTTGTAATAAAGTTGCTAAAATTGCTAAAGAAAAACTAAAAATTGCGAGATTTGTGGCTTATAGCATTTAAAGAAAAAATTTGCTCATTTTTTTAAAAGTTGCCAGATCTAGCAGCTAAATTGCCAAGCCGGCAGCTTTGCGATCCCCTCAGTCGAGAGTGCTATTGATACTGATCAAGAATATATGTATTCTATGGGGTCACGCCTCCTTTTGCCTGTAACATTCATTTCACAAATCCATTACACAAAGTATAAAAATGTAGAAAACTTGTGTATTATGGAAACGGAATATATGATGCTAAATTTGTCAAGCATTTATTTGAAATTGTTAGGATTGATTAGTAGGCTTTGGTTGAAAATTCATTTGGTTATGGAACTGGACATTTAACAACAACCTTTACAACTGGCAGCAGCAGTTTTTAATAGACTAAAAAGAAAATATAAATTAAAATTCAATAGACCTAACGCAAATCATGGAAGAAATGCAGAAACTGGCGCCAATTGGTTCAGAGCGTGCCGAAAGATTGGCCGCAATGAACAGTCTCAATATCAATTTCAAGCCCGACAAGGAAAATCAGAATGTGCCAAATCAATGGACACATGGACACATGCCGCAAATGGTAAGTCGACCTTTTGGTTTCTTTTTCGTTTGGCTGAAAAATGTATACAAATTTAAGCCAAAAATACAGCAATTACAAAAAGAAGTATCAAATAATTATTTATATATTTTTTTTACTTTGCATTTTAACATTTAATTTTTTTTCTTACCATTTTTGATATTAAACATTGAAATTGAATTTGAATATTAAAAGAATGAAATTAATTTTTTGTAACTTTAAAAATGTGGTTTGGTTCGGGTTGAGATTGCAGAGTACAAAATTTCAAAAGTTGAACTATCACATTATTAATTTATATATTTTTAATCAAAGTCTGAAATAGTTGCTCGATATTAGGGTGGTTCTTCGTAGGTGGGTTTATTTTAAAATTAAAAAAAGTTAATTCAATTAAATTAAACATTAAAATTATACATTTTCATTTCGGATTTTCGCCGTTCCGTTTTCAGAGAGGCAATTCCACTGTGACTGCCGAATTGGACTCCTGGCTGCGCTGGCAGCGGGAGCGACAATTTGAGCGGGAGCGTCAACAATTTGAGCCGTGGCGGTTCACGGAGGACTTGCTGGATGTCAAGCATCTGCCCAAGAGGACGACCTCGCTGCCGATTCCCATTTCGACGCAGTCGCAATTGTACGCACAGTTGCAGTCGCAGTCATTGGCTCAGTCATTGGCGAAGTCACAGTCGCAGTCGCAGTCGCAGTTGCCGCCGCCGTCGCAGTTGCAGTCGACGTTGGAGAAGCCGCCGCCATTGCAGTTGGAGCAGATGCAAAAGTTGACGGTGCAATTGTTGCACGCTCAGCAGCAGACACGGCGATTGGTGCAGTGCATCGATCAGATGTTGCCGTCGTTGCCGAATCGGCAACTCTTTCAACAGACGTTGCTGCAACTGCGTCAGCTGCACCTGTTGCTAAAGCGTCAATTGCATTGGCAGCTGCAACAGGATTTGGCCAGGAATCACATGCAGCAACAGCAGCAGCAGCAGCAATATCAGCATCAGCAGCAACAGGAGCAGCATCATCAACAGCAACAGCTGCCGCCCATAGGCATTCAAATGCAACAGCAACAACAACAACAGCCACAAAATATGCAGCAACAACTCCATATGCAACAGTTGCAACAACAGCTGCAGCAGTTGCCGATAGAGCAGCAACAACAGCTAGAACAGCAGCGACAACAAATGATGCAGCAACAGCAATACTCACAACAGCAGCAGCACATGCAACAACAGCAGCAGCGACAACAACAGTTGCAGCAGCAGCAGCGACAGCAACAGCAGCAATTGCAGCAGCTGCAGCAACAACAACAGCAGCAGCAACAGCAGCTACAGCAACAGCAGCAACAGAAAATGCAACAGCTGCAACACACTCAACATCAGCAACAGAAAATGCAGCTAGAGCAACAATTGCAGCAACAGCAACAATTTGAGCAGCAGCAGCAGCAACAGAAAATCCAGCAACAGCAGCAGCAACAATTGTCAACGCCACTGCAACAGCAAGAACTGCAGCAGTTGCAACAGTTGCATGAGCAACAAAAAATTGAACAGCTGCAACACTTGCAGCAGCAGCAGCAACAGCAACAGCAGCAACATCAGCAACAGCAGCAGCAGCAGCAGCAGCAACAGCAACAGCAGCAACAGCAGCAACAGCAGCAACAGCAGCAACAGCAGCAACATCAGCAACAGCAGCAACATCAGCAACACCAACAGCAGCAGCAGCAGCAACAGCAACAGCAGCAGCAGCAACAGCAACAGCAGCAGCAACAGCAACAGCAGCAACAGCAGCAACATCAGCAACACCAACAGCAGCAGCAACAATTGCCACATTGCGGTGGTCTTAATGCCAAGGCTCCAGTTTTTGTGCACAACGGCAACAGTGGAACCTCGCCTGCAATGACATCGGTCGGCAAGTTTCGCATTTGGTATATGACACAAAATCCGACTCCAAATCAAGTCAACTTGCAACAACTTAACGTGCAGCAGCCAATTAACAACAATCTCAACAATAATAATAATGTCCAAGACAATAGCAACAACAAAATGCTGCTCAAAAAGATTCCAATCTGGCCAATGAATGTGAATCAAAATCCCCTAACAACAATAACAACAACAACATCAGCAGCAATAGACACACCAAGAGCACCAACAATTCCTAGCGCAACAGCAACAACAATCAATAATAATAATAATATTTAACAACAATTGCATTCAGTACAACAAATTTACTAAAAGAATAACAGATTCAGATTGGAAGACATCGTAAATTAACAGAAACATCTACATTTTCCCAAGCAACAATACATTTAAATCTACACATCTTACCATTTCATCTACACATTTTACCAAATATCTATATATGAAAATTAAATAGAGAAAACGAGCACACTCTCATCACTGATCAATCAATAAAAGCTTTACATTGATCAATTCTCAGTCTATTCTTTTCTAGATCCAGTTGACAATTCTGATTTAATTATGAAGCTAAAATTTAAAGCAAATTAGCAAATTTGAATAGGTAATAATTACTTCCTGAAACGTAACTAGTACATTAAACCATAAATTGATTACAAAGTTGCGTTTTGGAACTTTGAAAAGAGCAATAGTCAGACCCTATCCGCGCTAGTGACGAAAGTAGCACGAAGTGTGCGAAAGCGACTAGCATATATACACAGGAAGAATGGAAAATTTGCTATGACTGTACGATCAGATCGAGTTATATATCGATCAAAAGGTATCAATTTAACTTACAAATGTGCATACTAAGACTTTGGAAACTTACCTTAAGTTAAGTGGGAGGGGAAAATTATTGGACCAAATGGGGCCTTTGGGGCTTCGCGTCGAATAACACCTCAATCATCAAAATCCGACTACTCGTTCAAAAGATAAATAATTTTGAAATTTTTAGTGGCCTTCCGAAAATGAAATGAAAAGTCAGTCTGTCTGTTTGTTTGGATCAAATCGTAGATTTAGCTTAAAAGTTTGAATGAGGACTTGTTCCCGATCAAAAATCTAGAAACGTTTGTTCTACGACTTTTTCGAAAAATAGCTTGTTTAGCGGGAAATCGCTAAAACCCGCTAAAATTAGTGTCCCCATAGTGTCCAAACTATAGAAGCTACAGATATGATCTATATGTCTTTGGAAAGGTACATTGGGCTCTTAAGCATACCTTCAGCTTTTTTTCTAAAGTACACAGGTAAAAAGCTACAGGTGAAATAAGGTAATTTTTTCCACATTTTGGCGGTTTTTGAGAAAACGCCGCTAACGATTTTTTTTAATTTTGAATATGTTTGAGCTTTTAAAATTTCCCGTTTTTTGATACATCATGCATAAATTTTCGTTGATTGGTTTGGAAGATATAACCTATTAACTGAATATATACGTTTAACTTTGAATGGGAATAGGACAGCAGCAACAAAGTGTCATAGCAGCCAGAGCTTGAGAGTGCTGATCGATTTTGCGCTTGGCATTTTGGCATGTGTGTTAGCAGAGAGAAACAGTGTTGCCAGACAGTTTGCTTTTGCTTGTACAAACAATAAACACCGATTGACAAAGTTACACTGTCAAAAAATATTGCAATTGTCAAAATGTCCGATGTCTTATTAAAAAACTTGTGATATCTTATAAAAAAACCTCTTTACGAGGTAAAAGTCTAGTGACGAAAACATTTTCATGCCCCAAAATTTCTAATATCCAATTTTGTGAAAAAAAATGTTAAATTTTACACATAAATTATTAAAAAATTTTTTTTTCACTGGGCACATTGCGCTAAATTTTTCATACCTAATAAATAGTACTTTTTTGCGCAGTGCCAGTGACAAAATTTTTTTTTAATAATTCATGTGTAAAATGTAATATTTTTCGTCAGGGCGCGATCGGATAATAAACAGAGAAGATTTTTAACAACTAAATTCTCCTTTATTTGCCCTACCTAAACAGCAACAATAACAGCTACAACAATCACAATTAGATAATAATTACATTTGACTAACAGTTCACATTGGGCCAGAATCCCTTTTTTTTTTTTGGCATAAAGTCTAATTGTAAAGCTAGAGACTTGAAACTTTGCATGAACTTTAGTTAGAATAATTTAGAATTTATATTTTTTTTTTTTCTGGATTTGGACCACGCCTCCATCTCCCCCTCCCCATTCGACTATGAGAAATATGTGTAAAATATTTTTATAAAATCCTTATGTAAAGATGGGGACTTGAAATTTGGCATGAATCTTAGTTAGACTGAAGTCGAATTTATAATTTTTTTTATTTTTGGTTGGACCTTGTCTTCACCCCCTCTCTTTTTTCCTACTCATTGAAAAAGTAAAAAAAAAATATAAACTTAAATATACAGGAAAATATTTCATTCTTTGCATGTTTACTAATCAGGCAAAAGTAGAATTTACAATTTTTTTAGTTTTTTAATTTGACTATCTGACAACGGAAAAAGTCAGATTTTCTAGCAAAAATGCCCGGTTTCAACATGTGTTTTTAAAGAGAATGGGCAAAATTGGGCAAAAAGTGTTAATGACAAATTCAAAATCACAGTAAAGATTTAACATTTGCATAATTACTTTTTGGCAGAAAGTGGCAGAAATTAGGTTTTTACTCCACGGTACACGAGCGCTTCGGTAAGTTTTCTTCTAAAATAAGACATAACATAGACAATCCACAACTACAACATTGAACACATTTTTCGAATAACTTAACACTAATTATATTTGGCATATGTTGACCTTTATTTTCCATATTTTCAACAAAGATTTGGATAAATGGTCTTTTCACAGCAGAAGCGCAAAGTTGAGTAAAAGCTTCCAGCCAATTTCGGCTGGAAGTCACCTGACAAAACATCTGACTTTGCTAGATCGCAAAAAATACAACGTAGCCACATAAAATTTTTTTTCATTGATTCGATATACCTCATGTATGCCCTTTTTAAATATTAAGTCAAATTCAAGATATATTTGAAAAAAATGTTCGACTTTATGCCAAAAAAAAGGGATTCTGGCCCAATGTGCAGTCCAGTACCAATGAAATCTAACATATTCTTTGGACAAAGTGTCCGCGGCGCAATGTGTTGAGCGTCGGATTTTTTTTTTAATTTTCAGTTGTGTCGTGGGGTCCCGGTTTCGAATGCCAGCTCGAACATACTTTTTTTTTGCTTTAATATTACTTATAAATGTTATACTGATATTTTATAGTAGTAATGTAATATATCAATTCAATGTTAGCATAATTTATTTTCTTGATTCAATTAATTCGTCAGCAGATGATTAGCAAAAGGTTTTTTTTTTAATATTATTCAATATTAAAAGGGTATTGGCAAAAATCGTAACTGCAAAACAATGAAACGCGGTAGTCTTAACATTTCTGGCTAGGGGTCTAAGACTTAGAGGTGGAGAACTATCGATAGCACTATCGACAAAATCGATGGTTGGGCGCTATCGAGCTACCATTGATAGCAGCCACCCACTTTCGATAGTTCCCGAAATACTATCGATAGTTTAACCCTCTAACACCCAAGCGTGTCTCAAGACACTTATCCGTTAAATCACAATAACTTAAAAAGTAATCCGTATTTTAACATGAAAATATTTTTAAACTATTGGTAATAAACAGAGCTTGACATTTGCAACAAGTTTTAAAGCTTTCGGCAGCTTTTAATAGTGGTTTTATTTTGACTTGGACATGCCATGTGATTTTTCAGTTTTTCTCACTCGAAAAATCTCGGGAGGGTCAATTTCAATCTTTTCTTATGCTGCACACACAACAAAATCTGTTGAATTGGAGTTACATATTAAAAGATAATTGACAAATTTAAAATGTAAAAATAATTCCAGCCGACTTTTTTCACTGATAGCCCCAAAAAAACCTTGAGCCACTTTTAACATTTTGTCATCTTACAGGTAAACGAAGGCTTGTACACCTTTTTTGAGTTCATTTTTGAATTCAGAGGCCCAAGTTCATCTTAGAAAATATTGTTCGACTTCTGTTTCTTCATTATTTTCAAAGATATCCTTAGAGGGTTAAAAGAGAGATTTTTGAAAATTTCTTTTTACAGTCACTCTTAGAATTGTTTGAAGAATATTTTTGCATCAAAACAAAGTTCAAAAAGTAGATGTTTACAAAAATTCGAAAATTTCAATGGGTACTTAATGGGTTAAGGAAAGTTTTGCAAATACACATAAAATATTTTCTTATGTAAAGTCAAAAGATTCAGTTTTTTTCAGTGTGTAAAGTGCTTCTTAACAAACTGTATGCATTTTTTTATTTTATTTATTGTATTTATTTTAAATTAATTCATTTCGTGCGTTTATCACTGAGGACGCCAGTCCGCGCTAGTGATACTAGATATACTTATGTATCTAGGCATTGCAAACCACAATATTCACTGGACCAGAGTACATTATACCACATCATACTTGACAATAACATGCCAGACTGGGAATTGGAGGGAAAGTCATTTGAGCATTCAGTAAGAGGTCTATTATGCGTTCTAGTATTAATTCTTATCGGCATAGAAACGCACATAGACGTCTAAATTGCTTTGGTAAGTGATCAAAAAATGAAGTGAAAATAAATAATAGTCGATAATAAAGAGGCAAGGCAAACAGGAGGACCGGCAATTTAAAGGACAGGCCAACAAACTGCTGACAGACGACGAATTTCAACCCAAAAGAAGGCAAGCTGTCGGGTACGAGTACATATAGAAAGGCAGTTAAGCCGAAACAGAGCACAACAAAATGCGAATGAGAAACTTAAGCAAAAATCAAACCCGAAACTAAACTAAAATGTTGCCTTACTGAGCCCAAGTGAACCAAAAGCAACCAAACCAAATTCTTCCAAATGAACAAACGCAAACATAAAAAGCCAAACCGTGCGTGGCGCCTTTCAGTTGCCCATTTTTTGGCCATTTGGCCAACTGGCCAGATTCCCAAGCTTGTCAGTTTGTCAGCCAGAGTCAGAAAGAGAGACAGATAAATGTACATGTCTATATATATATATATATAGAGGGAGAGAGAGAGAGGGAGAGAGAGAGTGAGTTTGTCGAGCTCGCAGAGAGTACTCGTTGAGGGCAAACATTGGCTTTAAAACGGCCACCAAACTGTGTCCCGGCATAACCTAAATACATACTCGTTGTAAAAAGCGAAAGCACCAACAAAAAGTTAAATTCACTTCGTTAAACAAAGAACTGATAGAAAGAAGCACAGCTTTAAATGTCAAACATATGCTCGACTAGCTGCTACCCTCTAAAAAGAGTTAGTACTTTAATTTAACAGAACCTTTTTCAAAGGCATCTTCTATATCAACTGGGTTATTCAATAAGAAAATTCCTTTAAAAATATGTAATAAAAATGTAAATTTGGCCAAAAAATAGCTTTAATTCTGACTAATTTTTTAGTATATTTCTTGACCGAACCGGATCTGAAAATCGTCCTTAAAGGAAAATTAGTATTTTGGTTCTGTGAAATTGTGAAAGTCCTGGTAATAACAAGAGTTTTGTTACCAAGCTAATCAGGATCGGACCATAAACATCCAAGATATAAAATTTAAAAAAATTTCAATAGATTACGAATATGGGTTATCATTTTTTGTGAACAATTTTGATGCACCCTAATGTACATACATATGTATTTATCATAGACACGATCTGTTAGATCCCGGATATATGAAAATCATTAACTTAGACTGATGTTTGCTATACCCCTTGCTTTACAGGGTATACATAAAAAAATGTGACAGTTTGTCGGCGCTCCTGGCTGCGTAATTTGCATTTTTATTATATTAGAAGTCGCTTAAAGTCAATACACACAAAAGAAGACACTTGCCCGCCAGAATTGTCTCGACTATTGAAATTGACAATACACTGCCACACTGTGACTTATGTGAACAGAGAGAAAAAAAGGCAAAGAAAGCAAAAGAAAAGGGGCACAAAATGAAATATCAAGTATGCGCCAAGTGGACCAAACGTTGGTGCCAAACAACAACTACGAAAACAACAACAAAAGGGATAGATTAAAATTGAAATTTCCAAAGAACACGAAAAACAACAACAACAAAAAGCTAAAGAAAAAGAATAAACCGAAGCAGAATAAGAAGGAACAGAAAAAGTAGAGGAGCAAGAAAAAAGGGTTTTTGCTCATTTCATTTAAAAGTAATTTAAAATGATATAAGTAGATTTCAGTTGACAGTCCTGTGATTTATTGCAACGAAACGGCTTAAATTGTTGCAGGTCGGACATATTGATTTAGGCCCAATAACAACGAAAATAACAATTTAGCTAATAAGCTGCTGACTTCATTTAAGTTTTATTTCAATGAAATGGTAAGTAAAAATAAAGATTCATTCCTCAATAATATATTTTTTTTTTATTGAAATTCCACAAGAGCTTAAAGTATATTTCTGAGATTACAGACTTTTAATAGATAATGTAGGAGTATTAAACTACAACTTCCTTGCTTTTTAAGCGTTTATATATTTAAAATAATTTAAGTTGCATCATTTACAGATTTCAACTTGATTTTAAGTATTTTTTCAAGCGTCCATAGCTTCTAATAGAAAAAGGTAAGTGTATTTTCAATTGTCTGCTAGATTTGTGCGAATATATATTTTTATTCGACACGCTTTGAATTAATTCAATAATTTTATGAAAATTACTTGAATTTAGTTGACATTTAACAAACTTTCAGAGCAACGAGCTAAACTTCAACTTGAATCCATTTAAAACCATTTCAAAAGCTTTATTTAAACTTGCGAGTTTTTGTTGTGTGTGTGTATGTGTGAATACTGTTATATTTAAAGTACTTGTACCTCAATTTCAGTACGGAACTTGTCCTAAGGCAAAAGCGCAGCTGGCCCCGCCTCAACGCAATTTGCATAAACTAATACAAAATTCCATTTGGCCATTTGCCCTAACGATGATCATTTAAGATATGCCACAATACACACACTCACTCACATTCACACACATACACACTCACACACAACTGCACCTTATTACAGTGTACTTTGTCAAATGAAACAAAATGCGAAATAACGACAATAAAATGCGATTGGCAAACTTTGCAACTGAAAAGCTTACGGAAAAGTTGGGAAATGCGGCAAACAAGCGAATCAAATATAAGAATGTACTTAGAAGTATATTCCGTGTTGAAATTGAGAGAGTTGAATATAGTGTGTATATATTATATAAACAGTAATGCACATAGTTCGTCTGCCGGAGTTATGCAGAGTTCCAAGCACCACTGTGCAAGTTATTGGGATAGGCAACAAAGTAAAAGTTTTACAACTATCTGATAAATAGGCATCTCGTAGCTAACTTCACATTTTATTTAAATCTTTCAAAACTTAAATCAATTTTTTCATGTTAATTTTAATGATGGCATTAAATTAAATATCGGTTAAAGTTAAAATGACTAGAATGAATAATGAAATATTATTACTGTTGGCGTTGCCACCTGATTTTAATGCTGCTCTTTCTGAGTAAACTGTGTCCTAAGCTGCGTTGCCACCTGGAATTACTAAAACCGCTATTTACTGTTATCCTTAGAAGCGTTGCCACCTTATCGCAATATTTCTTTCAAGACT
Organism: Drosophila limbata; assembly: GCA_963924055.1. NCBI lineage: Eukaryota > Metazoa > Arthropoda > Insecta > Diptera > Drosophilidae > Drosophila > Drosophila limbata. Next base: position 8,319,161 of record OZ001351.1, on the reverse strand, counting down.
TAAGATGTGTTAATTCGTATTTCGTACAAATACTTTTGAAGCATGATTGCAATTTTCGAGCTTGAAAATTTTTCCTTTAACAGCGTTGTATTTCCCAGTTAATAACAAGAGTAATTCATACCTTAATTATTGCTAAAAAGAGCTGCCGTCTGACCGCTATTAAATAACTTCGACTTTTTATTGGCGTTGCCACCTGAATACTAAGAAAACATTTAACTTTATTTTATTTTTTATTGCTCATTACAATTTAAATAAAATGTTAGCTCTTCTAGGATTTTTATCCATTTGTTATTTTCTCAAGATTTTCGCCTCAAAGAGCAATGGTTCTACAGTCAAAAAGTTTTAATATATCTCTCTGTCACTTCGTTCTTCTTTTTACACTCTCGCAACCAGGATGGTTTTCAGCTACCATTTTCGGGGGGAAGTGTGAACGGAGTGTTGCATACTTTTGTGCGCTTTTCTCGTTAAAGTCGCGTCTCACTAATTATGCAAAAACGTCGACTTTCCACAAACGGCGTCCGCATTTGATGAGATTTCATTTCGTGTGAGTTTCCCGCTGAATTCGCACTTCATTCAAAAGCAACAGCAAGAAACTTGGCTTAAATTTTTATTTTAGTTTTAGTTATTTCTTATACCTTTTCAAAAGCAGCCACAAATACATAAATTTTTTAAAATTTTAGCAATTTATATACTGAAAAGTCGTGCTTAACAGACTGTTTTAATTTCTTTAAAACATATTTGTATATTTTGCGAAATATTTGCCTTTAAATTGGCTTTTATTAGTGTTGTAAATCCAAACAGTGAATCGAGTTTAGTATCTAAATGCAAAAACGACAAAAGTACATCGAAAAAAAATAAAAATAGAAATAAATAAAACGTATTTGTAAACACAAAATACATGCGTAACTTTTGACTCGTAAAATTGCTATATCAATTGTTAGACCAGCTTCAAACTTTCAAAACTTTGCCAAAACTGATCCGATTTTTAGGCGCAATGTCATTTTGATCACGGTTCGGCCTTTAAATTTATTCTGCATTCAAATTTAATCCATGAGCCAGGTTATACATTCAATCGTAAGTCGTTATCAATTGTTTTTAAATTGGCATGTCGTTTGACTGTTTTTTAAATTTGAACTACGCGAGAGTTATTGAAGAAGAAGTTGTCAGAAGTCAGAATACTTGTAATATTTCGTGTATTTAAAGTATTTATAATGCGCATTTATTCATTTTAAATCAAATTGTTGTTTCAAACAGCGAAAAGTAAATGAAGGGCAAATAGTTGAGCTAACTTTGAGTGCGGAGAAGTTGAGAGAAAAGTATTTTTGCTTTTGGCGATTTGTTGCTCGAAAAATGTCTTAATTTTGCAGCAATTTGGCATTCACACGACGGACTGCGGACTAGGCCATCTCCATCTCCTGCTCCAAACGCGATTTCATCGTCCTCGTCATCCACTTTGGAGCTGGTCACGCTTGACAAACTTTACATAATTGCATGGGCCCAAAACAAAAGCAATTTGCATAGCTTATAAACGGGTTACGAGTTACAGCGCGTTTACTTCCTCTCTCTTTCAATCTCTCTCTGGGTGTGTGTGCGACGATTATTGTATAAACACTCCTTTGAGTGCTTTTGCCAACAACAATTAAATCAGTTAAAATTGCTGTTGTCATTTTGGGCCAGAAGGCGCGCAGCGAATTAGATGTCAACACGCAAAAATAATAATATTAATAATCGCAAAGTGGAGGTTCAGACTACATACCCTATAACTTCTACGTTTATCAACCGATTTTCAGAATATATCCATATACATCTCTAGTCAAAAGTATTTACACAACAGTTAAAGTAATAACTACTCATAATTTGAACTTACTTCATGTTAATTTTGGTATCAATGGAAAGGTCATTTAAATTCCTTTTGAATAATACAAAAATTTCCTTAACCCATTAGGTATACATTGAAAATTTCGAATTTTTGTAAAAGTCTTCTGTTTTGACTTTTTTTCCTCGGCCTCAAACAAAAAATGTTTTGATGCAAAAAGTTTTTTTTAAAGAATTCTAATAGTAACTTCGCTAGTATTTTTTTTTTTTTCATTTTTTGAAAACTGCTCAAAAGAAATGTAGAAATTAATCGTGGTCTTCCCTTAATAATGTAAAAGTGTAAGTAGTCTAGCAAACGAAAATTTTCCATTAAGTCTCATTTTTAAAAAGGTACTTGAAGTGAGTCCAGCGGAGTCCATCGCTGAAATATATTGTGTGTTGTAGAGTATTAAATTCTTCTTCAAATTATTATTATTAAAAAACCCACTTTTACCCACTTTCCGTGAAGTTTAATTTTTTAGCACCTAACCTCACGATTTCAAATGCCGATTTGTTCGCGTGCCGTATGGGGAATTTGACTTGTTTTTGTTGGCATTAATTAATAGCTCGTAAACTACTCAAGATATTTTGATGCGGTTTTTTTCTAGTGTTATATGTACATAATACTAGAAGTATTTTGGATAAGTGGGCGTGTCATCACCCCCGCTCTAAATTTTTTTTTTAATTTGATGCTTATTGCCATTTAAGAAAGCTAACAATTTTTTATATCTAACAAGTACGTTTTCTTTACATTGATAATAATATAAAAGGTCAAAACTTGTAATTTGCAATAGAAAACATAAACTTAATTGTTACTGATAAAAATAAAAAAGAAATGAAAAATTGGGGGTGGTGACATGTTTTTTTTTTTTAAATGTTATATAGTATACATTTATTAAACCGGACAACTAAAGAACATCCTTTCAATACAAACTGTTTATCTGGTATTTTTGATCGAATTAAATGTCAACACGCAGAAATAAAGTGGAGGTTTAGAACGCTTACTCTATTACTTCTAAGTTTATCACTTTGACAACATGATTGAATTGAATGCTTGATTGTACCGAAACTATCCGTTAAACATAAATCGGTTACTAATCGTCTAATAATGCGGTTTGAATAATTTCGGTTTTTAGGTTTCGGTTAAGATTTCACACGCGGTTACAAATTATGATCTGTTAATACCGGTTAATAGCGGGTAACGGTTGCGGTTTCAGTTTCGGCTAAGTTTATAATCCCTGATACAAATTGTTTAACTGGATTTTTGACTTAAAAGTTTCAAGTTTCTGACTCACCTCACGCAGCTCAGCATCCTCGGCAATCAGGTCGATTTTATTGCCAACAACCACAATTGGAACCGCTGTGGTTGCCTTCGTCTCGTGGATTTGATCTCGTATGGCGCGAACCTCTTCAAATGTGGTTGCGTCGGTGACATCGTAGACCAATATAAATGCATCTGCCGATGATATGGATAATGCGCGCATTGCTGGAAACTGTCAGCGGATACATGAAAAAAAATAGATAGAAAGTGTGAGTGAGTGAGTGAGTGATAGAGACAGAGAGAGGGAGTGTATAAGCGAGTGAGCAAAAGTGTTGAACAAGCGGCTTAAATTACAAATACAATTCAATGTAAATTTACATATTATTATTGTATTTGCATAAACCCAACACACCTACACACACACACACACACACACACACACATACACCCACTCACACTCTCGCATTTTAATAATGACAGATAATAATGTAAATTTTGTTGGAACATTTTGACGCACTTTCAGGCATTTGCAAGCCCGCAACTTGCCTCAATTCTTGTCAAGTCGCGAATTGCGCAATTTCCAAATAAAATGGAAAATTTTTAACATTCAGTCGCTGTTGTTGTGTGCGTGTGTGTATATTTTCTAAGCATTTTTATTGCATTATTATACAGGGGAAGAAGAACAAGGCCAGGCATATCTTAGCTTTGTATTCGAAATGAGACTCAACAATAAATTTGAGCCACATATTGCAGAATTTTTTATAATCTAACAATCTGAAAATTTTAGTCTTTGAAAAAATAAATGTGTATTTAAATAAACTCTGTAAGTTACGAGTATTTCAAATTGATTGTAATCATTGTTGAAGGTCAATAAGTCTCAATACGTCTTAGAAAAAAAAAACAAAATAGACTCAATAATATTGTTTAATTAATTTCAACAGCATTCTTTTTAATGACCATTTAATAACAGTTCAAAACCAATTAGCAACTACTGAAAGCCAATTTAAGATGGTACCAAAATAAACTCTGTAATACCTCAAAATCGTTGAAAATTTTTTTATTATACCCTGAGGGAGGCTATATTAAGTTTGCGCAAAGTATGTAACAGGGAGAAGGAAGCATCTCCGACCCTATAAAGTTTATATATTCTTGATCAGCATCAACAGCCGAGTCGATCTAGCCATGTCCGTCTGTCAATCTGTCCGTCTGTCCGTATAAGCGAAAGGATCTCAGAGATGGTAAGAGCTAGAATCACCAAATTTGGAATGAAGACTCCTTATTATGTCAGGCGATACCAGTTTATGTTAAAATTTTGCCACACCCACTGTGGGGGGCGTAATTCATCGAAAACTTATAACACCTTTAATTTAGGGTTTTTAGTTAAAATTTTCAATTTTTTTTCACCAACGGGTGAAGCTCAGAGACCAATCACCAACTTTCAACATGATTGGGCCATAAATAGTGAAGATATTAAACTATAAAGATTGGCAGCTTCATATGTATACAAATCGAATTAATGTTCAATTAATTCATTTACTCTGCCAGAATGTACATCGAGAATGTAAATCGAATTTGCCAGCATTAGTCTAAGTGGCGGAGTGGTCCAAGTGATAGGTGCTAGGCACGCGAAACAGGAGATCGCGGTTCGAATCACGGTTCGGTCGATGAATTTTTTTCGTTTTAAAAAATATTTTTACTCTTAATAAATTTTTAAAATTTAAAGGCAAAGTACAAATTGGTTAAAATCACTAATTTATATTATCAGGGGTGCCACAGAAATCGCTTTCGCTTGAATTTCATTTAAATTTCATACAAATTTAAGTGAAATTGAAGCGAAAGCGATGTCTGCGGCACCCCTGTATATTATTTTATATTGAATTGCATGGGCTTCAAATCTTCGGCGTGCCGAGGCCTAGGCTCAGGGTATATTACTGTCGATTGCACTCGACTGTTCCGCTTGTTTTTAAATTAATGTCAACAGCATTCTTTTTAATGACCATTTAATAACAGTTCAAAACCAATTAGCAACTACTGAAAGCCAAATTAGGATGGTTTATTTTTTTAGAAATAAAAACCGTTTTTTAAAGCAGAATATAAGCAGTTAATGGAAAACTACCAACGCACTCAGAAGTCATTACAAAAACTTCTACACTAAACACAACTAATTTTTATCATCAATTTTAAGAAAATTTAAAAACAAGTTCTTCCATTCAAAGACTTATATTCTTCTTCTGAACTAAACAATGCTCATTTTTGACCTTAAATTTAGGAAAATATAAGAACAAGTTATTCTGTTCAAAGTTACATAGTTGTAGAATTCACAAGAGTATCTGTTTAAATTTTATTAAAACTCCAAAATGAGGTCTTTTTAAACTGTTATGCAAAACTGTATACTGTTTGACTTGGTTTAATTAAACATTTTTGTCAAATCCGCACTCAAAGCTCTAACATAGACCATGTTATGAAAATGGCTATGGGTACGGTTAATAGTAGGGTTACTACTAAAGGCACGTGAAAGGTCGTGGTTCAAAAACTGGGGCCACTAATTCTAGTGCTATTTTGAGTGCTCCTTCATATATATGTGTGTGTGTGTCCCACATTTGTGACACTTTCTGAGCTTGGCATGAACCAAACTCATCTCAACTGAATGTCACACACACTAATTGTGAGTTATGTTTTAAATTTTTTAGTAGCCTCGATCCCGCGCCCGAACAATGCAGGGCAATGTGTCTGCTGGGAGATAGGACGCATTTTTTATACAAAACTCAATTAACAAAATTTCAACAGCACAAAAACACACAAGGGAAACCAAAAATGCAGCCATATATAGAGTATAACGAGGATTAAACACACTAATCACCAAATTGTGTTCGAATTTAAAGTCCTCTATATAACGAATCTCGACTGTTGAGTTAGATGAGCGGTTGTTAAGTCTGTCAAACAGAATGCAAAGTGCTCGTAATCAAATTGAACGTTCACAACGTTTACATAAGTTTGGTAAGTGAGAGTGCTTGACTCGGAGGTACCCTGTATTCTATGCAGTTGGTTAGTTACTTTTGTGGAGTAACTTTTTCGGTAACCAATGTCTTTAAATGTTGAGTGTACGAAAAATTATTTGCCTATGAGTTTTCTGATTTGCAAGCCGTTACATTTTTTTTTTTATAAACAAATAATATTTATCATTTCCTGTATCTAAAATATAATTTAAAATTTGACAGTAATTTCTATACATTTTACGTCAAAATATATTTTCAATAGTTATCAAACACCTTATTTAGTCATTGTAAAAAAGGGCCTAAGTGTTAAATAAATAAATAAATTCTTAGACTATTATTCTTTGCTCTAAAAAACAAGTGGAGGGCCAGAAATTATTAAAGGAGTAGGAAAATATTTTGATCTTCATTTTTGTATTCCTTTTTTTTGTTGGAATAAAATATTTTTTAGATGCATATTCTTGATTTTAGAAAACGAAAGATTCAATCAGAGAGCCCATAGTTTTATTTTTATTGGCCAAGTTTGCGATAAATTCTGTCTGACATAGTTGATAAACATATAGTAAATTTACGGAGCAACTAACAAATAGTAAATGAATCGAATTAGCGAAGCAGACAGTCCAAATCAGGCAGCAGAAATACAGAAAGGGCGTTTGCCAAGACTTCAGGATTGAGGTAAAAGGTGCTTTCAGAAGGGTGCTGCTGGTGATAGTAACTGGTAACTGGGTGTCTGACTGTCTGGTTGCGTTGTCTTTGTTGTCCACGTGACGGGAACTCGTTTGTCCGTTGCCTGTTGTCAGGCTTAAAGACCGCAACATTTTTGGGCCAGGATCTGACGTCTGACACTGTTTGCTTTCATCCAACACTAATGGCTTTCCAAATCATGAGCTTTGCAGCTGGTTTCAAATTGAATGCACAGGTTTGGGTCCCTAGCACCCTGTGGACCATACAAATGTCCATAGCACCCAACAAAGCCACAGCGCCAACAGAGCCTTATATCCCGCAGAGTCATCCAAGCGCTTTCTGGCGAGTGCCTCATGTCTGGTTGCAGTTTAATTCCATTCTCTTGTTGCCACGGGGCTAGTTAATAAATGGAAAAAAGGCAGCCATCGAAATGTGATAGCTATGGAAACTGGTAACTGGTAAATGGAAAATCCAAATGAAAATATTGAAAAGAGCTCTCGCTCGCCATACAAAGCCCCCCAAACACAATAGGCAGAATATACACACAATAAAAGAAAAGCACAAATAAATGAGAAATACTCGGAACAGCAGGACACCCACATGTGGTGCACACACAGGTGAACTGCACAATGCCACATGCAACACATAACATGCAACACATAACACGGAACACGGAACACGGCCAGCATCGCTGACCTTGCACCTGACCAGTTAAGCACATTGAACGCATATCTCTCAGGCCCGGCCATGGATTCAATGGAACAATAATTCGATTTTTTCTAGAATTGCACTTTTAGTCTGGCCTAAGCGCTCTTTGGTATTTTGACTCAGCGGGAACTGCGTACTGAACAAAACTATTCCATGACTATCGATATCAGAAAATCTTACGGCATTCAACAATTGTCAATGGGGGAAATTTCCGGCTCTGGTTCTGATTTCAAGTTAACCAACTAAAGTTTCCTAATATATTCTAAAATTTGTTAATTTTTTAAGTCGTTCTTGAAATTTGATAAATGCTTAAGAAAATAATGCTTTAATTTTCAATTGTCATTTTCTGTTATTATACCCGTTACATAAAAAATAAGTGAAAGGGGATATTGTATTCGTGGCAATGTATGTAACAGGGAGAACGAAGCATCTCCGACCCTTTAAAGTATATATATTCTTGATCAGCATTAATAGCCGAGTCGATATATCCATGTCCGTCTGTCAGTCTGTCCGTCCGGGTGAGCGCCTAGATCTCAGAGACTATAAGAGCTAGAGCAACCAAATTTGGCACACGGACTTCTATAAACCACGCCCCTTCCGCCTCCGTAAATCGTGCAAAGCTACCACACGCACATTTTTCAAGATATAAGGATTTTTTTTACTAATTACCGTTAGCTACTGCTATTACCTATCATCCTACTAAATCGTAACAAGATCGGACAAATAGAAAGGTGGTAATGGCTTTTTTTGACTTTAAATAACGAAATTTCTTTTATTTGGTAAGTGTGGAATCCGTGCATACAAATTAGCAACATAACCAACACAGATTTAGTATAAATAAAATAAGGACCAAACCTCTTGCGTAAGGTAATGGCTGATTTAAGCTTTTTAGCAATGTAAGTGCCTAAAAGCATGCAATAAAAATATTTTAAATTTATTAAAGTATGTAACGGGTATCCCATAGTCGGGAACATACATAACTAACATAGACTAAGCTTATGGACCTAATGAAAAATAATACACCTCTTAAAATCTTTTAAAGTCAGATACCATCGCAGTCTATCAGAGTCGGTACACGTGTATCTTGTATCTTGTATCTTAACATATGAATATGCCTCGAGCACAATATAGTTTCGTACAAAGGCCGACAGTTCAGGTGAATCGATATTTACATTTAGCCGAATTTCGGCACAGCGCTATTAAAAAAAAGAAAAAGGAATACAGAAAGAACTCAAAAGAGCCTCGGAGCATTCTCATGTCATAATTCCAATGTGTACATTTCGCATTCGTGCTCTGTGTCTGTTTCCTGCGAAACTGTTTGCCAGCAGCAAAAGGCAACAACTCAAAACAGGAGCAGATATTGCCATACTCTATAAACATAAATATATTAAAACGTGTAGTCGTAATCTGTATAAAAGTTTGCGATTCTGTGCAGTGCAGTATCGACAACACTGTCATCGATTGTTTTCATTACTTTTGACATTTAATTGTACAACATTGTCACAATTTGCTACGGTATGAATAATCGGTTAAATTTAATCGTTCAATAACTATCCATATTTTCTGACATTTTACTACTGGTCGACAATAATTTGTTGATTATTATCGATACTCTTTAATAAAATTGTTTATCGAAAACATATATAAGCTGTTGTTATCGATTTCTCTCATTAATTTTGATATCGATATTTAGTGTACATTCACATATTTTCTATGCTATTCATTTTTCGATAATTTATTTTATTCATTTTATTTTTATTTATTTTTTTAAGTTAATTTGCTTGCATTTTTTTAACTTCATTTATTTCAAATGTATCGATAAGTTTACATTAGTTTTAGTTACAAGATTTTGACTATGATATAGTAGAGCTGGGATAAAATCGATTCTCAGTGCATCGATTTTTTCGATCTTTTAGAAAAATAAATCGATTAAATCGAAAATTTTTTTTTTTTTTTTTTTTAATTTATGAAGATCAATTCATGGAGATCATATACTTATACATGTAAAATGCAAACTAAAAATACATTTCAATAATATAACTAAGTACAAGTTATAAGTTTAAGAACATAAATAACAAAAGAATTTGTTCTCATAACATAAAAAGCGAACAAAAATTACGTTTTCAGAACATAAAAAAAAAGAAATGATTACATATCCAAAAGTCACTCGTTCTTGCTTGCAAACAGAAGCTTGTTTACAGTTTTTGGTTTTAGAGCGGCGCGTCTATCTGTTACAATGCATCCAGCCCTACTAAACACTCGTTCTGATTCGGTGGAGCATGCTGGAATGCACAGATAGCGTAGGGCGTAAATAGATCTATTTAATCAGTTAAAAGCACAATTTTTTATTAAATTACCCTTATTCGCACGCTTTGTTCCTCTCCTTATTCACATTGATGGAATTTAGCTGATGAATGCTTCACGATACATCGATTCTACCAAAACAGAATCGATGTTTGAACGAAAAAAAGGAATCGATTAAATCGATTCTATTATCGATTTTATCCCAGCTCTATGATATAGGGTAGCTGATAGTCGATCACATATTTCTTTGCACTGTACTTTTTTTATTTTTATTTTACTTATTGTTTTTGTTGTTGCTGGAACAGCGGCCATTGTTATTACTCCATCTTATTGTAAATAACTTGATGAAGATGGGCCGGAGGATATGCACTACTGGAGCAGCAGCTGCTGCTGTTGCTGGGAATGTGGCAGCTAAAGAGGCAAGGGGCAGCAAAAGGGATGGGGAGGGAGGGCAGGTGTTAGGGTGTGGCAGTGGCGGTGGCGGTGGCGGTGGCAGCATCAGCTCATGTGGCAAGCTGCCGATGATTTGACCCATTTTCATGCACACTCAGAGACAGGCAGGTACACTCAGGAAAATGCACAATGCTCTTGGTCTGGAATTTCTTAAGGTCAATTCAGTCTTGTATTTTCTTACTTTAAGAGCGACACGTTCCTAAAAGAGGAAATGATCGTTTAACAATCAGCACTAAGACCGAAAATTCTAAATTAAGAAAAGTGTGAAGAATTAAATTAAGAAGACTGTTCTGCTCTTAAATGTAAACACGCTTAATCCTGGTCAAAAAAGTTCTTTACATAAGTTTGGAGCCCAACTCAAAAACAAGTTATTGAAATCTTAATCAAGCTCCATAATTTTTATATGTTTTTAGAATTCTCAAATAGGCACTGAGAAAACAAAACAATATTTATAAGAAGGTAATATCTGTAGTCAAGTTTACAATAACTACGCTGATGATTTCGACCATTTTTTTAGTAGCTTTAAATAATACGAAAATAAATTATGTGAGTTTCGAAACTTTATAGAAGAACTATGTGTTCTTTAATTTAGGTCATATTGCAGTTAATTTAGGCCAATACGGTATTGTATTGAACACACAAAAAATACGAAAAAAACAATACTGAACATTTGTTCACCGAAAATTCTTGATTCAAGTCCGACCGCACTTGGTTTTTCTCTCAGTGTAGCTGCCAAAAGCTGCTCATGTTGCATGCTACACGCTCTCATACTCGTAGCGCTGCGGTTTCCGCTCGTTAGACACTCACACAGCTGAGACTGAAGCTGAAGCTGAAGCGGAGACTGAGAGTGAGAATGTGGCAAGATGGCAAGACCACATGTATTACTGAGTGGAATTAAGCTGAGCTGTTCCTGTTGCTGCCTCATTTCTAACAACCTTCACCTACTCTCTCTCTCTCTCTCTCTCTCTCTCTCTCTTTCTTTCTCCCACTGTCTCTTTCTGCATATGTTGCCGCTTGATTTCTCAATGGATTCGAAATTGTTGGCACTTGTCGTACTGATTGTGTGCGGCACTTTTATTTTTTTGGCTTTTTTATTTTGGGAGGAAACTCACTGCGTTTTTTCGCTGGCAGCTCTCCAATTGGATTAAGAACAACATCAGCAACAGAAACCACAGCAACAACAACAACAAAAACATCACTTGTTGCAACCGTCGCTAGATTTGATTGTGTTGAAGTTGCCCATTGGCTTAACTCGTTTATTGGCTCTCAAAACTTGAGCTTTGCCATTGAAATTGAATAAAAGCTGCTTCAAATTTAATCAAAATTGGACAAACACATACACACACACTCACAGAGAAAAAGAGAGAGAGAGAGAGAAAGTAGGAGTCAGATAGAGATAGAGAGTGTGCAGGTCAGTTGCAAAACTAAAACTCAAGAACTTTCAAATTCCGTTAGCAAAGCCAAGGCAAAATTTACTAATTCCATTTACACCGACAAAAGCAGAGCTGCTACCTGTATGTGTGTGTGTGTGTGTGTGTATGTATGTGTGTCCTTAACCTGTGCATATGTTGGCTGCGCTACGCAAGCTTCTAAGATGCATTTTTGGCATTTGCATTGCCTTCATTTTGGTTTGAATATACCCTGTAATGTTGACAGTCAGCAAAGGGGTATCTTTAAGCTGGTTTTTTCATGTTTCATGCATACCTGCTAATTAATGGTTAGTATTCATAATCATTAGTAATTAGATTATTTTTGTTAAAAAGTCGAACTTATGATTAAATTACAATTATGTTCGGTTTTGGACAATTATTTAATGACTACTATTACAAAAAATCAAAAATAATCTAAAATTATTACAAATATTCAAAAATAATCAGAAGAAATCAAAAATAATCCGAAATAATCAGAAAGATTATTTTAGATTTTTGCTGATTATTTTTGAATAATAAAAAATAATCCGAAATAATCAGAAAGATTATTATGATTTTTTCCGTTAATTTATGAATAGTTGTAATAATTTTAGATTATTTTTATTTTTTGTTTCCTTTTTATTTTCTTTTTATTTTTACTTATGACTATTTAGTAAAAATCAAATTACTTTAAATTTTCACAATCAAAGTAGCCAAAATAATCATTATATAATCACAAATTTTTCAACAGTGAATTATATAGTCACTACGATTATTTCCAAAAATAATCTAATTGATTAGTAATTCTAATCGAAATTTAACAGGTATGGTTACATGCATACATTGCATAATATTTTCAAATATTTTCTACTTTAGCATTTTTGACTAGTATATACCCTGTAGACAGTTATAAGGTAGCCTTAAATGCTTTGGAATTCACACACTTGACAAGTATTTGCATTGGACTTAATTAACTGCTTACTCTTGTAATGATTTAGTTGTTTCATTGAGTTTGAATAAAATATTTATAATGAAAATCACATTGGAAAAGTGCTGCCAATCAAAATACAATTTTATTAGTTATAATAGCAAAATTTGTGTGATTGGTATTTTGTTTTGTGGGTTTTCCCCAATCCTTGCAACAAGTGTTGGCTGAAATATGCAATTTCGGAATACTAGCAATTTTAATTTAATTTAATTTAACTTTTATATATTTTCAGTAACGATTTTAAATTGCTTTTAATCTAATTTAAATGTTTATTTCACACTCTTATTTTATAACTCTAATTAAATTCAAATTATTTGTTTTTCTCTCTTTCGACTGTTTTTGGTCAACGTTAAATAACTAAAAATAAATAATTATATAAATAAATAAATAAATTTTATACAATTGAAGATTAGATTCTATACTAACATATTTAGATTGTTCATTGACCGACACTTAAGAGCTTGTTAGTGGGTATCTCCCAGTCAAGCACTCACAATATTAATTTAACATGTTTTTTTATCTAATTTATATAAAAATTTTCTTGCGCTTGGCAGATTTGGTGAATGTTTTTACAATTTAAAGAGTTTTTATGGAATGCCAAATGGAAATTTACAATTATTTCAGTTAGTGCTACATTAAGGTAAAACATATGCTGAAAGTTTCTCGTGCTCTCACTTTCTCTTACTTTCTCTCACTCTCTAGCCTTCACTTTGTCTTACATAAATGGTAATTTCATTAATGACGGGGAATCTATTTTCATTGTCATTTTATTATAAATATTTTGTTAGTGTCACTATTAAATGTAATCAAATATCATCAAATATGCAAACGATTTAATTATATAGCGGAAACTCCTAATGTAATAGAATATTATCAAATATTTGATTTGTGGAAGTACTTTATAAATATTTTGTCCCACTCATTTGAAGCTATTAATTTAACAAATACTATAAGTTTATTATAACGAAACCTTGATACTCTATGTATCATTAAAAATAATTATACTTCTAAATACATCAATTAAATATTCTTGAGGAAAATTTTTGTCATATTTGGTAACAAACTGCTAACACCCACTGTTAGGGCATAAAAACCAACAAAACAAAAACCTGTTTTGGTTGCAAACCAAACAAACAAAAAAAGAAAGTGTGATAGGAAGAGGACGAAACTCCATTGTCAATAAGGAAAACCATTAACACAATTGCAAATTAATCAATGTGAAAAACATATTTGATTTGACTGTAAAAAATATTATGAAAAACGTATGAAACTTTTGATAAAAATGTGAAATGAATTGAAAGCAAATCAATAACAGCCGCCCAAAGGTAGACAAAGATAAACAGTCTGCACAGATAAAAGTTGGTAAAAAATTGTATGAAATGGATAAGTAAATATTTACATAGGTTTGATAGGCACTTTTCCTATCACTATTATGCACGACTAACTCAAATTGAGAGTGTTGCTGCAACGTAATCCATTCTGTTTAATAGGTTTTATGTTAATCAGCCACAAGTTTCGCTCTCTTTACAAGCAGGATTATGTATTTAATTTATGTATTTTCAATCAATGCGATATTACAATTAATTTCAGGTGTCGTTACGAGGACTATTTATGTCTTCTGGCACTTTCCCTTATAAAATTAGAAGTAAGTTTATGATTTTTTCTTTTAATTTTAATTAAGGACATCGTTGTAGTTATCGATTTGGTTTGTTATACTTTTCGTTTATCTTAATATATTTATTATTATTTGTCATACCACTAGTTTCCATAGGACAACAGTATCGATACTAACAATATATTCAACAATTTATTTTATAATCTGGCTAGATATCTGCTGTCTTTATTTAAATTTTAATGATGTACATAAAGTGAGTGCATCATAGGCAATGAAATCCGTATCATATTATCGATAATTAACAGCTACATATGTATATTTAATTGGGTTTATAGTAAATGTGTCTTCACCAGGTACAGCTGCACCATAAAATTCTGCAGCAATTTATTTAGCTTTATTTCATTTGCTGTCCAAATATGTCCTTAAGCCTGGGGATGGTCCAATTTATATTGCATATCGTATAAACGAGACAATATGAGTATGTATTATAATATTGTCGTTGGATCGGCAACCATTTTATTGCATTGCCATTTCCTTTAATAAAGTGCTACTCATAAAATATGTCATGAATGTTATCTTTGTGCCAGGACTAGAGCAAATAAAAAAAAAATAAATAAAAAAAACACAAATTCATACGCACCGTGTGCCACAGTTGCTGTCGCTGCGGTTGACTGTGCAACTATTTGCACAATGACCGCTAGCATTTGTGCTTAGCCAGTGGAAACTATTTCCACCGATGTAACACACAACGCACCAATACAGTGCCTGCAACAGTTGCAGCCGCGATAAGCGCACAGTCAACGTCAACGCAGCTGTTAACCTGTGCCGCAACACAGCAACACAGTCCACAATTATATGTGTGTGTGTGTTGTAGATGCCACCGCACAATGCTGCTTATTGCGGCTACTCGTACTTGGCTGGAAATGATTGCGAATACGCATTCAGACAGTACAAATACACGAATATGCGCTTACGGAAATATGAAAAATGTGCACAGGCCAGTTGCAATTGCTTATCTGATGAAACTGAATTACGCACTAGGTAAAGCTCTATTAAAGACTATATAACTGCATAATTTTTACTTTAGAGTTGCCTAATTTGTCGAATTTAACTGCCATCTGGCAACGCCAAGTTCACAAATTCGTAAAAAGCCGACTGGATTTTTTCTTTAAAGCCTAGTACCGACGTGAGATAAATGTTTAGCGGCGGAAAATGCTCAATATTTCGCTGCCGACGAGCGTAAAGACAGTGTTGTCAACGCAACACGAAAAAAAAACATAAAATGGAATGGTAACTCTATGCGTCAGCAGCGGTTTATTTTAAATATAAACATGCAGAACTGATTTGCAAAAAAGAGGAGAGAATAGGCAATGAAAAATGTGTATTAATATTAATAGAGGAGAAATATGCGATGGCACGCAAGCACAGCGGGTATTTGGTGCACGTATCGCTTTTGAACTTTTTACGTGGGTCCTCCCTCTATATTAATGAAAAAATACAAAATTATCGAATTTATGTCTATGAGAACCATTTAAGCTTTCGTTCTAGAATATAATATACCAATATTGTCGTCGTTACTGACCAATTTCAATTAGTCTTCATCGTTTTCACTTCTGTGCCAGACATTTATCTCCTATATACCTAGCGAAACTCTAAACAGTTCAATGTTTCGCTGGGCCTGCAAACACTGCTGCCCATCGCCCGTTCCTTATCTGGCAGCTCCGTTTTTAGTTTCAGTTTACTTTACGTCCGGACCGACAAGCGGAGATAAATGTCGTCTTCTTCTTTTTCGCTTTACGCTAGCGTTTTTTTTATATGGAGTTTGACTTACGCTAGCCCTTTTATCTCACGTCGGTACTAGGCTTAAAGCTATGAAGGTACTAAAGCCCTCCATATAAAAAAAACGCTGGCTTAATGTAAAGAAGAAGAACTTGCCATTTATCTCCGCTTGTCGGTCCTGAGAAAAACCAAACTAAAACTAAACACAGAGTTGCCAGATAAGGAACGCGCGTTATCCAGCACTGGTTGCATTTAGCTGAGAAGCCTTGCCGAACATCGAACTGTTTAGAGTTTCGCTGGGTATACGGAGATAAATATCTGGCACACAAGTGAAAACGATGAAGACTATTTGAATTTGGTCAATAACGACGACATTATTGGAAGATTATAAGCAAGAACGAAAACTAAAATTGTTTTTATAGACATAAATTAGATAATTTTGTGTTTTTTCCTTAATATAAATGTAGAAACCTCGCAAAGAGTTCTAAAGCGATGGGTTCACTCATACGCGATGTGCCGTCGCATATTTCTCCTATATTAACTTTATTGAGCATTTTCCGACGCTAAAAATTTAGTTCACGTCAGTACCAAGCTTAAAGCTTGTTTAGCCTTATCTGGCAGCTCCGTTTTAAGTTTCAGTTTAGTTTTCCTCAGAACCGACAAGCGGAGATAAATGTCAAGTTCTTCTTCTTCACATTACGCCAGCGTTTTGTTTTATATGGAGTTTGGGCTTACGCTAAGCATTTTATCTCACGTCAGTACCAAGCTTTAGTCTGATATCAATCAATTCTTATTTTCCTTCGGCACAAAAAAACTTTTTCAATAAAGTGGCAACACTAAATTTTTAGCAAGCTGTCAAATACTTAACATGCAGATAAAATCAGCATGTTTCAATAAAGCTTTTCAAGACGAATTTCAAATAGTAAAAAAGTTGGCTTAACAGTAAGTTCAAGTAATTGTTAACTTTAACAGCAACACATGAAAACGAAGATTACCTGCGAATAGTGTTTACAACTGTACTGCAAATTTTAAGAGCTTCACACAATTGCATTCTTACTGCTTCCAGAATCTTCAGCTGAAGGTCGTATTTGATGACTGAACTATAGAAATTGTTGTCAATAAAAGTTGGCATGCACATCAACGCCGAAAGCACTTTGTTAATTTGTGATACTTTGTGTGTTGTATGTATAAACAGGATTTAATTTTTGATTTTGCAAATTCGAATTATCATAAGTAAATGTCAATGTAAATGGAAATGTAAATGTCATCCGCAATCTGGCAGCGCTTTAATTCTAACAAAACTATTTCCCTGCACTTACAACAAGTTCTTTGACTGCCAAAAAGACGCTGAAATTGTGAAATACTTTGTATATCAGTCAAATTAAGTTCAACTAATCTGGTGTAACCCGAAGAGCCTAAACTATTTGATCTATTGGCAAAGTGGACAGAAATGCATAAGTACTATATAAAGGAAGATTTTAAGGCAAGTCCTTCAAAATTGTGGTGAATGTTTAGTTCGAACCATTTGGATAAGATATTCGTTTTATTTTGGAATAGTTTGTATATTTGTTTGTTAATCTTCCCTAAAAATATTGTATTATAGACAATAATATTTTACAGTAGGCTATAGGCAATAATATTTTACAGTAGGCTGTACCTTTAATACAAAAATTTCAAAATATCGAACACATTTTAAAACCTGTACTAATACAGAATTTTTTTTTAGTCTACATTTTATACTCCTTTAACCGTGTAGTTTATTTGCACTTTTAATTTTTCAAAATGCGTACCAAATTGCTTGAATATGATTTAATAGATGAGAAATCGTACGAGACAAAACTGAAGATGTCACCCTTCTGCCGGGATTGGCCCTCGCTTTGCTGGACCATTTTAAAGGTTAATAGAACGGTTAAGGCCATTCTTAAGGATACTTTGATGGTTGATCCCAAAATACGGGAATTTTGGATAATATTACTAATTGCAATACTAGCAACAATTCATTTTATAATAATAAGGCGAAGGAGAAATAATGTAAGTAATGTGCTCAAGAAAAAATTATAATTCTATATTAAAAGTTGTACACTTCCAGAAACAAAATTTGGAGGCGAAACTCCGACAAGAAGAAAGAAAAAAATGCTTTGACGAGATTATAAATGAAATGCAGGAGTTCACAAAAAAAGCTGAAACTCTGGATCCATCCAGCGGTTTCAACGAAGATGATCCTAAGAATGTCGATGAAAACTGCACAAGCCATTCATTTACTGATTCCAGGAAGTCTGTATTGCCAGACAAGCCTGAGCAAATGGATGAAGTTAGTCCCAGAAAGACATTCACCGGTTCAGCAAAGTCTAAAAATAAAGCAGCTCGATTTTCGGAAGCTAATGCAAGGACAAAGACTCCCGTTTCTAAGAATGTCCTGCTCAATTCCGAAAATGGACCTAAGCAATTGAACGATCTTAACTCAACAAAGGGATTAGCTGCAAACAGGACTAAAAAATCTGCATTAAAGACTACTAAGAAGTCTCCAATCCCGAACATAGCTGCTCCAAAGCCAGGCGTCAAAATATGTTGTAAAAGTAATGTTTCCCAATCCCCACCCGGATCCTCAAAAGTCACTGAGAAACCGATCTGGCGACATTAGGTTAGTTTTACAGTATTTTTAATATTTTTTTTTAATTTTGGTATTAAATATGTTAAATTTTAAATTAAACTAGGCGATGCACACAAAATATATATTTAGCAATGGCTTTCTTTTAATTAGAGTCCGTTCTTTGTGCACTTAAAATTGACGTTGATCAAAGCAACGGAAATCTTTTATTTTTATTGGAAACAACTTCCAGAAAAAAAAACCAAAAAACGAGAGATTTGCATGACAAATTAAAGCTGGCCAAAAATACTTCTAGTTGAGGTAGAGGCTTGAAACTTAACGCAAAATTTTTATAAATTTATAGTAAGATTATGTATAAAAATCAGCCGGATCGGACCACCATATCATATAGCTGTCATATGAACTATCGGTCTGAAATCAGGTGTTTGTATGAAAAACTTTTTTGTTGTTTGAGACATCTGAACCAAACTTACAGAATTTGAATATGGGATAGTCCCATACATCCTGACCAAATTTGGTTGAAATCGGACTGCTATATCATATAGCTGCCATAGGAAAAATCAGTCTAAAATCAAGTTTTTGTTGAAAAACATTTTTGTTGTTTGAGATATCTCAACCAAACTGACACAATAGGCATATGGGATGGCCTCATGCATCCTGACCAAATTAGGTCGAAGTCAGACGACTATATCTTATAGCTGCTATAGGAAATACATGTGCTTTTTAAAAGTTGAGGTTAGGTTACATTTTTGTATATAGCAAGAGCCTCGGCGCCTATTGGCACTTGAAATCAACATCACATAATCTTCAAATGTTAATTCATATTATACAAAAAGATTTTTTTATTGCTGACTTTTGCTTCATAACGAAAGCTCTAACGAAACACAGAAATGACAAACACAGAACGTCTAAAATAACGTACTTAAGACAATACCGATTTACACAAAACACAACCGGAAGTATATATACTTTTTGTTGTATAAATATAGATAATACCTTTATTTATTAAATTACACCCTTCCATTGCACAATAACTTTGTTTTTAATGGGTTCTTAATTTTTTTATTGACAGCTCTACTTGCAAGTTGCTCACGCTGCAATACCAAAATAATTTATGTTGTCTCTTTTAATGCTATTCTTGAAGAGGACAGCTAGAGCAAAACAAAAACAAGAATACAGTTTAATAGCTAAACCAACTCTTAAACAGTGTTGACACATTTAAAGTCCAAATTTTAACTTGGACTTTTTTATTTTTGGCCTATGGGAGCAACCACTGTGCTGGGCAAGAGTTGTTTGTCTGCTGGGAATACAAAATTGGCTCTAAGTGGAGGGATACAATAAAGTCAAGAGCCAGCAGCCAACAATATACGAGGCACTTGCATGAAGGTTAATTTAACCTTAGCTGTGTTTGCAACTGATTACGTTACAGATTGTCGACTCCCCTTTGGTGTTTGCATTCAATTGATGACAGATGCATAAAAACTTTTAAAATGCACTATATACACATACTTATGTATATGGCATATATTTGATGGCACTGCGATAAAATCAACTGATCGAAAACAAAGGAAAATCCTTTTTAGCCATGCTTGACGGCTGATGTCCCTTTGTTTCCCGTTGTCGGCTAGTTACTAAATTATTAGCCACTCACAATGGTGAGTGGCACACATGGGCCAACAGCTGCCACTATGCGATTTATGTTGTGCTCCATTCCATGGCGAGGAGGGAGAGGAGAGCGCTGCTGTGTCCCGGGGGCATATTCAACACCTCATCAAATTTATGAGCAATGCGCAAAAGTGTTAAAATTTTATATGCCTT
This sequence comes from Drosophila limbata, assembly GCA_963924055.1. Taxonomy (NCBI): domain Eukaryota; kingdom Metazoa; phylum Arthropoda; class Insecta; order Diptera; family Drosophilidae; genus Drosophila; species Drosophila limbata. The sequence goes on along the minus strand of OZ001351.1, from coordinate 8,298,687 downwards.
TTTGTTGTCGTAAAAGAACAGGAAAAGCAAATAACACACACAAGTTAGGAAGTTATTCTTTAGGAGTTAAATACGTTTGGAGATACTCTATGGATTCGCAAATTCAAAAGTAGACTAAAAAGAAGTCGATTTTATTTAGTTTAAGTTTCTAGTTTCCTGATGAGATTAGATCTCTAAACAAATTTCTACCAAACCTTCCCAAAAATATATCAAATCTTTCGCATGGACATCACTTTGAGTCCTATATTTACTATGTTTTCGCAACAGTCAGTAATTTCAAATTCTTTTTTAAAACCTGACTTCCTTCTAAGCCTTTGCTGACGTGTAACAAGTTGACTTCACTGAGGTTACTTTGTGCTCCACCTCGTGCAATGATTTCAACGTCTTTTTCCATCAGGAGCCTAAATAATAAATACGACGTTGGAAAATGGGGCCGTTGCACATTTTACTTTGCAAAAATCATAACATTTGAACCAAATGAGATAATTGAATAATTTTAATGGCATATGATAGATAACTATTTAACTTATGAAATGAGCGTTTAAAAAATATGCCACGCCCCCTAGATACTTAATTAGGGGATATCAAAGTTGAAATTTGTGAAAAAAGAAATAAATTGTACGGCACCTAAAACAAAATATTTTTTTAAATTTTTGTCAGTACACTAACTTAAAAACGCTTCAGATATCATTCTTCTAACCACCTAAGTCCACCGTTTTAAGTTAAATCAAAAAAACTAATGCAACCTCACAATAAAAGCACGCGGCATAATTGCATAGTTCGATTGTTGATATGGCAGCTATATGATATCGTTGTCCGATTTGAACCAAATTTGGTCTGGATGTAGAAGACTACCCCAGATTCATAATATGTCAGATTGGTTGAAATCTGACTACTATTTCATATAGTGCCATAGGAATTAGGTCGATATATGCAATTCTGATAATTCACTTTTTGAAAGTAATTTTTAAATACAAAAACCTTAAAAATATAACGAAAAAAATCAAAAATTTAAAAAAATATTTTGTTTTAGGTGCCATATAACTTATTTTTTTTCACAAATTTCAACTTTGATATCCCCTAAGTAAGTATCTAGGGAGTTCATAGGTTAATAAGTTATCTATCATTTGCCATTAAAATTATTCAATGATCTCTTCTTGTTCAAAAGTTATGATTTTTGCAAAGTAAAGTGAGCAACGGCCCCACTGTGCGTTGTGTCTGTTCATTTATTTATTAATATGTGCGATGATTACTGTGCACTGAATTTTATTTGCTGCAACAGCAAGTACTTATATATTCTACTACAGTTAAGACTGTTGCTTGACCATATTAACACTACAAATTAATTGTTAAAACTTTTCTATTTAATTTTAACAGTTTTGGTATTGTAAAGTATTTTTAAAATTTAACTTTTAGCACAAAATACCAACAAATTAGAAAATCTGTGAGTTTTTCTTTATACTTACATCGCACATTGGTGTTTTTTCCATTTTTTTTTTTTGGCATAAAGTCAAAATTACGACATTTCTGTTATGCACAATTTTTTTTTTATTCTCCAAATACGAGTAGAAGAAAAATAAATTTTTTTTTGAGTAACCCTGCGAGCACACGTTAAATGTTATGGGTTTGAGTGATCGAAAATGACTTATCGAAAGTTGTAAAATTGTTTGTTAAGTTTGAAAACCCGTTACGTGCCGAATTTTTCTGTGAAAGTAAATCAGTAAAATGGAAAATATTCGTATATTGTAAGTAGGTAGAATATGTGTTTAGCAGGGACTGAAAATAACTGTTATTTATTAAAATTTCAAATAAAAAAATCACATATAAGGAATAATGCGATTTTTTTTTAAATACCACAAATTGTTTGTAAAAACGATATCTCTATAAACAGCCAATAAACTAATATTTGAGACTTGAAGAAATAAAAATTACAAATAATTATAAAAAATTTGATTTTTATTATATCCATCAAAAATAATCATTGGCCGTGTTCACCAGAACTAATCAATCAGTAATCATGTATTTTGTTTGTTCGATAACAAAGCATCACATCACAGAATTTCAGCGTACTATTTTTGGTGATGAATTTTCAGTCATCATACATCACAAAATTTGAAATCATGATTGCTAATCACTGCATTTCACCAGAATAATCATGCAAATTTCATCGATTTTCTGTTGTCGATTTGTTCTGGTGAACACGGCCATTATTTTTTAACTATTTTAAGCAACTTTGCTGAAGAAAGTTATCCAAAAAAACCAATACCGTACAAGCTCCAGTCTGAACTTGTTCAAAAACTTCCGCGAAAAATTTTGTATGAAACCATCATTGTAACTCAAGAAACTAATGTTGCAGTTCGATTCGTACGACCCGAAATAGGGGGAAACCGTTGAGTTTGGTCATGTCTTTTTTTTTTTGAAAAAAACTATCACAGTGTTATTAATGGAGTATTGGAGTATGGAGTGTTCATTCCCATTACATTAACATTGCGCCAAACTGTTTTGAATTTTTTCATAAATATTAAAAGATTTGACAAAAAAAATTTCATCAAAGCGTTCACCAGAAGCCCATCCACAATTTTTTGATTTGTGATACATGATTACTGATTGATTAGTTCTGGTGAACACGGCCAATGATTATTTGTTGAGAGCAATAATGGTGAAAATGCATAAAAATGAGATTTAAAGATAAATATTGGAATATTTATCGCTGTCTCAAAGTTACTATAAGTGAATGATTTATTTATTTAAAAAGAAACAAAAAATCAATGTTTGCAATTCCTGAAATTTACATAATTTTGTTAATTATTTGGTATGTTAAAAATATAAATTTTTTGTAATCTGTTGTGTCACGGCACGCAATCAACTTCAGTCGAAATCTGGCCTAAATGTGGAACCAACTTTTGGGTGGCCTCGAGAGCAGAAGGACCTAGATGAAGCACACACACAATACATTTCCGTTGGCTGTTGGTAACAGGCAACTTGTTACTTTTGCTACATGTTACTTGCAACATGGTCGTTAGACTCGCTGTACTCTCTACATGTGGCACGGCATTCCTTTGGCTTCTACCGCCTACTGTTTGCCTGTCCGAGCACGGAAATTGCTGCTGAGCAGCAGAAAAAAAGTTGCAACATCAAAATCTTATCATAAGTATCTACTAATACACACATATGCACATACACATACACATACACATAGCACTTGGTAGCACGTGCAAATAAGTATCTATCGAGAAAATGAAATAAAATTTGTGCTCGTTTAATGATGTCAGCAAAAGATTTGAGTGAAAAACTTGCCACACGAGCCTCGATTAATAAGGGACTGAGACACTGACGACAACGACTCCCCGCTGTGGAAAGCAACCATTAACTCCGGGTACAACCACCTCTCAAATGGGAGTAAAGTAAATTTCAGAGTGATTCGCAGAGCTTCAATGGTAAATATTAAAAAAAATAAACTTGGGGAGATGCCATACTTCTTTCTGTATTTCAATAACAGATAAATGACAGGTTTTTGTTTGTATGAACGTCAAATATAAAATGTGAATAAAAAAAATTAATATATATTCAAACAATCTTGTGTCAAATATTAAATTAAGTAGGTTAATGAATTTAGAGCCTTCAAATAATTGTGTTCGCAACAAGGGGATCGGTAAGGTAGTGGTGGAGAACTATCGATAGCACTATCGACGCTATCGATAATGCCCGAAGTACTATCGATAGTTTGGAATTACAAACGTTACAAGGCAAAATAAAAGTATGGAAATCATTTAATTAGAATCTATGATAAAACGTCTTTCAATTAATGAGCAACGGACAGTAACAAGGATGGCGACGATATTGGAATCACTCTTTAAAAAGAACGGGTTTCACTTTAATCCAAATGCTGAACAAACATCTGCAGCTTTTGAGAACGAGATAGTTAATTTGTCAGAGAACAAAACTCAGGAACCCTTATTCGATTTTTTTAAGGAAAGACCCATTAGTAAGCATGGAAGCGCGCGATCAGATGGTATTATTATTAAAAGACAGTATCTTGAGAGAGCTGTAGCCGGACAAGACATGAATCCTCTTCTATGGATTAAAGTAAGCATAAACATCGAACTATAAATGCTCAAGAAATATATTTCAGGTGAACCAAACGGACTTTCCCTTACTGAAAGTATTTTTTTTAAATCCATCCTCGCAGAATCCGTTGAGTCGGAAAGAGTACTTAGCAAGGCGGGCCAAATTGATTCGGATAGGCGAAACAGACTCAAGGAAGAAAATGTTAATGTACCTTTGTTTTTGAAACAAAACTTTCGGATTAAAAATCATTAAAATACTATGGATTATTATATTATGAATTATCTTCTTTAAAACTTAAATAAACGTAAAATTTGAAATACAAAGCAAATATGTATTTTTTGTGTCCGGGACTATCGTCGACTATCAATGGTTTTGAAATTACTATGGTCAGCTATCGATGGCGCCGACTATCGATAGTTCTCCACCTCTACTGTAAGGTTACTCCTTTAGTATTAGAAAACACGAATATTCAAATAAAAAAAAAAAAAATGTTTTTTTCTTAAGTTGACTTTTATGTAGGCATTTTTATTGTTGGGCTGTTTTCTGTTGTTTGTAGAATGAATTCTTTAATAGTCCTGGATTATATAATAAACAATATACACAAACAAAAATCATAATTAAAATTTTTGTATTTTAAATGTGTTATTAATTCTTATATAAAAATGAGCTTCGTTTCTGACGAATCTCCAGCTATACTGCTGGCAGACACTGTGGAGCAGTCTGAGAGTAAAGTTGTAGAGTGCAGAGCTGATGCTCTAATTGATTGGCAATTGCACTTCGTTAATACCAATAAGAATTGCGACCTCAATTTGTATATAGTAACTTGCAATAAAACTTAGGGATATTACAGTGAGTGCAAAGTGTGTGCGCTGACTTGACTGATGATAAAAACTTATTTGAACAGCTGCTGCTGTTGAAGCTGAGCTGCTGAGCTGCTGCTCTGTATCCAAGGGCTGAGCCAAGGACGAAAGCAGCTGCTGAGCATCCTTTTTGGCGCAGTTACAGTTGACTTGGCTTGCATACAGATGGATGGCTGAGTGTATTAGAGTATATATATATATATATATATATATGTATGTGTGTGTGTGCCCCATTCATATTTCTTTTCATTTGCCACCTGCTGTTGCCGTTTGTTGCTTTGCCATTCAGTTTTATGAACAAGCATTTCAATTCGCGTTTAGCGGAAGTGGCAGCGAAATTGAATAGCACGCTGTAATTTCCGTTGTACACAAAAGCAGTAGCACACACACATTTATTCAGAGTTGGCGCCACAACGTCGCCGTCGTCGTTCTGAAATATTAAAAACTAACTAAATGCTAGTGGCGCTCTGCGTTGAAAGCCATTAGAGCCAGGTATTTAAAAATTAAAAGCAACTGCAGCAGACCGACATACACACACACAAACACACACACACAGTCAACACCTACAGCTAAAGGAGGCCAGAAACATGCAGCTCAACAAGGGTAAAAAGTCCTGGTTTAAAAACCAAAAACAATTTGATTCACCTAATGAACTCAGTTAGTTAGGTAAGAAGTAGGAAGAGAGAGTAGAAAAGATACACAGAAAAAAATCAGCGGCTTCAGAAGTTCGATAATCTAAGATTTTCTTAAACTAAGTAATAAATGCTTGAATCATATACGATCTTTTAATTCCTTCTCCGCAAATATTTTGACAATCGGGACTCTATTAGAATTATTTCAGTTAAATCAAATATCTTATCCGCATCTTGTGTTAATTCAAAAATAATTGTTTTGATACATACTTAAAAAGTACCAAAAAGTAAAAATCAATATTTCTTAACTTACATTTACGAATGGATTTATTTTTTTTGCCGTGTAAGAAAATATGTATGTACTTACCTCATAGGAACCGGCCGTATCGAGTATGTCCAGGGTTAGGCTAACGCCCGCTATAGAAAAGTTCCCCTGATGCATTTCCTCGATGGTCCTTTTATATTTGGTTGTAAATGTGTTGTATAGAAACTGTGTGATTATCGAAGTTTTGCCCACTTTGGCCGCGCCCATGACCACAATTTTATGACGTGCATTTGCTGGTCCAATGGCATCGTCCACCGCATTATTACGACCCACTCTATAGAGACAGAGACAGGGAGAAGATGAGGAAGAGAGAGAGAGAGTGAATAAGCGTCAAAGTTAAAGTTGAATTAATTTTAATTGAATTATTATTTTGCTTTTATCATGTGTATTAATTTAATCGTATGTCCTTGTCGGTTGAAAGGTGTTAGGGGAGTGGAGTGGACTTCCAAGGATGGGGGTGGGGGGTGTGGGGGTTGTGTGGTTAAGAAAGCTTCGTGCAACGCTCCAATCTCCTCAGCGACTCATTAAAACTGTGCGCTACATTTAAAATTAATCATTTCCCCCAGCAGCACAAAGAGAAACAGATAAAAGAGGACACAAGGCGACGAGATGCGATGCGAACTGACGTGTAAATGCGAACTTTCATGAAATCGCAACTGTGTATCCGACTACATAATACTCTGGAAAAGAGCTTTTTACTATCTAATGCGCTTCGAAGCGATTGCTTCAACTATTGTTATAGGGTAAGTTTTTTATTCACTCTAAATTTAACTTTATATGTCTGTAATCGATATTAATAATTATTGTACATTATTGTATTTAAAGAATGCAATGGTTTTTAATAGGTTAAGAAATTACAATTGACGTTTTCAATTTTTAACATTGCTTTCAAATTTGATAATTTCCAACATATAAGATTGTACTATTATGGAAATCTTAAAAAATCTGTTAATTTATATTTTTTAAACACTTTTCGAATGCTTATAATGTTGTCATAATTTTTCTTAAATATCAACGAAATTCGTATTGTTTTTCGATGCAACTTTTAATTAAGAAAAGTTTAAAACTAGTAGTTATTATGAAAAACTTTTCTTTTAAGCTTGAATATAATATATAAGAGATTCAAGCTTTGGTCTTTCAAAAGTTCTTTATATATGTATCTAACAACTCGCATCTCACATCTTTAAAACTTAAATTTTCTTGGACAATCTGTCTTTTTTTCTCGATAACTTTTTGTCACTTTTTGGGGCTGCTGTTCGTTAACATCTTACTGGTAGATGAGTTCTGATAAAGCAAATAACTTGGGAACTTTCTTTTCTAGAAATAAAAGAAAGATGAGAATATGGCTGTTGATTAAAAGATTGTGATTCTACCTGAGGTGTCAAGAAGGGTACTCCGCAAACTTCCCGTTGTGTTCGCCTTAGAAAAAGTTTCAGTTTCTGAAGCTGTCCAGGACATTGAGCTGCTTTCGGACAATGGAATTTTCAATCGGGCTGAAGGCAAACAACTTCTTTTTACCTACCCAACTTATTATTTTCTTTTTGTTTCAGTTATCCTGGTGCAAGAGACTCCTCAAGGAAAGGCAAAATATCAGCAAATAATCAGCCCAAATATGCAAGTCAAAAGAAAAACAACAACAATAACAAGAAAATGAAATAAAATTCTTAACTTGGCAGGCAAAACAAAAGACAAATGCAAATATGTCTCTTTCTCTGTATCTGTGTCTGTTTCTGTCCGAATCCGAATCCGAATCCGGATCCGGGTCGCAGTCCGCATTTGGAGTACGGCCAGCAAATCAGCCAGAGAATGTCTTATCATTGTTGTATTATTATTTTTTGTTGTTTCTTTTTTTTGTTTTTGCCCGGGTATGAGATTCGCCTTGATGAACAAATAACAAGGAACAAAAATGAGAAGGAAAAACAAAAGCGGCTTCCTTAAACTTGAGATCGTTGCAAATAAGAAATTGTTGTGGAAAAATTAATCTGGCAATTGCCGTTGGCCGTTGACAGTTGACGTCCACCTGGTCATCATCTGGTCATGGTCCAACTTTCAGCTTACTAACAAAAAGGAAATGTTTAAATTGTTCTGTACTTTTACAACTTGTACTTATTACTTGGAAAAAAAAAACTTGTTTATAATGCGCATCACTTTTTAGAGAGACTGAGCTTTTGCTTTAAATACACTTTAAACTTTCGCAGTTGAAGTTCCTTTTATCATTCAGAAAAAACTCTTTTTTTTTTTTTTTAATTTTTGCAAATAATTTTATTTTCTTATTTTATATGCTTTTAAATTATTACATCGCTTGGAAATTGTGAATAAAATGGAGGGTAATGCATTTTATATACATATATATTTTTATTAGACGTCTGTCAGTTGTTTATGGCCAGCAAAATTATACATTTAATGAAAATGAAATCTCCTTTTAATTAAGATAGTAGAAACAAACCTTAACTACGGCAAGGGAAAATTTGTTGAGCACTAAGATAGCTTTGTAATATGATAAAGTCAGACACATGGTAAAAATAATTAATTATTTATAGAATAAAGGCTTAGAATAAACTGAGCTATAAATAAAGTTTAAATATTAGCATTGAATTGTAGTGTCTTCTATTATTTACTGTCTCATTACTATAAATTTTCTGCAGCTTTATCATCCCTATTTGTAATGGTGAACACGCCCTTTTATTATTTTCAATCATTCCACTTAATCCCATCAAAACCGGTGAAGTGCAACGGTAGTTATGGCTGTTTTAAATTGTTAAGCAAGAAGAGCGCCTAATTGTGTGCATTATTTTTAATACTATTATAAAACTTAAAATGCACACAATTCATAAAACTCCTATTAAAATCGCTTTTTTATCACTATTTATATTTCATACTACTTTAAACGACAAAAGGAAGCTTTGTTGTTTTAAACTGCATCCAATCTTTACAAACTAATCTAGCACTCTTTCTTGAATTATCCGAGATTGTGAACATGTGTGTGTGTGAGTGTGTTTGCATATGTATATGTGGGCTATAACTTACTTGTCACGCTTGGGCTTATCCTCGGCGCTGTCATCCTTCATGAACGAGGGCTGCAAACTGAAGCGTCGACGCAAGTGACGGCCACGCATTTTGCGAAAGTTCTTCTTCTTCTTCTAGCTGTTGTTGTTGTTGTACAAGTTGTTGCGGTTGTTGTTCGGAAAAGGTGCCTGGCTTGGCAAAAGGATTGATGTGCGTTATTCTGCAACCACAGCAACCGTAAATCAGGCGAAAAAAATCCTGCTATATGGTGTTTGTCACTGCTAAAGATACATATGTATCTGTGTGTCTCTCTCTATCTGTGTGTGTGTATTGGTGTGTGCTTGCCTGTTGTATAACTGTGTTATTACTTTGTGGATTTGCCGTTAGACTTGCATAAATTTCATCAAAGCAGCGGCTGCACTTTATTATCCCTGGGCTGTAATTGTATCTTTATCTGTATCTGTAACAGTAACTGTAACTGGGTGATGTATCTGTATCTATTTGTAATAAGCGTTCTGTTTGCCGCTTTTATAGTTGGCTTGGTTCATTACTTATTAGCCCGTCAGCGCTTCATGCAAATATTTCTCTTTCTCTCTCTCTCTCTCTCTCTGTCTCTCGATTCGCTTTAATTAGCCAGTCTTCAACTCCGACTCCAATTTCAGTTCCAACGTCAGGTTGCTCAGGCTCGACGAAATATTGCGAAATGTAAATGTACCTGTAAATTGAAAATTAACGTAAATTGTGTGAGAGACAAAAGTGGTCATAAATTAGTCAATGCTTCAAGTCTTTAACTCCCCGTGACAGAGTCAGCCATAGAAATGGTAAAAGAGATGGCGGGTAAGATAACGACACAAATAGAGATAGAGATAGATAGATCTGAGCTGGCAGAGACACATACTGTGAGGACGTTTAACTGTTTTAACTACAACGTCTGGACAGGCAGTTAAAATTCCTTTAGAATTCGCAAGAGACAAAAATAGAAGGCAACATCGAAGCAGAGATGCTCTTACATCGAATTAAATAAAACAAAGTTAACAGGTAGAATAAACCAAAGCATGTATACAACAAGAATAATAAGGAACGCCTTTTAATGGCTAGATTATTCGATATAATATTTTATTGCTTAAAGATCACAAGAAAACAATATAAGCAAGATAATTTGCTGGTTTTACTTTTGGATTTTTGTCTAAAATTTGTGTCGAATAACAAAAAAAATGCCCAAAAATTGAGATACAATAATTGTCATTTTTTTTTTGTCTTACTTGTCGAATTTTAAATTTTGAGGGCAAATATTTTTTTTAATTTCAGCAATCGGTCTTTAAATCAGAAAAAAGTAAAGTTACTATGATTAATTCGTAAACTAACACAATAAATTGTGTTTTAAATAATATAAATTAATTAATGATTGTGTAGACCCATTAGAAAAGTGTGTAGATGGCATTGTTACTGCTGCTGCTGCTGTTGCCAACAGAGATAATTAAAGTTAAAACGCAACCATTTGCCAAAAGTTTCACAGTTGGCGTCTGCACTGAAGTTGCGCGCAAAGTAATTAAGCAAATTTATGTGAGGCGTGTGGAAGTGAAAGCTGCCACTGCCGCTGCTCTACTAGCTGCTTAATTTTGTTTATGTTTGCCACTGAGCTGAACTGCAAAAGTAGCTTGAAAGTCGAGACCCAAGAGATCCAACCGCTTCAAGGAGGAAGAAAAAGAAGAAGAATCAGCACAGCAGTGCACTATGGGGCGAAATCCGAAAAATCGAATATTTATTAATAACTTTTAAGCCAAGCTAGATTTTTGAATGAGGTTTTTTATCTACGTTATGTACACCCTCAGAAATATTTTTGGAAAAGTGGGCGTGTCACCACCCCCGCCCTTAATTTTTTTTTTTTTTTTGTATCGATAACAAGTAAGCTCATAGTTTTTGTTCCAAATTACAAGCTATGACCTTGTTTATTATTAGCAATAAAGAGAATAAGTACTTGTTAGACAAAAAAAAAGTTGTGTGCTCTTATAAATGGTTGTGAGCATAAAATTAAAAAAAAAAAATTTGGGGTGGGGATTTTGACACGCCTACTTTTCCAAAAAAAATCTATGGGTATACATAACACTACAAAAAAACCGCATCAAAATATCCGAAGTAGTTTTTAATTTAATAATAAATACCTTAAAAACTGGTCGAAAACCTCAAAATACCTCATACTACAAGCGAGCAAATCAGCACTGAAAAATGGTGAGGTTACGTCCTAAAAAATTAATTTGCGCCAATTGTCGCAAATTGTTCACATTGAGACATATTTCCTTTAAATAACAATGAATGGATCTACGACATACAGTTGGACGTACATTAAGCCTCGTTAAGCATCATTGCTAAATTCCTTCGCAAAGTTGATATTTCTTTCCAAGAAATTATCTTTCAAAGCATTATCTAATACAACAAAATATAAACAGAACACGCACAAATACAGAATACTAGTACAACCAACACATAGTACAAACCCGTATAATTGGTATTCATTTTAAATATTGTAAAAAAAATGATTAGCCTTTGTGCAATACCAATTTGAAAATAGGCTGCCAAAATGTTGCAATGCTAGCGCACGTGCTTTTCGAAAGCAACAGCTGACTTTAACAGCTGTCAGGGCTAACATTTTTCTGTTATTTAGCATTTTTGGTACAGAACTTTACAGTTTGAAGTTTTCTTAAGATGTTAATACCAAAAAAGTAGTAAAATGAATACCTTGATAAAATGACTAAATAGTCGATTTTTCGGATTTCGCCCCATAGTGCAGTGGCCAGCTTTGCTGTCTTTTTTCTTCAGTCAGATTTCAACTACCTCATTAACCAGAGGTAGCAAAAAACACTAACACCTTATTATCAATGAGCTTTGATCCACTTCAACAAACAGAAAAAGTTTAATCGTCTCGGTTTCTAGATCCACCGAGCCTACTCGACTGTCGGAGACCCCGTACTTACTATCGAAAAGCAAACCTTAAAATAAATCAAGAATGTTCCCAATCTGTGAGTTCGGTTCAGATACATATCTCCAAAAAATTTCATACTAAATCTATATTTTCGATCAATCGTACCTATGTCAGCTATATGATGTAGTGATCCGATTTCAACTTCAATTTCCCATATGCATATTCTGTCAGTTTGGTTCAGATATCTCAAACAACAAAAAGATTTTCACGCTGAGACTTGATTTTCGACTGATCGTTCCTATGGCAGCTATATGGTATAATGGTTCGATTTCATCCAAATTTGGTGAAGATGTATGGGACTATCCCATATGCATATTCTGTCAGCTTGGTTCAGATATCTCAAACAGATACCTCAAAATTGTCCTTATAATTAAGATTTTCTAATTTGTGGGCGTTTAAGGGGGCGTGGCCAAAATATAAAATAAACTCGAGCTGCGTGCAATATAGACGAACCTACATACCAAGTTTGGCATCTCTAGCTCTTGTAGTCTCTGAGATCTAGGCGTCAATACAGATGGACAGGCGGACATGGCTATAGCGACTCGGCTGTTGATGCTGATCAAGAATATATATACTATATGGGGTCTGCCACGCCTCCTTCTGCCTGTTACGCAAATTTTTTTTTTTTTTGTGACAAAGCTTATAGACTCCTAAGGAATTCTGGACTTAGAGCCCTACATTTAACGCTTGAGATAATATTAAGCACATTTTGAAGCCACTCAAGACACTCTTAATAATATTCTCTTTATGAAAAGATCATGGGAAAACACGTAAGAAATTCAAATAAATATTGTCGTGCTTGAGCAACGACAGCAGAAAGTAGAAAATAAAACTCAATAAAAAAGGTTGTTTGCTTTAATAAAGACAAGAAAGTGTTTTAAATTAATTTAATAAAGTTAAGTCTGACGAATGCATAACATACATATGAATTTGTGGCTAGTCTAAAATACCCCTCTGTTAACTTTACTTGAAGACTCACCACGATTCAGAAAATACTGAAATGCAAAGTTTGCATAAAAAAAGAAAAAAGCTGAAGCTTAAAAGGCAAGCGAGCAACTGTTTTGTCCCGAAGCCAAAACCTTTGGCTTGGTGAACTATTTATAAACCGGGCTAATTAGAGCTTGCAACTCGCCAACTGTAATAAATTCAAATTTAAATTTTCATTTACATTCACGTTTCAGGTTCAGGTTCAGGTTCAACTTTAACTTCAATTTCCATTTACTTGTTGCTTGATCTCATTGTCATTGTAAAAAATGTTTATTTCATTTGAGGCCAACAGCTGCAGCATTTACAGCATCAATCTTGGCTCACATTGGTTTGTCTTTAGGTCCAGGTAAAATATGACAAAAATTTAAAGAAATAATTGATAAAAGTTACACTTTTAAAGTACATTTTTAGCTAAATTCAAAAGTTTTAACCAGGGACCGCAAATAAGAGTTATGAGAAACTGGATTAACTTTTATTTTCAATTTTTTATTTAAAATTATAGAATAAAAGTTATTTTTAAAGTTTTATTATAAAAATCAATAATAAAAGTTATTTTTCAATTTTTTATTTAGCAATTGAAAATAAAAATTATTTTTCTATTTGTATTATTAAAATTAAAAATAAAAATTATGCTTAAATTTTTATTAAAAAAGTTGAAAAATATTCTTCTTCAATTTTTATCATGAAAGTTGCAAAATAAAAATTTAATGCAAATTTCTTTTAAACCGGAAGGATTATTTCATTTACAAGGGGGTGGTGAGGGGTAGAAGGTTAACGTCGCTTCGACTCTCCTTGGCTATGCCTTTGTATATACATGTCACTATTAGAAATACGTCTTCCAATTCAAAGGACATTTGCAGTCAATTTTTATTTATCAACTTTAAAATACAAATTTAAGTAAAGTTTTTGTTTTTAATTCTTATAATAAAAATTTATACAATTTGAAAAATAACTTTTATTTTCAATTGCTAAAATAAAAATTTAAAATAAGAGTTGAATTATAATTTTTAAATAAAAATTGAGATTTAATTATTGTTATGTAATTTTTTTATTTAGATCGAAAAACAAAAGTTTTCTTTTAATTTTTTTGATAAAAAATAACTTTTATTTGATAATTTATATTTTAAAAATTATAATCTTTACGGTCACTGGTTTTCACAGAGTGTGTTTCGAAAACCTTTAATTGCTAACCAAACTTGAAGGTTAAGCTCTTAAATAATTTGTTATTGTTTTCCCGAAAATCCAAGAGAATGAAATGGCTTTAATTTTAACAAAACTGAGTTGCTCGAGTGAGTTTACTTTGGATATGAAATATTTCAGATTACTTGGATTGCTTATCATTTACGTGTAATGCGAGATAATCAATATTATAGCCTAGTCTGAAATTTCTTTTATTTTATTGACTTTACATCATGTTTCCTATTTAAAACATATCATTATCGTGGAAATGTCTTCTAGTGTTCCCTCATTTGTCTCCATTACAAAAGTTTTCGACAATCAACAAATTAAAGAATGTTGTAAAATAAAAAACGGTTGCATTTCGCATGAAATACGAGTATGGATAAGTTGTTTTCAGGGCCAGACGTTGAACTCATTAAATGCTGGTATGGCCCAGAGATATAGGGGATTGAGAGGCACCTTCACATGTTGGACACACATACACATACACATACACACACACGCACACGCACACACACTTGACAGATGCCGCACACCACATGGAGCCATCAGAAGCAGACACATGAGTCGCATTTAAATGCGAGTACAAAAGTGCCATGGAATACGAGGAAAATGCGAAATTGTATCTACATATTGTGTATAACTGTCGCCCGCTTTTAATATTCTGTTCTTCTTCTAATCTTTTTCCCCTCTCACACTAGGTTCGCCTGTTGTTGTTGCTATTTGGGCTCACGAATCAAATTCATTGTAAATGTGCTTGAGATGTCATTCAATTCACGCAGACAGTCGCTGCGACTTAACTTGGCTAAAACTAACAAAGTGAGCACATTTCCCTGCTCACAAGAAGTCAAAAATGCTGTGCGAAAATATACCCTCTAAATTATAAATAAGAAATAACAAACGAACTCTATATTCGATTAATGCCTTGAAAGAATAAATTTATCCTTTGTTTAATACTTGAAGCTTAAAAAGGTCTTACTGCTTAAGGCAGGTTAGAAGTTAAAGGGTATCTAATAAAAATTACTCTCATTTGCTTTAAAATTGCATTTGCAAACGTATTTCAGCTTCGCAGTAGACTAGATTCCATCTTATTCAGACAGCAGCTAACTGTCTGTAAGCAGAAAAGACGCACTTGAAAGTGATTAAATTATATGGCATTATGCATATTTTTGTGGCCAAACGACTTGGCTAAGAGCGTCAAAGTTCTTTCAAGACGTATTACGCGTACTTCAAGCTGGCATTTACATAAATTTTGGTTAGTTTTCACAAAACTCGGCTATGGCTTTAAATTTAGCAGAAATTCTGTAGAATTATTTGATGCATACTTTTTGGTAGCATACTTAACGTGGAATAAATTTGGTAAGACCGGTTTCAGATTCTTCTACGAATTACGATATTTTAAAATATAGTTTTACTGAAGAAAATTCACTGAAAAATTTGATTATTATTGAAAACTTTTCACTAAACAAAGCTGCAGAAACAAAAACTGCAAGATGCAGGATGTGCAAAATACGGTTATGGAATTTTTCACAAAATGGAACAGGATATAAATAATTGTTCTAAGTCATTAATCACAAAATGTGTTTATTTTAAGTAAATACAGTCTTGAAGTTTATTAGTGATTATCACTATAATTTATAAAGTTTAATTTATACATCTATCTGAAAAAATTTCCTTTTTATACCCTCAGGGTGCATTAAGTTTGTTCAAAAGTATGTAACAGGGAGAAGGAAGCATCTCCGACCACATAAAGTGTATATATTCTTGATCAGCATCAACAGCCGAGTCGATATAGCCATGTCCGTCTGTCAGTCTGTCCGTCTGTCCGTATGAACGATCGTATCTCAGAGATGGTAAGAGCTAGGATCACCAAATTTGGAATGAAGACTCCTTATTGTGTCAGGCAAAACCAGTTTATGTTAAAATTTTGCCACGCCCACTGTGGGGGGCGTAATTCATCAAAAACTTACATCACCTTTAATTTAGGGTTTTAAGTTAAAATTTTCAATTTTTTTTTTTTTCAACAACGGGTGTAAGATCATGCCCATAGACTAATCACCAACTTTTAACACGATTGGGTCATAAATAGTGAAGATATTAAGCTATATAGATTGACAGCTTCATATGTACACAAATCGAATTAATGTTCAATTAATTAATTTTACATTTACTCTGCCAGAATGTACATGAGAATGTAAATCAAATTTGCCAGCATAAGCTTAAGTGGAGGTGTGGTCCAAGTGATAGGTTCGAATCTCGGTTTGGTCGATGCAAATGATTTTTAATTATTTAATATTTTTCGTTTATTTGAATTGTCAGTTTAATGGTAGAGACACGCGAGGGGCGAGGCTTCGATTCCTGAATAGGTCAACGAATTTTTTTCGTTTTTAAAAATATTTTTACTTTTAATAAATTTTTAAAATTTAAAGATAATGTATAAATTGGTTAAAATCACTCATTTATATTAATATGTAAAAAAACATCTTTACGAGGTAATAGTCTAGTGACGAAACATTTTCATGCCCCAAAATTTCTGATATCAAATTTTGTGACGAATAATATTAAGTTTCACATATAACTAAATTGTTAAAAACAAATTTTTGTCATTCGGCACATTGCGCTAAATTCTTCATACCTAATAAATATTACTTTTTTGCGTAGTGCCGAGTGATCCCAACATAATTTTTTTTTATTAATTTATATGTAAAACTTAATATTATTCGTCACAAAATTGGAAATCAGAAATTTTGGCCCATGAAAATGTTTTTGTCACTAGACTTTTACCTCGTAAAGATGTTTTTTTTATACGATCTGTATCACCTGTGATAAACTGTTCTTTCCCTCAAATGTAAAATTAGATTAAGTTGCCACTAAATGTAGCAGAAACCCTGTTTAAATAAAATATTAAATTTAAATAAAATATTAAATAAAATATTAAATAAAAATATTTAATTAAAAAAAAATGGTTTTAACATTTCCATAGCACATTTTGTTGGGCAATTTAATCATTTGACTGTTGAGATAATTGTATTAGACAATTGGTGTGTGTGTGTGTGTGTCTGTGAGTGCCATGAGGGAACATCTTTTTGAATTGCTCCATAAGGATTTTGAAACTTTGATGCTAGTGTTTCTCTTCTTCTTATGCTCATTTTTTTTTGCTGCTTTTGGCTTCTTGTGGCCTTGCCGTCGGGGGAGGCGTTTTGAGACTTGAGTCTGGCTCAAAAGCGCTTAGACATGCCAAAAGTTTCGGCATTCGGCTAAAGGGCATTGCAGTGGGCTTAAGGGGGGAGTAGAGGAGTGTATGTATGGGCGTGTGTGTGTGTGTGTGTGTGTGTGTGTGTGTGTCTTAAGGCGATTTTGCGCTGATCAAAATGTTTTTTTTGCCCTCGGTTTTCCTTTGGCTCTGGATAACTTTCGTTGCGGCTTAGATAAAAAAATTTGTTAAAGTTAAACGAGTTGAGGAATATTGAAGGCAGAAAGACAGAGAAAGGAAGAAAGCGAGAGAGAAAGAGAAAGTGGAAGAGATGTAAATGGATTACAGTTGCTGAACCTCAGTATTGAGTGGGTGTTGTTGTAGTTCTTCTTGTTGCACTTAGAATTGCTTGCGGTTCCCAGGCTAGTTGGAAAAAAAGCAGGGGAGTGAGAAAACAAAAGAGAGAGAAAGAGACAGCACGTGCTGTAAGCTAACAATTTTCAATTTTGAGGTCAATTGCGGCAGTTACTCGTTACTCGTACTCCAAAGTTCCAAAAAGGTGAGTGCAGGTTGCAACCACTATATGTACGAAAAGTTGATGCTACATGTGGCATCTACATACATACATATGCCAAAGTTTATAATTGCAACTGCGTGTGCTCCACTTTGTGTCAATTTGCACAACTTGCAATTAATTCTCATATAACGCATACCATATGTTCATTTTCATTTTCGTTTTCATATTCGTATTCATATTCACATTCACATTCACATTCACGTTAACAGTCACAATCAATAATAAGTTGCAGTTCATTTAATGCAACTTTTCTTAATTAATTTGCCATTAATTTGCATAATGATTAACTATGTTAAGCTTTATATAAACACAAAAATATCCCAATTAATCCTTGACCAACTTTAAACAGGAAATGTCAAATGCCTATATTTTATTTGTGGCTCTGCTCGACTGGCATGTACTCTGAAATATTCTACTGTATAGTAACATTTTTTTTTAATAGCTTTGCTTATTACATGATTGTCATAAGATTTCCATTAAAGACATATCGAAAAATGTCCAAATTTGAATATCTAATTAAATGTTTTAAGCACACATTGTTCATTTTTACCAAATGAAAAACCTTTTTCTACATTTTACAAATCTTTCCATTATTTTAAAATTCCGTATTCTAATACCTACCAAAATATATAGAGGTATATTTTTTAATATTTTCACAGAATTGTATAAAGAGCTTTACCGGAGAGCTAAAATATCTCATTTCCTTTCCATTCCACGCACAGTTAAATTCAAAAGTCCATTGTTGCGGCCAAAATGTTATCGAATCTGGCCAAAAGCGAAAACTTTTCAATTGAAATTGGCTATCGATTTGCATAAAGACAGCCAGAAATTGGTTGGTTAATCAGTTTAGCCTCAAAATATCTTTTTGTAGTACATGTATATAAATATGTTTGTCTGTCTCGTGAAATGTTTGTTGGCCAAATTGTTCCATTATATTCGTTCCATTATCTTGGCTCGTTCATTCAATCAAATGCAAGTCCCGAGATAAATAACCACGTGCCGTAAAATTATAAATAATAAGCGTAATATGCAGGAACCGCGCATTCTGTCCGATTGCTCAGCTGCCTGTCACGCAATCGTAAAGTGCGAAAATAGCACAAATAATATAACTTGGCTGGAATGTATTCGTGTTTGCGGAGTGTAGCGGATAAATAGAGACTAGCAGTTACCCTGTAATGGCTGATAATATTTCGATTAATTAATAGTGCTTAGATCGACTCAATAATTGCAAGTTTTAATCTCTTTGAGGAGAAATTTTGGAAAAATATTGTAGGAAACCTCTATTTATTATTCGTCTGTCAATAAATGCATTTTATAATAAATTCAATATTTTTTACGGCTTTTTAAATTTACTTTGCATGTATATACATTTTAAAATTTTACTTTTAAATTTTAGATTTTAGAGACTTTAAGGATTATGTATTTGAAATAGTCCTGTTTTGAGGTCCCTGAAGCTTTGATTCAAAAAATGCAATATGTATTTAAAACGCCACCTTTGATTTTGAAAATAGTTAAAAAGTATTAATCAAAGTTGGCATTCCGTTTTATTATGCAAGTTGTTTTGTCTTTAAAAATTAAAAAAATGTGGACGACAATTGATAGAATACATAAGTAAATTTATTTTTTATATAAACAAATTATATACACTTTTTCCATATTTTTTCCGAAATCATTTTGATGACTACAAAAATACGATCTAAAAGCAAAGTATCCTGAAGTCGCCCTTTTTACACATCTAGCATATGCGTGTTAATTTTTTCTAAACGCTATATTAGCCACACATGTTTTGTATGTGTTCTCCACTGCGTGTGTGTGTGTGTTGTGCGTGTGTGTGTAAATGCATTGGCACAAATGCTCACAAAGAGCTCGCGAAAAATGCGAGTCAGGTGCAACACGCAAAACAGAAAGGGAAAAACATAAATACACGTACATAAGCAAAGCTAGAAGAAACACCGTTATGCGGAGTAATACATAAACATGTACACATGTATATGTATATGTACATACAAATCTAAAAACATACACATCTATAGATGTAGCTACGACTGCAGGTTTATAAACAAATTTAATGGCGCTCTTAAAAAGAGGAAAAAAGTAAAAAAAAATGAATCCACAACGCGAATTCTGAGCTGAAATTGGCTTTGAGTGCCGGTATAACTCACAGGCTGCTGAGGTAGAGGGTGCTGGTACAGGATACAAGGTATTATGTATAGGATGCAGGGTACAGGGAACAGGGTAATATGGAGGTCAGGAGTGGTCTATTCAAGCGCTGAGTAACTTAGGATGCACAATAAGTCTACAACATCTAACTACTCAAAAAATATCATTCTATTATTTAAGCTTAAAACTCTTGATTTAAGCATGTATTTTTAAAGAATGTTTTTTGGATATATCTCTTAAATTAACACAATATGCGTACCAATATATAAAGGGTAATAGAGGAACATCTTTCAGCTTGGCTCTGGATGAAATGTTCCTTTCAGAACGCACATTTCCGCATTAGGCTTATCTGCGTGCAATTATAACAGCTGCCACATCTGCTTGCCCCAACACCCTAAGTACCAGCGAACATGAACGTTGACTTAGAAGCAGCAAAAGAGTATGCTCGACAAACAGATACCCTGCAGGCCACACAACTGATTACTTGTTGACCACTTTTCATATGAAGTGAGCATGCTCTACTGACAGATGCCTCGTAGTCACTTACATACTTAAAAGCCAGAATACAATGTTTTTAAGTATTTTAAATAATTATACTTCCATGTATACTGTGTTGCATCTGCTCAAAATTCTCAAAAGCGTTTATAAAAAATATTTAAAGTGTTTATAAAATGTTTTCAATAGCTTTTTATTGAAAACATTGAAAAGTTTTTCATCTAAATATTTAAAATATTTTCAATAGCTTTATCTTTTAATAATTAAGTCGTAAACGTAGCTCTTTTATCAAACACTCTTTGCTGTCTATATCTGTTTACAGGGTACTTAACAAAACTGAAAAATCTGAAACTGAAATGCGAATTCTAAGGCGAACAATGGCGCACAAAACACGGCCTTTAAAATATTGACAGACAACAACAGCAAAAACAACAGCAAAAGCAACAATAATAATACATAATAGCAACAGGCTGGCAGGCAACAACAAGAACCACAATAGAAACAGCCACAATAACAATAAACAACAACAAACAAAGATAAAACAAATGCCTGTGGGCCAATTTTTAATGCGACAAAAATGCTAATGAATCAGAAAAAGATAGAAAAGGAGAGCGGGAGAGAGAAAGAGAGTAGGAGACAGGGAGAGCAAAGGAATCTGATGAAAAATAAATAAACAAGAAAAACAAACAAACAATCAGAGAGAGAACAGAGCAAAAACCAAAGCGAATCAAACTCTGAATGAAAAGGAAAATTGTAATGGAAAATACACAGAGGAAGCAGAAGCAGAAGCAGGAGGAGGATCCATCTGCCTCCTTCCCTCCCATGGGTGTAGCCTTATTTCAAATTGCGAGCATTCGAGCTCAAATCGCAGCCCCCATAATACAATGAGATTCATTGGATTTGGCAATAGCCAGGACCTTGATTCAGTGTCAGGTACCACGGATAAACAAATAAATAAACACATACAATAACAACAGGAATTGTGCATATTATACAGTCCGAATAAATAGCTGCAAATCCAATAAACAATGCAGCCGCAAAATTTGGATAGTTTTGCACTTTTATTCAAGGCCAATTGGTTTAAACTTTAAAGTTTTAAGAAACTAAAACGCAATAGCGCCATTTTTAAATATGTCTACAGTCCCGATTAAAATAAGGCTCAGTGTGCTTTAAAATATATTACAGAAATTAGCCATTATAATTATTGTTTCAACACATTTTTAAAAAAAATCTTCAATATTTCTGCTTCAGTGATATAAGAAAATTTGACTTCCGATTGTAATTTCCTTGATTTTAGGGTTAGCTTTAGGTTCAAGTTTCAAGAATTAATGAAATTGAAATATTTAAAGTTAAAGTTTAAAGTTGAATGATGAAATATTAAAAACAGGTCAAAATCTCTTTTAGATTAGAAATTTAGAAAAAACGCATAAGGAGTAACTGCTGGAAGTCAGCAACAGAAAGATTCGCGCAGTTTGCTTGCAGGGTATCTTCCAGTCGGGCAACTTTAACTTACGTATGAGAAGCAATACCACAAAAGTTGTAATTATTTAAAAATAAGTAAAGTATGTAAGCAATGTGATTGTGTTTAAATACCCTGTAGTTATAACATGAATGGCTTGGTAAGCAATCTACAGTCGAACTTCCCTAACTAAGGAGATAATCGACTTATAGAGTTCTTTTTCTTAAGTTCTTTGATTTTACTGCTAGAGAGAAATTCGAGTTATAGAAGTTCGAGTTATGGAAGTTCAACTGTATATTCAGAGGTGGTCAAAAGAATTTACACAACTTGCATATTTTTGAACCAAGAAAACCCAATCAGATCAAAAAATATTAGTAGCACTAATTAGTGGTAAAACAAGTATTGGAATTAGTTAGGTCGAGATTTCTAGAAAGGAAAATGGAAGATTTCAAGGATGAGAGAGAGAGAGTTCTGCATGTAGGTAAAAATAAGGGTTGGAAGTTTCTAGTGGTGCTACGGGGGACCAACAAAGTGAGACGTCCTTAAAGGAAACTGGAATCTATCACGCCAATAATCAATTTAACACCAAGGATTTTTCTACGATTGATTAAAGACGGAAGATTGAGAAGAAGAAGCCTACTGGAGATCGAGGATAAAAGGAGATCGGGATCCCAGTTTAAGCCACGTAAGGCAAGAAGCAAAAATTGCTTTTGAACTGATTCAATACGATCCTGGTCGAAGAGTTTGGTGGTGAATGGATAAATAAATTCCTTCGAGCAACGTTTAATAAAACCATGCACTCTCTTGGTTTCATTATGGATAGAGGAGATATGTAAATTAAAGTTCAATTTGCAATCGAATAAAACTCCAAGATCTTTTACAAGATATACGTTGCAGTGGAATACTGTCAGGTTCCCTATTATTAAATTTTTTTATGCAGTAATATTAGTGCTCGGTCGGCAAAATCCTCGACTGAACCCTCCGCGAGGGTGCCGACTGGAAATAACACTCCAATGGTTCCCCAGGAACTGGTGTTAGCCAAGACCTTAGTCAACGGCATACTGTATAGCTCCTTAATAGCCCTACTGTATGTTTGATGATTCTGGTCATGGTCTGAGGTAAGAGGGCCGGACTAAGGTGTTATGCGACCCGTGCCGAGAGTCAACCTGGCTGGGGGCCCTCCCCAAAAATAGCTCAGTCTCTTACGGAGCGTTCGGATACCTGGCGCCCTCCGGACTAACTAGCCTTACCTGCACATAGCGGATCTCTGTGCAGGCGGACCTTCCTTTCTCCGCTACTCGTGGGACTCAACTATGAATCCAATAAATAAAAAATTACAAAAACAAAAAGACATTTCTCATGTCAAGAGTGACTCTCTTTTTCGTTGGGCGTTGACGTACTATGTATGTACGTTCAAGTGGTCCAAGCGACACCAAGCCTTAGCTTGTTACGCGCGGATCAGAGGACGAGTTCGCGGGCGGACGGAAACGAGTTGAACGGCATGCAAATTAAAAGGTCGCGAAGTGAGAAAGAAGATAGACAGTTACGGACATAAAATATGAAAACGGATATAGATTTAAATTACTAAGAAATATAATAAAAATACTAAACTAATTATTATTAGCTAAATGGGTTAGTAGCAAAATTTTTAGATTTGAAATGGAGTTAGCTTCGGAAACAATATAAAAAAGCCTATTGTATTCCGAACACAGCATTCTAAAAGGTTCATGCAATGCATAGTTAGATCTACAGATAGGAAGAGAAATAGGAATAAAATTTCTAGATACTACTCTACGAGGAACAGAAAAGTTGAGTTGTGACATTAATTCAGTAGAGCCAATGTCACCACCAATAAGCTTACACATAAAAATAATACCAAGCATAATTCTACGATTTGATAAAGAAGGAAGGTCTATTAATAAAAGTCTACTAGAGTACGAAGGCAGTCTCACGTCCCTATTCCAATTTAGGCCACGTAGAGCAAAGAGAAGAAAGTTTTTTTGTACCGATTCAATGCGACTTTGGTGCACAGTATACTGAGGACACCAGACACATGAACCGTACTCCAAAATTGGACGGACTAAAGATATGTAAAGAGTCTTAGTTATATAGGGGTCATCGAATTCCTTCGACCACCTCTTTATAAAACCCAGAACTGACATAGCTTTATTGACCATCTTAAATATATGGTCGGAAAATTTAAGCTTGTAATCTAAGAGTATACCTAGATCATCAACAGCAGTAATCCTATCAAGAGGACCACCATACAGTGAGTATGACGCCAAATAAGGGTTAGTGCGGTAAAAAGTCATTACGTTACATTTAGAACAGTTTAAATTTAAAAGATTCACACGGCACCATGACTGAAAAGAGTCAAGATCTTCCTGCAATTTGAAGTGGCATGGCCAATCTTTATATTGCAGACAAATTTTAACATCATCGGCATACATAAGTACACGCGAGTTTCTTAAAACTGTTGGTAGATCATTTATAAACAGTGTGAAAAGCAAAGGACCGAGATGACTACCTTGGGGAACTCCAGAGGTAACCCGGAATGACTTAGAAAAAAAGTTATTAAACAGAACTTTTTGAGTTCTGTGTTTCAAATAGCTTGAAATCCAGCGAATAAGGGTGGTCGGAAAACCAATTATGTCAAGCTTATGTAATAAAAGAGAATGGTTGACTGAGTCAAAAGCTTTACTGAAATCGGTATAAATGACATCAGTTTGTTTGTTATTACGGAAGCCGCGGATAACAAACGACGAAAGTTCTAGAAGATTAGTAGTAGTGGATCTACGTTTGACAAATCCATGCTGGTAGGGAGAGATAATTGAACAACACAAGTGCTGTAAATGACTGGTTAAAATCTTCTCAAAAACTTTAGGAATAGCGGACAACTTAGAGATTCCCCTATAGTTTTTGGCGTCAGACTTACTTCCCTTTTTGTGCAGAGGAATAATAAATGACTCCTTCCAAATAGAGGGAAAAATCGCAGAATCTAATGACAGAGAAAATAGCTTCAGCAGGGGTCCACATAGCGCTCTGGCTCCATACCGAAGTACACAACCAGGAACACCATCCGGACCAGGTGAAAACACCGGCTTAACCATCTCAAGATCACGAATCAGCGACTCCTCACTAATTAAGGGACTGAAAATACAGTTCGATCGAGGCATATCAAAAGGATAAGATTCAAAAGAATAGTTAGACGAAGAGTAAGTGGTTTGAAAAAACGTTGCAAAAAGATCGGCGATCGCCTGATCTGTGTATGCCTTCGAATTTTCATAGGATAGAGAAGATGGATAGGAAGAAGATTGACGCTTTGTGTTCACAAAATTAAAGAACTGCCTAGGGTCTTTCGCGAGTCGTACCCTACAGCGAGATAGATAATTTCTATAACACATAGCATTTAGCTCGATGAAGTTGGCCCGAGCAATTAAATAACGAGAAAAGGCAGAAGAAGAACTTGATTCCTTAAACTTTTTATAAAGTCTGGACTTTAAGTTCTTTAGGTGAGAAAGTTCTTTAGAAAACCATGGAGGTTTATTAGACCTAGTCGGATAAGCTGAAGGAATGCAGGCATCAAAACACGCGTTCAATCTATTATAAAATAGTTTAATGGCGATGCTCAAATCAGTACAGACATATAGATCGGACCATTCAGATTGGCTAAGAAGCTCGTTCAATTTCGTAAAGTCAGCTTTGCGAAACTGGCGAACTCGAACAGTTGGCGTAATATGAAAATTAGTTACTGATGTGCCAAGGTCGATCACCAATTCTAATGTTGGATGATAGGGATCTTCAGGATATGTGAGTGGCTCGGTTCTTGACAGGACTACACTAGCCGGATCACAAACAAAACATAAGTCTAGCTGCCGGCTTAATGAATTTTTAACATGGTTTATTTGGCACAAAGATATGTCAAATAATCCATCGATAAAGCCATGTTCAGTCGTTGGGGTTAAAGAATTCGACTCATTATTCTGTAACCACGTTGTTCTTGGCAAATTAAAATCCCCAAGAACTATGAGGTGGTCTTTGTCAGAAAGAAGATTATTGACGGATTGAATAGCGGATAAATGATTATGATAAACTGATATATCTGAAGATGGAGAAATGTACGAGCATGTAACGTATAAAAATACGCCACGGAAACATATTTTAATAGAAATAAATTCAATGTCAATCGGGCTAACGAAAGGTATTTCTTCTGAAGAGAGGTTGGAGTCTACAGCAATTAGAACCCCACCACCTCTTTGGGAAGGACGATCAAGCCGATACGTTGTATACTTCACTGAAAAGATTTCCGAATCGAGAATATCCGGTTTTAACCAGGTTTCAGTGAACACAACAACATGAAAAGGGAAAGTAAGACTGTCAACGTATAGTTTGTTAATCTTACTACGCAAGCCACGAACATTTTGATAAGCTAACCAAAGGGAAGATATTAGTTTTTTGAGGAAGAAGAAGAAGAAGAAGACGAGGTAGCTACTGTAGTATTTTGCACAGGGTCATTGGGGGGAAGCCTAATCGGATTCCGATTTTTAATTTTGGGCTTATACTCTTTTACCACCAAATACTCCGGCCAAAAGCTTGGTGAGGATGTGGTGGCAAAATGTTCTGGGGGTACGTTGATCTTGAAAGATGCAACTTGCCTGTCATAAGAAAACTTAAATTTCTCCACCTTGATAGTGGCATCGCTTATTTTGGCCTGAATATAGGCCATCACATCTTCAGATGTAGAATCAGGGGCGAGCCTGGAAACAAAAATCTGCTTCATTGGCGGAATCCCCACCAGAGGTCTAGAAACCAGAGGCGGAACAGCTGGCGTACTGTCACCTGTGGGTTCTAGATTAACCGGTGAACCGGCTGTAACTGTAACTGGAGGAGGAGCTTTGTTTGATTTTGGTCTGCCTGTTCTTTTTTTAACAACAGCAGATGAATCGGACAAAGGAGCAGAAATAGCTGTGTCCGTCGGCACAGCGTCAACAATGGGGACATCCACAACCATCGATGCTATTGGAGTAGCAAACATAGTTTGTGGGGCCGACGGGGCTGTAGGAGTGAGAAACTGTTCCACTGTCGAAAATTGGCTGACCGCGGTTGTTTGCAAGTCACGAGGTGTCGATTTCTTGCGCTTTGGAGACTCAGCCAATAGCTTAAGACTATTGAACTGAGCATCCACAGCAAGAAATTGAGCATTAAGCTTGTTAAAGCCAACACTCAAATCCTTGAAACCACTTATCGTCTGCCTCATAAACACACGCATCTCAGTCTCAATCTCACGACAGGACTCACATGTCCAGCTAAGTCCAGTCCGTTGGGCAACGGCATCCACTACTAGCCCTGAGTAGCCAGCGCATTTTACATGCACCAAATTACTACAGAGCCAGCAACAAATACTTGGCTGCGCAGCAGTAATCTGCTTTTGGCAGCTTTTCTTTATACAGACAAAACTCATTTTAACTAAAATTTCACTACTAGTTGACCACTGTGCAATATGAAAGCAAAACCAATTACAAGAAGTAAACAGAAATGCGCGGCCAACAACAATGCAGAAGCGCTGATCAAAACTCTACACGACTGTTAGAAACTGTGGAAACACAAACAATAACAACTCAGCTAATACACTCTGCAGGGGGCAAAGTACAAAAGTTGAGAGCCAGAGAGCGATGCACAACAACAACAATTATACCAATGCACTCAGCGGGAAGCCAGGCACAAAGAGAACATGCAAAAATTTACTCACCGACAACAACAAAGCTGAAAGCGCGGCTTAAAATTCCAAAGGAAAGCAAATGACAAAAACACAGCACTTGATACCCAAATATATTATTGATTAGTAAATAAATACTAATAATAAACATGCACTACTTTATGAAAGATAGTCGCGAGGTAGCAAACAGTATATTGTTTAATTAGGAGCTATAAATAAGTTAAGTAACCACCGGTTGGTAATAAAAACAAAGTTTAAACGGAGCGCACAAAAAAACACGACTGTCTTCTTAAAAAGTCATCGGGAATCCCAGATTCCCCCCTTTCAGCGGCGGCTTCGACTTCCAAGTCTTGCCAAAGCGCAAATGTAGCTTCGGAGATGGTCACCATGCCAGCCGATCCTACCAAAGTTGCAACACCGGAGATGGTCACCATGCCAACCGGTCAAGCTAAAGGTGCCGGTCCAAGAAAACCCGTTTTTCACCCGGGCCTTGGGGTAGAGGGAGTTATCCTACCGCCCCCAATCACCTCGGAGTTGCGGCAGAGCGCTATAAGCGCAGCGGTAGCTCCAGCTGGTGCAAGGACGGTGGGCGAAGCTCCCACAGCCGGCGCCAAAAAGAAGTTCTCCTTTACGGAGAGAAGAAGCGCGGGAGACATCCTCCAGCGCAATCATGGTAACGCAGGACCCAACCTGTCAGCTGATTGGCTGAGAAAGGTGGAATGGGCCAGGAGCGTCATCCCGGACTGGAAACCGTCCTCCAAGGCGCTGGCTCAAGCCAAGAGGCAGCGCTCTCAAGAGACACCCGCACCTAATGCCAAGAAGTCGCGGGTTCAACCGAACAGATCCTTCGCCCAAATTGCCAAGGAGAGGATCCTTATCGGAGTCCTCGACCGCGGAAATATGGAAGGAGGTATCCCAAGGAACCAATGGAGGTGGGTGGAGTCGGCGCTGGCCACCCACTGTTTCAACCTGTTGGAGCGAGAGCCTGGTCCACCCCCCATCTGCAAAGATGTCGGGTGGTTCCAGGGGAATGTAAAGGTAATAGCCTGCGACGACAATCGGTCGGCAGAGCTTTACAAAGCAGCCGTCGCCAATGTAGGCGAGGTTTATCCAGGTGCCAAGCTGGAGGCAGTGAGCTGGGAGGAGGTCCCAGTTAGACCGAGAGCGAGGATGTGGATCCCGTCCACCATCAAGGAGCCGGAGCAACTCCTAAAAATGTTGCAGAGGTGTAATCCTGGATTGCCCACCCACGACTGGCGGGTGGCCAAAATCGAGGAGTCACCTGGGCCCACTCACCAGGCGGTCAATCGACGCGGCTGGAGGAGAACTGAACTTCGGTTTCAGTTCTGTCTTCATCCGCGTCTATAAATCCGATGCGGCAGTAGGTGGTGCTCCTTCCGACAAGCCAGTCGAGGAGGACATCACCGCTGAATTTGAAGCCCCTGAACGTCCAGAAATGGACGGATACAATTCAGACGCGTCCTCTCTTACGAGGGACCTGAGCAAGCTGTGGCAGGCGGGTGACCTGGAGGTCACCTCGGATTTGGCATCCTGGTGGGGCGCGTAGCCCGACAAACTTGGCCTCACATTGACAAGGCCCGAACAGATGCCTTGTGCAATCTCAGCAGAATAAACTGCTCACTCGTTGTCCGCTCAATGACCGGTCACTGGTTAGTAGGAACTCACGCTCACAGGCTTAACTCCCCATATAATGACTTCTGCAGGAGTTGCAGGGATGAAGAAGAAGTAGAGTCACCAGAACACTTCTTCTGCTCCTGTCCGGCTCTAAGCAATAGAAGACTACGTACTCTAGGCAAACCGTTTCTAGACGACCTAGGCGGCCTTTCCGCCCTATCACCGCGCAAGATTGCCCTTTTCATCCAGTTATCAAACTGGACCCCCTTCTGAAATCTCCGAGGTCTCCAACGTTGGTAGAAAGGATCTATTAGATCCGCGGGATCACAACGGGCCTAACCAGGCCTAAGTGTGTCAATTGACACCCGCCTAACCTAACCTAACCTAATATTAGTGCTCTCAAGTTTTCTAGGCTAAGTTCAAATGTTTTGCTCGTATTTTCTTCCAGAAATGTATTCCTGTTATGTATTTTAGCAATATACGCTAGAAAAAGCTCGTTAGGATCAGCATATCGATTTTACATTGGAATAAATTCACTTTTTATATATTTTTGTCCATTTTCTTAAAAATTTACTTCCAAAATGGACCATTTGTATTTTAACGATTACATTTAGTAGGACAGTAAGATTGTAACATGAACCATTTTAATTCTTAGAAATACATTGAATGTTTAATTTAAAACAAGTTTTTCTAGCTGCTTTTGATATATAACTAAAATAAAAGAGACACAAAAGCCATATAAATATGCGATTCTTGCTGAAAAACCATAAACTTTTTGACTTCAAATTTATTTCTGCATTCTATTATTCTCAGCTTTCCTTTAGATATTACAAATTATAAATAAAATTTAAAATTTAAAAGTTACTTCCATTTGTGTAGAGTGCGCTACATTATGAAGGATTATTTCGCAAAAAGTAACTGTACCAAAATTATATTTTATGCTATTCGAAAGTACACTTAAATTCCTCTAAGCGCTTAACAAAAGTTGACGGATCATCTTTCAAAAGCCCAAACAAATTTTATATTTTCATCTACAAAAACGTACGTAAGTAATTCACTTACTAAGTATTCTCATTTCAAATAATTTTATCTATTAAAAGCAGATTCGTTAAAAAATATTAAATTAGATGAAAATAAACTAAATTATGGTATAAAAACGATACGTACTTAAAAATTTAGTTGGTCAAATAAGCTGTGAGCTAATAAGCTGGGTATTTTGTCATCGAGCATGCCCAGTTTGCTTTGTTGTTTCGTGTGGTTCTCCACAGGCAACCGAAGTTTATAAATGCAGCGTGAAGCTAAAAGCCAAGTGCTTACATGGACATGCGTGTGTGTGTGTGTGTGTGTGTTTGTGTGTGTGCTTGTGTGCATACCCTTCAGAACTGAAATTCATTTTCGTCGGCAGTCGCTTAATGTTGTTGTTATATTTTGACATTTTGTTGTTATTTTTGTAATAATTCTGCCAGCGTCGACCGGCCGCTGCTCGAGCGACGCAGGCAGAGTTACTTTTCGTCTGTTTCTGTTCGTTTTTCTTGTTCCCCTGCTTGCCGACGTCTAAAAAAATTGCACATCGTGCGTGCGCTGCTAAAGCGACGCAGGCAGAGACTGTTTCTGTTCGTTTTTTCTTTGTTTCTTTCCCTCTCTAGCGTACAAGTTTTCGGCCGACGTTGACGTCGTCAAAAATTGTACGACGGAGACAGAGGCTGTTTCTGTTCGTTTTTTGTTGTTTCCGTCTCTGTCGAGCGAACGTCGAACGCTGCTGCCGGCAGCGGGACGAAATTTGTGCAACAAAACGCAGCAAGCGCACGTGTCAAAGGAAAACAAAACAGAAAAAAATTTGACAATGTCGCTGCCGGCTGCTGCTGCTACTGCTAAGACAAATCGTAAGTGTTTTATAATATAATTTATTAATTTTTAAAATAATAAAACTAATGCATTTATTTTTTTTATAGAATATGAATTGAACTTGGAAGCATGCAAGGAGTTTCGTCTGGAATTTCTCTGAAGGCAGTGGTGGACGGCATATAGTGGGAGCTGCATCTACAAATACGTACATATGTACTTGGCAAGACAAGCTGCGCACGGTATTACAAAACATACTGAGAAATTTACTCAAAAATGTAAAAAAGTCTAATAAAAATAAAATTAAAAATACATAATTAAAAAGATATTTTTTTAATTTTTCTTAATTTTTTTAATTTTTACAAAAAAAATCGATAGGGAATCATTGGGGAATTTTCCGTAAAATTCATGGAAGATTCCCTAACGAAAATGGCTTGGGAATCGTTAGCGAATCATTGAGGATTTCTCGGCAGAGTTCACCAAGGCTTCCCTCCAATGAAACGCTAGCGAATCACTGGTGAAAGTTCCCTTTTCGTCGATTGTATGAACTCTCAATGTTAAATTCACCAACGATTTTCATACAAAATCGTCAACGATTCACCAAGCATGGGGACACATTCACTAATGATTCACCAGACAATCGTTGATGAATGAAACTGAAGGGTAGTTTGACACATTTGTTGTAGCAATTAATGTGACGGCTTAAGGGCCATCATGGTGGTAGACCGCTAGATCCGAAACATTTTGGGGTTTAATCTCAAAGTCGCACATACACACACAACAACAACAACAAACACAAACACACACACACACACACACCACTTAAGCCCTGGGCTCAAGTAATTATGCATGGCATTTGTTGTTGTTATTGTTATTATTTTTGTTGGTTTTTTGGTTCATGGATCAGCGATAAGCGCAAACAGCACACGCCGCCAAGACAATTCAAATGACACAGAAAAGAAACATAAATAAATACTCATGAATACACTCATGAATACACTCATGAATACACTCATGACTACACTCATGACTACTGCTGTGCGATATCTGAAGGATTGTGTTGAGTTTGTGGCATTTCACACTATAGGCCAAGTGTCAGCTTTTTGCAATAATTTCGACTTTTCGAATTGCTTAAAATAACATGCTTCTGATGGCATTACATTAGAACCGTGGTCGGCACCAGAAAGCTGCAGCGGGTAGATTCGTGTTGAATTGGTCGCCGTTGCCAAACATCAAATCATTACAATCGAGTAACCGATACGATTTGGTACTCACTGTTACTCGTTGACTCAATTGATTCGCAAAACGAGTAGCGGATCGAGTAGTGATTCGAATCATGATGCGAGTAACTCGATTCAAGTGTGCGGGACGGAGCGATGCAATGTGTCGAAACAAATTATTCAGTTGCAAAATAATTATATTGTAATAGACCAATGCTTAAACACTTGACTTAAAGGCACATTTTTTTAAGAGATATAATATTAGAGAAAATAGCTTTTTTTAAAGGATTTCTTATTATTTTTATACCCTGTGCCCATTGAAAATGGTCAAAAAGGGTATATTAGATTTGTGTGATGTATGTAACAGGCAGAAGGAAGCATCTCCGACCATATAAAGTATATATATTCTTGATCAGCATCAACAGCCGAGTCGATTGAGCCATGTCCGTCTGTCTGTCCGTCCGTCTGTCCGTCCGTCTGTCCGTCTGTCCGTCTGTTTGAACGCGTCGATCTCAGAAACTATAATAGCTAGAGACTTCAAATTTGGCATGTAGGTTGCTGGATACCGGACGCAGGTCAAGTTTGTTTTTAAATTTGGATCGGACTACTATATCATATAGCTGCCATAGGAACGATCAGTCGAAAATCAAGTCTCGGTATGAAAAACTTTTTTGTTGTTTGAGATATGTGAACAAAACTGACAGAATATGCATATGGGATGGTCGCATACATCCTGACCAAATTTGATTGAAATCGGACCACTATATCATATAGCTGCCATATCAACCATCAGTCGAAAATCAAGTCTTAGTATGAAAAACTTGTTTGTTGTTTGATCCTTCTAAATCAAACTCACAGAATATGCATACGCGATGGTCCCTTATAACCTGACCAAAATTGGTTGAAATCGGATCACTATATCATATAGCTGCCATAGGAACGATCAGTCGAAAATCAAGTCTTAGTATGAACAGCTTTTTTGTTGTTTGAGATAACTGAACCAAACTGACAGAATATGCATATAAGATGGTCCCAACCAATATTCTATATTATGGATACTGGCACAGGGTATCCTCCAGTCGAGCAAACTCGACTGTAGCCGCGCCCACTTGTTTAAAATCAATTTAGAGTAATAGTAGATTATAAAATCCGGCAATCAATCTTTAAAATCAACTTTGATTAATTTTAAAAGAAACACAAAAACTAATAACCTCAAAATACTACATTAAAACAAGTGGGAAAGGCTATAGTCGAGCTCCCGACTATAGGATACCCGTTACTTACCTAAATAAATTAAACTTTTTTTTTATTGCATGCTTTTAGGCACTTTTATTGCTTAAAAGCTTTAATCAGCCAGTGCCACCTTTATCTTTGTCCGATCTTGTTGGGATTTAGTAGGATGATAGGTAATAATAATAGCTAACGTTCACCGTTTAAAAAAACCTAATATTTTGAAAACTGTGCGTGTGGTGGATTTTCGCGATTTACGGAGGCGGAAAGGGGCGTGGCAAAATTTTGAAACAAACTTGACCTGCGTGGGGTTTATAGAAATCTGTGTGCCAAATTTGGTTGCTCTAGCTCTTATAGTCTCTGAGATCTAGGCGCTCACACAGACGGACAGACGGACGGACGGACAGACGGACATGGCTATATCGACTCGGCTGTTGATGCTGATCAAGAATATATATACTTTATAGGGTCGGAGATGCTTCCTTCTCCCTGTTACATACATTGCAACGAATACAATATCCCCTTTTACTTATTTTTAATAAGTAACGGGTATAAAAAACTTTTAAAGAAACATTCAGGCCTGTTCCCAATTCCGAAAACGAGTCGAAATGCCACAAAACAAGTTGAGTGCTGTTCCGAATTTCGCAAATCGACAATAATTGTCGTTTTCAAAACGTGTGCTTTAGAGTCGTCGGATTTGAAAATCAATGCCATTTAAAGCAATAAAATAAATACCTAAAACTATAAACTGAAAGTTATAATAATGTTGAACATTTTTAGAATCATTAAACATTACTACTTCAAATTTAAATAGCTCAAGTACATTTTAAAAGATTTTTTTATAATCATCTATAAAATATTGCATGTAAAACAAAACCGAGCATCAATGACTAAATCGAGCTGTTCTGAATTCCATTTTCCGATTTTTGTTATCGATACCAACTTTCGCAATCGAAAGCTGCTAGAGTTGCTTCAATTGAATAACAAAATTCGTTTTCGCTTGGCCTGCAAGCAACCAATAACCAAAGCTGCTGGCATTTTGAAAAATTAACTTAACTTGTTGCTATTTGAGCAATTTCTTTCTCTTCATTGACAGCTGACACGATGACTTACTGCTATCGAAACGTTTTCGAAACCGAGTTCGAAAAGTAAAAACAAGCTGATTTCGATCGGAGTTCGGAACAGCAAACAGTAAAACGTTCGCTTTCGTTTCGTTTTTACTTTTTGAAAACGTTCGGAATTCGGAACAGGCCTGATTATTTTTGATTTTGTTGGCACAAAAATATCAATTTTTCAATATCAATTCAGAGCAACCAATTATGAAATTGAGCTTCAATCTTTAATATCATCTAAGTGCACTTTAAAGAAAACTTTCAAAAAGGCACAAATACATAGCTTTGTACTTTAGTAATAAGTTAAGTCAAAGAAATGGGAAAACACCCCATTGTGCGTTGCCGGGTGTTTTTTTTTTGGAGGCAACACATGCATATTTATCATTTATGTATGTTTTTGGCTTGGCACAAATTTTGTGTTTGCGCCTCGTGAATAACACGAAAAAGGCAATTTAAAGTGCACACACCTTGCCCATACACCAATACACACACGCACGCACACCCACACACACAAATGCTTAAGCATGTGAGTGCTGCTCCACAAACATTGACGTTGCGCATTGGGAACCGCCAACGTCGTCGTCTCTGCCGCAGGCTTTACAACAATTTCACACATACAGGCTGTGCCTCTCTCACTCCCCTCCCTCTCCGTCACTCTCTTACATATTCACACACGCACTGTCAACAAGCAAAACAAAAAAACAACAGCAACAACAGCAACAATAACAACAACTGGCAGCGCTTATCAGTGGCTACAACAATCAGCCAGGCAAGTCGAGCCCAGTCTCAGCCCTCCTTCACCTCCTCCACCCCCTCTACCCCCTAGCACCATCTACCCCCCTCCTGGGTGCCACAAAAAAGCAGTCGAGCAGCAGAAAGAGATGCCAACGACCCGAACAATCAAATGACAGCCCCACACACACACAAACACACACACACACACGCGTGTCTACACACACAAACACGCACCCGTTATCACTTATGGGTTGTTACTACGCTTACTTAGACAACTGGCATTCTACAGTGGCACAAAAGTTACTAGCATTAGAAATGGACTTTGATATTTATTTAATTGCACTATGTTTTATTTATTTATTAACATTGATAGCTAAGCTTAAAAACTAAAACTAACAATTAAAAAATATAGCGCTAGCTGCAGAGGCTTTCGGCCACATTGCACTATGTATATTTGTATTTATTTGTTATTTATTCATCTTTTTCCATTTATCCAACGTTTACCAGTCAATCAGAAAACAAGTTAAAACAAGATTTTTACATAAATTAGCATAGTATTTTACATCGAATTTTACTTAAGTTTCGATAGTTTTTTTATAGACCATAATCTATATATATAAAATTCTCTGTCCTGACTGACTGAGAATCAACAGATAGAAAGAAAGAAAGCTGAAATTTGCACTCTACATACATAGATGAGATAATTTCATCGTGCAATAAGACGGCGTTTTGTGAAATTCGACCTCTAAGTAGGTCAAATCGGGGTCAAAGGTCACGGAATTGTTAGTATGAAAAACATTTTTGTTTCTTAAGATATCTCAACCAAACTCACAGATTAAATGCTTGGTACTGTCTCTTACATTCTGACCAAATTTGGTCAAAGTGGAATGACTATATCTTATAGCTGCCATAGGAACAATCCGGTGAAAAACACCTTTAGTATGAAAAAATTTGTTGTTTCTTAAGATATCTCAACCAGACTCGCAGATTGTTTATTTGATACTGCCTCTAGCATACTGACAAAATTTGGTCAATGTCGGATGACTATATCATATAGCTGCCATAGGAACAATCGGATGCAATCGGAGATATCCAAACAAAACTCTCTCTTCTTGCCAAATTTGGACTAATTCGCTTAATATAGCTTTTCCCGCCAAATTTAGCTTTTTCCCGCCAAATTACCAAATCTGACTTTTTAGCCAAAGTTCAAATGCAAGGAAAAAAATTAAGGCAGCGGACAGCAAAAGCGAAATATTTCCTTTTTTTTTAGGTAAAATGTTATATTATATAAATTTGTAAAAACGGGCAACTAAATACAATGTTGCGAGCGAAGCGAGCAGGGGGCGGAGCCTACAAGTAACTTTATAAAATTCTCTGAAAACCAGCATTAAACTTTAAATATTTGTTAGCCGACGCCCAATAGGCAATAGAAAATTGAAGATACATTGTTTTACCCATCTTCTATTTAAATGAGTTATATGCAGGCATATTCTACAAATCTCGCAAGAAAGCAATGCAATATAAAAAAAAAATTTTTTTATAATTAAATAGCTTTATATATGCATTTGTTAAGACATTTCATAATAATTTAACTTTATTATTGTAACTAAACTTATTAAAAACTGATTTAAATTCAATACAAATTGTTGTATAAAATTGAAAATATTTTATAGTGGTCGAACTTTGTGATTTCATCAATTATTGATAACAGCAGGTAGTTGAAGCTTTCAGCACCACAGTGCCTGCAAATTTATATGAAACTTTTTTTGTTGTTGTATTCCTTGCCTGTTTTAGTTTTTGTTGTTAGCTCTAGTTTTCTGTAGTTTGTACAGTCTTGTTAGACGCTGGATTGTTTGCGAATGAATTTATATATTTTTTTATTATTATTATGCAGTGATGGGCGTGGCAGCAGAGGGGATGGAGTGGGAGGAGGGGAGAACTGAGGGAGAAATGTGGTCGTTTGTTCTGTAAGCCTACGACAACATTGACAACTTTCTGCTCATTTTTATTGGCAAGCGACTTGCCGGTTAATAATGCCTGTTTTCTGAAACTGTGCCTGTGTGTGTGTGTGTGTGTGTTTACTTGTACTAATGAGACAATTTTCACTAGTTTCTTTTATGTGTGTGGGTGTGTGTGTGTGCGTTGACTTAAATTTGATCCCTAATGAACTGTCGTCTCCGACTTGTTGCTTTGTGGCTGGCCAAAAGGGACAAAAGCGTTGCTCCTGTCCATGTTCATGAGTATACTCATTGAGTCTATATGAGTGTATTCATCTCCTTCAGCTGTCACATTAGCGCGCCTTTATTGTTCTTGTCTCTGTTTCTCTGTGTGTGTGCGGTTGTGTGTATGTGTGTGTGTGTGAGTGCGGTTTTAGCAAGCGTTTCAATTAGTGTTTGGCAAACTATAACAACGCCCCAAAATGGGGCAAGAGTCACGCCCCCTCCCACACCTAGGGGCAACGAGACAAACCAAATGAGTGCCTGTCCATATTTATATGAATATTTAAGCTCACATTCTCTCCGGTCACACACTCATCTCGCACTCACACTCACACTCGCATTCACAGTGCTGAGGCACCTTTTTATGCCCCTTTTTATACCTTGCAAACCATGAAAGTCACATTAAAGGACGGCAACCCTGGTACTTAAAGTGTACACAAAGAAAATGAAATTTGTATTAAAATTTTGCAATATTTTTGCAGTTTCTCTTTAATTAAGAGTGCCCTTTAAGTACTCAAGCTTTAATTTAAAGTGTTAACAAATTTTATTAGACCGCATTTGATTTTCAATTTCAAAGTTTCAAACGAATCCAAAAAGCAAATACAAAATGTTGTTCAAAAGAAAATCGTAAATGTTTTCACAGAGTATCTGCTAGTCGTGCACTGTTTTTGTCAACTGTAGCGCATTTATTGTTTAACTAAGCAAATATAAAAGTACCGAAAACTGTTGTCAGGTAATGGAATTGCCGCTGGGAGTTGACGAGTAGAGGGCACTGTACAAGTATGTCTGACCAGACCATTGTTGAAGTCTTCAATATCAAGTCACGTACTTTAAGTTGACACAAAGTTATGGCACCATCAAGGGAGCAAACGCTTAAAATATATTGGAAGTTATTGGACTCGAGGAGAAAATATTTTTTGGTACAATTGTCTTACAGGTTTTAGAATAAATTTTGATCTGGTGGCAAACTTCCCTTAAATATTAATTTTATTATTTTAGATATTTAAAAGGTCTTGAGATATCTAAAAAAATACGAACCAGAAACGTACTGTGGTATTGGAAAAGAAAAGTTTATTTAAACGAACGAAAATTTAGTCTTATATATTTAAATTGAGTTTTTATTTAGATTTCATTTTATTTTGGTTTTTTGCAAATCAAATCACATATTTTTTTGTTTATTTTCCAAAGAAAATGCACATATTTCATATAATTTTGGTATGGTTCTTAGAACGAGTTAATAAAAATAGTTTTTGGAAAATAAAATAAAATATCTGTCACTTTTTCATGGTCGAAATTTTGTAGTATTAAGTTTTTTAGTATTTAGTTATTAGTAACCATAATAGTACACCTTTATTGGGAATCAAAGCAGTTAACTCTGTAACCAAAGTCAACTCCATGACGGACGATTGAAAAGCTTTCTATTTTATTGTTCGCAAGGTGTTGCGCTCTTAGTCGGAATCTGTAATTGGATATCTGAGAGTCAAGCACTCGACTTGGCTTCTTCTCGCTTGTTAACTGCTATCTTTTGGCCAATTGGCAGTGGAGAGCCATGGCGTTAATCTGCATAGCTGCGATAGACACAAATGTGTATTTATACGCCATTGACTCCGCGATTACTCATGAGAGTGATAAAAACTTGGCCTGGCTAATGGGTAGAATGATGCCAAGAAAGTGACAATGGAGATTGAAAAGAAGGTCAGTGGGCATGGTGGGGGCATATTTAATAGGCTCCATGATAAAAGATGACACAGCAGAGCTGTGAATGCATTAGGCGCCATTATCAAGAGACTTAAATTCGAGTATACATATGCATAAAAGGATATCCCTTTATACATATTTGAATGAGAATAAAGCTGAGCAGGATGAAAGCTTAACCCAAGCTGTTGTTAAAGCCAGAAGTAGTAGGATATTCAGATTCTCTATTAATCGGAGGGACTTCAAATGAAAAGCTATCTAAGCTGGTTTTAAGAGCGCTTTCCTATCAGTTTTTTATATTTTCTATTGTGTGGCAAAATCTTCAATATAGCTTCCGTGATAATTGTTTTTGATTCAAGCGGAATATGTTAAAAAGCTAAAATAATCGAAAATAATGATAATTAAATACTAGAATGGAAATAACAGCAAATATAGCAATAAAATTAGCTCTGGAAAGCCAGTATATTAATTTGCGCACAAACTTAAATCGGTATTTTTTACTATTCGGCTTCACAATGTCGCCTTCTTCATCGTCGGCGACAAAACCATAGCAGCGTCCGGGTTTTCCAACACAGCTGACAAAAAACTTCTGACCCTGTGAACAACACTGAACAACGCTGAACACAATGTTTTATAGGACTATTCGCAGCAATTCCAAAAATAAACAAGTGGGAGCGGCTACAGTCGAGTTTACTCGACTGGAGGATACCCTCTGCCAGTCTCCATAAAATAGAATATTGGTTGAAACCATCTCATATACATATTCTGTTAGTTGGGTTTAGATATCTCAAACAACAAAAAAGTTGTTCATACTAAGACTTGGTTTTCGAGTGATTGTTTCTATGGCAGCTATATGATATAGTGGTCCGATACAAATTTAAAAACAAACTTGATCTGCGTCCGTACCAAATTTGAAGTCTCTAGCTATTATAGTTTCTGAGAGCGGCTGTCTCAAACAGACGGACGGACAGACGGACAGACGGACAGACAGACGGACATGGCTCAATCGTCTCGGCTGTTGATGCTGATCCAGAATATATATACTTTTTGGGGTCGGAGATGCTTCCTTCTCTCTGTTGCATACATCACACAATTCTAATATACCCTTTTGACAATTTTCAATGGGCACAGGGTATAAAATTTGGCTGAACTCACTTGTTCTGACTGTTTCCCATGCATTGTCAATGTCATTTTACACATATTTGGGAATTACGAACAGACGCTTACAAAAGTGTCTATTAGTAGTAAAAATGTGTAGCTTTCTAACGACAAAGCTGCATTTTCCACATACTTGACAGTGAGGCTCCTTTTCAATGCGTAAAATTTGAATGCAACAATGCCAATGATAGTGCTTATGACGATTACAATGATGAAGATAATGATGATGACGATGTTAATATTAATGATCCCAGTGACAAAGAGGCGTTAATGATGATTTTGATGAGTAATACCAAAAGCAGCAGAAATGAGAATGGAAATGGGAGTGGGAGTGGGAATGAGAATGTGAATTGGGAATTGGAATGGCATTGGCATTGATATTGCTCTCTGATGCTCTGGTGTCGCTTATCCTTATCATTGAGAGGGGCATGTGGCAAAGCCAAAGCCAAACAAAATAAAAAATTCTATAAGTATTTTATCACATTATCGATTGCGATTACTGTTCGGCATATCAGTAAATAAATTAAAAGTAACAGATGAGCAATGCATCATAAAACGAAAACAAATACAAAAGACAATAATTTAGATGCTAGGCATATGAAATATTAAATACCC
Source organism: Drosophila limbata (assembly GCA_963924055.1). Taxonomy (NCBI): domain Eukaryota; kingdom Metazoa; phylum Arthropoda; class Insecta; order Diptera; family Drosophilidae; genus Drosophila; species Drosophila limbata. Next base: position 8,257,589 of record OZ001351.1, on the reverse strand, counting down.
TAACAATTTGTAGAGGAATGGATTGAACTTTGAAAAAAGAATTAAATTTATATTATCGACAGAAAAATTTGTAAGAACAAAAAAAGAAGAGAAAATACTTCTTTTGGTTCATCTATTTAAGAACTTGGTATTTTCCAAAATGGTATACAGAAAAAAAAAATATAATATAAGGAAATTAAATCAGAACATGGAAAATTAGAACTCAATTCAATGAACCATTTTAAGCACCAATTTATTCAGATCTTTCATAAATGCGTATATAAAAAGCAACTTAATACTGGAATGGTTAACAGGAACTCAGGAGTTGATCGAGTCGTTAACAAACTGCCTTTTTAGCAGAAGAGGTGTGGTCAATTCATGGTGCTAAAGCAATAAGGGCATAACAATAAATCATTCAACAACCAAACACACTCAAACTCACACACAACACACGGGTGGGATTAGAAAGCCACCGAAAAAAGCAGAAACAGAAAAAACACGCGAGGAGATTATAAGGCGAAATATGTGTAAGTAGAAGTTTGCAAATCAAGTGAATCACACGTTGCGTATACGCAACGTTCGGTCTGAGAATAGTCTGCAAATGTCGAAACGATCCACATCGATGTGACTTATTATTTATAACACAATTCACACACATTCAAATAATTCATTGAATTAATTATGACAAGCGATGAGTTCATTTACGATCAATGTTGATTACAAAGACATTATCGTTTTGGGCTCCACGTGATTACGAGTATTTTCAATGGATGCGGTAGCCAGAGAGCTGGCTGGCTTATCTAACAGTTCCAGCTAAATATAAACATTTGTACTAAATGATAACAGAAGAAAATATTAAATACCACGCAAATAACCGCACTGAAGGGACAGAAAGAGAGCAAAAGAGAGAGAGTGAGTCTGGAGATAAATAAAATTTACATTGAAATAAATTAGCTTGAAATGTTAATTGATTAGAAATAATTGAAAATGAAATACATTTGCAGCTTAAGACAGAAAAAGGGAGCGAGAGAGAGAGAGACAAAAAATTAGAAGTACGCTTATGTATACTATAAAATAAATATAAATATATAAAGGAATAGGGGGCTCCGCCCCCTGCTCTCTTCGTTTGACAACTCCCGGCTCGCTTCGCTCAAAAAAATTAAAGGATGTTCTTTAGTTGTCCGGTTTAAGAAATTTATATAATATAACATTTTTGGTAAAAAAAAGAAGAAAATATTTAGCTACCGCTATCCGCTGCTTTAGTGTTTTTCCCCTGCAGTTGTACTTTGGGTAAAAGTTAGCTTTTGTGATTTGTCGGGAAAAGCCAGATTTAGCGGGAAAAGCTAAATTTGGCGAAGAGTCAGAGTTTTTGATTCTAAAAGTTAACTTTCATCCGATTGGTCAGGATCCCAGACAGTCAAAAAAATTTAATCTGTAAGTTTGGTTGAGAAATCTTAAGAAACAAAAGAGTTTTTCAACTAAATGTTAATTTGCATCCGATTATTCCTATGGCAACTACATGATATAGTAGCCCGACTTTGACCAAATTTGGTCAGGATCTAAGAAACAGTCCCAAACATATAATCTGTAAGTTTGGTTGAGAAATCTTAACAAACAAAAAAGGGTTTCATACTAAGCAATTTCCTGAGCTTTGACCCCAAATTTGACCCACTTTCAGGTCGAATTTCGCAAAACGCCTCACGATGAAATTGTCTAATCTATGTTGTGTAAAAATTTCATCTTTCTAGGCTTAGCCGTTTGGTCTACATGTTGATTCTCAGTCAGTCAGTCAGTCAGTCTGTGAGTCAGGACAAAGAGTTTTATATATAGTATAGATGTACCGATAACTCACTAGCTTTGAAGTTTGAAGCAGAGAAAGAGAGAGAGAGAGGGAAGAGAAGACGGCATAAGACGACAGAGAGAGATATTGAGAGAGAGAGAGAAAGAAAATAACATCAACTTCACTTTCAAGTTGACATGAATCGTCAGAGTTAAAAGGATTCAGATATATGTTGTGGTTACTTTATTCAGATCGTTTCGTTATATGAGAAAACAATAAAGCATCTGCAACAAGTTCAAAATTGGTTATCTTTAATTTAAAGATATATACGACATGTGTCCTAATCCTGAGCTCAATAATACATATTCAATCAACATACTGCTCATATACATATACATATATGTATATATTTATATAAAATAAAAAATAAATAAAATAAATCATTATCTTTCACGCTTGCAAAGAAATTACCAGTTAACTAAATAAAATGTCACGCAATTCACAATTTTCTTAAAAAATTCAACATTACAACATTTTCTTTTAACATTTGGTTTAACAACTATTTTCAAGTCCCTATAAATATAGCACAATAACATTTATTTAATATCACTCAGAAACATTGTCAAGTTGCAAATATATTCTTATATTTTTCAATAGTTTTTTGAATGCCAAGACTTAAAATGCTACCAACATTTTTAATCATTACATATAACATGATTTTAAAAACTACTTATTTCGAAATAAATAATTAGAATTTTTGGTGTTTTTAAAATTGTACTTATATGCTGTATTTTAGTTTGTTTAATACCTGTGTTTTTTGTCAAATTTATATAGACACAGTGCGAATTTCCAGGTGAATTGTTAGGCCGTTAAATTGAAATATTTTCAAATGTTTTATTGAATATTTTTTTAAAGAGTTTTCCTCGTTTTAAAATTCAATTTTTTTTATATTTTTCACAAAAAAAAAAATAGAACCGTTTTTGAATTGCAATTTTCGAATTACAACAAGAATAACAATAACATTAAAAAAATGAGCAAAAAATCAAGAGCAACAACAACACCACAGCACGGAAATGACGATAATCGCTTAAATCGTTATCTGAACTCGAATCGAGGTTCTGATTTATTTTTTGGGAGCCCAGTTGTTGTACGTTGCGTTGCGATGCGATGCGATGCGTTTGCGACACTTTGTGGCACTGTGGCAGCAGCAGCTAACAACACGCTGCTTCAAGTTCCCGGGAAAAACTAAACTGTTGTTACACTTGATGCATGCCTTCTACCAGCAACAGCAACAGCAGCAGCAGCACCAACAGCAGCAACAGTGGCAGCACGACGACGACGACGTCGACGACACTCGCAGACGCCGCACGAACTGAATCCGAAGCACGAAACTTACGCCAAAAAGGTGCGCAAAGGGTATGCCAAGAAAGTGTATGGCTCGCGCGGGGTGGGCGAACGAGAGTAGGGGAAGGGGGGCTTGGAGTGTCAGCGCCACAAGTGCATGCCCCAAAAAAGTGAAATGTGGCAAAGAAACCAAATTCAAACGGCAGCTGGCAGCTGGCAGTAGACGACGCGTCCACCTACAGCTGTGACCAACCAGGCTGGGGAAATGCTCAACTGCGAAAGCTTTTCGCACGAAGTCGACGCTCTCGTTGCCGTCGACGTTGCCGTCGACGTCGTCGCTGCTGAATACTCACTCAGCGAGCAGCAGCAACAACGGCAGCATAAAAGTATGCAAAGCTTTTTTGATATTGCCGAAGCTTTCAGTCTGTGCGTGCAGATGCAACAGCTTCTCGATACTACTTACACGCCTACACACATACACACATACACAAACACACACAGTGTCTAAACACTGAAGAGGGCTGTGCGATGAGTTGCAGTTGATCTAAGTAAAAATTCAATAACAGTTTTATATTTATTTGTTTTAAATAAATAAAATATAACTATAAATAAATATAAAATACATACACACTTAATAAGTAAGAACACATTAACATTTTTAAATTTATTTTAAATAATATGTATATTAAGCATTACATTTAGAACTTACTATATATTGAGAATTTTGGGGAACTTAAAGGGTGACACTATGAGGGCTGTCTAAGAAGTACCAGTACAAATTTTAAAATTATATTCTTTCTGTTGACTTATGTACATGCACTGATAAAAAATGGTTTGCTATAGATCAGGGATTAAAACCGATACGAGTATCTGTTTCAGTTACGGTTTCGGTTATGTTCGCATTTAGGTTTTAGGTTATCGCTTACGCAAAATTTTTAAATAAAGGGTTCATAACGGTGAACCGGTTTAGGTATGTTTCGGTTTTGGAATAGCGGTTTGGTTTCGGTTCACAACAACAAATTTTACTTTTCAATGATACTGGAAGAGCATTACTTTCTTACTGTTTCATGCACATTTTCTATCTTTTTATGAAAATAAAAAAATTTACTTTATATGCTCTGCCTTACCTCCTTTTGCCTGTTATTTTCAATGGGCACAATGTATAAAAATATAAGCGATAAGTTCTTTTCCTTGTCCAAACAATACACTCGCCAGAAGAATTATGCGTACAAGCTCAAGGCGAAACTTTGATCGTCAAAAAATAGTACTTTATTAGTATTTACGATATCGTCTGGATTTTTTAAGTGAACAACACATTAATCATTAATAATTCTAGTAAATTTTCTTTTCTTAAGAATTATGTTAATTTTTTAAAAATTAAAAAACTAAAAAATCAATTGCATCTTGCTTTTATTTGTTTAATTTTTTTGCGTGTATGTATGCAAAACCAAAATAAATCCTTATAAATTAATCGGTTACTAAACAGTTATTTCGGTTTTCAGGTTTCGGAAAAAAAAACTTTTTTATCAGTTACGGTTTCAGTTACGGCTTCGAATTTCAATCGGTTTTTACAGGTTAAACGTTACGGTTAGGGTTAGGGTTTTAATCCCTGCTTTAGATACATTTGTCCTATGAACATTATTGCTGTTACTGTTCTCAAGTTAACTAAAACTTACTTCTACAAATTAGAAACGACATAAAAACAAACACAAACATTACTGTTATATATTATATGAAAATTTTTATATATCATATAAATGTATATATTAGATAAATTTTGATTGTGGTTGTGTTTTTATTTTATTTGCATAAATAAATGTAATCTCTTGGAAATCGACAGTGAATCATGGAAGAACTATCAGATAATTTATTTATTTGTAGCATATTCGCGTTGTCATCTTCTCGTTACATTAAAAGCTCTATAAGTGCTGTTTATCATTTTCCTTTCTCTGATGCTATTTTCAATAATTTTCATTGAAACCGATTTTCAGCTCAAAGAAAGTAGCCAAAGGCTATTATTTTAATTCTGCGGAATTTACTCTGTAGTAAAATTAGACTTATGCCTTTCTGTCAAAACTATGATGGGCTGACATTAAGAATAATGCAAACGGACAATACCGAATTAATCGGAATCGTTTTCATATTTTCAAATGAAAATAATTTCTAAAATTAACAAAACTTAATGTTACCAGTCCATTATGCAAAACTTAAACAAGTCCGACTTTGTTTTTAGAATGAAAGTTCAAGTCAATTGAACGGAAAGAAAATTAAGTTCAATATGTTTAAGCTGATTTTCAATAAGTTCCTTGTACTTGAAACTATTGTAGATGCCCACGTCAATTGTTATATTGGTTATAAGCTTTTCGACACACATATGAATATATGAGTATTGGGGGGCGTCTATAGAAATTAGAAATTATGACGCTTTATGTGCATTTGTATGAATGATGAAAGACTTTAATCCCCCTTTTGTCGCTTTCAAGGTTCTTTGAAATTCGCTAATTTATTTTCAGTTTCTCCTTATGGAAATTAAAGCATATTCCAATTTGAAACTAGTGCAACCTGTTGCAATTAAAACATATCTGGTTTTGGGAGAAATTTGTAATTGAGTTATATTATCAAGGCTGTGTAACTTAAGCTTGTTTTAAGCCTTAAAGAGGTCAAGTATTTGTTGGGAATGTCTAATGAAACCCAATGATAATGAGGTGCAAGGCAGCTCTACCTGAACACACACACACACACATTCAAGCCAAAAGCAAGAACAAATTCTTGGTAATATGGTCAAGGCTGTAATTGTAACTGTATGCTTGTGCAACCAAGAAGAAGAAGTGTCCATGGTTGCAGCCTGTGTGTTGCAAGAGAACGTTGTCTGAGCACAGCTCGAGGGATGCGAGGGATGCTGTGAGTTTGGGAGTGAGTTTTAGAATTTACGGGGTAGTTGACTGAGTTAGTAAGTGTTATTGTGACACGGCTGGTTGGTTGGTTGGCTGGTTGGTTGGTTGGTTGGTTGGTTGGTTTAGAACCACGTTCAGTTACAGTTTATAATTGCAATGCCATAAATCTTTTTAATTATCTGATAAACAGGTCGTATACTCGATTAGGTTGCACTTGGCGTATTCTGTTAGCACTTGTTGTTGTTATTGTTGTTGTTGTTGCTGACATAATGCGCTTATCGCTGTGGCACGTTCATAAAACGGCATTTAAAGTGCACGGCCAGCATTTTGCGGTCTGCCTCGATAATTGCCACGCCTGCATTTTTACAATGTTGCTGCGAGTATATTTGAGCAACAGCAGCAACAGTTGCTGCTGCAACCGCAACAATAACAACTGCACCTTCCTTCTTTCTTTATTGTGTGTAACTTTATTATGCACACGTTACAATGCACTTAATGATCCTGGCCTACCTGTCGTTTGCGCAATTTGCGGCTAAAGTTGCCTTAGCTTTATTTTCAAGACTAGTAGATACTCTTTATCCTAGACTAGAGACTGTACTCTTAGATATTGATATCAGAGACTGAAAACTGGAAGACTTTCTCTTTATGAAAATATATTCTTTACTTATTTATTTAACATTTTAAATTGCCAAATTAAATAAAACCTTAAATTACAAAGGATTTAAAAATACATAAAAAAAATTTAAGACATAAAAATTTCCAAAGGGATATATGTTAAGTTTTTATAGAGTTATGGCAGTTTTAGGCTCTTGAGAAGTATAAAAAATACTAATGTGTATAGTAATTAAACTTTGAATTGAGCTTAATGAAGTTCATTCGTGAAAATTAATTAAATTACCTCGACACATTGCCAATGAATAATAGAGTTAAGGTCCTATTCGATAGATTTTTAGATCTCTACTATACTGTTTGTTTATCCTAGCAAATGATACGAATCAGAAATGTTAATGAGATGTTATGAAACAGCACTATGTTAAGTTGCTGTTGAGTTATTTTAATTCCTATAATATTCCAAATAGTTCATCGAGACCAATTAATATTTGGTGTCAATTATAAATGCATTTTAACATTTAGTGGGAACACAGAGAAAATGCATCAACATGTGAATTAATGCAATTAAAAGCAGAAATAAATGCACATTGTATTTCTACTTGACAAACGTTTTGTTGCAAACAATTGTGAATTTGCCACCAATATGCAACAACAGCAATAATAACAACAACTTTGTTAAGTGAAATCAACATTGGCAATGTCAAATGTCTGGATGAAGTAAATTGATTGTTGTTGCCTTCAGCTGGGATAACTGATAGCCACGGCCAGGTGTCAATTGCTGCAAACCGTTAACTGCAACTGACATCTGCAACATTCTGAGGGCGCCGCAAATTCGCGATGAGGCACGTGCCGCCACCTGGCGGGCAAACAGGTAAATGAAGTATCGATTTTAGGCCCGGGTGCAGTTAAAACACAACAACAACAACAACAACAACGGCAACTATAATAACAGCATTAACTTGAATGCTCGACTAAACCATACCCTGCAGCAAATTGTTTAGTGCTGTAAATTTAATTTAATTCTGATTACATTTCAGGCCCTGAAATTTTCAGGAAATTTGTCTCTAATTTATACTCTGTAAATTTATAATATTACATACATTACAATCTGTAATATCGATAATTATCGAATATGTTATGCCCATGAGTAAGTTCTGTGGAAGTTAATTTCAGCATTAATTGAAGTTGGAAAACTGTCAAATTTATACCCCGTTAATGTCTAAAATTGTTGCAATCACAGCAGCAACATGTATGAATGACTTGTAGAGGTGGAGAACTATCGATAGTCGGCGCCATCGATAGCCGACGATAGTATTTTCAAAACCATCGATGGTCGACGATAGTCGACTATAGTGCTATCGATAGTCGACGATAGTCTCGGTGACAAAAAATACATACAGTTTATCAAGAAACACTTTACACACTGAAAAAAACCTAATTTTTTGTCTCCTCATAAGAAAATAATAGCTTTTTATATTTATTTGCAAAACTTTCCTTAACCCATTAAGTACCCATTGAAAATGTCGAATTTTTGTAAACATCTACTTTTTCAACTTTGTTTTAATGCAAAAATATTCTTCAAACAATTCTAGAGTGACTGTAAAAAGAAATTTTCATAAATCTCTTCGCTAGTATTTTTTATGATTTATGATTTTTAACAAAAAAGCTACTTTTTGTATGAAAATGAGCAAAAAGGGGTTAAAATAGTAATTTTTAGGAATTTATCAACTATCGATAGTACTTCGGGAACTATCGAAAGTGCGTGGCTGCTATCGATGGTAGCTCGATGTGTCGATAGTGATATCGATAGTTCTCCAAATCTACTGACTTGCATGTACTCAGCAGAAAATTCGTTCATTGACTCAAGCAATTCTACTTAAATTTTCTATAACTTATCTATAATTTTATATACTCTGAGAGCGTAAAAAGATAAAGATAATAGATATTTGACCATTGAATACTTTCTTGATTATTGCGTCTTTCAGTTCGCTTTAAAATGATTATGCTAACGTTGTGATTACTTGCTGTGTTTAAGGATTACAGGGTATCATAATATGTTGCAACAACTTTGTGGCCATATACGACATGAAGGCAAACAAAAAGACGCCAGTCTAACAAAATGTACAACAAGTTGCTATTCAAAACCAGACTGAGTTTGTGTCTGAGTCTGTGTGTGAGTGAGTGTGTGAGCGAGTGAGTGTGTGAGTGTTTTTGTTTGCATTGATCTGCCTCTAAAATTTCAATTAATACGTATATATGTATGTATGTATGTATGGGAATGTGCGCTGCATAGAAAATAGAGAAGATGGGGCAAAGTCAAGAGCAGCAAAAAATGAACATCAACAACAAACAAACAACAACATGAAACACTTAAAGCCGTTGACATTTGAAAACAACAACATGTTGTTGTTGTTCTTGCAAAAATTTGAAAGTTTTAAACTAGAGATGTTTGCGTGATGTGCTCACTGCTCAATTTTTGCGATTATCAAAATGTGAAAATAACAGTTAAATTCGTGACAACAAAACGTAATTTAAGAACAAATTAACAAAAATCTGAAAAAAAAACATTCTCAACTGACATAAAAATATCGATACAAAATCTGTTATATCATATTTATCGGACCAAAAATTTAAGTTATTTTCTTATTTAAAAAATTTAGTTTATGTTTATGTGTAATTTGACTAAAAATTTGATTCTTAGAACAAGAAAAAAATAAATCATTTAATCAAAGTCTGTCTGAAGTAAATATAAGAATCTTTTTGATTCCCGAGAATCTGTTGGATCTGTTGTTGTTCGTGAGTTGAAACACTAAATCACAGGAGGGAGCATCACTAATTTTTGTGAGGGGTAAAAGGAGGGAGGGACGATTGGTTGGGACGGGGGAGAGGTGGACAATTTGAAGATGGGCAACTCGTCTTTTGGGACGAACCGGAAATTGTGAACCACACGACAACACGAAACAAAAACAGAAACAAAAGCAAAAGCTGAAACAAAAGCTGAAACAGAAAACAGAAACCGAAATAAAGGTCAAGCAAACGTTGTAACTGTTGTTGTTTAAGTTAATTTGAGCAACAATAAAATAAATTGCTCAACGCTGTTGCCAAAAATTTTGATTTGGGTTGCCCATTTTCTGGCCGAAGGCAGGACCAAAAGGACCAAAGGACGAAGCTGTAGGTGGCGATTAAAGGTCACGTTGCTTAAGTGCTCAGTTCACAGTCAAAGCATCTATCAAATGGCTGACATGTGTGTGTGTGTGTGTGTGTGTTTGTATGTGTGTTGGTGTGGGTATAAAATTTTGTTAACCCTCAAAAAAAAGGAGGGGAATGGGAAACATCTTCCTGCCTCGGCTTGACGAGCAAAGCCACAGAACGCCATAAAAGCCAGTTATGTATGAAAGTATCTATTAATGGGTGTATATATATATGTGTGTGTGAGTGTGTGTCTCATGTGTGTGTGCGTCTCAAAATTAAACATGCATGTCTGGCAATGTGTGAAGGTTTTAAGAGTTGAGAGAGTTATTATGTGCTCATAAATATCTTAAGAGCACCAAGAAGAACAACACAATAAGATGAAGCAGCAACCAGAACAACCAAAACAACCTTAACAACAACAAGAACAAGCAGTAACCACAACAACAAACAACAACAACAAACAATCACAAGCATAACTCATTTTCAAATTTCAAGAATTTGAAAATTTTTTGTCGAACTTGGCAAATGCAAAAAGTCATGTCAAGACTGAAAGCACTAATTAACAGTTGTTGCTGTTGCTGCCACAGCTGGCCACAACAACAACAACAACAACAACAACAGCAACAACAACAACAACAACAACAACAACAACAATGTAGACAATGAACAGAGCAAAAGAACTCATCAATCAATCATCGTCATTGTCTCATTATCATTACCATGTCTTCCTCTCCCTCTCCTTTTTCTGCCTCTTCGCACAACGTCTTCATTTTGTTGCCTCCCTCTCCCCTTCTATCCTCTCTTTCTCTTATTGTCGCCATCATACAATTTTCATTACCAGTCAATAACAAGCAAACAGCAGCCAAGAAACTAACCAGAAATGGAGCACAGGAAAATGCTATGGAAAAGGGAAGGCAGAGATGCAGATTGATGAGGAATACACTTAGGCCGCATTCAGCACTTACAATCAAATCATAAGTAAAAATGCTTCTCATTATACCCGTTACTTAAAAAATAAGAAAAAGGGGATATATCATTCGTTACAATGTATGTATGTAACAGGGAGAAGGAATGCTTCCTCCAACCCTATAAAGTGTATATATTCTTGATCAGCAACAACAGCCGAGTCGATATAGCCATGTCCGTCTGTCGGACTGTCCGCCTGTCCGTCCGTCTGTGTGAGGGCCTAGATCTCAGAGACTATAAGAGCTAGAGCAACCAAAATTGGCACACGGACTGCTATATACCCCACGCAGGTCAAGTTAGTTTCAAAATTTCGCCACACCCCTTTCCGCCTCCGTAAATCGCGAAAAGCCACCACACGCACAGTTTTCAAGATATTAGGATTTTTTTACGAATTACCGTTAGCTACTAGTATTACCTATCGTCCCACTAAATCGTAACAAGATCGGACAAATAGAAAGGTATTAATGGCTGATTAACGCTTTTAAGCATTTTAAATTTATTAAAGTAAGTAACGGGTATCCTATAGTCGGGAGCTCGACTATTGCCTTTCCCACTTGAACTAATTTTTATAGCCACTCGTGGTTTGGTCCCAACTAACTAAGCCGCCTAAAAATATGCATTAGATTGTCTTTAAGTTTTTTCTACTGCAAATTCTTTATGATATCAATATCGACTTTACTTAGAAGTTGGTTTGAACATGGTTAAAAATTGCTAAAAAAAAACAAAATGCAAAAATGAATTTTACTTTCCTTCAAACTGTTGATATTGAGAATTCATTTTATGGTGTTAGGAATAGTTTGAAAAAGGATATTATTGAAAATTCGGTGTGGTTTTAATTGTGATTTACTTTTTAAATTAAGATGGCCTAGAAATATAAACACTTAGTTTTTCAAAAAATCTTTGTATTTGAAAAGACAATCTATAATACTTAGACCCCATACTTTAAAAACGTAAAGGGGTCTATTAACTTTGTCACAAAAAAAAAATGTGCGTAACAGGCAGAAGGAGGCGTGGCAGACCCCATAAAGTGTATATATTCTTAATCAGCATCAACAGCCGAGTCGATAAAGCCATGTCCGTCTGTCCGTCTGTAAGAGCGCCTAGATCTTAGAGACTATAAGAGCTAGAGACTCCAAACTTGGTATGTAGGTTCGTCTATATTGCAAGCAGATCGAGTTTGTTTTAGATTTTGGATCGGACCACAATATCATATAGCTCGCATAGGAACAATCAGTTGAAAATCAAGTCTTAGTATGGAAAACTTTTTTGCTGTTTGAGAAATTTCAACCAAACTGACAGAATATACATGTCTAATGGTCCCATACATCCTGACCAAATTTGGTTGGAATCGGACCACTATATCATATAGCTGCCATAGGAATGATCAGTAGAAAATCAAGTCTTAGTATGAAAAAACTTGTGTAAAATTATAAAAAATACTAGAAAAAATATTTTTGAAAATTTTCTTTTGCAGTTACTCCTTGAATTGTTCCAAGAATTTTTTTGCATCCCAAAATTTTTTGGAAAAAATCGAGGAAAAAAGTTTTGAAAAGTGACTTTTACATAAATGCGAAATTTTCCAAGGGCACTCAATGGGTTAAGGAAAGTTTTGTGTAGTTCAAACGGAATTTACACGACCTTTCCAAATATATTTTTTTTATTGTGATAACTTGACTAACATGGCAGTTAAAGCAAAAATAAGGGTGCATACAAACTTTATTGACTGACCGTATAATGGTCCCATACACCCTGACCAAATTTGGTTGGAATCGGACCACTATATCATATAGCTGCCATAGGAACGATCAGTCAAAAATCAAGTCTTAGTATGAAAAACTTTTTTTCCATAGTAAGTACGGGGTCTCCGACAGTCGAGTATGCTCAACTGTAGCACCGTCTACTAGTTTTCGCTTGTTTTTATTTAAGATACTGCAGCTGAAACAGTTTCAAAAATGTTTTTCTGCGAATTCGCTAAGAAGACTTTAAAGTTGAATTTAAAATTTGACATAAGTAGAAATGCTTTTAATTGATTCACAAATAGTTGGTCTTACTAACCCGGGACAGTCATTAGTCTATGTTTCGACGACGCTTGATCACATTTTCCCGTTTTTCACTTTCTTTGTTGTGCTGTTGTTGTGTGCAGTAGGTTGATTTCATACAATGCATTGCAATGCTAGTAAGTATTTTATTTTGATATTCTTTTATTTTTGTGTCGGTTTTTCGTCTATTTTTTCATACAAACCTCTTCGAACGATGTAGCAGACTTGATTGGGATTTAACCATTACGCAAATATAAACAAACGTATGATTTTCAATTAGTCACCCTGATAAGCGACGATTGACAAAAACTTCTAGCAAAAAATGCCAAAAACACCTCTACAGAGGTGTGCCTTTTGTATAAACTGAAAACTTCCGTGGCTAAAAACTTGTTCCTCATTAAGCTTAAAGCATTACTTTTAAGATAAAAATACATTTAATGCATAATTGTTTCTTTGATTTATTAATTGTTTTAATTTTTGAACCTATGTTTTGTAAACCAAGCAAAATGAAGATGAGCTGCGAAATATTTATTTATAAATAGGAGATTTTTTGAATTGATTTTTAAAGTATGACGTCGTCGATTCAACGAACGATAAAGTCTACGTTCGTAAAATAACGATGATGACTGTCCAGGGTTAAGGAAGCTAGCTTCATAACTAGTTGACAGTGTAACCAATCACCACAGAAATATGTTAACAAAAGGCGAAGGGTTGAAATATGGCCAGAGAATGTGACTGCTAAACGTGGTCAAAATGCCACAAGTTGGACTCCCAATTAGATTTACCAAATGTTCAAGCAGTTACTCTCACACACACACACACACACACACACACACACACACACACTCTCAGACTTGCTTTTAGTTATTGTTATGGATTGTGATTATTTAGCCAATCCCCATGTTCAATTGGGGTCCTCTGTTGACCTTTGGCCCTGGCTATTGCCAGTTGTTGTAGTAGTGCAGTTCAATGTAACGCCATGTCCTAGTTCGAGATATAGGAGTTGAGTTTAAGTGGGAGTGAAATAGTATTCGAATAGTAGCTCGAACATAAATCAAATGCTCGTTTAATTGAAATGTAATTGAACAGCAGCTTTTGACGTGGCCCTTTCAAGGATTGCAACCATTTCGCGTCCTGTTTTTGCCATCAAATTCATATTAATATTGTTTGGGTAACGAAAATGTTGAGAAATTGGTGAAAAATAAAATTAAATTCTTGTACGTAAATCTGACCAGTTTTAAGAAATGTTGAATGGGAACTGCTCTTTTGCTCATACTTCTTGTGATAATGCTTTAGAATACTATATGAATTTCTACTTTAATTTAACTTGTCACCTCGTAAACTTTAGTAAGCAAACTGAAATATCTAAGTATGTCGGATAGTTTATTGGTTCATGAAAATTACAAATTGCATTACAAAGTTTTTCAGCTATTTCCAAGCAGAGCGTGACATTTTCAACATGTACTCAGTCAATCAATTAGCCCAAAGAGCTGAGCGTAAAGAGACATCAACTATATTATTATTAATTATCTGTAGCAAATGAAATATTATTTGATTTTCATGTGTTTTTATTTTTTATTTTTTTATAATAAATACGAAGTAACCTTTTTCTTTATTCAATTGGCCGCCGTGCTGCAGAATTTGTGGATGTCCTTGGGGGAAGAATTGGATAAACAACATTGCATGCTTCAAATGAAATTTTTGCTGCATAATTGGATTTGTTGCAAATTAAAATGCAATAATATGGCACAGAGATGCCACAGATGTCGAGGCATGTCTGTCGATGCGGCAGTTCAAACTGTAACTGGACTGAAACATGGACACACTCATCGATTAAAGACTTAATATGAAAACAGATTCATTCGTTCATTTATTCATTCGTTTCAATTGAAAATCATTTTTGTAGCGAGTAAGTGTCAATAAGCTGCGAAAAAATAAAATGCTGTATGTAGTAACATAACACAGATAAATAAAGGAAGAGTGACAAATAAGAAAAATAAAATGTAATTTACTAGTTCATAGAATGCCACTGGAAAAAGGTCACTGGCCGATACGACTGCGCTAAGAAGTAAGCCATAGAAAGAATGAAAGAGAGATAGAAAGAAAAGTCCACAGAGAGAGAACTTTGTACAACCGAACATAACATAATAGCTAACTTAACAGCGCTATTAGAAAAGTCATAGTGCTCTAAGAAATCAGATGATTTCTTAAATCAAAATAACAACTTGGGAAACACAAATTTAAAATACTCAGACCTTCAATCGGCTATGCGAAATAAGGCCAAAAAAAATTTGTATAGGAAGCAACAACAACGATTTGTTATCAAATTTGGGGTGTTATTTCCATTTTTGGGGCCTTATTTCATTGGGACCTTATTTCATATGAAATAAGACCCCAAAACCTATTTTTGGGGCCTTATTTCCTTTTATATATCGTCAGGAAAACATTTGTAAATTCGCCCGACCATCCTCTTCAAGTAATAGAGGCTTTTAATTTGGAATCTGTGTAGATTTCGTTTTCGCTTACAAAAAAGAAAATCCACACGGCTTAGATTTTTGAAGACCAAAAACAGCCTTTTTGTATATTTTCGTCTTTAAAAATAAAAGGCGAAATAAAGGAAAATATTCCACAGCCGAATCGAAGGTATTTAATGGACGGAACTTATAAAATAGTCCCCAAAGGTTGCTTTAACCAGCGCCTAGTGATCTATATACAATATATTGACCACGTAATAACATTATAGGGGGTGCCACAGAAATCGCTTTCGCTTGAATTTCAGATGATTTTCATACAAATTGAAGAGAAATTCAAGCGAAAGCGATTTCTGTGGCACCCTTGATATTGTTTAAAAGAAAATTGTGTGAATCTTAGCGCCGCAGGCGCTATAAAAAAAAAAGTTCAATAATTCTTATACAAAATCCGTCGATTTTTTGTATAAAATTTTCATTATCTCTTAGTCTTAGCGAAAACATTTAAAAACTTGTGCAGAATGTAATTTAAAGCTATGTATAAAAAGATGCAATTGCAAAGAACTTCGAGCATTACAACTGCCCTTATTGCAGAAAACATGTGGATAGTTTCATGCATGTCTTTGTTTAATAAAAAATACAATAAAAAAGACATAAAAAATATTTAAAAAACATCAAAAAATTGGGTGTTATTTCATTTTCAAATTGGGTGTTATTCCATTTTTCAAATTGGGTGTTATTTCATAGGAGTGGGGCCTTATTTAATATTTGAAATTGGGGTGTTATTTCATTATGAAAAAACATCCCAAATTTGGGGCCTTATTTCATATTCCCATTTGGGGCCTTATTTCCTGCAGCCCCTTCAATCAATTGATTTCCATTAAGAATTTTCTTCGACAAAATGTGTCGAGATTGAAAAATGTTTAAAAATAAAGAAAACATCTTCCACAATTTTTTTTTTTTTTGTAAATTTCTTTTAGACTGAACTTCCTTTCAATGTAAAGTAAATATTTAAAATCGTCAACTCGAATAATAATGAACAATAATTAATAATCAATAGTTTTTGGATATTTCGAGTATATTCTGCAGTGAAGCTAAATCAAAAATGTGTCAAGATTTACAGCCTAACATATTTTTAATTAGTGTTAATCATAAATGAATTTTTACATGCAGTCAGGGAAAGAGAGAAAAAGTAGTGAATATATCAACAAGAGACAAAACAAAATTAAAGGCTGAAATCAATTCAAATTGAATTGAGCTCGACATACGTGATGTTGCAACAATTGCCAATTTGCCACTGATATGTAACATCAACAGCAACAATAACAACTACAATAACAATTAAAACAACATCCATAACGAATTTTTGTGAATATTCTCATGTTCAGTTGTCATTTGTTATGTTATAATTAAAATAATAATATGAATATTCAGCTGAAATTGCAGTAAGTCAAAAGTTATCAATCTATTACAGTATTTAACATGTTCATGCATGTCGTTGCAGTTGCTGACAAGTCTTCTGATGTTTCCCAGCAGCAATCTAATGCAAAATCATCTCTGAAATTCTGCCCCCTCCTTTCCCCTTACCTGTTGCATACGCTTTGCCGCTTGTGCTGTGCAATTTTCCTCTTTCTTTGCACTTTCCACTTCCACTTTGCACTTATCGCCTTGAAGCTTCTGCCACGCCTCTCGACACTTGTTCAGAAAGGGGCGATTACAATGCATCCAAAACTGACTCAGTGAATGACTGAGTGACAGATTGACGAAATGACATGTATCTACATCATCATCTACATCTACAAGACCCATATTGCAGTCATACGGATTTGGTCCCTTGGTGTTAATCGATGAAATAACGCCAAAAGAACAATATAGTATTTATGCATTTTGCAACAGAGTCTACCAGAAGTCATAGGGAATTTGGGTCATGCTGCTGAAAATTCATTTTTCAGCAAGACAGTGACCCAAAGCACAAGTTCCTTTTAGTCAAAAGTTGGATGTCAAAACAAAAATTCCAGTCCATAAAGTGGCCACCACCATCTCAAGATATGAATCCTACTGGAAAAATTCTGTAGCCATGTATAATCGCAGCTGGCGAAAGTGTAACGATAGAGCTGTGGGAGAGGACCAAGGACGTATGGTACGCTATTCATCCTGCATTTTTGAAACGCTACACTCAGAGTATTCCAAATCGCAAAAGGGAACTAAAAAAATCAAAAGAGCTGTGGATACATTAAAAAAAATATTTTAAAAAAATGTTTGCTTAAAATATAATTGAAGTGCAAAACTGTAACATTTGACTTTTTTTGCATTTTGCTTTGTCAAATTATTTTTTTAAAATTATAGTTAAGTAAATGCCAAACAAAACAAGACTAAGATCTTTAGCATACATGAAGTAGGAGAGAAGATACAGACCGTTGAAGTGAGAATATTGAACTCGTGTTACAGTTTTGCTCGTCAGTGTACATATAACTGCGGAAGACAGGCCGCGCTAGTGACGAAAGCAGCACGAAGGGTGCAATATACACAGGAAGAATGGAAAATTTGCTATGACTGACCGATCAGGTCGAGTTATATACCGAGTGTGCACCTCATGCTGACTGCTTTGAGAGCGCGCTCCTAGGGGGCATCTTCTACTGCCAGCGATGTGATTCCAATCCGAGCCCTAGTCCTTGTACAACATGCCCATTGGCTCCTCCTTGCAGTCCTTCGCGAGATGGCCATGCTTGCCACACCTTCGACACAGCTTGGACCTGTCCACTTCGCTCCTGCAATGCAGGACCTGTCCACTTCGCTCCTGAGGCAGTTTGGGTTCCGCCATAACCTTTGCGCAGGTTAATGTCGTCTACAGCCACGGTTGCCACTTAAAAAAATCATATTGATCCAAAATAAAAAGAAAAATGAGCCAAATTCACCACAAAAAATTTTTTAGCTTGTATTATTTTTACATTTAATTAAACAAAAAGAATTTTTTTCCCAAACACATAATAATTCCAAAGTATTTCCCATTTCAATCTTAGGGCCATTTTTTCAATTTTTTTATAAACTGTATCTAAGATACAGCGGTGGCCAAAAGTATTTTGGCACTCTTTAAAGTTAATTCTACTAAAATTTTGAAACTTGAAAATGGAAAGGTCTTTTGAATTCCTTTTGAATGATGCAATACCCATCAGGTACCCACCGAAAATTTCGAATTTTTGTAAACGTCTACTTTATCAACTTTTTTCCTCGATTTAAAAAAAAAATGTTTGGATGCAAAAAGTTTCTTTAAACAATTCTAATAGTGACCGCAATATTTTTTTTTTTCAAATATCTCTTCGCTAATATTTTTTATAATGTTTTGAAAACTGCAAAAATGGCCTTTTTTCCTCATTTTCATGCAAAAAGTGACTATTTTGCAGTTTTCAAAAAAAAAAGTATAATTTTTCGTCAAAATATATTTTCAATAGTTATCAAACACCATTTTTAGACATTGAAAAAATTGGTCTTAGTCTAGTGACTATGTAATTAAATAAAAATAAATATGTAGTTACTTCATCCTAAAACTATACAAAAACACTGGCCGTGTTCACCAGAACAAATCGACAACAGAATATCGATGGAATGACTATGATTATTCTGGTGAACGGCAGTGATTAGCAATCATGATTTAAAAATTTTGTGATTATGATGACTGAAAATTCATCACCAAAATAGTACGCTGAAATTATCTAAGTGTGATACTTTGTTATCGATAAATCAAATCTTAATCAAAAGAACACTAGATTTGAAATTAAAAGCAACGAAATTAATGAGGAATCCACTTTATTCATGTTCTTTTGGTTTGCTGCGTATTTGGAACGAAAATGGCTGGGAAAAAAAAGTGCTTTAAACTTTCTTATGTAAAATATTAAATGTGCATACAGCATTGGCTTTATTATTTATAAATGCAACATATCATCTATTATTTTATTTAACTCTGGCCGTTTGCCGTTTTCGCCGAATTCTTTTTCAAAATATTAGAAAAAATATTTGACAAAAAAAAGAAATGACAATTTTGATTTTGCGTTAAAATTTTATCAAATCGTTCACGAGAAGCAAATCAAAATTTTTTTGATTTGTGATACATGATTACTGATTGATTAGTTCTGGTGAACACGGCCACTTATTCTGAACTGACGAAAAAAGAGCCAATTTAAATATAAAAGTGCCATTGCGCCAACAGGAAAAAAAGAGCCAGTTTTGGCGCAAAAACGCCAATTGTGGCAACCGTGTCTACAGCAATATCTGCGATCTCCATCGTGCTCCGTGGCGCACCTGATAGCCGCCTTTGCTCCGTCATCGTGCAGCTGGATGGCCAGCAGCTCGTACAGCACTCTGGTACTCTCGATAGAGTCCCGCGTTGGTTGATGAATGCTTCGCCTCTTACCGTCGTCTAGCATCTCCACTAGGTTTGCGATCTCGTGTCTCAGATCGTCTCTCGTGGTTGGGTAGAGCAAGCACGTGTTGCGGTGATCACTGGCTGTTGAGCAGGGGGTGATCTCGCCAGTTTACTACTCTTAACAAACGCATGATCCGTCTCCATCTTCTTCTCCAACATGGGGGGGTTTTTGAACTGCTCAATTTGTTGGGTCCCAACTCCAAGCCGTTTTCCTTGTTTGTTGTACAGTCGCGTTCTGATCACATGGTAGTCAGGAATTACTCGCGTGCATTGAAGATTTGACAATTTTTAATGGGACAGAGGCGGCAGCAGCATTAGCCTAGCTAGCCCAGGGGTCTTCAATGCAAAATGGGGGTCTAGTTTACAATCCTAAGGCTTTACTGGTCTCGTATTAGCTAGGGTGTGTTGCGACTACCCAGGGGATACCTGGCATTAAGCCGAAGGGCGCGAGTTGCTTTGACAGCTCTAGAGAGGAATCGATCTGGCCATTACCAAGTTACTGACGATCAGAGCATTTGCACCTGCAACAGGCGTCTCTCAGAGCAGAAACATCCCCGAGTGTCAACATTAGTCGCCTCGTACGACAAGCTGTGACGTGCTGCGGTGGAATTCTCTTGCCTGCAACCGACACAGGTGATACCACCGATACCGTAATGTCTGTGTGTGTGTGAATGTGTGTGGGTGTGTCTCTGTTTGTCTTTAAAGTGCTCTGCAATTAAGCAATATCAAATAAAATTCCAGGAATTTGACTATTAATATAATTTGTATCCTTGTTTTATGTTTGTGCAGACAATTTGAATTTATTTCCTAATTAAAAACAAGTTTAGATTTATTTTCAATTTGAATTTAGTGACAGTATTATATGCAGTACATTAACTCAATTCTGGCAGGTGAGGTATGAATGTATATATGTCCAGGCAGATGAGAATTCTGTTTACTTTTGATTTTTCATTTCAATTCTGTTTGGCAATTATGGATTTCTTTCCGTTAGTTTTTCCACATTTAATAATGAATATTTTATCTATGAATTCTTAAAGTTTGTTAAATTTGATCTAATGTCCAGAGATGTTAAGAGCACAAGCTCTGACAGACTGTATAACAAGAACTATATATCATAAAATAAGTAAAAACTTTAAAATTAAAATTGTCTAAAAATGGCGATATGATATTTAATCGATGCACAGAAAGAATGTTTAAGATAAAACTATTCACTTAAGTAAAAAAAACAAAAAATAATACCAATTTTTCTCGACTGATATTAGTCAAAGTTGAATTAATAAAATAAAAATAATATCAATAGGCAACCCTACTCAGTACTACTCATGGCGCAAATTACATGGCAGTTTCACTTCTGATTTCTGGCACGAGGCAAACTTTAAGCTTTTAATTATTGGCAACATTTTCAATTTATTTTCACCGCAAATATTTTCTTCTTGTTTTTCGCCATCAACAATCATTCTCGTTTTTCCTACCCGTACCCCTATCCTATCACCCATTCCCTTCAATCCCCCCTCTCTGGCTCCCATCCTGCTGTTTGTCTGCCTTTGAAATCTCATTTTCACTTGGCTGCCTGTCTGAATCCCTCGCCACACTCCGCTCGACTATATTTTTCGGGGCGCAGCTACTATGGCCGACACTCGTTCGTTCGCTTTCTCTCTCTCTCCCTCTTTCGCACATACACACACATATACACACACTCGCATACACTTATGTCTAATGCTGAAACGCAACGTGCCACAAACGGACGTAATATACATTTTGAGGTCAATTGTATCTGGTCGCGTTTTATTGATGCCACATTTCCAACACCCACACACACTCTCTCCCTCTCTCTCTCTCTCTTTCCTTTTCTTTCTCTTTCTAGAGCTGAGTCCAGGCAATTCACTCGCTGTGTTTGTCTGTGCTGCCAGCTAATAATTGAAATTTTAATTGAACGTTTGTGCATTGGCATCGGCATAAATAAACAAGAAATTAAAAACCCTTCGAGGCTCTTCGAACCTCCAAATACCCTTTCCGTTAAGCTCTTTGCAAGCTCAATTAACAATAACAGTTAGCTTTAATTTAGATATCAAGCTAGGTCTGTTTCCAGTTGGACTTTTAAAGTCAACCTTGTGTTTCCATGCAACAAAAGTTGAAACAATTAAAAATTATTTATGAATACCCCAAATATTTTAAACTTTTTTTATCAATTCAATTTTAAATGTAAGCTTCGATGTATCAAAATTTAAGAGAGAGACAAGGTAGACTGAGAAATTTAGATAAAGAAAGTATGGACAGAAACAGAGATTTACAACTATAAAATTTTAATAAGCAACTCTGGCTTAATCTACTTCAATAGGAATGGATAACATACACACTTAAAATAGAACATTTAATTTGAATTTCCATCACCGATTATTGGTATATTTATATTTAAATAGTTTAAATGAAAATGTTGTGTTGTTGATAAGAAATACATTTTATATAGTTGTAACACCGGGGTGTACCGTTTCATTACATTTGTGGGCGTGTGTACGCCACACACCAATTTACACCAAGCCCGCAAAGTTTATTAAATTAAAATTGAAATCAATTGAGCGTTAAGTTTCAAGCGACTACGTATGTATCTACATTTGTGCATTTATATACATATACACTATATATTTATAATTATGTAAAATAAATAAAATATGTGTACGTATGGATGTGTTGTCTGATTCTCTGCCTCTCGTTTCTCTCTCGGTCTGAGTATGAACACGTTACGTATACGCAATGTTTAACGAGCGTCAATGAAATTTTTATACGAGCCACATAAAATTATTGTTAAGTAGCGTGAGTGTGGAAGAGAGGCAGAAGAGGGAGGAATGGAATGAAGGAGGGGTGAGGGGAGGTTAAGAGGGGGATTCAGAGACTCTGGTGCTTACCTCAATAATTCGATGCTCAAGCAAAGCATTTAAATCACATCAAAATTAATCATGCGCATCCTAAACCGCAGTCAGAAACAATTTTACATTTGAAACACACAGCTTATATTATTTTAACACAAACACTCACCCACAAGCTTTGTTATGAGAAATTTAACATTTTTTTCGTTTTTGCTCACCCTGTATATTAAATTTGTGTAGCGTAGCTCAAATATATATTTATTTATTAAAATATTTATAAAATTATATAATAGTATAATTTTTCTTATAATTAATAAGTAATAAATACATACATAATTTTGTAATAAAACAATGAAATATAATTACATATATAATTCAGCTATTTTCAGGGTATTGGGTATTACTCTTCATTATTCATATTTATTTATTATATTATGGTATATATAATTCTCTGTATTTTATAGACTAAATATAAATCAGCAATTAACAGAGTATCTGTTTGACTGGAACATGCTTAGATTTTCGTCATTTCTTGTAACATATCATTAAAAATTTACTCAGAGTTTATTATGATTGAACTGTTTCCATTTGGCATGTGGCACCCGTATGGCATTAATATACTATAAGCCCCACACAGAGAGCGACAGAGTCGAGCCGAGGCAGACATTCGGATTGGGATTCGTATTGGGATTGTGATAGACTTATGTATCTATGGGTGCATAGACGGAGCGTGGAGTGGATAAACAGTCAGTCAGTCAGAGGCAGACTTCATTTACATGCTGCACACACAAAGGGAAAAATAAAGTAAGAAGGGAAGAAGGGAAAAAAGAGAAGATATGGGGGACAGGGAACAGGGAACAGGCGACAAGTGGGTGTAAATCCATAATACTAAGATGGGTTTTTCTTTTTGATAGAATGTTAAGATACTCGCGATCCGATACATGGCATTGCTTAACTTGTGATTAACTCAAAGTGGTGAAATCAAGACGCTATCGATTTGAAATCTCCACGATTAATAACAGTTCAAATGTGTAGATATTTTAATGGTTGGGACAATGGGAGGGAGGGGGAAATTGTTGGCATGTTGCGAGTGTTGAAGCGGAAATAATGTTGCATGTCATGCACATACAAGCAGCTTTCACACGCATACACACACACACATGCACATACACATAGAGAGTGCCTACTGATTTGCATGTTAACAGTTGTGATTGTTGTGTCAGTGCGGGTTATCAGCTCGGTGGGGAGAGAAAGGAGAACGGTGGCACATGACAACATGAAGGCATCTGTTTTGTGCCCAGTTCTCCTCCTGTTCAGCTTTCTGCCCTCACTTCCCCCGTCATCTACTTGCACAGAGTCGTCTACCCCGGCTGAAATCGATTTCAGCCTGACTGAGTTTTTCTATTCTTGTTCAATCTATCTCCTTTTTTTAACAGCATTTGAGTTCTGTCAACATATTTATTGAAGATTCAATTCATGTGAAATATTTTAAATGTCAGCGCAACATCAACACGAAGCTGCATTATGTTCTTACACTGATAAAAAAAAGGATCTAAAATCAAGATTTTGGTCTCAGAACTAAGAACATTGGTCTAGAAAATGTGTCGAGAACATGAATGTCTTGAAGTAAGAAAACACATCTTGATTCTAAGAATATTTTAATTAAGTCCAAGTTCTTATTTTTAAGACCATAAATTCTTATATTTTCAAGACCACAAATCTTATTATAAGAATAAAACTTATTATTTTTTTTAAGATTATGTGTTCTTGTTTTAAGACGAAAAAGTTTTGAATACAAAAAATCTCAAATTAAAATTAAGCTTCTTAGCCTTTTAAGAAGAATTAAGTAAGTTTTAGTTAACTTGAGGTCTATTAATGTCATCATGACACTAAGCAACAAACAACAACACAACAAGAGATGCCAATCTGCATCATCAGTACCGTTGTGTACCGTTGTGAGAATCCAGAATCAGTTGTGAATTATAAGTCTCAAGAAGTGACAAAATTTTAAGTTTTTTTTTCTTATTTTAAGAGAAAAAGATCTAAGATATAAGATTTTTATTCTTATATTAAGAACTTAAGATTTTTTTGAATAATATTCTTAGTTTTAGTAATTTGGTCTTAAAATGGTCTTATATTAAGAACAAAATATTTAAATTTGAGAATTTTATTCTTATATTAAGAACTTACGATT
The DNA here is from genome assembly GCA_963924055.1 of Drosophila limbata. Lineage (NCBI taxonomy): Eukaryota > Metazoa > Arthropoda > Insecta > Diptera > Drosophilidae > Drosophila > Drosophila limbata. Next base: position 8,232,837 of record OZ001351.1, on the reverse strand, counting down.
TTCAAGGTTAATATTCTTAGTTTTAGTAATTTGGTTTTAAAATATTCTTATTTCAAGAACAAAATATTTAAGAAGAATTTTCTTGATTTTAGAAAGTGGTATTTTTTTTCAGTGTAGCTGAAATTACCCTTTTCATATTTAGTACAGCAGCCGAAACCGGAACCGGTTACAAAACCGAAAACCGAAAAGCTTGTAACGGAATGGTGCTATATTTAATTTTGATGAACCATATATTCAAAAATTGCTTAAAATTTAAGTTAGGCTTATGTCGATAAAACAGAACATACAAAAAAAAAAACACAAACAAAGGTTCAAGATCAATCAAATCGGTAATATCGGATTTACAAACTACTTGTTTCAATCAAGGTGGATTTATATATGGTGATGTATTCGTTTGACGTGCTCTCTTTTTCGGGGCACAAACGTCATTATGAAAGCAAACATCGTAGTGACCGGTTGTATTAAATTCTCTGAAAAATGCCCCGTGTGTGAAAAATACATATGCCGCTCGAACGCAAGTCGTTTCTTTTGTGTTTCCAGAGATATGAAAAGGAGACAAATAAATGCAACAGGAACTGTGGGAGCATGCACCGGTGAGCAGCTTCCACAAAGAAAGCAACAGGGATAACAGTGTCGATGCTGACGGCTAACAGGAGCTTAACAGATCTCCATAATCACAATTAATTAATTGGTTACCTACGGGTCATTACAGGAACAACAAGACAAGCATGTCATTGCATTTTATTTTCATTTTATATATTGCACAGCGCACAAAACGAAAATGAGCGAAGAGTATAGAAAACAAAACAAAACAAATTTTCTATATATCTATCTCTGTCGTCTCTCTCACGTCAGACTCTTTTTGACAGCTTTGCCCCGAGAGAGAGCGAATACATCACCATATATAAATTCACCTTGGTTTCAATAACCTCATGCCCAAAGCGGTGCTGGAATTGCCTAAAGCAGCCACGTCCACTCAGCATCTGTGTAAGATGAAATATCAGCTCTCCGTGCTTGCGGTTTACCCAAGGCTCTATTGTAGAGATAAGCTTGTGGGACCAGTGACTAGAGGTGGAGACCTATCGACAGCACAATCGACACTATCGATGGTTGGGCGCTATCGAGCTACCATCGATAGCAGCCACCCACTTTCGATAGTTCCCGAAGTACTATCGATAGTTTAAAAATAGCTAAAAATTACTATTTTAACCCCTTTTTCCTCATTTTCATACAAAAAGTGGCTTGTTAGCAATTTTCCAAAATCATTAAAAATAATAACGAAGATATTTTTGAAAATTTGTTTTTACAGTCAATCTTAAAATTGTTTTAAGAATTATTTTTGCATCAAAACAAAGTTGAAAAAGTAATGGGTTTAGGAAAGTTTTGCAAATACATATAAAAAGCTTTTATTTTTTTATGTAAAGTCAAAAAATTAAGTTTTTATCAGTGGTTCTATGTATGTATTTTTTGTGTCCTGGATTATCGTCGACTATCGATAGCACTTTAGTCGACTATCGTCGATTATCGATGGTTTTGAAAATACTATCGTCGGCTATCGATGGCGCCGACTATCGATAGTTCTCCACCTCTACCAGTGACCATTTGTAGCCCTGTCCCATTTGGACTGCCATCTAGAATAACATCTACTTCTCGGCGATACTTTGACTGCCCGGACCTCCGCTCGCTCCCCTTGCTGCCAGATCAACAGGTGTGGTGCTGCTGATTACTATATGGCAATCACGGCCAACTTTAATATGCGCAACTTCAACTGTTTTCGGCTACTTATGAGCACCGCCTCCGTTTTCAGCTTCGCAAGCTCTAATCCAGCCAACCTGAGCCAGTCTCCAATGCAGCAGATGGCTTCATTGTTTGCACTCTGGATTTCCGGGATTGAATAACTACTGCGACATCATCAGCGAAGCCTACTATCTCAAACTCCAGGCGAAACTCCAGGCGAAGGATTCCGTCGTACGTGGTATTTAACAGCAGTGGTCCCTGTACTGACCCTTGTGGTACTCCTCCTGTGTGCGTGTGTGTGTGTGTGTGTGCGGACTGTGGCTAAATTCAATTGTCGTTTTCATGGTCTCTCACACAATTACGAGACGAAATTAAAAACTTTGTTGCTTTGTTGCTGCATGTGGGCATGTGGGTCTGAGTAATGCAAATCTGTTGAAGAACTTTCCAGTGCGTGCTCCTGTCAGCAACTTTTGCTGTTTTCAGTTAGTTGTCCGACCCTTCAACCCTTTGGACCTTCAGTCCTTTAACCCTTCAGCATAAGGCAACTGCGTTCTGTGTCTTCCTTCGAAAGGACGACTGTTGACCGCACAAGCATTGCAAAACATTCATCGAAAATTGTATACATACATATGAATACTTATACAGTGCTCTCTCATAGATTAATTCCAGTTCATATAAATTTTTACTTTTTATTAAATCTTTCTATTCTAATACATTTTTCTTTATTATTTGCTTCATTTTGCTTTGTTTTCCAAGTATAATTTTTTATTTAATCCATTCTTTTTCCCTTTTCAATGTTAGTTTTATTTGACTTTGTTTTTTAATTTCACTCTTTTTTCATATCAAAAAGATTTCACTCTTCTTTTATTCTTGTTTGTTTTAATATTCTCACTTTTTTTCACAGCTTTCTTTAAATTTATTCATCTGTTTTCTTTTAATTTCATTTTTTATCACATAAAAAAGATCAAACTTTTATATAATATCAGCATTCGCTTGCAAACACGAAATAACATTAATAACGGGGATAAAAATATATTTTTTTGGTATTTATATAATACAAAACTTTCAATTTAATTTCCTTAAGTTAACTGACTCGAAACGATAAATTTTTAGCTTCTCTGACCATATAGCCTTGAAAATAAAATTCACAATCCAATCATTATGGTTTGAGGGTGTATTTATAAAAATGGAGTTGGTCCCTTGGTGTTAATCGATGGAATAACGCCAAAGGAACAATATAGTATCTATGCATTTAGCAACAGAGTCTACCAGAAGTCATAGGGAATTTGAATCATGCTGCTAAAAATGCATTTTTCAGCAAGACAGTGACCCAAAGCACAAGTTCTTTTTGGCCGAAAATTTCCGTCCATGAAGAGGCCACCACCATCTAATGATATGAATTCTACTGGAAAAATTATTTAGCCATGTATAATCGTTGCTGGCGAAATATTCGTCCCTCCAAGTGTAGCGATGGAGCTGTGGGAGAGGGCAAGGACGAATGGTAGGCTATTCATCCTGCATTGGTGCAACGCTACACTCAGAGAATTCCAAATCGCATAAGGGAACTACAAAAATCGAAAGGGCTGTGGACACATTATCGAAAAAATATTTTAAAAAATATTTGACTTTTTTACATTTAGAGCTAGCATATTTCTTCCGGCTTGTCAAATGGCATCAAAATTTCAAAAAGCATAGTCAAATACTTATATCACCAACAAAACAAGACTAAAATCTTTAGATACAGACCGTTGAAGTGAGAATATTGAACTCGTGTTATCGTTATGCTACTGGACATTTTGATTTTCAAGAGGTCAGAGTTGTTTTTTGCTAAGCTTTACTGTAGCAATATGTTGCTGTACAACACATTTTGATTGAATTTGCATGCCAGACCGCAATGTTTGCCAGATATTTTGACTTTTGACATTTTTGCATATATTTATGTGTACATATCTAAAAAAACATGAAATGTAGTAGTAAAAAAGAGGCAATTAATTGAAGTTCACAACAATAACATTTGGACTAAAAATATTAAAATCAAATTGAGATTACATTAAACGATAAACGCTGTGTATTTGTATTTGTATTTACTTATTTCTTTATTGGTGCCACAAGTACTTAGATTAGTTTCTTTGTTAGATTTATTAGATTAATTTATTTTCTCGTTTCTAAGATTTATTTATTTAAATATGGTTATCTATTGGCTCATACAATTTTTAAGTTGTTCCGATAAGTGTTTATTTAAATTATAAATTATAGATTAATTCTCTACATTTGCTCTTCAGTTGAATACCTGACTTGTGTTGGATGTAATTTCACTTCATTTTTTACAAATTTTGGAGTGTACATTGCACTTGGACACGGATCAAGGATAGAATGTAAAAAGTAGACCCTTGAGATGCCAGAGAGAGAGAGACAGAGATGGAGAGAGAGGAAGCCTGAGAGCTTGTCGACAATGGAAGACATTGAGGCTTTCAGACTGTCAGGCATTCCACAGCAATGTGGCTGAGATTAAATGCCAAGAGGCAATCAACGCATGCCAAGCGTCTGTCAAGTTGCCTGGTCACATTGCCTGGTTATAATACTCTGATTACACAGAAAAAAATGAACATCATTCAAAAGTTGAAACTTAAAACATCTGATTTAAGCAGGAATCATTTTAAGAATATTACTGTCAAATTAAAAAAATATACAGACAAAATGACAATCACTCAGCATTGAAATAGTAAATTAAAAGGGATACAACATTTGATTGCACTGAAAAAATATTTGAAAAATCGCAATTGAATGAACTATCTTGTACTCGATTTAAGAAATTCCGAAGTTTTGAAATCGGTTGATTGAATTTTATTTTAATTCAGAGGTCCGGGCTTTTTCTATGTATTCGTACTAAATAAAAGGTCCAGTCCAGTCCAGGACTCGTCCACTTGGGCTCGATCTGTCTGTTTTGCCTGGACATGTCATCGATACATTAAACGAGAACGGAAAACAGAGGAAACAGCGACGGAAGCAAATCAGGAAGGAACCTACTCAAATTCCTTACAATACTTTGACATTTCATTTCACTTGCCAAGCCCCAAGCAACACCAGCAACAGCAGCAACATCAACACCAGCAGCAGCAGCAACAGCAACAACTTTCAGCTCAGTTCCTTAATAGGGAAACCACATCCTCAGTCCCCTCCTCCTCCTCTTCAGCCCATCCCAAAGAGACTCATTTCTGGGCTGTCCTTTCCGACATCTGCAATGAATTTGTTTTTCGCCTTGTGCCACGCCTATCACTTTTTGCACGCATTCCTTTGGCTTTGGCGGCTGCCATTTTATGCCCTGTAAGCATTGAATTACCCAAATGCAGTAGTATAGACTAATCAAGCAGTGTGTAACAAATCTATCTATGTATATGTCTAATCATTCGACTGATAATAAGGGCATTCCCGAAACAGTGTCAAATATATCTAAGCAAATCCTAATCAAATTCAGACTGACAGACATTTCATGTCGATTTTGATAAAAAAAAAAATAAAATAAAAATTGTTGTCTATATATAATATAATATAATTAGAATGTTTCTATTTATTAATAATGCTTAAGCTGAAACTTAAACATTATCAGCTAATTTTTTAGCTGACTTCTCAAACCTATTTTCGTGCTTAAACTTTCCTTAACCCGTTCTTAGAATTTCTCTAATAATTTTTTTGCATTAAATATATATTTATTAAATTATTAAATTTAAATGCACAAAACTTACATTGTTACCCATATTGGAATCCCAGCAGAATTTTAAACAAACGCCAAGTGTGACCAAGTAATTTTATCGAAGTGTTTTTAAAAACATTTAGAGTGACCAGACTTTTCTAATTTTTTTTCGGCCACAATACACATTTTTGTATGGAGCAACTGTGAACAGCCTGATCGCAGAAATCAAAATTTATTTATATGTTCTTTTGATTTTAAAATTGTTACACATAACATCAAAACTAGCAAATTAAATAATTACTTGTTGTACTGGGAAACTCAATAAACAAGTAAGAAGAATAATAATAAAAAGAAACGAACTTTAGAGCTTTTTTCCAGTACTTTACACTAATTTCAAGAGTTGTTTAGGAAGCTCAGGGTATCTGGCAGTCTAGCATATAGTAAATATTACAATATCTTGGTAATTGGTATTGAGATAGCACAATCTTAAACAGAAAACGCATAATACAAAACGGCTGGTGAGAGCTGTGCACTCTTCCTTACCATTTACAGGGTATCTGCTAACCTAGCATGACGCACTGTACTTACTGTTTCCCTACTATTTTTCTCATTTTCGCTTGTTATTGTTTGGCATACTTGACTGAGTAAGCAAATTGTTTAAGATTGACAGCTGCCCGGACTAGAGACTGGAGACCACAGAGAAGGCGTTATTCCGTATGCCATATAGCATCTATATATATGTATATGTATTTTATATGTGTATGTGTGCAGGACGTTATAACGTTATATACTGTTATGTTGTCGTACACTTGTACTTACAATCGATGTGATTTGAATGCTGTAATGAGGCCACTGCCCGCAGATCCAGATTCTGAGTCAGAGTCAGAGTCAGCCAAGTTGCCAATATATTCTACATACATATAACTCAGTGCCTTGATTCATCATCTCGTTGTTGTTGTTGTTGGTGCTCGGAAAAGAAGAAGAAAAATACAACTCAACGAAATCGAAATGCTTCGGCTTCTCATGGCAAGAGATTTGCGCCAACTGCAAGTTTTTGTGACCTTTTTAAATAATTTAGGTTTATGCGTGTTTCAAACTGAGAAGACAGCAAACATGGGAAAATAATTGATTAATTTTTAATTTATTTTATTTTTCAATTTGATTTTCCTAAGAACACACAAGCACAAGTTTTTATATAAAAGAAATTTAAAATTAAACATTATTATTAAATAAAAGTATTTATAATAATAAAATCCGGTGCTTCCCTTCTTCAGCTCTTTTCACTAGTTTTTTATTTTTTTGCTTTTAACAATAAAACAATACAGTTTTGAATACAATATAGTTAAAAATTTAACAGCTTTTTAAAGATATCTATTGCTCAATTACACGATTATCTTAATTTACTTAATTCTTTATACTTTAAATTATATTATTTAAATGGAAAGTAATTTGTTTTTTGAATGAATTTTTTTGCATGAATTCCACGCTGCTTAAGATTGCTTCCAATTTTCTCCACGCCCCCTTGCCTGCCCTTAAATGGGGAGTAACTTTGCCTTACCCTGATTAAAATAATATCATGAAATTGGAGTAATTTTATCAACAAGTGTTGCGCATAAGCGCACTTCTGTATCGAAGTGTTAGTCTGCGAGTAGTGTGGGAAGAGAGTGAGAGTGAGACAGAGAGAAAAAGAGAGAGGGAGAGAAGTGTTTGGCATTGGTGTAATATTACGAACTCGCTGCGTGTCGTGTCCCGTTTCCCGTGTCTTGAATGCTGTGTGCCTGCTACATTGTCATGTGGCATGTGGCATGTTCTGGCACTGGAACTTGAGCTGGAGCTGGAGCTGGGGTTGAAGATGTGGCTGGGGCAAAACAACAATCGATTTTCTTGGCTTAAGCTCAAGTAAAACTCAACCTTAAAAATGCGCTTAAGTTTTATTGTATTCCAATCTCATTAAGTTCTTTTATTATTATTTGTGCGTATTTTGCTTGCTGCCATTCCATCCAACTGTCTCTTTCTAACTCTCTATCTCTCTCTCTCTCGCACACACTCTATTTCTAGCTCCTCTGCTGCTGTATTTCTTGAATCTCTGCCTTTGCTTCAATTTACGCGCAGAACTTGTTCCTTTTTCGCCTCTCTCCGTTGTCGTTGTTGGTGGTTTCTTGATGTTGTTATTGTTGATGATTTGTTGTTGTTGTTGCTGCTGACTGTTTCTGGCTGCGCTTGACGCATGTTGTCGGCAACAAAAGCGTGCAAATAAAATCGCATAAAATAAAGCAATATCCTTCACTTATTTGACATTTTGGGGCAACATTAATGAGCCTTGTTGCTGCCACAAACGCTGTCCGCCTTGGACGTTCGTGCCACAATTGACGTTGCTCGCTCTCTTTTTCTGAGGGTGGAGTCTAGGCCAAAAAGCATTTTCGTAAGGCGTTTTAAATTCAATAAATATGCCAATCTTTTGATTAATGAACCCAAGCCCTGTCACACTCCCCCTGCACCACTCCGCACCACTCACCCCATTTACACTGTCCAACCACTAACAATGTCTATGACAAACAGCATTGGAAATTAAGCAGATTTACTTTAAGCCTGGCTGCCTGGGCATTAAGTATACGCCCTGTCCGCATTTCAAAATTAGTCATCAATGGCGTGGCCGAAGTTTTCTTTTACCTCCCTCTGCTACCCCTACCTCTACCCCTAGCCCTACCCCTACTCCCATCCAATATTCCCAACTTACTCTACACAGAAAAGAAATGTTCGGGATTCAGCATAAAATCAATCCCAAATGGTGTCTTAAAATCGTTAACCTCTGAGATTCTTAAATCAACTAAGAAATACTTGATTCAAGTACGATTTTTCAATTCCTTTTCGGCAAATATTTTGATCACTATTTCAATATTTAATATTTACTTTTTATCCCTCCAGCTTTTAAATAAATTTGTATATAATTCATATTAAGCTATTTTATTTCATTTAAATTTTTAAAAGTACTTCTAGATGACGTTCAATAAATAAATAATTTTTATCAGGGCTCTTTAAGATTTTTTCAGTGAAATAGGAAATGAAATGGGCTTTGTTCTTTGACTATTTTAATGCTGAGTGGTTTGCCATTTTATCTGCATATTGAGTTAATTTAAAAACAATATCTGGATACTTCAAAATACATGCTAAAATCAAAAATTGTCAACTTGAATTTTAGAATGAATATCGTTTTCTTTTCCGTGTATTTCTGCACTCCTTATGGCTGCATATTTTGCATTTTGATTGCTGTCCTTGGTTTGTCGTCTCTTCGCCTAAATCCCTGACATCATTAATGGTCCAGCTTCTAAGCCGCTGTGTTCACGACGCGACTGTGGCACATTTATTGGGGGTGGGGTGGGGCTGAGGGTTTGGGTGTTGGAAGCGACAGGGGACAGGGGACTGGGGAAGGGGGGACAGAGACACTGACAATCTCAATATTGGTTGTGTCAGTCCACAACAACAACAACAGCAACTGTTTGCGCACATGCTGCCTCAGTCACAGTCTCAATCTCCATCTCCATCTTCATCTCGTCTCCTTTTCTCTCTCTTCCCCCTTATCTTCTCCTTTACTCGCATTTCGCATCTTTCGTCTTGTTTGCCTTTTGTTGCATTTTGCATACTGTACTTCGATTTGCATAATCTTAAGCTTTTGTACTCGCCAGGGGATTTTATGGCACACGCCCAATACACGCCTCTCTCTCTCTCTCTCTCTCTCTCTCTCTCTCTCTGTTTCTCTCTCTGTCACTCTGCTGTTGGCGTCTACATTTCAATTTCAGCTTTTGCTTTCATTTGTCTCGTTCTTTAACTGTGCATAAACAGTTGCAACAACAATAACAACAGCAACAACAACATTAACAACAACAACAGCTTAAAGTTCGTGGAACGTGCCACACGTGGCTGCATCTACATGTCTGCACTCAGCCACATTTACGTATGTACACAGCAAAAAACAAAATCATTCTAAAATTTAAGTTTAAAATTCTTGATTTTGGCATGTAATGTTTATACCCCTTACTTAAAAAATAATTAGAAGGGTATACTGTATTCTGTCCGTCTGTCTTCCCATCTGACCGTCCGTCTGTCCTCCCATCTGTCCGTCCGTTCGTGTGAGATCCTAGATCTCACAGACTATAAGAGTTAGAGCAACAAAATTTGACATGCAGACTTCTATAAACCCCATCCAGATCAAGTTGGATTTAATTTTTTGCCACGCCCCTTTTAAGTTTTTAAGATATTACCTTTTTTTGCATATTATTGTTATTTACTATTAAAAGCTATCATTTTACGAAATCGTAACAAGATCGGACAAATAGAAAGGTGGTAATGACTTCTTTTTTTTTTAACAACAATAACAAAGTTTTCTATTTGATAAGTGTGGAATCCGTAGATACAGAAAAGTATCATAACCAAGACAGTTTAAATATTAAAAGCAAAACCCAACCTGTTGCTTAACGAAAAGAACTTGCAAAGAACTCAGATATTTATTATGGGGGCGCCTGAGGGACTTGGCCAATTGTTTTGGCGAAACCCAATCTTTTCAAACGCCTTAATTTCTGGCGAGGAGAAGACGTCTGGCGAGTGCACTGTGGTGTCTTGTCAGGCGATCACTGTATCTGCTGGTATTCCTTCCGATCTGCTCTTCTACTGAATGAAGGTGGTAATGGCTTTTTCCAACAATAACAATAACAAAGTTTATTTGACAGGTGTGGAATCCGTGCATTCAAATTAGTAACATAACACAACACAATTAAAAAATTAAAAGCAAGACCAAACCTGTTGCTAAACGCAAAGGATTTGCAGGTGGTAATGGCTGACTTACGTTTTAAGCAATGTAAGTGCCTAGAAGTATGCAATAAAAAATACTCTATATTTATATAAGTAACGGGTATCCTATAGTCAGGAGCTCAACTATAGCGCTTTCCACTTGTTTAAGTATATAATCTGCAAAATTTCAGATAAAATGGCAGCCACTTTGCATAAAAATATTCTAAATATTTGCTCAGAAGGAATTGAAAAATTGTGCTCAATTTAAGAAATTCCCAGTTTTTTCTTCTGTGTAGCGTGTCCATAATAGCAAACGAGCAATTCCTCATTTGGGATTTAACTTCCAGTACTCGGTTTCTGTTTGCAGGTCATGCTAATAATCAAACTTACAAGTTGTAGACATGCAATAAGGCACAACTTAATTGTTAATAACTTGGCTAAAACAAATGCATTATTTATGCCTTTGCTATTTTATATTAAGAATAAGTTAACGTATTACAAGCTAAATAAATAAATTTAAAAATAGTGCAGCTCTAAGTGTCCTGCTCTGATTTATGTTTGCAAAATTTATTTAATATCCTAACAGATTGGATATATGTATACATATCATAGAGTTTTTCTCTTAAATAAATGAAATAAATTTATATTCTGCCAGATCAAAATCATTCGAGAGAATACGGGATAACATATAAGCATTTGATATGGTTTATTCATTGCTCTGATTGTCAAGAAGAGACAACAACATTGTAAGTATGTCTACCTAAAATTTTGTTACGGAAATTGCTGTACAAGAGCAAATCTAAGAATTTTATAAAAACAGAAAAATATTAATTTTGATTAAATAACAACACGGATGTGACTGAATGGAAACAACTTCGAATGTCGAGTATTTGTTGTTGTTTTTAGATCATGATTATTAATTAATATTATTATTTTTTTAATTTTCCAATGAGCATAACTAATTTTTACAAATAATTGTAATATTTCTGTTGTTGTAGTTAGTTGTATTTGAATGAATTCGAATGATAAGATGTTAGGTATTGTTTTGTTATTTTCTTGTACTTATTGCTGAGATTTTATGTCGTGCAGTGTTTGTTTTATTCAGAGAGTTGCAAGTTGTGCCGACACTTGTTGTGGCCTGTCAAAGGACTCCACGAAGCGACAGTTGCCTGAGCTGAGAGGCAACAATGCGTTGCATGCAACTGCCACCACGCAAGACAGAGCAGAGCTAGAAAGCTGCCACATTTGTCAATAGTATGATAGAGAGGCGAGAGGACGAGAGATTGAGAGATTGAGAGAAAGAGACTCTTGTGCATGGTTAGCTGGCAAAAGCCGATTAGTTGCCCAAGGGAATGGACAGTTGAGGAGGTCGATTGTCGAACTACAACTACATTTAGGGGTGTTCCTTATGTGTGTGTGTGTGTGTGTGTGTGTGTGTCACGCTGAATGCGGTCGGTCTCTGTCTAAGCCCGTGCAACATTGTAAAATATTTAGACGCCTCCATTGTTTTCAGTTTTCTGTGTGTTTCTCTGCTTTCTGTGTTTTCAGTTCTCTGCTCCCACGTGAAGGACAACGCTCAACAACGTCGAGTCCCGAGTGGGCGGGGCTGTAAGGGGCGTGGTGGGGCAAGGGCGCAATCCCTTGGGTGCATTTGAAAATTTACTGAGCCATGTGCTTTGTTAGTTTTCAATCAAGAGTTGTTTATCAATGTTGCAAGCAACAAAAGCTAATGGCTAATAATAAGCACAGCCATCGAGCTCAACGAGGGGCAGAGACAGAGACGGCGAATGTCATCAAAATACCCCCTTCCTACAATGGACAGTATAATTTATCTATAAATCTATACAATACATATATGTGTTGCTTATATTATATGTGAGAAATCATCCAGCAGAGCTCACAAAGTCCTCAATAGCAACAGATACTCATAAGCTTAACAATCGCAGTTTTGAAATGCGTATACGTAATGTTGCACGAACTCAAACTCAAACTCAAACTCAACTCAAACTCGCCTCGTTAGGATACTGTGCCCATTTCGGTTGCCAGACCATCGATTTGGATTTAACACCCTTTTTGGCACTTGTCTTTTGTATCAGTCGAGCGAATTCTCTGGCCAAGCGCCAAAATATTGAAAGCGGAAAAAAAACTTACCTAGTGAAATATGAGCTACATTTTAAGCCCAAGGACAAATTGAAAGGATTGAGGAAGGCTCCAAAAATAGCTGTAACATTGTCAATAAAATTGAATTCTCGTTTGACCTCAATAAGAATTTTGAATTTATGGATTGCATTAAGTATTTATTTAAATTTTAGTATAGCGCCTTACAGCTCTAATAAAGACCAGTAATTTATCAGAAATACTTACATGACTTGATAAATGCTTTAAAAAATCTCAAATCGCTACAGAAATCGCTCTCACTTAAATTTCACTTTAATTTAATTTCGCTGTGCCACAGGACAAATCGCAGAATAATTTTACGCGGTTTCAACTAGCGCTAAACCGCTCTGATTTAGATTTTCGAAGTCAGCTTCAGCGATGCCACATTTTTCAGTCAGAATTCGAAGTAAGGTATTTAAAAAAATATATGGAAACACTTTAGTTTTCTTTAAATTAAGCATTACAAAATTAGGTCTTTTGAGTTAAATCAAGTTCTACCACAAAAACGTTTAACTTATTGTGCAATTTGTGAAAACACTTTTCACGAAAAGTTGCCAGAGTAATGCCTGACAATTACTAGAACTGTCGCACCAATTACTTTTAAATTTTTTTCAGCTAAACAAAATCAATTATTATATAAATACATTAAATTATACTAATTAAATAAGAAAAAAATTAAAATCCTATTGTTCTGCAATTATAAACTTAAAAAAGTTGCTGAGCAAACTCTTGGGTAATTTAATCTGAGAATGTGGCAACCCTTAGCAGCCTAGTTCGAAAAGGTTGGTGAAATTGCTAAAAAACATTAATCCTTCGAAGTTCTGTGGCACCTCGGATAAAATAAAAATTTAAGTTAATAATTCAATTTAAATTAAAAAAAAAGATATCAGTATAAAAACAAAATTTTATTTCCAATTTTGGCTAAAAAATTGACAAAAAAAGTTAAAAGCTATTTGTTAATCAAGAAAAAAATTATATTTTAAAAATTTGCTGCAACTATAGCTGATGTGCATAGTCGAGGAAGAGTCGAGATCGAGGCAATCTAAAGAAATAAATGAATTGTAATTTGCTGCAGATTACAGTGAAATGTTAATACCTCAAAAACAGAAGTACGTTTAACCTTTTTCAACTAATGGGTAATCGAAAGCGACTTCCTAATCGATATTCAAATCGAAAGCAATAAATACTTTAACCTCTCGCTTTATTGTGTTGTATCGGCTTGAAGAAGATGAGAAATCACTGCATACGAGAGGAGGGAACTAGGCGAGAGAAACGAAGGCAAGAAAGGGAAGAAGAGATAAGAGAGAGAGAGAGAGAGAGAAAGCTTGCCATTGATTCCCGAAGAGGGGATAAAACAGAATCTAAAATTCCGGAATAAAATCAATCCTAAACGGTGTCAAAAGTTCGGTAATCACTTTTTGACTATTTAAATTCCGATAGTTTGCCATTTTATTCGCTTTTTTGTGCTAATTAAACAATGATATCCTGATTACATACTTATAAAATACATGCTAAAATCAAGAATTTAATACTTCAGTCTTAAAAATGATTTATTTTTTCTGTGCAGGGGTGGAGGCAATGAAAAGCGACGGATACAATTAGGCCAAAAATAGCTGGGGCAAAACAGATTTGGGCACATTTCGTGACTGTGAAGCAACATGCAATTAATTATTGTCAAATTAAACGTAAATATCAAAAGCTATTTATAATGCATGCGAATAATTTCATTAAGCAAATCGTGCCACATCACGAGGCGACGCGACGCGTTGCGACACCAAATGGGGCAAAGCCAGTTAAATGAGCACGTGTACTCAATAAGCGTGTTCTCGCTGTGTGTGTGTGTGTGTGGCCTGCGGAAACGGAAGCAACATGAAAATCGTAGACATGTCGTCAATGTCACAAGCTAAACAGCGACAACAGCAACAACAACCACAACATAAACGATGCGTTGTTGTTGTTGTCGCTGGTGCCTCGCATTCATCATCACCTGAACAGCAACACCTGTGGGCTTCTATGTGGCACGTTGGAATGATGCCGCCGCCGCTTGTCGCACGTCGCTTTGAGCTTCGAGCCTCAAATTCATTCTAAGCGACTGTCAACGACGTCGCGACGTCAGAAAGCGGCTGTCATAACCAGAGTGAGTGAGAAATAGAGAGAGAGAGAGAGAGAGAGAGATTGTAAGGCCTGCCAAGTAACAATGTTGCTTTTCCCTCAATCCCCTTCCCTCTACCACACGCCTCCCCCTCTCTGCAGTCTGTTTTGGTCTGATTGCTTGGCAAGCTGGAGCATCGCCACATCAACATCCACATCAACATCAACTCATGAAATCTACCTAATCCACTTAGGCACAATTAACGCTAATAACATCATGTAGCTAGGACACGTGTGCTAGCTCAAGGGATGGAGAGGGAAAGTGGAAAGCGGAAAGCGGAAAGAAAAATAAGTCCAAAAGGAAGAGAAAGTTAATGAAGAGAACAAATAAATTGAAAAAAATAAAAGGGGGAAAGAAAAAGATAAGAGTAGGAAAAGAAGAAGAAAATAGGTTCAAAAGGCGATTAAAGTTAAGGAAAAGAAGAAAGCTGGGATTAAAACCCTAACCGAAACCACAACCTTTAACCGGTAAAAACCGATTGAAATTTAAACCCTTAACTGAAGCCGTAACCGATAAAAAAATTTTTAATTTTACCGAAACCGAAATAACCGTTTAGTGACCGTTCTGTAACGAAGTTTTCCAGCCGGGGTCTGCGTCTCAGTCCGGCCAGGGTCTGTTATAGAAAATATTTATTAACATCTGGGACGGCTGAAATGAGCGGCGGAAGCGTCAGAGGGTATACACACGCTCCCGCTCGATGATCGGCTGAAAAGAACCATGATGCGAACCCACGAGCGACCAGGAGGACGAGGAGGAAACTCCCGAATCCCGTTACGTCGTCCTCTTCTCGCCCCCTGAGTCTCTCGGTTCGGATGCGGCCACAAAGTCGTCCCTTTCCGGCGGCGTTGGGTGTTGTACCCAGGGATGAGAAACGGAACAGACCAAAATCTCATCCCGTGGATACCCCAACGACGCTCAGACCCGGCCGCCTGGTATCGATTCCACGGACAGAAAACGGAACGGACCAAAATTCTGTTCGTGGATCGTATCCAAGTGTTTCCAAACCTGGTTCGCCGGAGAGAGGCTTCAGAAATAGAAAACGGAACAGACCAAGATTCTATTTCTGAGGCGTCTCCGGCGCACCAAGTCCGGCCGGTTGGGCAGACTATGCCTCCGCATCCTAGGGCTCGCATCAGGTTACCTAGAATCCTGTAATGAAACTAAACGGAAAATATTTGCCCCGAACCACAGGGGAAAATAAAACTCGAGCATGCCATTTCCATTTTTCTTGTTTATTCCTTGCTCATTTGTATATAAAAAAAGGAGAAAACGGAAAGAAATTTCGTGCCGCCGCACACAGTAGAAGATGTTAAGTCACTGCTCCATAGGCGGAGTCGAGAAATAAGAAGAAGGCCGCTGGCCAGCTTACCGGCTATACAATCGGCCGAAGTGGATGCTGCTGTTACACACACACCGACGGTGCTGCTGCTGATGGCGCTGCGCTGCGCTGTGTTTTGTTGTTGTTGCTGCTTGCGGCCAGAAAAGGCAGATTTCCGCGCACACACTGTTGTTGTTGCTGCTTGCGGCAAAAGCAATCCGCGCACACACTGTTGTCGTTCGTTTTTGGCGTAGTAGAATCCCGCGCACACACACTGTTGTTGTTGCTGATGTTACTTTTAAGAAAACTTGGGAAGTCAGAGAAAACACGTCCGCTTGCTTTGAGCCCGTCAGAAAAGTGAAGAAATGCCGCGTGGCGGAAGTTCCACCATTTTTCCTTGCTAGTTCACTTCAGAGCTAAGTGAACTGATCTCGCTCCGATGCGGGGTTCACGAGAACGAAATATCGAACAGTTCCTTGAACTGAACGTGCTCGCTCCTCATTGCGTTGCTCATGATGCCTTTTGCGTTGTTGTCGTTGCCACTTGCTCTTGGGTGCGTTCCTTGCGTTGCCAATTGATCCTCGTTGTGTGTTGGGAAATAATAAAAAAATACTAACGCACAGCTGTTTGTGTTGTGAGGCCAGCAGAATGCTGCCTCACACTCCCCCTTTACTTCGGGGGCGGGAAAAGAAGCGCATGGTATCGGTGCTGTTGTCTTAGCTGTGGTACTTTGCTGGGGTTCATCGCTGTGCCCTTTGCTGTGGCTCGTGCAATGCTTCTTCGCTGTGTTCATCGTGGTGGTTCTTCGCTGTGGATCTTCGCTGTGGTTCCTGCTGTGGATCTGCGCTAAGCATTTGCCGTAGTTCATCACTGTGGTTCTTTGCTGTGGATCAACGCTGTGGTTCGTGGTTCTCGCTGGTGTTCCTCGCTGTGGTTCTTCGTTGTACAACTTCGCTGTGGTTCTTCTTTATGATTCTCGCTGGTGTTCCTCGCTGTGGTTATTCGCTGTGGGTCTTCGCTGTGGTTCTTTGCTATGATTCTCGTTGATTCTCTTGTTGATTATAGAATTAGTCATAATTTGTCGGCCCTGTCCACCGCCGTCTTCCAACCGGGATGAGAATCCTGCCTCGCCGTCGTGGCGCGGATGGTTAGATGGCGGCTTGTGGGTCTTCTGTTGGGAGGACGCATGCCTCGTCGGCACCGCCCGTGGGTCGCAGTGCTGGTAGGACTAGCTTTTGACTCAGTGAGCCAGGGCAGCGTATCCCTGATGTGGTTCTTCCGGCGTTGTGTTCTAGCTTTTGACTCGATGAGCCAGGGCAGCGTATCCCTGATGTGCTCCTCCCGAAGGGGAGGTCGTGTATTATTGTATTGTCAACGCGTTGTTTGCTCAGTGGCTCTAGCTTTTGCCTCGGTGAGGCAGGGCAGCGTATCCCTGGTGTGTACCTGTCTGTGGTTCCCCCGAAGGGGCTGTCTTCGTGATGTACTGGTGCTGATGCGGACAGGTCGCCTGGTCCGGCTGTGGTTCCCCCGAAGGGGTCTTCGTGGTGTACTGGTGCTGATGCGGACAGGTCGCCTGGTCCGGCTGTGGTTCCCCCGAAGGGGTCTTCGTGATGCTTTGCTGATGCTGCGGCGGACAAGTCGCCTGGTCCGGCTGTGGTTCGGGCTTCGTGATGCTTTGCTGCTGCGGACAAGTCGCCTGGTCCGGCTGTGGTTCCCCCGAAGGGGTCTTCGTGGTGTACCGGTGCTGCTGCGGACAGGTCGCCTGGTCCGGCTGTGGTTCCCCCGAAGGGGTCTTCGTGGTGTACTGGTGCTGCTGCGGACAGGTCGCCTGGTCCGGCTGTGGTTCCCCCGAAGGGGTCTTCGTCTTGCGTCTGTGGCTGTGTACTTGCTTTGATTCATGTTGTATTTTCGCTGAGATTCTCCCTGTGTTCTTCGCTGTGTACTTTGGTGTTTACTTCGTTGATTCTAGAATTAGTCAAAAGAGAGAAATTACTTTAATGTTGGCCTGTCCACCGCTGTCTTCCAGCCGGGATGGGAGTCCTGCCTCGCCGCAGTGGCGCGGATGGTTAGATGGCGGCTCGTGGGTCTTCTGTAGTAAGATCGCATGCCTTGTCGGCGCCGCCCGTGGCTTTCGGTGTGTTCTCGTTGGGATGGAGCATGCCTCGTTGGCATCGCCATGCGTATCGGTGATCATTGCAGGGATGACGCATGCCTCGTCGGCACCGCCATGAATCTCGGTGGGTTCTTGCTGGGATGACGCATGCCTCGGTCGGCACCGCCTGTGGATCTCGGTGGTCACTGCTGGAATGGCGCGTGCTTCTGTCGGCACCGCCAGTGGTCTCGGTGGTCACTGCTGGGATGGTGCAAGCCTCTTCCGGCACCGCCAGTGGATCTCGGTGGTCACTGCTGGGATGGCGCATGCTTCTGTCGGCACCGCCAGTGGTCTCGGTGGTCACTGCTGGGATGGCGCATGCCTCTTCCGGCACCGCCAGTGGTCTCGGTGGTCACTGCTGGGATGGCGCATGCCTCTTCCGGCACCGCCAGTTGTCTCGGTGGTCACTGCTGGGATGGCGCATGCCTCTTCCGGCACCGCCAGTGGTCTCGTGGAATCAACTTCAGTTGCTTTGGCCGCAGTGCAAGATGGCTGGGATGATGCTTGAAATTCTATACCCAAGAACACATCGTCGACGATGATTGGCAATACCAAGGATGGTATGTTGCTCCATTGTGACAAGTGCCTTGCAGAAGATTGCGTGACATCCGCCATGCTGACCTGGAGCATCGCCACATCAACATCCACATCAACATCAACTCATGAAATCTACCTAATCCACTTAGGCACAATTAACGCTAATAACATCATGTAGCTAGGACACGTGTGCTAGCTCAAGGGATGGAGAGGGAAAGTGGAAAGCGGAAAGCGGAAAGAAAAATAAGTCCAAAAGGAAGAGAAAGTTAAGGAAGAGAACAAATAAATTGAAAAAAATAAAAGGGGGAAAGAAAAAGATAAGAGTAGGAAAAGAAGAAGAAAATAGGTTCAAAAGGCGATTAAAGTTAAGGAAAAGAAGAAAGCTGGGATTAAAACCCTAACCGAAACCACAACCTTTAACCGGTAAAAACCGATTGAAATTTAAACCCTTAACTGAAGCCGTAACCGATAAAAAAATTTTTAATTTTACCGAAACCGAAATAACCGTTTAGTGACCGTTCTGTAACGAAGTTTTCCAGCCGGGGTCTGCGTCTCAGTCCGGCCAGGGTCTGTTATAGAAAATATTTATTAACATCTGGGACGGCTGAAATGAGCGGCGGAAGCGTCAGAGGGTATACAGACGCTCCCGCTCGATGATCGGCTGAAAAGAACCATGATGCGAACCCACGAGCGACCAGGAGGACGAGGAGGAAACTCCCGAATCCCGTTACGTCGTCCTCTTCTCGCCCCCTGAGTCTCTCGGTTCGGATGCGGCCACAAAGTCGTCCCTTTCCGGCGGCGTTGGGTGTTGTACCCAGGGATGAGAAACGGAACAGACCAAAATCTCATCCCGTGGATACCCCAACGACGCTCAGACCCGGCCGCCTGGTATCGATTCCACGGACAGAAAACGGAACGGACCAAAATTCTGTTCGTGGATCGTATCCAAGTGTTTCCAAACCTGGTTCGCCGGAGAGAGGCTTCAGAAATAGAAAACGGAACAGACCAAGATTCTATTTCTGAGGCGTCTCCGGCGCACCAAGTCCGGCCGGTTGGGCAGACTATGCCTCCGCATCCTAGGGCTCGCATCAGGTTACCTAGAATCCTGTAATGAAACTAAACGGAAAATATTTGCCCCGAACCACAGGGGAAAATAAAACTCGAGCATGCCATTTCCATTTTTCTTGTTTATTCCTTGCTCATTTGTATATAAAAAAAGGAGAAAACGGAAAGAAATTTCGTGCCGCCGCACACAGTAGAAGATGTTAAGTCACTGCTCCATAGGCGGAGTCGAGAAATAAGAAGAAGGCCGCTGGCCAGCTTACCGGCTATACAATCGGCCGAAGTGGATGCTGCTGTTACACACACACCGACGGTGCTGCTGCTGATGGCGCTGCGCTGCGCTGTGTTTTGTTGTTGTTGCTGCTTGCGGCCAGAAAAGGCAGATTTCCGCGCACACACTGTTGTTGTTGCTGCTTGCGGCAAAAGCAATCCGCGCACACACTGTTGTCGTTCGTTTTTGGCGTAGTAGAATCCCGCGCACACACACTGTTGTTGTTGCTGATGTTACTTTTAAGAAAACTTGGGAAGTCAGAGAAAACACGTCCGCTTGCTTTGAGCCCGTCAGAAAAGTGAAGAAATGCCGCGTGGCGGAAGTTCCACCATTTTTCCTTGCTAGTTCACTTCAGAGCTAAGTGAACTGATCTCGCTCCGATGCGGGGTTCACGAGAACGAAATATCGAACAGTTCCTTGAACTGAACGTGCTCGCTCCTCATTGCGTTGCTCATGATGCCTTTTGCGTTGTTGTCGTTGCCACTTGCTCTTGGGTGCGTTCCTTGCGTTGCCAATTGATCCTCGTTGTGTGTTGGGAAATAATAAAAAAATACTAACGCACAGCTGTTTGTGTTGTGAGGCCAGCAGAATGCTGCCTCACACTCCCCCTTTACTTCGGGGGCGGGAAAAGAAGCGCATGGTATCGGTGCTGTTGTCTTAGCTGTGGTACTTTGCTGGGGTTCATCGCTGTGCCCTTTGCTGTGGCTCGTGCAATGCTTCTTCGCTGTGTTCATCGTGGTGGTTCTTCGCTGTGGATCTTCGCTGGTCCGGCTGTGGTTCCCCCGAAGGGGTCTTCGTGGTGTACTGGTGCTGCTGCGGACAGGTCGCCTGGTCCGGCTGTGGTTCCCCCGAAGGGGTCTTCGTCTTGCGTCTGTGGCTGTGTACTTGCTTTGATTCATGTTGTATTTTCGCTGAGATTCTCCCTGTGTTCTTCGCTGTGTACTTTGGTGTTTACTTCGTTGATTCTAGAATTAGTCAAAAGAGAGAAATTACTTTAATGTTGGCCTGTCCACCGCTGTCTTCCAGCCGGGATGGGAGTCCTGCCTCGCCGCAGTGGCGCGGATGGTTAGATGGCGGCTCGTGGGTCTTCTGTAGTAAGATCGCATGCCTTGTCGGCGCCGCCCGTGGCTTTCGGTGTGTTCTCGTTGGGATGGAGCATGCCTCGTTGGCATCGCCATGCGTATCGGTGATCATTGCAGGGATGACGCATGCCTCGTCGGCACCGCCATGAATCTCGGTGGGTTCTTGCTGGGATGACGCATGCCTCGGTCGGCACCGCCTGTGGATCTCGGTGGTCACTGCTGGAATGGCGCGTGCTTCTGTCGGCACCGCCAGTGGTCTCGGTGGTCACTGCTGGGATGGTGCAAGCCTCTTCCGGCACCGCCAGTGGATCTCGGTGGTCACTGCTGGGATGGCGCATGCTTCTGTCGGCACCGCCAGTGGTCTCGGTGGTCACTGCTGGGATGGCGCATGCCTCTTCCGGCACCGCCAGTGGTCTCGGTGGTCACTGCTGGGATGGCGCATGCCTCTTCCGGCACCGCCAGTTGTCTCGGTGGTCACTGCTGGGATGGCGCATGCCTCTTCCGGCACCGCCAGTGGTCTCGTGGAATCAACTTCAGTTGCTTTGGCCGCAGTGCAAGATGGCTGGGATGATGCTTGAAATTCTATACCCAAGAACACATCGTCGACGATGATTGGCAATACCAAGGATGGTATGTTGCTCCATTGTGACAAGTGCCTTGCAGAAGATTGCGTGACATCCGCCATGCTGACCTTGGCCCCACGTCCATAAGGCCGTTCCTCTCAGCGCTGAAATTGTGATCCGATCGCTTTGCTGGTCCTGAATCGACTCTCCCTCCACTCAGTGAAAGCTTATTGCCGGAAGCCTTGGCCGCTCGCGGTTGATGTTGGCAGAAGTCTTTTATAGCGCTGCACCACGCAGAAGCCCGCTTGTAGCCGCTGCTCGCTTTTGTGGCGCCAGCGCTAGCTTGTGGCTGCTGCTCGCACACGAGGCGCAAAATTCGCTCGATCGGAATTCTGCCCGCGCACGTGGTGACAGAGCCAGCCTGTAGCGCTGCCCGCTTTGTAGCGACAGAGCTAGCCTGGGGATCTGCCCGCGGTGGCATTTTGTTCTCTGCTCTCGTTGTTGCTCTGCTTCTGTTGTTCTGCCGCTATTGTTACTCTGCTTCTGCTGCTGCTTTGTCCCTGCTGTTGCTTTGCTTCGGCGTTGTCGCTCTGCTTTGGTGTTGTCGCTCTGCTTCTATCGTGGCTCTGCTTGCGTCGTGACTCTGCTTACGTCGTGACTCTGCTAGCGTCGCGGCTCTGCTTGCGTCGCGGCTCTGCTTGCGTCGCGGCTCTGCCTGCGTCGCGGCTCTGCTTCTCTCTCCCGTTCTCTCGCGATCTGGAAAACAGCAACAATATCTCCCGCTGCGGCGAACTAGCGCTGCTAATTTTCTGGGCCCTCTGCTACTTGTCCAGGAGAAAAAGAAAGGAAGACTAAATAAAATGTCCCCTAAAAATTAACTGCCCCCTAAAGAAAATTATCTCCCGAAAATATATATAAAAAAATG
The DNA here is from genome assembly GCA_963924055.1 of Drosophila limbata. NCBI lineage: Eukaryota > Metazoa > Arthropoda > Insecta > Diptera > Drosophilidae > Drosophila > Drosophila limbata. Next base: position 8,210,405 of record OZ001351.1, on the reverse strand, counting down.
GAAAAAATGTTTCGCTGATCGTGGAGGAAATGCCACATGGCGCGGGAAAAGAAATGCCGCGTGAGAAAAAAAAATGGCGCGGAGGAAAATGCCGCTTGGTAAAATGCCAGGAAAAAATATCGGAATGCAAAGTGTTCTACAGGGTATTTTGGTTAGTACTGCTAGCTACAAGGGCAATAATATTTCTGAGGCCGGTGAGTGAAAAAAATGTATGCTTGCGACGATCCCGTGGTTGACTTTCCTGACGGGTTCGGAAATTTTTGTATTGGCTCGAAATAAGAAAATATGACTTCTAATGGCATGCTTCCCAATAGGACTAACTTATCTGCCGATATCTTTGCTCTAGATGTTTTGTGCCTGGTGATACAGACAAGAACTGCCCTATAATCATTTATTCCAGACGTCCCTGCTCGGGCGCCATCTGTAACGAAGTTTTCCAGCCGGGGTCTGCGTCTCAGTCCGGCCAGGGTCTGTTATAGAAAAATTTATTAACATCTGGGACGGCTGGAAAACTGAGCGGCGGAAGCGTCAGAGGGTATACAGACGCTCCCGCTCGATGATCGGCTGAAAAGAACCATGATGCGAACCCACGAGCGACCAGGAGGACGAGGAGGAAACTCCCGAATCCCGTTACGTCGTCCTCTTCTCGCCCCCTGAGTCTCTCGGTTCGGATGCGGCCACAAAGTCGTCCCTTTCCGGCGGCGTTGGGTGTTGTACCCAGGGATGAGAAACGGAACAGACCAAAATCTCATCCCGTGGATACCCCAACGACGCTCAGACCCGGCCGCCTGGTATCGATTCCACGGACAGAAAACGGAACGGACCAAAATTCTGTTTGTGGATCGTATCCAAGTGTTTCCAAACCTGGTTCGCCGGAGAGAGGCTTCAGAAATAGAAAACGGAACAGACCAAGATTCTATTTCTGAGGCGTCTCCGGCGCACCAAGTCCGGCCGGTTGGGCAGACTATGCCTCCGCATCCTAGGGCTCGCATCAGGTTACCTAGAATCCTGTAATGAAACTAAACGGAAAATATTTGCCCCGAACCACAGGGGAAAATAAAACTCGAGCATGCCATTTCCATTTTTCTTGTTTATTCCTTGCTCATTTGTATATAAAAAAAGGAGAAAACGGAAAGAAATTTCGTGCCGCCGCACACAGTAGAAGATGTTAAGTCACTGCTCCATAGGCGGAGTCGAGAAATAAGAAGAAGGCCGCTGGCCAGCTTACCGGCTATACAATCGGCCGAAGTGGATGCTGCTGTTACACACACACCGACGGTGCTGCTGCTGATGGCGCTGCGCTGCGCTGTGTTTTGTTGTTGTTGCTGCTTGCGGCCAGAAAAGGCAGATTTCCGCGCACACACTGTTGTTGTTGCTGCTTGCGGCAAAAGCAATCCGCGCACACACTGTTGTCGTTCGTTTTTGGCGTAGTAGAATCCCGCGCACACACACTGTTGTTGTTGCTGATGTTACTTTTAAGAAAACTTGGGAAGTCAGAGAAAACACGTCCGCTTGCTTTGAGCCCGTCAGAAAAGTGAAGAAATGCCGCGTGGCGGAAGTTCCACCATTTTTCCTTGCTAGTTCACTTCAGAGCTAAGTGAACTGATCTCGCTCCGATGCGGGGTTCACGAGAACGAAATATCGAACAGTTCCTTGAACTGAACGTGCTCGCTCCTCATTGCGTTGCTCATGATGCCTTTTGCGTTGTTGTCGTTGCCACTTGCTCTTGGGTGCGTTCCTTGCGTTGCCAATTGATCCTCGTTGTGTGTTGGGAAATAATAAAAAAATACTAACGCACAGCTGTTTGTGTTGTGAGGCCAGCAGAATGCTGCCTCACACATTTATAAGGGCTAATTACAAAATACATATGTTTTAATGCAAAAAAAATTCTTCAATCAATTCTAAGAGTTACTGCAAAAATAAAATTTTTAAAATTGCTAAGAAGCCAACATGAAATGGACGAAAAAGGGGTTAAAATAGTAATTTTTAGCAATTTTCAAAAAATTATAAAAAATGCTAGCAAAGATATTTTTGGAAATTTTTTTTGCAGTCACTCTTAGAATTGTTTAAAGAATTTTTTTGCATCAAAATATTTGTTGTAATAAATCGATAAAAAAAAAGGTCAAAACAGTGGACTTTTACTTTTAAGGAAAGTTTTGCATCATTTAATCGGAATTTAAATTACCTTTCCAAATATATATAATAAGCTATTATTTTTTTATTAAAAGGCAAAATATTCAATTTTTTTGAGTGTATAAAGTAATCTTGACAGACTGTAGCTGTTGCAAGATAGTCTTACACGTAAGTAAGTGAAACATGTAACCAATTAGACTCCAAATTTGTTTTAATCATTGTATTTTCTTAGAATCAACTTGTAGAAGGCTCTTCAAAATGAAGAGTAAGAAGATTGGCAAATCGCCTAACAATTAGGTAAGAATTAATCAATTTAATGCTCTTCCAACAAACAATTAATTGATTCTAAATTACAGATTGAGCCCTTTAAGTAGAAGCTGTGGCCAGGAAGAATATAATAATATTTAAAGCTATTTTTAATTTTTTTTATAAGATAACTACTATTTAGTTTAAAATAAAGTGCATTAAAATAAAAAATATTGTGTGCAATTTTCCAATGGCCTACAGCAAAGGAAATTCAGATCAAAAATTCCCACCCCTGAAAAGACTATAGTAAAATTCCATACGCCTTCAGCAGTGGCGGCCTGAAACCTTAGCGGAAGCTTCCGCCAAATCTTCCGCTAGCGTATACCAAATTACCCCGACAACGCAAATGTAAAAGCGAACTTAAACTTTACATAAAGTGGCTGCACACCACCCCTGAACTTTCAGCTGGAATTCTTAATGTTTTTTGTTACAAAAGCGCCACTGGGTATACGTCTAAAATCAATTCCTAGCCTCCGCTGAGAAGCATGAAAATTTCAGGTTAATTTATTTAAGGTAGTTTGAGTTATTAAAGGTATTAAAATACAAGTGTTAAAGGCTATAGTCGAGTTCCCGACTGTAGGATACCCGTTACTCACTTTAATAAATTTAAAATATTTTTATTGCATGCTTTTAGGCTCTTACATTGCTAAAAAGCTTTAATCAGCCATTAACACTTCAAGCTACATACAGTGGAAGAGCAGATAGGAAGACACACCAGCAGATACAGTGATCGACTGACAAGACACCAAAGTTTACTCGTCAGACGACTTCTCCCAGCCAGGCCTTTGAGGCGTTTAAAAAGATTGGGTTGCGCCAAAACAATTGGTCAACTCCCTCAGGAACCCTCATAACTATTTGAGCTCATTGCAAATCCTTTGCGTTTAGCAACAGGTTTGGTCTTGCTTTAAATTTTTTAATTGTGTTGGTTATGTTACTAATTTGAATGTACGGATTCCACACCTGTCAAATAAACTTTGTTATTGTTATTGTTAAAAAAAAAAAATCCATTAACACCGTTCTGTTTGTCCGATCTTGTTACGATTTTGTAGGATGATAGGTAATAACAGTATCTAACGGTAATAAGTAAAAAAATCCAAATATCTTGAAATCTGTGCGTGTGGTGGCTTTTCGCGATTTACGAAGGCGAAAAGGGGCGTGACGGAGGCTAGGAATTGATTTTAGACACAAAGTTTCTTGCTGAAACTATGGGGAAGCTCGGCTGTTGATGCTGATCAAGAGTATAGGGTCAGAGATGCTTCCTTCTGCCCGTTACATACTTTTAAGAAACCTCCTCCCCCCGCAGGGAACAAAAATGGAAGGAAACGTGGATGAAAAACATGAAACGGAATAAATAGGGAAGGAAGAATGAATATCAGAAGAATGGTGGTAATCAGGCAAAGGGAATTAAACTGACTAGGGTGTAGAAAGGGAGTAAAAAAGGTGAAGTAAAATGAGAGATCGGTCCGTTTTAGCCACAGATCAATGACTTGCAACCTTTCAACAATCCACATCCAACTCTGCCCCCCCTCCCTCCTCAAAAATTGTGTTGGCCACACATCATGTTACTTTGTTCACTTTAGTGCTGCCCCAATTAGTGCAACACATGTTGCAGCGGCAGTTGCAACTGCAAGTCAGGTAAAGTCCAGTCAGAGCGAAATCAGGCTAACGCAACAGACAAGGTTCACATCTCTCTACCTTCCACTAGACACAATTTTAAAGGGAAGTGTATTAGAAATTGTTGAATAAGAAATATGAAAAACAGGAAAAGCATTCTTGTAGGAGCTTTTGAATTTAGAAGTCAAATATATAACTGAATTTAGCCAATTGCTGTTGAAAGGAACCAAACATAATTTAGGTTTTCCTGAATTGTCTGAGATTTGTGTCTTCGGAGATAATCACATTAATAACTATAATCGGCTAAACAAAATTTAATAAAAATTTCTGCGGTAATTAAAAAAAAATGTAATAAAATTAAAGTATGGATTGGGACGTAGCTAAAGAAATGTTGGTTTTAACCGATTTCATCGACGATTATTAATAAATAATTTATTAATATTTGAGCGGCATTTAATTAATAACTTCCAAACGAAAACAGATATCTTCAGTCAGTTTTTTTTCACTGCCCAGAAAAAAATCATAGAATTTTTTCTTTTATTTTTAAAAATTGTTTTCTAATTTTAATTTTTTTTTAACTTTATTTAGCAGTACAAATCTAATCAAAGTATGTGTTATCGATTTGTGAAAAAATTCAACGCTTTTTCAAAATTGAAAATTTGAACTAAATGTCGCTAGCGAGGCCCAATCACCCACTGTGGTTTGGAGAGATACATACTTTGATGTAAAATGCATGGAAATAAATTTTAAATTCATTGAAATACATTTTTGTTAATATTTTTGTATAAAAGTATTGTCATAAGCGAAGGTAGAACGAACTGAATAAACTCGTAATTATCGTGGAGTCGCTTGAGGCAGCTTCGGCTTAAAGTCACTTGAATTCCTGCTGCCGCAGCTTGTGGCAGCCACTGAGTGAAGCTGAGAGCCGCCAAGTACGTTGCAAGCACCGAGTGGTGATGCTCGTAAGAACTTAGCTTGCAACGTCCCGCGGGGCGTGCCTCATACTTTGCCAAATTGTTTTCAAAGAATGCGCCAGAGTTGATTGCGTGGCAACTAGCGAAAATGTTGCACGTTTCAAGTAGCAAGTGGCAAGTGGCAAGCGAATAGTGGATAGCGAAAAGCGGCAAGTTGTGAATGCCAGCAACGCTGTTGGAATCATTTTGCGTTCGCTAAGTTGCATTCCATTTATCAACTGTCTGGCGGCCCACGCGGCGTATGATTAATGCGCTTTGCATACCAGAAAAGGCGTCTGCCTTTTACCGTGTGCCAAAAAGCGCAGCGAACAATAAAGTTTTGCACAGCGGGAGCCTCGAAAGGGGTCAGAAGAGGGATCAGAGGGGGTGGCATTGCCAAATGGTGTGGCATCAATCAGAATCGGAGACAAAAGACTCTGTGACTGCGCCACGGGGCGTATGCGTGATAATAATGCCATGTTATCAATAATTGAATGCCCACTAAACCGTGTAGAGTAAGTGGAGTGAGCGGTGCCCAGTGGTTGGGCCGTCACTTAACTCCCGTTTATCGTTCTGTCCGAATCATTCGGCATTCCTGTCGGACGCCATTCTGGAGGCATTGTTACGGCTCAGGAAGCGGCACAGGATATCATTATCGGCCAGCTCGAGTGTCTATAGTCCTCTCTCCTTTTCTCTTTTTATCTTTATCTCCTTCCGTCTCTTGCTGTGGATGTGGGATTGGCAGCCTAATTACACATTAGCTGAATTCACGTACGTTTGCAATGCTAAATGACATTGAACACTGTTGCCAATGTCACATCACACAGCACAGTGGGGCAAGATGAGAGTTCAGGCAAGTTGGCAAATACATATATTTAATTGTTCACTTGTTTATTTATTTAATTCTTGTCAGCTATATATTTAAATGACAACTGTAATTGGTTATCGATTAATTGTATCTACATATACACATACATATATAGGGACTGCTGATCCCTTTAGATATTCAGCGATATGTCTCTAATATCAATCAAAGAATTTGATAATAATCTTTAGTATCTTTGCACAACTTTTATTACTTTTTATCTAGTTCATTATTTGCCTATCTCGCTCATTTTTTCCAGTCTTTCCTTCTCTAAATTCTCTTTCCCTTTCCAACTTTTTTTCTATCTCACACAATATTTTTTCATTCATTTATTTCTCTCCTCTCTCTTTTTATGCTTAGCTTAACTTCTGTAACTGTTAACTCAATTTTTCTTGTTTTTTAACTTTCTTTCTCTTGCTTACATTTTATCTTTCTCTCTCTCTAACTGACTAATTTCCTGTTTCAATTATACTATTTCCTTTTCACTCGTGTTTTTATTGCCTCAACCACTGTGCTTCTTTTCATTTGTTTCTAATGCCTACCTTTTGGCACTGTCTTTACTCCAGGCGAGGATGAAGAGGGGGAGATTCGCATAGCGTAGCTTTTCCTTCCGTGCACACTTAACACACTCTCCAAGAGACCGTCATGTCATCGAATGCGTTGCGTTTACCGCCTCCGGCTCCACTTGTCGACCACACCTGCACCACCAATAGCTCCACCCACTAACGGAATTGCCCCCAATTTTTTGCTTGTTGGCTTACCTTTGTATATTTTTATTGTAGTTCTTCTGCTTGTATTTTCCTTTTCTCTTTTCTTTTACTTTTCTTTTTCCTCTTATTTTTTGGGCACCGTCTGAGAACGAACGCACTTTTATGCTGCTGCCACGCCCAGCATGGTCCAACGCCCCCATTTAGACAGCTGTACAGTGTCCAGCAAAGAGGGAAAATGCGAACACACCATGAAGGTGAATTTTGAGCCACTTTTTGGATCGTTTGCGCTTTGCATTTTCCGCTGAGACACGCACATTTTTTGTAAACCTACTCAGAGGTGAGATTGGGAGAGGGGTGGAAGGGTGGTAGAGCGGGGTTGGTATGTTGATGGTCTAGTGATATGGATTCCTTGGCGGCATTGCGGGCATTGATATGTTTACAGTCAGCGTGCCACACTTGCTGCCCCACATGCCCCACACCCTGCATCCCCCAATACCCTCTGCCTGTCGCTTCTTCGTCATGTTTTCTCGCGATTTGGGTGAGCCTGTGTGTGTGTGCTTGTGTGTGTGCTTGGTGAATCTGTATGTGTTTTTGTTTGCATATTTCGTATGCACATTTCAATGCTCCAACGGATTTGCGCCTAAAATAACACACACACCATACACACACACACATACAGACACACACTCACACACACACACACACACACACTCTTGCGCTCACCGCACTCAGCACACATAGCGAGTGCTTCCTGTTCGCGTGCAAATTGCATTGCCTGACAGACTCACTGAGTTTGCAATCATCTGTCTATGGTTATACCCTGCAAACCACGTAGTAGGGTCGGGCATATTAACCAAGGCTGTTGGCCTCCAAACTGTTGTAGTAGGCTTAACTCGACCCATAAAACGAGATTTCGTTTTGGTTCAAACACCGTTAACTTTGATCAAATTTTTGTCAAAAATATTGTTTTATTTTCTGAGCTTATTTCTTAATTTACTAGATTCTTTTTATGTATGGAATAGAATATCACTGCGGACGGCAGTCCGCGCTAGTGACGAAAGCAGCACGAAGGGTGCGAAGGCGACTAGCATATATACACAGGAAGAATGGAAAATTTGCTACGACTGTCCGATCAGGTCGAGTTATATACCGATCGAAAGGTATCAACTTTACTTAAAAATTTGCATACTAAGACTTTTTGAAACTCACCTGGCTCGTGAGATAAACAGGTGTAAGTGGGAGGGGCAAAATTTAAATGATTGGAGCTAATGGGACCGTTGGAGCCTTTTTGATTTTTTTTTTAATTTTTTACTATTCTAATCAAAAATACGCGTCGAATGGCACCATGATCATAAAAATCCGATCACTGGTTCAAAAGACATATAACACATATCTGTCAAAATTCGTTTGGGCAAGATATTACCTATTAACTGAATATACCTTTTACCTTTACACTACTGCATGTACATAAGCAGTATGTACACTGCTTGCAGCGTAATGCGGAAATAAACTGCTTGCAAGTGGTGAATTCTTTTTGCGGCAGATAAATCATTTTATAATCAAAAATATAAAAACGTTTGTTTAACGACTTTTTCGAAAAATCGCTAGTTTAGCGGGAAATCGCTAAAAACCGCTAAAATTGAAACCCCCATAGCATCCAAACGATAAAAGCTACAGATGTGATCTATATATCGTTGAAAAGGTATTTCAAAGTTCTCTTAGGCATACTTTGAACTTTTTTTTTAAGTAAAAAGGTAAACAGCTACAGGTCAAATGATTTTTTCTAATTTTGCATGTATGTTTGTAAAAGGAACTAGTGTTGCCAGTCAGTTTATTTTTGCTTGTACAAACAATAAACACCTTTTGACAAAGTTGTACCGTCAAAAAATATTGCAATTTTCAAAATTTCTGATATCTTACTCCAAAATTTCTGATATCTTATAAATAAAACCTCTTTGCGAGTTAAAAGTCTAGTGACGAAATCATTTTCATGCACCAAAATTTCTGATATCCAATTTTGTGACGAATAATATTAAGGTTTACTTATAAATTACTAAAAAAAAATTTTGTCACTCGGTACATTGCGCTAATTTCTTCATACCTAATAAATATTTATTTTTTGCGCAGTGCCGAGTGACAAAATTTTTTTTTTAGTAATTTATAAGTAAACCTTAATATTATTCGTCACAAAATTGGATATCAGAAATTTTGGTGCATGAAAATGATTTCGTCACTAGACTTTTACCTCGTAAAGAGGTTTTTTTTTATAAGATTATGTATACAAAAATTTTCTTAACTCATTTCCTACCTTTCTAGATTTCTTAAGCCATTAAAATAATTAATTTTATTTTAATTTAATGATACCAAACTTTTCTAAATCAAGCTCAAATAAAATTAAAAAGAGTAAAATACAAAAAGAGTACAATTTTAATTTTATTTTTATTTCGAAATAAAAAGTGACTAACTTTAGAGTTTGATTGATTGACAAAAATTGTTTAAGTCTTATTGCAATTTAAAATTTCTGCTTGAACTTTTCCAACCTGTTCATTTTATTCACACAGTTCAAATTCTATTGAGACATTTTATTTGCACGGTAACTCTTAGTCGATCATTGGGCATTCAGTCGTTTGCTGATTTTTTTCCTCTTTTTATAAAGCCAAAATGGTGGCAATTTGGCATCTTTTATCATTTATTTGTATATAAGTATTTGTATGTTTTGTAGATGCCTCCCATTTCCTCTTTACTTGGTTCACTTCAGCGCATATTTTTGTGTTCATTATGCCCTGTAGCCTAAGTAACTGATCTTCGAGGGTAGCATGGACTTATAGTACGCAGTGATTTTTCATAAATGTTTGTTGAGAAATTGGGCATGTGTGTGTGTATTATGCATTATTTTGATTATGTTTTTTCATACCCTGTAAATCTATAAAATATTATTTAAAAGAAAAGTGACAGAAAGAAAAGTGAATTTTTTTTCATAAATATTTTAATATATTTTTTATATTTACTGCAACTTTACTGCAGATTTTTTTACTTTCTAACTCAAAACTCAATTTAAATGCATCTTGTGGGTATCTGCTAGTCAAGCTGTTTCACGGACAGTTCTCTTAAAAAAGTCCGAGTTTAATATGTAAATAGTTATGAATTTTCTTCAATTTCAATAAAATCGCATTGAATTCTTTCCCATGCAGGATATTTGCTTGTCTGTCATTCACATTTCCACGGGCCCTTTTCATTTTTTCTCAACTTTGGAGGGCTATATTTATTTAGCTTGTTGCTTTCGGGCTAAAAAGGAAAAGCCTTTGAGTAGTTTATTGCTCGATGCGGCTGTCGCATCAATTTGAGCGATTTGCCAAATTTGTCAGAAGGAAGCGAATTCAAGTTGACGTCAAACAATTGGGCACAATACAATTTGTCTGTGGCTTCGATACAAATCTACCATTACCAGTTGAATGCGATTGATAACGCGTCTGACATTTGAGTCTCAAGTCTATAAATACAATTGATGGAACGAATTTTAATGAATTCATCTGAACTTGAGGTACAGCTTGAATATCCTATAGTATAGGTCCTGGTTGTGCCAATTTGTATTTGGAGTTAACATAACTAAATACTCATAACTTGAATTCACTTTAGAGACCTACGAAATGAAAAGTGCTAGAGATATAAAAGTAGGTGCAAAGCATCATCTCATCATTTATAGAGGTCATCTAGATAATCTAGGAAATTTGTTGAATGCAAAAAAATCTATACTTTAAGGTGCGTTGTTTCCATTAACATTTAAAGAAAGAGATATTTTAAAGTTTTGCTTTCATTTTAAAAGTCTAATCGTAATATTAATATAAGAATCTGATTATAGTATAGTATTTCATTTTTTGGGACTTTGGACTTCAATGTGCGACACTTAGAAGGACCCTCAATTCGAATTCCTATTAATACTTCTATTGGTGAATGAACCTTTTGAATATAGACCTATTGATATTTGCCATTAACAGGCGCTTACTTGCTGAGGTCAGGTCAAGTCAGGTCTGGGTCTGGGTCTGGGTCTGGGTCTGGGTCTGGGTCTGGGTCTGATTGCAAACTGGGGAGTAAGGGAGGCAATTCAGATTTACATTATGTATGTAGAGCTGATGCTGCGTAACGATAACAAACAATTCTTTCGGGCTGCCCACGTGCAACTTCATTGAACAGGAAACTCGTAAAACGGCTAACCCAACAACAACACAGATACCCACTCTCACAAAGATACACACACACAACAACTTAAAGATACAATTTGGAGCTGAGTTTGGGATTAGGATTAAGGCATGCTAAAGGCGCAGCTTGTCGTGCCACAGAATGGGGCAGCATTCGTTTACACAGAAAATATAAAATCATGCCAAAGTTCGCGTTTAAAATTTGTTATTTTAGCATGTATTTTTTAAATATGTTATCAGGATATTATTATTCTTAATTCACAAAAAATGCGGATAAAATGGAAAACAATCTATGTCCTAAAACAATTGATTTCAATAAAAAAAAGTTCTTAAAGAAGGTATTTAAAAATCGTAATTGAATCAAAAATGTCGTTCTCGATTGAATAAATTCCAAGATTAACCAACTTTTGACACAGTTGGGTTTGATTTTATTTCGTACCGGAGTCCCGGACTTTTTTTTCTGTGTACAGCTTCATCAACTGCTTCTTCTTCTTCTTTTTTTGCCTCTTGTCCGGGCTCCCACTTGAAAGTTTTTTAATATGGGACATCGAAGAAGTCCTCCTGCCCCTCTTGTCCTCTTATCCCTGTAACCTCCCCCGCGCACCTTGTCGAATGTTTGATTTGCGTGCAAAAGCGTTTTGCATTTTCCAACGTTTATTTTTTTTATACCACATCCCTTGGCAGCAGCGGCAAATATAATTGTTGGCGCCACAGTTTGCCATATTTTCCTCGATTTTTTTTCCATTTTTTTCTGATTTCTGTTTTGTTTTTGTTGTACTTATTTGTGACTGGGTCGCGCACTGCGGCTTGTTGGCGTCCTTCAGTGCGTTGCCTGACCCAATGACTCCGTTTCGAGTCGACTCTCGTGTGTGTTGCACAGACTTTGCGGCGTCGCTCCAGTTTCACTTGCAACTTGCAACTTGTCTATATTTTTGTACACTTTTTTGGCAGCAATGCCAGTGCAGTTCAAATGCCAGCTCATGTCCTCAACTGAGTGTTCCGTGGCCGCATAAGGATTTCCATCATCATCCCAATTCTCATTCCAATCAATTTAATTCTATCTTCCCATCGCGAGTTGAACTGTTTTTGGTTCAAGGCATGCGAAGCTTAAGTAACTTCTTTAGTGGACACTGCACTATATCTTGAGAATAGGAAAGGGACTGTGAGAGCAGGAGGAGGGGTATTAACTGGTCGTGTTCTTATAGCTAAGCTCGAAGCATATCACAAATATCTTACTCTATTCGTACAAAACATTTTCATCCATTGCAATTTCCCCTGCGAAAAGCTCATTTCAAGCTTAGCATAAACTTATTCAGCGCAAGTTTAAAGCATAAACTTAAAAGCTTCGCATGGCTTGACAAAGGTTGAAGTCTTGGATGAGAGTTAAGCAAAGGCAACGACCTGCTAGTTAGTTAGATTGGGAGAAATATTTAAACGATACCTAGATCTTGAAATATTTAAATATAACTGAATCTAGAAATACAATTAATCGAATATAATTATTACAAATAAATATATCTCAGTTTAATCCATTTAATTTCAATTAATTAACTAGTTAATTTCGATATGGAATGGCGATATGACTTCACTCTCCAAATATACCTCTCTCAATAGTATGAAATCGAAATGTTAACATGTGTTAGTATGTGTTAAATTTATGTAACTATTTTTAACATTTATTTTGTTGTTTCACAAACAGCTCGAGAAATTAATATAAACTATCGGATAAAATTTTATTAATTTTTTTTGCATTTCCAGAGACTTTAGGATGTATATTTAATCATAGATAACAACTTTAAGACCATACATCGCAGAAATTTCACAAGAAATTCTAAAATTTCACATTTTAAGTATTATTACTTAATCTGTATATCAGATACAAATTTACCATCACAACCAAGTTGATTTCATTACTTGGTGAGAAATAACAGGTACTTATTTCTCCCTCCACTGTACTAGTTTCCACAGAAAAACACAACTGTGTTCATGATTCAGTAATTTCAGAGCCTAATAGCTCGTTTCCAGATCAGAATTCATAGATCATACTATCTCAAAGTTCAGAGAATGGTTGACTTAATTTATTATAAATTTTTAAGATTACTTTTAATTTAAGCTTAAAATTTTATTGATTTCTTAATGATGTATTATAGATCATAATACTCGTATTTTGAAGCTAGACCGCAGATCTCAGATCAGAGTAATTAGATTAGATTATAGTTCATAGTAGTATTAAGACTAGGAAGCAGCTGCTTACGGAAATTAAGTGATTGACTAAACGCAAGAGAGAATATTATGTTTACTTTGACTCCTACACTGAGTTGATCTGAATTTCGAATTGCAACTGCAACTGCAACTGCAGCTTCAACTGACAAAGCAACTGCAAGTCGGCTTACATAATGAGATTGACTTAAACTCAAATATGAGGTGACAGGGGGAGATGGGAGTTGTGGGAGGCGACTCTCTCTTATATGCAAGTGGTGCTTCAGCAAAGCAAAGATAAACACACACAGCGAGTGGGGCATGCCGCAAACGAGGTGGTGGCATATACCTCCTTAGCCTATTAGCTAAACTCTCTTTCCCTGTGGGCCACAAGTGGCAGCAACAACTTGAAGATGAAGCAATAAAACCAACATACATACATGGAAATGGAAATGGAGAAGTCTGGAGTCGAGAGAAGTGAGAGGTGAGGGGGAGAGAAGAATCGAGAGAGCCGAGAGTTGAGAGTCTGCAGCCTTCGAGTTGTGGCGGAAGCAAAAGCAAAGCGCAGCTTTTGGTGGCATTGTCACTGCGGCTGTTGCTGATGCGGCTTTCGACTTTGTCGTGTTGCCAGTTGAATGTTGCCTGTGGCAGTGTCAGTTGCAAGCGAAGATGCCGCAGATCAGTCGACACCATCCGAGTGCCCAATACAATATTACATACATATTACATACAATATTTGCACATGCTCTTCCAAGTTGCAACTTGTAAGTTGCAAGCTCATGATATGGCAGCCCCCAAAAGCCACGGATCGCAAGTAAAAGATATGAGATGAAAAATAATCAATACTGGAAAAGTGATCTGGGAAAATGGGAAAATCTCAAGTCGTATAAAAGTTATGGCTTATAATTGTTTTCTTAAAAACTAATGGTTAATTTAATACACCTGTATTTAAAAATATAAAATCATTTTCTTTTTATAAAAAAATTATTTTTGTTTGATTGTGGCAGTAAAAAAAATTGGTAAAGTAATATTTAAATCTCAATATTTACTTGCATTTCATTCTATTATCAAAATTTAAGTTGAATTTAAATTGGTAAAGTAATATTTAAATCTCAATTTGTATTTACAAATCAAATTCTCTTGGTTTCAAACATTTTTTAAAGATTAAAAGTACAAGATAAATTAAACTATGATTTTTAAATATTAAATTTAATTTCTTTATTACTATTACATATTTCTTTATCTATATCCAAAGCTAAGTGATTTTTTTCACCTTAAAATAATATATTTTTTAATATTTATAATCATTACAGTGCCTGCCAGAAGCGATGCCGCAACACCGAGTTAATGTTGCGGTTAAGTTGCAAGGTGCGAAGCCAAACTCAAAGAGTCTCCCTCTCTTCTTTGCTGCAAACTGTCGCCGGGCAATCGCCACACGCCACTTGGCACTTGCCACTTGCCACTTGCCACTCGCCGCTAGCCACTTGCCACTTGTTGCACGCCACACGTTGCTTGGCTCTTGATTAGAGCGCCAAACAAATTAATGATGCAAATTGTGCAGCGGCAATAACCGCAGCCAACGGCAATTGCAACTGCAACTCTGACACTTTGCCACTTTGCCACACGCCGCGTCTCGTTTGGCATTGTGACTGGGATTGGGATTGGAATTAGGACTGGAAGCAAACAGGTTGAGAATCGCATGGGAGCATAATGCTCTCAGAGTTGCACAGTGGGAAATTCGCTGTTGCCTGAATTAGAGACGGGGAAATTATTATCATGGCCAACGAGCTATACCCTGTAATTGAAAGACAATGTAACGGGTATGGTAGCCTTGACCAACTTTATGTATGTTCATTTCTTCAGATGCATGAGAGACTTTTAAATACCCCTGCTCCCTGCTTATGCAGCTTTACAAATGCATCATGACAAACAGGGTATTTTCTAGTCGCTCTAGCTAGCTCGAAATCAACTGAATTGCTGGGTATAAAATGGCAGCACGTACTAAAAATTTAAAACTTATTTAAATTCAACTCAATAAAAGTATTTTGAAATTTTCAATATTGACATGCAAACACATTCGGTGCTGGGCACACTGTACACTGGCTTCACTGTACCGCTCGTTATTTGAATTTGGTAATTGAATAAATATTTTTTGTATGTACAATTGTTTAATGTTTCATATTTTACAAGTGTCTCTCAGCCCAAACAACAGGTTCTTTATTTACGTCGTGTATTCAACGCTGTGGGTATTTTAGTTTTATTAAGCAATATGTAACAACAGGGGGAAGGATGAGCTGATTTTTGTTGACAACAGATTGCATGGAAAGAATACATGACAAATTTGACACTGAGTAAAATATGATTATGAAATAGGAAAGGAAACATTAAAAATATATATATTATTCGGTTTCCAATATCAGTTAATGTTCATTGAAAAAAACTAAATGTATTTCTGTCAGTGTACCTAGATCGCTAGGCGGCTATATGTTGTGGTTTTTAATCCTCGCTGTCGAAGAAGTCGACATGCTGGATCCATTTAGTCAAATAACCCAAAAACATGTATAATATTGTATATAATGTATTTCGTTATATAATTTAATAAACAACTAAATATAAATAAATATGTAGTCAGCCAGTAACACTCTACGATGAGATTTATTTTGAATTGATTGCTTACATTTATTCATTTGTTAATTTACATGGGCATTTGGGAGATATGTACATACGACGGAAAGAACTATGTGATCCACCCACTAAAGGGTATTCACACTTCGGCATTGTGCACTCAATAGCTGTTCCTTCTTCTTCTACGTCTCCCACCTCACGTTGTTGCTGTTTCTTAAGCTTTGTGAGCTTTAATTATTTTACAATTTGTGGAGTTTTTTTTACTTGATGTTGTTGTTTGTTGGCACTCTGTGGCAAGGGTTTGAGGCGCCACAACTTTTAATTGCTGTGTAAGACATTCACTTTATTCTCTGTTTTGTTTTTGTAAGTTTGTTGCCACAGTGTCAGGCGAGTGCTCGATGTCACTTGCAATTGCTGTTGTTGTTATTGTTGAGGATCCTTTTGCAATCGTGCTTCACGTTTGATTGCCCAAGAACTTATCTGCCTGTTATGTCATTTGTATACCCCCCCCCCCCCCCCCCTTCCCATCTCTAAACCCTGTCTTCACCCAGCACATTTCACGCCTCACCGCTGTCAAGTGCTTAAGACAAACACAGCTTAATTAATTGGCATTTCTTGTTTGGCCATTTGCTGGTCTCGGCCTGGTCAATTGCTTCATTTACATCTTGTGCGCACAGTTATCAGTCTGACAAGCCGCTAAATTGATGCGCTGACAACACAGACAGACAGACAGACGGACAAAGAGACAGATGAACTGTGAGCTGGCAGCTGCTCGTTGCTGAAAAAGCTGCTAAAAAAAAATTAATTATTTGTTAGACTCGGCAAATGTTTGCAGACTTTGATTGGTCAGAACACGGCAAAGGCAGTAAATAAATAACATAAGTGAATAAAATTTGAGCAGCTTGCATTGAAAACTACATAATGTTTAATTGTCTATCAATCTTAACAGTGCCATTCGCAGACACACTTGAAAAATAAAATATATTTTAAATGGGAGAGTAAACTTCAAAATTAAGTACATTTGGCAGCTATTTGAATATCTTAGCTTGGGCGAAGATAAATTGAATGTAAGATAATACAAATACAATATTATTCAGTGCTTCTTTGCTGAATATTCGCGGATACTTCAGTAATCATCATTATTTACATACAATCTTTCCAATACTCTTTCTTTCTTTTCTCCTCATCTTTTCTATTATATTCTCATTTTCGGATCTCAGCTAAACTTTAAATTATTTTCATGTTTTCTCAATACTATATTTTATTTTTAGTTTTCTCTTACTTTTCCGCTTGACTTCTTTACAGCTTTATTTAGCTCATATTTCCTATCTTCATGACAATTGACGACCTCTTTAGTTAATGATGAATCATAATGAAAATATAAAAATAAATAAAAAAAATTTACAATTGTAGTTCAGAGTTGACATTGGATTAATTTAAAAAAAAAAACTAGTGGACTGTGCTACTGTCAAGCATACTCGACTGTCGGAGACCCCGTACTTACTGTGGAAAAAAAGTTTTTCATACTAAGACTTGATTTTCAACTGATTGTTCCTATGGGAGCTATATGATATAGTGGTCCGATTCCAATCAAATTTGGTCAGGATGTATATGATCATCCCATATGCATATACTGTCAGATTGGTTGAGATATCTCAAACAACAAAAAGGTTTTTCATACTAAGACTTGATTTTCAACTGATTGTTCCTATGGGAGCTATATGATATAGTGGTCCGATCAACATCTAAAATAAACTCGATCTGCTTGCAATATAGACGAACCTACATACCAAGTCTGGAGTCTCTAGCTCTTATAGTCTCTGAGATCTAGGCGCTCTTACAGACTGACAGACTGACAGACGGACATGGCTATATCGACTCGGCTGTTGATGCTTATTAAGAATATATATACTTTATGGGGTCTGCCACGCCTCCTTCTGCCTGTTATGCACATTTTTTTTGTGACAAAGTTAATAGACCCCTTTACTTTTTTAAAGTACGGGGTCTAAAAATACAATACATGGCAGAAATGGAAATCAAAGTAGGTGCTGATCAAATAATCGGTACTACCAGAATTCCGATGAATCAAAGTAGCCGCAGGGATAATTGACATTTTGGGGGCTAGCCTTTGTAGAGGCTCAGGGCATTATTTTTAGACTCAGAACTGGTTGTACATCTGTACACACAAAAATAAAAATCTCGGAAAAAATTTGAGAAAAATACAAATTTCACAAAAAATTCTCAGTTTTGGTTTCCAGTTTTTATTTAAAAAAATATTCAAGAACAAATCCGTTGAGAAAATTACACAAAAGTTACAGTTCAACCAGTTTACAGGTGAGTGCTAAAGGTAGTTAAGATTTATTTTATTTATTAATTAATTTATTATTTCAGGGTGCTGCTGGACAATATGAGAAGCTGAATATCGTTGCAGGTTAGATTTGAGGTTTAGATTGCGATTGTTCTTTTTGGTTAAGCGAACAGGATGGGCAAGGGAAAGAAGGGCAAGGGAAAGAAGGGCAAGAAGAAGGCAACGATTGTGGCGCCCACTGCCGTCGTCCAGCAGGAGTGTCCACCATGCCCGGAGCCACCGAAGATGATCCAACCGTTGGACCCGTGTCCCGAGACGACGGGTCCCCACGATGTGCTGCGAGCACAGCCGAATCATTACCCGGCCCTGCTGCGCATTCCGGAAACGATGGCGGTTGTTGGGTCCGAGAATGGATGCTACGATAGCATTTGCAAGCTGCTGCGTGCCGGATTTCGCTGTGCGGAGCGCGTTTTTGTCATGGCACCGTGGGGCAACTATGTCGTCTTTCGCTTCCACAATAACAACGACTTCATCTACTTCCTCTACGATGGCTGCACCTGCGATGTGAATCGGTTCCGTTATCTGGACCTCAGTTGCGGCACTGCCGGCTTTTTATACTTCAGCAATATGCATGACGTCATCAGCTATATCATCCAATCTCGCAAGACCCGTCTCTATCTCGAGAATCTCAACAAAATTGCCATCGATCAAATAGTCGAGGAGTACGGCGCCGTTACCTACACCCAGAAGGCCAAGTGCATGCGATTCGCCTAGTCTCCTCCCCTCCACATATGGCTATACAGATGCAAGACAAGTAAAGTAATATATAGATAGATAGATAGATAGAGCGCCCTACAAATACCCTACGTCGGTACTCCCTCTTTCGTTCTACCGATCTTAAGTTCAATGCAATGCACTTTCTTCAAAATTAAAGAATACTTTACCCCACAAGCAAAGTGATAGTCTTTGATTCAAAAACAGTTGGGTTCGATTCATTTAATAATCAATGGCAATTAATCCCCTGAAAAGTTTCTATACAAGTTTGAGGAACGATGCAATGGGAATATCGTAAACGTTGCTTAAGATTAGGTCTGGTTTTCTCTACTTGATTGGGTTTGATCTAAAAATGTCGCAAACACCATGAAGTATCGATTTTTTGATAAACTGTGAATCGACCAAAGTTTAGTCGAGTTGTCGATAAATGTACATATGTATCTCCAAATAAACTTGATGCATCGAATTTTCCCAAAATATTTAAGAAAAATTTTGTAAATTTGAAATATTTGCGCAAGTTTTGACATATAAAATTGAGAGCTCGAAAATCAGACCAACTTTAAATTCTTTTTCAAGTGGAACGTCATTCTGATCATATTTTGACCTCTAAATTCATTCTATACTTAAATTTTATTAAATTCGTTAAATTATTTTACTTTGCCAGTAATTTTGTGAAAATTCAATTTGTCGATTTTTCACTGAAGTTAATTGAAATGTGACAAACGGCAATCGCACAGTGACTGTGACAAGCTATAGATAACATTTTATAGAAAAGTGTATTCAAAGTAAGGTTATGTTACTTAAAAACTTAACTACTCTTCCATTTGTGTATAAAACAATTTTAGTTATGTTTGCTACTTTGTAGGCTCTGAATAAACTAATAGGAAACGAGTCAAGGTATAGTTATAGAGTTAAACATTGTATTTTTGGTTTTTTAGTAGTTATGTTCCTTAGGATAATATAATAATAAATGTTAGGTTGTGTTGTATTTGCCAGGTATTTCCCCTTTCCCACAGCAGTCACAACTTTTGCTAATAGAATTACTTATTCACTACACATTTAGTTATAGTATTGACAGCAAATATTTTCAACTTGTAAACATAATTTGGAGCGTTTATGCATTGAATTTGTATTTGTATTCGTATTCAAAGTACGTACGAGTACGAATACGTAAATGTGTGGTATCTGTCGATCAGTGTTTACATTGAATCCACTAAGTATGCGCACACTCGACACTAACCTTGCCTGGCACTGTTTTGTGGGCCAGGGGCAGGGGAAGACGAATGAGGAGGCAGCTACTTGATATATAGAAATATATAATATATTTATGAGAATGTAATAAGCAACTAGTAACGAAAATCAAATGCGAGCTCATTTGTGCTAATAAAGAAGTCATAAAGCAAATATCGCAAGTGTATTACAGATATTTGATTGGATTGGAGCAACGACTCAATGATTCAATGTCTTCTAAAAGCCACAAGCTAAAAGATACAAGACACAGATGAAATCCAAGCTCAAGTGGAGCAGATAGATCTTGACTGCGAAACGAACCAATTGATTTTGTTTCCAAAGCGATCAAATGCGAGCTCGTTAATTAAAACAACAATCACTGCAACATGCGAGTGGCAACAGCAGCAACGGGGCAGATTGCCACTGTGGCTGCCACAAGAGCAACAGCAACAACAACAACAGCAACCACATTTCGAGTCAGTTAATCGCGTGTTTTTCAAGTGCGGCACTTGAGAGACCCCAAAAAGACTTTGATGTAATTGAGAAGAGCTTGATTTGGGATATGGACATCAACCTTACCCATCCAATTCAATTTAATCGAATCGAACTCAATTCAATTCATTCCTTTAACAGTTTCTACAAATTGCGTAGGTGTTTATCTATTATAATTGAGTTGCTTTTCGATCCAACTGATTTAATGCCAATGGCCATCATTCGATCACGTAATAAACTCGTATGCAAATCTTGCATTTCATTTCAATTCCAATTCCGATTCCAAATTCAATTTTCGTTCTCAGTCGGGGGCAATCGAGGGACGCACTTGTAGAATTATGCATGGTTTCTTCAGCTCAGATTCTTCAGCAGTTGATTGAAATGTGATTTGCACACAAATGAACCGATTTCCAAGTGACTTGTTGTTGCTTACACACATATATTTTGTATTTTGTTGTCTTTGGTTAATCACTTGACTACTTGAACATTTAATCACCTGATCGTTTAACTGCATTCGGTGCCATAAAAGAAATATACAGACCGTTAAATACTCTGAAATTTAAGTTATTAAGCTACCTAAATTAAAAAGTATAGCGGAGTGTATTGAGTTAGCACTGAGTGTATTAAGTTGTCAACTATCCCAGAGTTTAAAGAAGCCAAGAGATTAGATTCCTTACAGTATTATGAGATTCTGGTCTACTTTTATTGATTGAAGACTGAGCTGTTTGTTAATCGCAATCTAAACTCTGAAGTGACGCTGTGATAATGTGGTAAAAATTAACAGATATATATGTACTATATATGCAAAAATAAGAGCTAAAATAAGGGCTAAGAGTGGGATCAATAAGACCTTCCCCTTTTTAGACAAAAGATTTTCTAGTTCTGTGTCTGCAGAGAGAGAGATAAACATCTGAGCTGGCTATGAAAAAATCAAGGTTGCTGAAGACGCTTATACTGCCTCTCAAAAGTTCTCAATCTAATTAAACAGACGAAGGCCTTACATAAGGGCTCATTATTCTTAGTAATTCAGCATTAAAATTAATTAAATAAGCATAAGATCTTTAACTAACTACGTAATCTATAAAAATTAACAAGGTAAAAGCCTTAAAAGATGCCAAAGATAAAATCTTGCCCATCTTTTAAATCATTATCTTTAACTCCGCAAGGCGAGATAGCTTTAAAATCTCAGACTTCGACGACGCAAGTGGCCTAATTATGTATTCTGTAATAAAAGCATTGTATTTCTCAGAGTTATTTTGTGTGTCGCATCCATTTATCCAATGTCTTCTGCCTGAGCTCACGTAACTCTTAATTGCCACAGGGGCCGGGCTGTCTTTGCATTGTTTTTTCATTTTCTCTACGTTTTTCTTTATCTATTTTGGCAGCTTCTCAGTCGCAAAACTTTAATTGGCAATTGACACAGAAAATCATTGGCAAAACGGAAGTTCATTAGGCTTTGTCTTTGGCTCACGATGCGACGATCCATGATGTAACTCAGCAAACATTTACTGAATGCCATAAGCTGCAGTCTCTGAGACTCTGAGAAGAGTTAAACGAAGACTGCAACTGCAACTGAGCTTCTACTTAGTTCTTTGAGACAACAACAATGTTTAATTCAACTTAACAATGCACATCAATAAAAATGGCAAATATTTACGCAAAACTTTGTAAGTTTATAGTAGAAATAGAACACAGTGGGGCAAACTAGCGTGTTTCATCTACAGATTACAAATTTAATTTAAACAGAAAACAGATTAGGATGCCGAGTTTCGAGTGTTTTTGTGATTTTTTTTAACCGAGAAAGAATAATTAGAATTCGTTGAAACTCGGAGGATAGCTTACTCCTATTTGGAACTGTACATTAACATTTTTTTGAAGCCTTCTCCGCCGGAAGTAGTGAAGTTAGAAGCTGAAGTACATTGACGGCCGAAATAAAGGTTGAGTGCTTGCGGGACACCTGGAGGTCACAGTTTCATCTGAAATCATTAAATTTTTTTTTTTCGTTAGTAACATATTTTCTCAGAATGTGAACCACACATGGGACAAAAAACTTGCAAATTTAATTTTTGGAGGTCTTTAAAAGAAATTTAATTTTTTTCATTTTTTTTCACCTTTTTTATTGGGTCATTTATATTCTTATTTCTTAATAAAGAATATTCACACAAATTTTCAGATCGATTCGTCAATAACTTTTCGAGGTAGAATTCCCGCAAATTGAAAAAAATCGTTTCGAGAAAAATACATTTGAAAAAAACCACACGCTTGGGCATTGTATAGACCGATGTTTACGCTAGTGCTTATATCTTCTGAACTGCTTGGAATTTATTGTTGAAGCTTAGGCTACTTATTCCTGAATAGTTCTACTTTAAATTTATGCAATAAAGCTTTTCATATGTTTTTCTTTACATTTATTGCTACACAGCGTTTATAATCTTTTATATTCATTTACTTTTTTTTAATTTTATTATTTATTTTATAATACAATTTATGAAGATACTCCTATTAATCTACTCGAAACTCCAGAAGTAGATGTATATTTTTTCACACTTGTATTTTCAGCCTCAAAACTTTTATCAGAATGCAAATCCATGAAAAAAATTAAGTAAATTAATGCAAAAACAAAAACAAATGTTGCTAAAGCTTACACAAATGATTTATGGAATCTCATGCTTGCGCCACTGTGCATAGTCGGTCAGCGTTGGCGGCATCGGCGTCTGCATCGCCGAACAATCGCGAACAACCGACGACAATTGAGTTGCAGTTGATTCATAAATATGAAGAGCAGCTTGTGTTGTGGCATGCAACAAGCAGCTGCTGCCCAGACTCAAAGCGACTCGACTCAGCTGACTGCCTAACTGACTGACTGACTGCTTGACTGACTGACTGACTGACTGAGTGCTCCAACAAGCCGCACCTCTTGCTCGAGTTGCCTCTTGACAATGCGCAACTTGCAACTGTTACTGTAACTGTAACTGAGACCTAAAATTCAAATTTAAATTCAAATTCAATCTCAACGATTCGCAATTGTTTGCTTAGGCATTTTGACCATTG
The DNA here is from genome assembly GCA_963924055.1 of Drosophila limbata. Lineage (NCBI taxonomy): Eukaryota > Metazoa > Arthropoda > Insecta > Diptera > Drosophilidae > Drosophila > Drosophila limbata. Next base: position 8,186,949 of record OZ001351.1, on the reverse strand, counting down.
TTACTATTGTTGTTGCTGCTGTTGTTATGCAAATGAATACAGCGTTGTTTTGTGGCTCACCTTTTGGCCACCTTTGCCAGCCCATCAGCCCCCGTGACTGTGTCCTTGACATGCGCCAATCAAACAAGGAGCAACAAATGTTGCAACAACAACAACAACAATGAACTGTGACAACCTGCGTTGGCTTAAGACCACGACTCTTGTGGCATGGGGTATGCGGCATTTTGCACTGCGGCTGTTGTTATAATAATAAATGAATGCATGCGCTTAAAAAATTCTTAGCATCGGGTTCGTTGCCTAAGTCTTTCGTTTATTGTTGCGTTGGCGTCGACGTCGACGCCGCCATTTCCATTCGTCGCTGCGCATAATTTGTCCGCAGTTTTTGGCTTAGGTTTCCATTCGTTTCCTACTCGTTGCCAGCCCAGAGCCATAGCAAATTGCTTCCTTATTTGTATGTGCGATGCATTGTACATTGTATCGACGACCCAGAGCAATAGTATATGTATCAGTACAAAGGCATTTGTACAAGCAATCACACACACACACACACGTTCGACTGGCTTACAAAGAAGTACTTATGCTAAGCGACTCTCAGCGCGGCATGGTGTCACGAAAGTACTGAAAAAGGCATAGAAAATGTTGGATTTAAAATATAAAATTTTGAATATACTCCGAGCCATATATATATTCAGTTTTAAATTTTAAACTGTTTTCAATTTATTTATGTTGTTTATTTAATACACAATTTTCAAATTTCATATTCAATTTCAAATAAATTTTAAGTGTAAAAAATATAAATAAATGTGAACAAAAAATGGAAACATAAAGTAAAAACATATATTTTAAAAATATTTTTGTTGAAAATACCATCCTTGAAATATTAAATAGTTAATTCTAAATATGTTACACACAAACTCGAATGTCCTGATATTGCCAAGGCTCAACAAATAAATATTATTATACTTTGTACCTCAAGCCTTTTAGATTCTAGAGTTGTATATTTTTTAAATGATTCTCTAGTTGAGCCACTTTCATCTATATGTAATTTAAAGCATAATAAAATCAACATTAGATTCTTTAGCTTTTTAAACCACTGTGCATAGCTGTATTGAAAAATGCTCGATGCTTCTATGTAGCAAATATGTGCTTTTTAGACCCCGTACTTAAAAAAAGTTCAGGGGTCTATTTACTTTGTCGCAAAATGTGCGTAACAGGCGGAAGGAGGAGTGGCAGACCCCATAAAGTATATATATTCTTGATCAGCATCAACAGCCGAGTCGATATAGCCATGTCCGTCTGTCAGTCTGTCCGTCTGTAAGAGCGCCTAGAGCTCAGGGACTAAAAGAGCTAGAGACTACAAACTTGGTATGCAGCTTCGTCTACATTGCAAGCCGATCGAGTTTGTTTTAGATTTTGGATCGGACCACTATATCATATAGCTGCCATTGTAACGATCAGTCGAACATCAAGTCTTAGTATTTGTTGTTTAAGATATCAGAACCAATAGCGTTTTATATAATTTTATTTTAAGCAGTGTTTGCTTTTCCATAGTAGGTACGGGATCTCCGACAGTCGAGTATGCTCAACTGTAGCACAGTTCACTAGCTTTTTTGCTCTTTTTTACTATTTTTATTTTGGGATCGCTGAACGCTGTGTATATTGTGGCGACGCTGTGGGCGTTCAATTGGCTCCATACACAATTCGCTTGGCCGCCCTCTAATCTTATCGCCTCAAATTGATCTCGGCTTCACCGTCGGGCGCTTAAGTGGTCGTCGTTGTCTTAGAATCGCCAAATTTGGGTGCGCCATAGCCAACAATAGGGTAGGCAGCTACTCGACTTGTGAGTGGGCCTTACACTCCAATGAACTGAACTAAACTGAACTGAGTTCCACAATCTCCATTGTCGTATGGTGCCGAGTCGCCCTGCCGCCGTTATCGTACATCAATCAATCACACTCGACAACGCTGACAATCATTGGCCATTGGCTTATGGAATGAGCAAAAAATATATAACAAATTAAGCTCATGAGATCCAGAAGTTGTTAACGCTATCGAGACTTCAGTTAGAACTCCATCGTGACACGAACATCTATAAGAAGGATCTACAAAATAATTAATTATTAATTGATCGATCCTTGACGATCAACTGAGCTGTTAGATGAAAGACATTAGTGACACGGGGAAATCTAAAAACGAAAACCATTAATGCTATATAAAAAATTCTGAGGAATTGATATTCTTCGGATCCCAAAATTCCAAAAGAAACGTTATAAATCTTTGAGAAATCAATAAAAGTAAATTATGCATTCCATGTAGTGATATTGGCATATTAAAAATAATATTTGTATTTATACAAATTTAAAATGTTTTTCCTTAGATCATTCTGAACATATATGTCGAGTGAAGTTCGTGTCGTTTTCGGTTAGAAAATTGTATCACGCGTCCACTTCTAAGCACGATTTTGAGCTGACTCAATTAAACGTTAATGAAAGCATATTTTAATGGCAATTGTTGGTAATTTGTTTGTTTGCTTGTCGTGTGTATTGTGTGTTGTACATGTGTGTGATTGGTTATTAGTCTTTCAGTAATCAATTTCGTGTGTTTTTTGCTTTTAAGTTCTTTTGGCAGTTTTTTAATATTATATTAGAATTGATCTAGATTCAGCCTTGAGATCATCGATTGTTGTCAAATGAGCTCGCATATTATATGGCATATGGCGTAAAAGTCCCTGCCCGGGTAAACCGGATAAATCCGTTTAATATATACAATTTGTACGGCATGTCCAAGTGATTGAATTGACTTGACTTGACTTCAATTGAAGTGAATTGAAATCAATTCAATTCGCTTGTCTCATTTTGTTTTGCCTATTTATTTATTAACTTTTTGTTTTCATCCACAAGTGCTTAATGCCATGCAACTCTCATTCCCTCTCTTTCTCTCTCTCTCTCTCTCTCTCTGTCTCTCTCTCTCTATTACTGTCTTCGTCACACCGTTTGACATTTCACTGACTGTCGCTTGAAAGTCAAGGCCGCCATCAGATCAAATCGGCTTTAGACCCCCTTGCATTCATCGATCATCGATCATTGATCGGCGATAAACGATCAATGATCTGTTAGAAGCGCAATCGATGCCAGGCGACCATGTAACTGACATTCCGTTGACATTTGACAGCACTTTGACAATCATAGGACATTTATTATGCATTTGCCATGTGGTCCCCATCGATCCATCGATCCATCTGGTCCAAATAATGATCTCTTCAACTTCCATTACTCGCAAGCAACTACTTTCGAATGTCAATGCAATTGCTTTTCGGCTTGTTCGATTTGTGTTTTCATTGATTTTATGATTTACAAGAAAAATAACATAAGTACAATATTTGTGTCGATCTTTTGATGCATTTGCAGCTGACAGCTGAAGCAATACATTAAGTATTTCTTGAATGTTCAACGATGTAAATGGTGACCAGTTTACAATGACATATTGCAGACAATATTTTTTATGAATATCAAAAGGCTGAGACATAAGTAAGTTCTATATAAACTTTAACATTATTCTAGGTTTTCTTCAATATTAATATTTTACACATCATGGTATAAATATAAATTAAATATAGCTTTTAAGATTTTTAGTGATTTTTAACTTATTTATTTTCGCTGTATCTCAGATTTCAGGATTTTTACTTTATTCTTCAAACTTTCGAAGATCATTCAGTAAACTTTTATCGAGATCTAGCTCTGCAAATTTATATCCAGATTTAAAGAGTGTTTATGTGTACTTCAGCTACCGATAAGTAAAATATTTTGAATATATTATCTGCAGTGAATATCTAACTTGAAAATACAAGCTCATGGCTAAACAAATTCTTCTAAGCATATTTTCTTGGCTTTGTGAGTTTGTCAACGAATTTCCCATGGCTGAAGATGAAGTATAACAAAGCCGATCAATTTGAGGCGTGGAATTCCCAAGTTAAGTATAATCGTGCTGGCATTGAGCGCAGCAAATGAAATTTTCTCTAGTCTTTTGTAAAGTTTATTGCGGATTCCCATTTAAAGCTCAGAAAAACCTTGAAAACAAATGCGAATAGAAGACTTGCGAAAAGTACAAATAGATAGATACCCTATAAGCTGAGTTTATATGACAAGAGATGCAATTTAGAGAAGCACTTAAAATACCCTATAAGCACTTTAACTAATTAATGGACGACTTGACGTACTCTATAATAGTACATTTTTTAAGTTTAATCTTATAAAATCTTATAAAATTATACATTTTGGAAATTTATTGGATACTATGGGTTATGTTTGATTAAGAACGTCTGAAGATAGACTATACTTAATGTTAACCTCTATATTAAATGTGTTTTAGATACTAAAAACTAAACTGTTGATAAGTCGATAATACCCGCTTAACTGATCTGCCTGACTAAAGGGTATAAAAGGTCGATTTCTGAGCAATAATCAAATTGCAGATTCAAAATTTGCAGCTGCCGTTGACTCTGCCGATGCCTCCGTTGTTGGGGGCGGCGACAGGAAGAAGGGGAAGGGGAAGGGGAGGGTGCAACTCTGCAGCTTCTTCAGCTCAGATAGAAAAAAATACTACAAGGAGTGGTTGGACCCCGACTTGGGGTCTTTAATAACCCATTTTGTCTATTAAATGTTGCCGCTGTGGAATGTTGTGATTTTAGCAATATTTTTCCTGACATTTAACTAAAACAAAAATCTGAAAAAAAAAAAAAAAACAAAGACTCTGGTTGCAGTTGCATACATTGTTGTTGCCGGTGTTGCAGTTGCATTTGTTGCTATTGGTATGGCAAGTGGTCGGTCTGCGTTCCCCTACACGGAAAAAAAAATATGCGGGATTTAACAACAAATTCAATACTTAGAGGTGGAGAACTATCGATAGTCGGCGCCATCGATAGCCGACGACAGTAATTTTAAAACCATCGATAGTCGACGATAGTCCCGGACACAAAAAATACATACAGTTTGTCAGGAAACATTTTACACACTGAATAAAACTTAATTTTTTTACTTTCCATAAGAAAGTAATAGCTTTCTATCTATATTTGGAAAGGTCATTTTAATGCGGTTTGAATAATGCAAAACTTTCCTTAACACATTAAGTACACATTGAAAATTTCGAATTTTTGTAAACATCTACTTTTTCAACTTTTTCCTCGGTCTCAAACCAAAAACGTTTTGATGCAAAAAAATTCTTCAAGCAATTCTAAGAGTGACTGTAAAAAGAAATTTTCAAAAATCTCTTCGCTAGTATTTTTTATGATTTTGGAAAATTGCTAGCAAGCTACTTTTTGTATGAAATTTCGGAAAAAGGGGTTAAAACTGTAATTTTTAGCCATTTTTAAACTTTCGATAGTACTTCGGGAACTATCGATAGTGGGTGGCTGCTATCGATGGTAGCTCGATAGCGCCCAACCATCGATAGTGTCGATAGTGCTATCGATAGTTCTCTATCTCTACTTACAGATCTCCGATTTTCGTAAATGGAGCATGAAATATTTCATTGAAATACGGTTTGTGATTTCGTTATCAGCATATATTTAAATATTCAATTCAAGTTATTTATTTGTTTAATCAAATAAGTATTTTAAGCTTTCCTGGTAATGTTAATTTTGGGGTTGTTGTACTAAATTTATACTATATAAATAGCTACATATAATTTAAAATTATTTATAATTTATTGTACGTTGTAGCATACTTAATTTAATAAATAACTAAATTTCCTTTCTAACTTTTTAACTGTTTACTGAAATTCAGGGATTGCTTTTATTTATTTGAGGATTAAGAAAACCTGCTTAAATCAAGAATGTGCAGCTTGAATTTTCGAGTGATTTTCATATTTTTCAGTGCACTCCCTCGCCAGTGTTTGGGCTCTGCCATATGCAACAGCGTTTCCATCTGCAACTGGCAACTGGCAACTCCCAACTGCGACCCGTCGTTGTCTTGTCCCATTTAACATTTTGGCACGCCACAGCCGAGAGACGTGGCGCATCGAAGCGGCCTCAATGTTGCCACATTGGCTGCGTTGAATTGATCGGCAACGGTGATTGGACTACAGCAAAAAGTGTGGCAAGGGGCAGACGGGGAGGGGGGCCAGCTTGAAGGTGTCTTGCGACAAATGTTTCTATTGTAAAAATTGCGCCCTTTCACGTTTGCCGCAAATGTCAAGCCGTGGCAGCTGCTCAAATTAATTGCCACATGCCGCCAAGTTGAAGGGGTAGTGGAAGAGGGGGGCGGTGGGGAGCACCCCCTACAATGCCCTACACAAGACAGACTTAATGCTGACCCTGTCAACCTATTCACATTTCGGCAGCAGACGACTTTGTAAGTATGTTTGCTGCATGCCGCGCATTAAATTATAGGCAAAAAGTAAAAAAAAAAAAAAAAAAAAAAAAAAAATGTTGCCGCCAACTTCAGCAACTTTAGCAATTGGGCACCAAGTTAGTCAGTTGGGTCGCGTTGTTTTTCGGGGCTGGGTCGGCATCGGAAACCGCAGAAGCCAAGTTGCAACCACCGACAAGAGTGGCAACAACAACAACTTGCAACTGCAACTGCAACTGCAACAGTTGCTGGTTGGTTCTATTGTTTTGTTTGCCTTTAGATTGGATTTGCTTTTGGTTTTCTTTATATTTAGTTTTTGGTTATTGTGGTTTCTGCTTGCTTTATGCGCTTCATGCAACATTAGTCAATGACACTCGCTTGTTGTTGTTGTCTTTGTTGCTTTTGTTGTTGTTGCTGCGAGAGCTGCTTGTTGCGAGTGCTGCTTGCAACATCATCTTGCGTCAAGCACTGAAATCATTATATTTTCTGTGATTTTATGCAATGCGCTGTCAAATGACAACCCCCTCCTTCCCTTTCTGACTCTGCAGTCTGCACTCCTCCTCCTCGCCCCTTATCATGCCACTGCCCCCAGTGCTTGTCACTTATCGTTCATTTAATCAATCAAATCCATAGCCAAAGACAACAGGCCAAATAATCATCACAGCAGTTTCCTTAAAGCTGTTGAGGAGGAGTTGTGAGTTTGAAAAGAATGTTTACAGCAGAAAAAAGCAGTAAAATATCAATAAAATTATAGAAGTTGAAACTAGATAAAAAAAATATTTAAAACCTAGAATTCACAGTCAATTGGTAAAAAGTAATAAAATTTACATGTAGTTCTTCAGAATGCATTCTCCAAAAATAATCTGTTCATCACCTTTAATTATTAACAATTCTCAACGGAAAGTCTTTTAGCAGAAAATGCTTTTGGAGATTAAACACAAATTATAATACTTTAAAATCATAGTAGAAGAACATCCGCAAATCTACATTAATTGTTTTTTTTTTTGTAACATCGATATTCTGAAACAACCGAGTTCGACTTGACACAATTTATGCAAATATATTAAGCTAGAATTGAGTGGTGGCTTAAATTCATGAAGAATTCCAATCATTAATACGGAAGATATCTCTATTTCAGTTATACATTTGCACTTTTATTTTTAAATCCAAATTATAATTAATATAAATTTTCTGAGTTTCTTAGTTCCCCAAAAAACACTCAACCAAAATTTTTCCTAATTTAAGATTTTGAGTTCGAGATAATAAGTTAAGATTTAGAAGAACTTAATTTATATTAATGTTAATATTTTCATCCCTTTTTTATTCTTTAATTGAACCCTTTTTCCATTTTCTATGAATACAGGGTATTCAAATGACAAATACACTTGCTGCCAAGGCTACGCGACATCATCTCGAGTTGCACAGTCGCCGAAAATAGATGAGATTGTCGTCAGTCACAAGCGACAATATTTGAATATTTATGACGCTGAACCACTTGTGAACCGGTTCAATGACAGATTCTATGACAAAAGCCCAAGACGAAAGTTGTGCAAATGACGTGACGTTGATTCCCATTGTTTTGCGCATTAGATGCAGCAGCAACGGCAGCAGCAGCAATATGTGTGGCAACAGCAGCAGCAATAAATAATAACTAATTACCCAATGCAACAGTTGCTGCCACATAATGTGGCAAATGCAAATGCCAAGCACATTAACGATTCGAAATCAACTGGACAGGAAGTGTCGCTGATGTCATCGAAGAAATTCGAATCAATAATTGCAAATTGTGAAAAATTACTAGGCAGCAACAACTGCCGCAACAGCAACAGCAGCAGCTGCAACTGCAAGAGCAACTACAACATGAGGGGCAATTTACGCGCTTTTGGCCAACAGGAAACTTGTTGTTGTTGTTGTTGTTGTTGTTGCACTGCACTGTGGGAAAAGCGTCCGATATTTTTGCATAAACTCTAAATACAATTAAATATTTATAAATAATTAACTTAATATTCAAAATATGATATTATTACGTTATTATTGAATTTGTAGCATAAATGCACATCTGCAACATGTGATTTTTAAAGAAAATTGGCAGAAATGAGCAGAAGTTTTAAATAGTTTTGTTAATATTTGTTCAGCAGAGCTTAGTCTTTAATCCTTACCGTACAAAAGTAATACTCAACAGAACAAAAACACATTAGTTAGTCTTAAGCTAAAAATACACATGAACAAAACATTGAATGATTGCACAATAAAACACAAATAATAAAATTCTTTACCAACAGTGCCTTGAATAATTTTTTGTAATATTCACAATTCTTTTATTTCCTATTTTTAGCCTATTTTTCCATAGTGTCATTGAGTTGAATTTAACTCTTTCTTTCCTTCTTCCACGCCTTGCGGCCATCGAGTTGTTGATGCTGTTGTTGTTGTTGTTGTTGCTGTTGTTTTGGGGTTGACACATTTTGTCAATTGCCATGATAATGTTGTCTCTAGTCTTCGTTGTAGTAGTTGTTGTTGTTGTTTTTGTTGCTTGTTGCACTCATAACTAACGCAATTGAGTGGACGGCAAGTGAAATTGGTTTCGCTTTTCTTTAGTAAAAGCGTGCGACTTTTCTTTTTCCTTTTTCTTTCTTTCGCCTGCGGCTTTTCTCAGCAACATTGATTTCCTCTTTCATGGCCGGTTAGCGTTGCAGTTGCAGTTGCACAGTCGCACAATCGCATAAAATGTTTCCTGCTCCGCAGCAAATCGTGCTATGATGTTGCCCCTTGTTGTTGTTGTTGTTGTCAGCTTGCTTATTTTGGATACTAGACAAAATTGTCAACATTTACGAGTACTTTTCAATTTGCATGCCACATGAGGCACACACACATGCATCAGTGCAACATCAACATCAACATCCAAAAGACAATTTCACTTTCGCTATAAAGCCAAAAAACAAAAAACTCTCACCGTACCTCCACATTTTCCACTCCAAATTGACAGCTTTTCGTGGTTTACATCGATTCTCCTTGTTTTTCCCCAAAACAATATTATTAAAAGTGAAAAGGAAAGTTTTGCAGTCGAGCTTTAAAGCAGTTGGATGTGTGTCGAATGTGGAATATACTACTAGATATCTGTTTTAAAAGTTCAGAATATAAACAGAGAAAATATCATTTTTAAATTCAAGTTTTAAAATTCCTTTGTCACCTGGATTCCCGCATCTCTTTTTTCTGTGTATTCTGTATCTGATGCAGATAACGCAGAGACTATTTTCAATCGAAGAAAGCAAGACCCAACATGTCTTTTTTTTAATATGATGGAATTTATACATATATTTAATATGAAACCTATTCTTATTTATTGTTTATTTGCTTAATTCTATTTACTTAGTTTAGAAATTGAAGGTTTATGTATAATATGGAAAAATACAATAGTTTAATCAAAGTGTTAATATTTATTTATTTATTCTTTCTGTATTATTACTTACTCTTGCTTTTGTATTATTGCATTTTTTGTAGCATTTTTTTCCTTGTGTAAGCAAGCAAACAATGATGACAAAAAAGAAGTTAGCAAAGAACAGAGGAGATTGCACCTGAAGATGTCCTTGATTGAAATTATGAACAGCTAATGAGATGCAAGGGCAGAGGCAGAAGCGGAGACAGCGCCAAAGGCAGCGGCAGAGACAGCGACTCAGATGAAGCAGCTCAAGTGACAACTGATTGAAGCAATTCATTGCCCCAACTTGGCAGACAGACAGATTTATTGTTTGCCTCAGTCAACGGCAGCAATGTGCAAGTCCTTTGTCAGCAAACAATGAATTATCAGCGAAAAATCCCAGCAATATGAATATAATAAATATGTATACATAAGTATATACACATAAAATGCAACAAAGAAAACTGCAAGCTCACATTGTAATTTAGATCATGGTTGATAAATTTTATGACACGAGCGCGCCCTATAAATTTATTTCGTCGCCGCCGTGGTAACAAAATAAGAAGAAAACGAAAAAAAAAGAAAAAAGAGTTCGTGTCTTAAGTCTTTCGTTTGCGAAACTCATGAGAAACTGATGTGCGGCTCTGTGTGCATATTTACGTGTATGTGAGTGTTAGTATCTCTCTGTGTCGCATTGTCGTTGTCAGCTCGTTAAACAACTCGACTCTTGACTCTCGCTGGAGGCCTGAGGTTCATCGTGGCTTGAGGACCGCTCTGGACTCTGCAGCAGCAGCGGCAGCGGCAGCAGCATCGGCACTTGGCAGCAATAAAGCACCGCGCATCTTCAATAAATTGAATGCAGCTGTCGACAGATAAAGCTGTAGAAATTATACAACAAAATCAATTGCATTTTGTTGCCTCTGTTTTTGTTGGGTGCCGCTTTTATTTATTTATTTTTTTTTTATTTTTTTTTTCTGAGGCTTTCGCTTACTTGTAAATGCCGACAGCAGCAATGGACCAAGCAGCTGTCTTATATAATAATTGACATGAGTAAGTAATCATCACAATCATCATCATTATTATGATCATCATTAGCGATTGCCAACAATGTACATTAACACATTGTCGTCGTCGTCTTTTGAAGAACTGTGCAATGTTTTATTTCTTTTTTCATCTTTGCGTCATACTCGGACGCCCAAAGTCCATAATCGACAATTGGACAACTAAATAACTATGTAAATAAATGCTTACAAATCCTCTATTGTTTTATGCACTTTACTATTTGTTTGTTTAGTTAATTTTACGAATTTCTATGGAGTATGGCCAGATTTGTTAAGAGATCTGCTCTTAGGCAGAAGAGCCTCCAACGCAAGTGCTTTGCTTGACTTCTTCGGTAATAATACCAGAAAGGTAATAAGCAATGTGATGCATAAAGTCAACTACAATTATGTAAAGTATTAGTGGTACACAGCAATTCCAATAGACATTTAAAGAACACTTACAATTGTAGTGAACAAAATAATAAATGAATAAATAAATAAGACAAAAATCAAAAACTTAATTAGTGATTAACTAGAAATAATTATATGGGATTTTCTCAAATTACCAAATCGCAAGCACTTTTATTACATGCAAGCTACATGTAATAGTGACTAGTACCAAACATTTTTTATTGGTAGCACTAGGAAGAAAAATTTAATAAATAAATAACTGAAATAGAGGTTTCCCATAAAATAAAAATATGCCGTGGTGACCAATTGGCAAGTAAGTAATTAAGAATTATCAGAAGTAATGTAGATGTAAAAGATGTCTAAAAGGCGGATTGCAGAGTTTGCAAACTCCTTGTCGGTACAACATACCGATTGCAGTCATATATCTCGAAATACAGGATGCAAATTAGTAATAATATTTTTATGATTTTATTTTTGTGACTTGGTTTTATACTCATATGTTTGCAAACTACATTCACTTTTGCAAATTTTCATAACACATATTTCTATATATTTATCGAAGATCTTTACATCAAGAGGTATTTGTAATACTTTGTGACTTTAATATATGATGCTTGTTTTATATCTGATTTAAAACTTATTTATAATCCCAAAATGCCCAAAAACTTTCTTTTCAAAATAAAATGTTTTAATATGAAGATTTGCATTTCTTAATTCCAATTCTTTATTTTTGAAAATCCACATCAAAATCACAGATCATTTTATAGAAAGGGTTAACTCAAGAGCTATGTAGACAAACTGACAAATTTAAATTGACGCGCAATTGGAGAGTGCAGACAGTCAATATTGTCACACACTGTCACACTCATTCAATGCAAGAGCTGCCTGCCGTCAATGGGTTCTGTGGAGCTGCAACTGCATCTGGCAGCATACTTACTTGGGGAACTCTAAGCCACTTGAACTAGAGGTGGAGAACTATCGATAGCCGGCGCCATCGATAGCCGACGATAGTATTTTCAAAACCATCGATAGTCGACGATAGTCGACTATAGTGCTATCGGTAGTCGACGATAGTCCCGGACACAAAAAATTCATACAGTTTGTCAAAAAACACTTTACACACTAAAAAAAACTTCATTTTTTGACTTTACATAAAAAAACAATAGCTTTTTACATGTATTTGCAAAAATTTCCTTAACTCATTAAGTACCCATTAAAAATTTTGAATTTTTGAAAAACATCTACTTTTCCAACTTTATTTTGTTGCAAAAAAATTCTTTAAACAATTCTAAGAGTGACTGTAAAAAGACATTTTCAAAAATCTCTTTGCTAGTATTTTGTATGATTTTGGAAAATTGCTAACAATCCACTTTTTGTATGAAAATGTGAAAAAAAGGGTTAAAATAGTAATTTTTAGCTATTTTTAAACTATCGATAGTACTTTGGGAACTACCGAAAGTGGGTGGCTACTATCGATAGTAGCTCGATAGCGCCCAACCATCGATAGTGTCGATAGTGCTATCGATAGTTCTCCACCTCTAACTTGAACTGTTGGTCAGGTCGTTGTGATGCGATGCGGGCGGTTGCGAGTGCAATTCATAATCAAATTCACACTCACATGGGTATTCGTTTGATGAGCATTTAGCTCAGGTTCCTGTGCGGCATGATGGGGCATAAAAGCGGGCAACGGATTGTGTGCATGCGTGTGGCATGCGGAATGTGGCACTTGGCAATAAACGACTGACAGTTGGACTGTTTTTTTGTCTACATGCTATGCGGTTGCATGATTAACACAAGGCACTGTGACGGCCAAAAACACAGGCAGCTGCTTAAGCATTTTCAATCACAATCAAAACGAAAGACTTAGGCAACGAACTTTGGCATGTCACGCGTGCTCGCGGAACTCTTTGGGTCCGATTCCAAAACTGCAACTGGCTGTCAGCTGATTGAGAGTAACTGAGTGATTGAGTGAGTGACTGACTGACAGTTTATCAATATAAATACTGTCTGCTTGCCACATGCCGCTTCCCTTTGCGCTAATTGTGCGGCCAAAATCGATTGAGAGTCTCCGTTGAACATCTGTTGCATCTGCGGCATCTGCCATCGACAGGCCACAAAAATGTACAATTCCAATTGCAACTAAAGCAAACAACAACCCGACAATTCGACAATTCGGCAATCCGACAATCCGACAACAACAACAAGCAAACAACAAATGGCGGCCATTGCCTTTGTAAAAATAACAAAAGAATGTGTTGCAATTGAAAATAATTGTTTATGCTTGGCATTAAAATCATTACAAAACGACAAAACGCAAACAGCAGCCACACTAGCAACAACTACACTAGTAATACTAACAGCAACATCAGCGTTAGCTATATTTGCCATTATGTTTGTTGTTGTTGTTAAATTTTCAAGTTTCCAGCTTAACATTGACAGTTGCCAAAGAGGAAACATGCAAAAGTTAAACGAGAACGGCAGCAACACAACAACTTCAGTAGCACAACAGCAACAGCAACAACTATAACAACAGCTCCAGCAAATAGACAACATGAGCACCAATAACATTAACAACAACAGCAACATTTTTAGCAGCTTTTGATATCCTATGCCGTAATTTCAATGGAGTTGCATTCGTTTAACCAACTTTTGTGCAAATTGTATTAATTGATCTCGTTAATAATATACTAATTGATCCCATTTTTTTCAAAATAATAAATTTTCTTATCATTTTAAATGGTTTTTTGTTGTGTTCTAATGCTTATTATTTTTGTATTCTTTTAATTTTCATACTAATTTATACATATTACAAATATGAAAAATAAAAATAAAAAAACTCTTCTGATCAGCTGCAAACTTATTTTCAAAATGCAAAATTCATTAATTAAATTTTCTATACATTTCGTAAATTAAAGATCTTTCTTAAGGCTAGGATACAATATATTATAAGAATATCTAATATCTCACAATTGCATATGAATATTACAGGGTATTGCAGCGTTGCCAATTGTTACCAACGTTGTCAACTACTGTTGTTGTTGTGGTTGTTGTTGGGTAATAATGTCACAGCAATCATATGTTAAGAGTTGTTCAAACGCATCGCACAAATCTCGATAAGTTTCGTCGACTATGAGGATGAAAATTGGGGATTGGGGACTGATAATTGCCGAAGACAAAGACTAAGACTAAAACGAAGACGAAGACGAAGCCTTCTCTGACTACCACTTTAACTGAATTTACGATTTCGACTTTGACTTCGTCTTGGGTTTCAATTTAGACTCGGGATGATGAGCACGCTGACAATTTGGCCTTTTTTTTGTTTTTCTTTTTCAACTATTGCAAGTTGCAAGTGACTGTACACAATTTATTTGCATTAGTTGGCAGCATTGTGCATGTGGCTGCCAGGGTAGTCATCACGATGTCTACCGACTGTGAAAGGCCTGTAAAAACAAAAATAAAAACTTAAAACATACGAGTATATACATATATAATTTTATATATTGGAAGCGCCTAAACAAACAGAAGCCGCCGCTGCCAACAAAGTCGCCTTGAGCTTCGCACATTCAGACATTTCAATATTTACCGATTGGTACCGCAACTCGCGGCACCGCGTAACTCTTCGATTTGTACCTCTTCTATTTGCATTTCAAATTGTTTGTATCGGCCTGTAAGTTAACCTCTAAGAAGCTTTATTTACTGCAAGCTGTGTCACAGCGAATCGCTCAGAGTTTTACTGAAGAGAACTTCTGCTTTTCTGGTCCATAAAAAATAGATAGGTGAAATAATAATTTTTTTTTCCTTGAGTGAGTATTAAATTGCTGAAAAGCTCCTGCTTATTGCTGCTAAAGCCAGCAACATAATTACTAAATATGAATATTCAGTTAACCAATAACTGAAAGCCATTGCATTGACACATTTAAAATAAAATTGTGACACTTCAATGCGAACTGTGAGGAGATTGACACAATTTTGATATAAATTATTTAAAGCTGAAGCTCAAATGAACCCAATCACATTGTGAAAAGCACATCGAGCAAGTCGGTTTTCCTACACATTGTGACACCATTGATTTCGAGGCTAAAATATTAATCGTTGTTTGTCGGGATTTTAGATTATTTTTTGATTTCGCTAGAAAGGTACTGCCACTACATATATTGGAATATCTGGAAAAAGGTTTACCATATTCACTTAAAAAAATCTCCAAAAATCGTCAACAATATTATCTTTAAGCCGTTCCTAACTGGTTTCAACTTTGCCGAGTAGTTTCAGAGATATTGTTGATGTTTTGCGAGGAAGTCAAAAATTCGATTATTGCCTGTAATTCGAGCTGATAAAAAAAACGAAGCTCTCACAAAAAGTTAAATTTTGTTCCCTTGAGTTATTCGCGTTTGGGTAAAGCAAAATTTGAATCGCACAGCTTATAAAGAAAAAGAATGGATTCCAAATGTCACTGGATGGTGGCTCGACACTCGCGGTTTGATATATAAATAAAACGCAATCGAATCATAATCAAAAATTTGGATTGCTTTGCTTTTATTCATTTTGTGGAACTTGCTAATTATTCGCGAGCTTGTTCAATGTTTATTATTATTATGGGGGGGGGGGGGGAATCTGCACTGCGACCCTTTGGATCTATTGTGCCCCCTTCTGAGCCTACAGCTCATCCATCAACCCTAGTTCTCGCTCGAAGTCGAGAATTTTTAACGGGTTGAGGTCTACTATGTCCTCCATCGGTAGGACATGTTTCCCTAGAAAACTACGCCTACGTCCATATAGAGCAGTGCATTCTGCTAGTATATGCATCGAAGATTCCTCCTCGAAATTGCAGAACCGGCAGGTTCCACTGCTTACAATTGCTAACTTAGATAGGTGACTCCTCAGTTTACAATGCCCTGTCAATAGACCGTTCAGTATTCTGAGTCTATTCTTTCCCAATGCGATTATTCGCTGGATCCATCTTAGGGTTAACCTATTATGCGATTATTCGCTGGATCCATCTTAGGGTTAACCTATTATGCGATCCCAGTTGGTTTAGCATCTTTCGCACCTCGTGCACTACTTTAGACGTTTTTTTCGCCTTGCTTGTTCAATGTTTACTTTTTGTGAAACTGCGATTCTTTGTGATGTTTTTCGATGCTTTGACACATTGCAATGTAAACACTTTGACGTGCTTCGCAAATCACCACAAATCAACACATATAAAAATATGTTGTCCCATTGCGAAGCAGTAGTTTCATAAAATAAGTAAAAAAAATAACATAAGAATTAATATATGTTATCAGGTGTGCTACGGAAATCTTTTCTACTTGAATTTCCTTTCACTGTGACACAGTCAATTTTTGAGGGAAACGAAATCGTCGCTCGATCCGCTGGCGTCCGATGCCATGAGAATAATGTCACATTTTTTGTCCGAATTTTAGAATTTAGAGTTGTCGAGTTACTTTAATTGTTTGTGACTCCAATAACTCTTAAATTTTTTTAAGCTATACAAAATCAATTATTATATAAATTAATACAATTATATCAATTAAAAAAGAAATAAAATAAAAACCTATTATTCTGCAATGATAAACTTAAAAAAGTTGCTAAACAAACATTTGGAAAATTGAATATGAGAAGGGGCCAACCCTAGCAGCCGAGTTCGAAAAGGTTGGTGAACATGCTAAAAAAGTTAAATCCCTCGAAGTTCTGTGGCACTGTGCAATTTTTGAGCGGAATTGCTTTTCTCTGAATTCGATTTCACTTGTGATTTCCGTAGCACACCTGTATATATATTTCTTTCACAATCACTATGCCTTAATATTGTGATTATGATAGAAGCTCCATCACCAAAATATCCATTATGAAGTAAGCTCATTAAGCCATTGAATTGATCTTTAACTGAAACTACGTTAAATAACAAATTCTAGTTTGGTGACTAAAAAATTACATACATAAGACCATTAAATACGCATATGCAGTAGTTGTAATTAGTCAATTTTTGGAGCTAGTTTTAAAGTCGATTCATGAATATTCGAATAAGAACAGAAAAAATCGTTAAATGCAGTTTGACTGTCAACACATTTTTTTTCTTACTTAAGCGAACAAATGGGCAAATGGACTAATGCGATACACAATATAGCATACTCGTACTATGATATTTGTCCGGCTAGATATCCACCCACAGATTCTGTCACTCATTCTGTCGGGCCTGTCGCCTTAATGAGCGTTTAAATGCCAAATTAATGCCAGCCTAAAGCACTTTGGGGGCCCTTGGACCGGGGACCGTGACTCGAATGCCGTTTACTCTCGGTTGACTCTTTCAATATTGAGTCTCAGCTTGAGTCTCAGTTGGAGTTTGAGTTTCAGTTTCAGATTCAGATTCAGTTGCGGTTCTGTTTCTGCTTTTGTGTGGGCGACAAAGTCAGCACTATTAGCGATCTGATACTCTTCTGAAAGGTATTCCAATATTTTAATGAATAATTGATAATAAGTAATTGATTTCTATGTCCGTTTCATACAGATTTGTTTCGATCTTTCAAAATAAAATATATTCGAATTCTTAGAAATCTTTAATGATGAAAAGCTCAGCATGAGAAAATTGTTCAAATGGCTTAAAAAAAATCTAGAATTTAAAATAATAAACTTGTATTCATCAAAAAACTAATTCTTATAGCTTAAATAGGATGGTTCGGCTCAAAGTTAAAATCTGGATTAAAAACCTTTTTACCATTAGTATATTTTTTTTTTAATAATTTTCAACAAAAATTCATTTAAATTCCTCAAATATGTTTTTTGTACCTCTAAATAAGTTTAGGTTCAAAGCATTTATGTATGTTAATACCTCAGTTTTGAAAAAAGTAATGAAAGTTAAGAGTCCAACAAAATATTTTTTAAGCCCTGGTACGAATTTCTACAAAGCAATAAATCTTTTAAAAACAACCTCTTTACGAGGAAAATGTCCCAACATTTCTGATATCCAAATTTTCTGAGGAATAATATTAAGTACATAAAAATTATTAAATTAATTATCGTTTGAACCAGTGATCGAATTTTGATAATCGAGGTGTCATTCGAAGCGTTTTTTTTTTTTGGTAAGAATAGTAAAAAATTTATCAAAAAGCCGCATTTTTAAATCATTTAAATTTTACCCCTCCCACTTACACCTGTTTAACTCGCGACCCAGGTGAGCTTTCAAAAGACTTAGTATGCACTTTTGTTGGTTAAGCCATATCTTTCGATCGGTATATAGCTCGAGCTGATCTTAGCAGATTTTCCATTCTTCCCGCATATATTGCTAGTTGCCTTTCGCAGCCTTCGAGCTGCTTTCGTCACTAGCGCGAACTGCCGTCCGCAGTGATCGCTCTCGAGTCAAATCAAACTTATTGAACTTACTTATGCTATATCTGATATCAGAAATTAATATCATATTTCAACATTAAAACTTTACTTTTTATATTTAAAATTTAATCCCTTTCAAGGGTATTTAAACTTCGTCTAGTCTCAGCTATATGTTCTTTGATTATTTTTATTTGGATTGCTTTTATTTTTCGTAGCTTCAGCGGGGTCATTGAAAACGAAATTGAATTTGAATTTGTAACTGTTTCAATTTGTGTTTTCTTTGGCCGATCTTGGTTTTTGGTTCTTGGCTCGTTCGTGTCAAGTGGAAATAGTTCGGTTGCCATAATTTTGTTTTCATTAACAATAAATTTCAATTAAGCGCACGATTTGGATATTAATAAAGTTTTCAGCGGCACGAAAGGCAAATAACCAAAAAAAAACCCAACATTGGGTGTTTTGGGTTTGAAGTGTTTAAATCTTTTTTGGTGTTGCTTGCTGAAAATACTTCTCATTTGTTTCTGTAATCGTAACTATGCCTGATTATAGCTATACTAATGCCACTTTAATAGTGGTATGTCTGTGTGTCTGTGTACTTGTTATATCTAGCCAAAAGTTTTTTGTATGTACTCGTATTTTAAAGTCTACTAGCAAAACTCTATGCAGCTGACTTGCGTGTGGGTGTTCGGGTTTCTAATTTCAAATTGGGTTTCCTTTGGTTCTGAGACGCAAACTGAACAACAGCGACTGGAACAACAACAACAACAAAAACAAAACCATTTTAAGCGGCAAAGAATTCGGCTTTTATTTTTGTTAGCAGGGCGCGTTGACAAATGCTTGCCAGAAGGCAACATGTAAAATGTTTTTCAAGAGCTGCCAAAAAAAAAATAAAGACAATAACAACGTATAACTAAGTATGTCAGAGGTGTGCCAAACACACACACACACACACACACAGAATCATAGCAGAAGATTTGTGCTAGAGGAGTGTATGATGTAGGGGAGAAATAATAAGGAATGCATAAAATGAATAATTAAATGCTACATTTCAAA
This sequence comes from Drosophila limbata, assembly GCA_963924055.1. NCBI lineage: Eukaryota > Metazoa > Arthropoda > Insecta > Diptera > Drosophilidae > Drosophila > Drosophila limbata. The sequence goes on along the minus strand of OZ001351.1, from coordinate 8,167,369 downwards.
TTTGATTAAATTAGCCGAGTCAAGATTGCTTACTCTGAGATCCACTGTAATTAATTATTAGTCACCAGATGACGCTATGCTTAATACATAATAATTTTGTATTAGTTTTAATAACTTCTGTGTTTATCAGCAAAAGCTATTCATATTTTAAGCTCAGATAAAAATGAAATTGTATTTAACTTATTTTAATTTTAATTTCATATTCATATTTAATAATTATATCAAAGTTCTAAAATTGTTTCACTGTCGACAGTTTTAAGTCGACTTTAAATAGATAAGTAAATATATTTAATATCATTTATGCTTCCATTTCAATCAATAAAGTTAACAATTTGTCAGCAATACGAATGCAATTGTATCAAAAATTACTTGGATTACAAATGAGTGTTGTACGAGTACTCGTGCCACATCAATCGATAACTGGCATCGTTCACAATCAGCTGCCACAAATTGCTGCAAAAGCCAAAAAGCATTAAAAAAAAAGTATCTCAAAGACCACTTAAATGGCAGCAATCAAAATGTCATTAAAAAAATATCAAAAAGCACAATGGCAACAGGTAGAACTGCGGCTGTAAATAAAACTGAAATTGAAACTGAATCTGAATCGAAATCTGAATCGGAATTTGAAACGGAAGCGTTCTCATTGTACATATAATATGATGAATAGGCCTATTAAATAATCGTCAATAGTCAATCGTTGTTTGATTGATCGTATACCAAATGGTCATTATTAGTAACTTGGCTAATTGCACTAAATAACGAGCAATCGTTAAGCGATAGTCAATTTAACACTGACCACATGTCGTATACGTGATATATGAATTTACATAAATCCAGTATACGCACCCTACGCCAACGAATTGGGTTTGGCTTTAGTTTCAGTTTTAGGATTGCTGGTCTCATTTTCAATTGTTGTAACGAGTTTTATGTTTTCCCACGCCCACCAAACGAAAAGGAGGCGTGTCGGGCAAGTAATTGAATTTCTGTACAATTTAAAACGCACTGCAAAGACTTTTAATTAGTTTCTAGCTGGCAGTTGGTTAATTAAAATGGTAATTAAAATCACAAGACCCCCCCACCCACAACGTTAGCTCTACACAATGCTCACACACGCACCCCAAGCCCCTTCCCCTGCCCTTCCCCGCCCCTTCCTCCTTGCATCTCAGTTTGTAACTGGGTTTGGATTTGGATTTGGGCTTTGGATCTGAGTGTGCCACTCGATTTTCATGAGCACATTTACTTACACACACACACACACTTAGGTATGTGTGGATAGATAGAAAAAGGTGAGGCCGTAAATTAAATGCCAGCCTCCAAATGTCAAAACATATGCCAAAGTCGGACACATGAGTCGGGAATTCAACGGCTCGCATTAGATAAAGAAAAACCAGAAAGAATTGACTGTCTGCCGCGGCTATCGACAGCTTAATAGCCTAACAGATCTATTAATTATTGATCTTAATATAAAATAAGATATCTATCTATATGTGCATATAATTTAATTTAATATAATTTTACTTTTCTGTCTTTTAAATATGAACCAAAATTGTTTTTGATACATTTTTTTATTCATAAATTTTCCATTTTTAATTTATAGATCTATTTTAATTTTAATAATTAATAATTAATAATTTCAATCTGAGTTTTCAACTTCAAGTGATCAGTACAGTTTAAGAGCCTCTTTCTTCTAATTTACACTGCCTTACTGACTGCTTGACAATTCTATATTACCTTGTGTAAGGGTATGAAAACGCAGCCCACATGACATAAAAAAGAAACCGCTAGCGGACAATGACCATGACTGCGAGAGAGTTGTCTGAAATAGCAGTAGTTCCAGTTCCAGTTTCAGTTTCAGTTCCAGTTGCAATTGCACTTCGACAAGTCGTTGTTAACCGTTAAACTCAACTCGGATTGATCGATTGACGAATCTCGTAATGGAGCACAGTGGAGCGAAAGCGAAGGAAAGAGTGCCAAATTTTGACAAAAAATGTTCAAGTGTGAAAATCAGTTAGAGAAGGTAAAGAAACTGCCTAAATTATTTAAAAAATGTTTAATAAAAAGAGAAAAAATAAAGTCAAATGCTGTCGAAATATAGTTTTTTTTTAGTTGAATATTAGACTAGGGTAATTATATTTGTTCAATAGGTAAAAAAAATTCGAATTTTGATTTTATTTAATTTTGTTTATGGAAAATTAAATTTTTGTAATTTTGGTCGAACTCATAAATTAATTTGAGGCAGCATTGTCTCGGCTTCGTAAATAAATGAACAAAAAAATAAAAATAAATTTTTAATTACATTGCCACACTGTGCGAAACAGGTGTCGCGTTGGCCTGACTTGTGTTGTAGGTGTGGACTTGAATTTAGGCCGCGGGCGTATAATTAATTCATTTTCAAGTTTCAAGAGTTAGCCAAGTTTTTGTTGTGCTAAATTTCTGTGCCTAAGGAAGACAAAGCCAATTAAATTGCAATTAATAAGGCTAATTAACAATTTCCCAGAGTTGGCACCACGCAAAAGCAAAACCCCTCCCCTCTCCTCTCTCCGACCACTCCCTTTTAGCCTGTCTCTACATTGAGTTTTGTAGTCATTTGGAATGACCCGAGATATTGTCCTGTCAGTTTTATTCAGCATGTTCAAGTCACTGGATTATTTTTTGATTGATTTGTGGACACAGCGTTTCACCTTTGGCATGATGGGTCTGGAACTGAAACCTCCACTGCCTGGAGGAAGATGTCAAGTGTTGCGATCGCCCGTCACCTTAATTGTCATGTTGCTTGCCACCGGCTTTGAGCTGTGCACCGTTGGCGCTTTTATTGTGCAACACGCGAGTGACATTGTCCTCTGCTCGGAGGCTTTGATGCACGGCTTTCAGATGATCTCCTCGCTGCTCAAAATGTGCATTTTCCTGTGGAAGTGCCAGGAGTTGGTGGCTCTGATTGCCGCCATCCAGGCGCCATTTCAGCAGCTGCAAATCGATCCAGCTGAGCTGCAATTGTGGCTTCAGCAGAGTCGTCGTGGCCAGTTCCTCTCGGGGATCTACACGCTGATGTGCGCCGGCACCAGCATCTCCTTCCTGCTGATGCCACTCGCCGTGACCTTGCTGCGATTTCATGCCACCGGACTCTTTGTGCCCGTCAGCTCATTTCGAGTCGCGTAAGTCGCTACAAAGTGGCAACAGAAGAATCACGTAATCCCATTCTCAGTTTTTTTTCATCCTCTTCCTCTCCCTCTTTCTTTTTATACATATTTTCTACCTCATCCGTCTAATGTATTTCTTATGTCTTTTTTTAATCAATTTTTTTTTCCTTATTTCCCCCATTTCTCCTCTTTTTCACATATCTATTCTATGACTTTCCTATTTCGCACCCCTTTTTCTATATTCACCTCAATGAGACAGGGATCTTTATCTATATATATAAAACTCTTTGTCCTGACAGACTCCCTAACTGAGAATCAATGTGTAGACCAAATGGTAAAAGATAGAAAGCTGAAATTTTTACACAACATAGGGTTCAAAGGTCACGGAATTGCTTAGTATGAATGCTTGTATGTTTCGCCTCTTACGTCCTGACCAAATTTGGTCAAATTCGGATCACTATATCGTATAGCTGTCATAGTAACAATCGGATGCAAATTTACCTTTAGAATCAATCAATCAAAAAAAAATTTGTTAATCCGGGGTGGTATTCCATATTTCCCCATCTTTTTTGACGTTCGACCAATCTTATCCCCTTTCTATATGCAATCACTGCGGACGGCAGTCCGCGCTAGTGACGAAAGCAGCACGAAGGGTGCGAAAGGCGACTAGCATATATACACAGGAAGAATGGAAAATTTGCTATGACTGTCCGATCGGGTATCAATCTAACTTAAAAATGTGCATACTAAGACTTTTGAAAACTTACATGGTTCGTGAGATAAACAGGTGTAAGTGGGAGGGACAAAATTTAAATGATTGGAGCCAATGGGGCCGTTGGAGCCTTTTAGATTTTTTTTATAATTTTTCACTATACTTATCAAAAATACGCGTCGAATGACACCTTGATCATCAAAATCCGACCACTGGTTCAGAAGATAATTAATTTCGAAATTTTTGGTGCCCTTTTCAAAACGAGATGAAAAGTCAGTCTGTTTGTTTGTCTGTTTGTTTGTATAGATCAAAGCGTTGATTTAGCTTGTTTGAATGAGGACTTGTTCCCGATAAAAAATCTAGAAACGTTTGTTCTACGACTTTTTCGAAAAATCGCCAGTTTAGCGGGAAATCGCTAAAAACCGCTAAAATTGAAACCCCCATAGCATCCAAACGATAGGAGCTACAGATCTGTGCTATATGTCGTTGGAAAGGTGTTTTGAAGGGCTTTTAGGCATACCTTCAAAGTTTTTTTTTTAAGTAAAAGATAAACAGCTACAGGTGAAATAAGGTATTTATATTTAAACTTTTTGGCGATTTAAGAAAAATCTACACATCAAATCACTTTTAAATATACTGCATGTTGTAGAGAATTCAATTACGCGTTTTTTGACATATAACACATATCTGTCAAAATTCGTTTGGGCAAGATATTACCTATTAACTGAATATACCTTACACCTTTACACTACTGCATGTACATATGCAGTATGTACACTGCTTGCAGTGCATGTGGAAAGATACTGCTTGCAAGTGGTCAATTCTTTTTGCGGCAGATAAATCATTTTATAATCAAAAATATAGAAACTTTTGTTTTTCGACTTTTTCGAAAAATAGCTAGTTTAGCGGGAAATCACTAAAAACCGCTAAAATTTAATATCGTTGAAAAGGTATTTTAAAGGGCTCTTAGGAATACCTTTAGAGTTTTTTTAAGATATAAGGTAAACAGCAACAGGTGAAATAAGGTATTTTTTCCCACATTAAGGCGATTTTTGTGAAAACGCCAGTAATGATTTTTTCTAATTTTCAATATATTGTAGTTTGTAAAATTTCGATGTGTTTGAAAGATATTACCTGTTAACAGAGCATATACGTTTTGCTTAGAATTGGAATAGGACAGCAGCAACAACGTGTCGTAGCAGCCAGAGCCTGAGAGTTCTGTTAGATTTTGACAAAATTGTACCGTCAAAATATATTGCAATTTTCAAAACTTTTGATATCTTACTCCAAAATTTCTGATATCTTATAAAAAAACCTCTTTACGAGGTAAAAGTCTAGTGACGAAAACATTTTAATGCACCAAAATTTCTGATATCCAATTTTGTGACGAATAATATTAAGTTTTACTTAAAAATTACTACAAAAAAAATTTTTTGTCACTCGGCACATTGCGCTAATTTCTTCATACCTAATAAATATATATTTTTTGCGCAGTGCCGAGTGACAAACAATTTTTTTTGTAGTAATTTTTAAGTAAAACTTAATATTATTCGTCACAAAATTGGATATCAGAAATTTTGGTGCATTAAAATGTTTTCGTCACTAGACTTTTACCTCGTAAAGAGGTTTTTTTATAAGATTCATTATTCATTCATGCTTCCTTCTCCATTTTTCCTTTTCTCTTCTGTTTTCTTATTCAGTCTCCTCCCTGACTATTACCAATTTTTCTTTATTTATTTCTTTTCCGCTATCGTTTTTCCTCTCTCTTCGCCATCGCCTTCCTCCTGCACTCCACGCAGCCTGCCCTATGATGTCACCCGTCCTGAGATGTACTTCCTGGACTGTTGCCTCATGGTCTTTATGCTGACCTTCTTCTGCTGCTCGACGAGTGGGGTCGATACACTCTATGGTTGGTTCGCCTTTGGCTTTACTGCCCATTATCGTCGCCTCGTGTGGCAGCTGCAGAGGATCGTGGAGGAGTTCAAGTCGGATCAGCTGCCCCTGGATCAGCTGTTCGAGGATCACGCTCAGCTGTTGCGCCTTGTGGATCGCTTTGAGCTGGCCTTCAGGGAGATTGCCTGTGTGGAGGTGCTGCTCATCTGTGTCTTGTACTGTGCGGTGATCTGTCAGTACATCATGCCACACACGAATCAGAACCTCGCCTTCGTCGGCTTATTCTCGATGGTCATCAGCACACAACTGTGCATTTATGGCTTTGGCGCCGAGCAGGTGCGTCACGATGGCAAACAGTTTGCCCATCAGCTCTATCAGCTCTTGCCCTGGCACCAACTGACGCCCCCTCAACGGCGTCTCCTCCTGCTGCCCCTGCAACGGGCCCGCAAGGATACCCAATTAGGCGCCTACTTTTTTCAGCTCGGCCATCCTTTGTTGGTCTGGGTAAGTCAACCGTATCAAGAAATTCCCGCAGCTTTCACACCTTACTCGTAGGGTGGAAATCGCACTGAAATCGTTTATATAAAACAGTGCTGCTCAAGAAAAGAGAGCAGAAAATTGTGAATCTTTTAATGTCTGAGGAGCTTTGAAGATATTTTTGTGGCCGGCTTCGATATTGTTTTTAATGTAATAAATTAATACAATCTTTTCTATTTAAAATTATCTTCTGTGACGGAGATTTCTTGTTGGAATATTCCTAATCAAACTAACAAAAATAACATTATGCAACACAATATTCAGTATTATTGTGTGATATGTGTTTGGTCCAGGGATTAAAACCGATACGAATATCGGTTTCAGTTACGGTTTCGGTTATGTTCGCATTTAGGTTTTCGGTTATCGGTTACGAAATATCTTTGAATAAAGGTTTCGTAACGGTGAACCGGTTTTTGTATGTTTCGGTTTTGGAATACCGGTACGGTTTGGGTTCACAAAAACAATATTTTTTTGCAAAAAAATTGTTATGTTAATAATATAATAATAATAATAATTAAAAAGGCATTACTTTCTTAATTTTTCATTCACACATTACTTTCACATATTCTTCAGTTTGATGAAGTTTAGTTACATTTTAACAATTTTAATATTTCATTAAACAAATGTATTTTATTTGCGCTTATTCAGTGCAATGAAAAGTCGATCGTGAATATGACGAATAAAAATTAAAAATGTTTTTTTTTTTAGATATGAAAAACCGAAATTAACCCTTATAAATGAATCGGTTAATAAACGGTTATTTCTATTTACAGAGTTTCGGTTTTCAGGTTTCGGTCCAATGAAAAAATTTTTTATCGGTTACGGTTTCAGTTACGGTTTCAAATTTCAATCGGTTTTTACCGGTTAAAGGTTACGGTTTCGGTTAGGGTTTTAATCCCTGGTTTGGTCACATTTAAATTTATGTTCGTTCCTTCGTTGTTGCGGATACATAAAAGAGCTAAATAAATTGAATACAATATAAATAATAAAAAACCTAAAGGTGCATTTACGCTAGTTGACAAGCTGGTCAATTTCATCTCTTCGTCCTTTGATTGACTTCCTGCTAAATTTGTAAGACATTTCAAGACATTTTAATTTTAAATCAGTACTGACTATTAATTTGATATTTATTTTATCTAATTATTTATTTTTTTATATGTATTTATCCAGTTTTCTTTAAGTCTTTCTCTGAATTCTTGCAGACATTTCGCACGGCGGGCTCTTTTACAGCGCTATTGAATACTTTGCAAGCAAAAAATGAAAGAATTTAGGAGCTAAAGAGTGTAAAACTTATAAAATAACATACATAGTACACATATAATAGTATATATAAGTATACATAGGTAAATCGGACCATCACTAAAAGTTCAACAAATCCAAAAAAACCCAACTTGAGCTTGGAGAGTTGCCAAAGTGAATAAATACAATAAAAATATGATATTGTTGATTACTGTTGATTTATGTTTATTATTAAAATTACAATTGAGAGCTGTTTCTCATTTTATGTACACACACAATACAATCATGTTTATGTTTGTTTTTTAATTAAAAACACAAAATACGAAATATAAAAATTAAAATAAAAATACAAATAAAAATAAAAGTAAAAATACTCTTAAACTACGAACTACAATTACAAAGAGACAAATAAACAGAATAAACAAAAAAAATATTACATTAGGTAATTTAATTATAATAATAATAATCATATTAATAATAATAATAATAATTAGTACACACAACTAATGGAACTATTGCAATTCAATTCATGGGAGCATGGGGGCGTGGGGGCGTGGCAAGTGAGGGAAAAAGTGTGGCAAGCATGGAAAGTGAAGTCACAAAAAATAAATACGTAGATCGAAACCAAAAGTAAATGTGAAAAATATATATGCAAATTTATTAGGGGACGTGGCTGGGAATAAAAGTGGTAGCTGAGGAGGAGGGGAATAGGGGGTGGGGAGTAGACATTTTTAGCTTAGCTTAGCGCCAACAGTGGCTCCACATCCAGCGACTCCTTGGCGATTAGCTTCTTCTTGTATTTCTTTTGCAGCTTCGTCTTGGAGAGCTTCGATTTGGATTTGCTCGGTTGTTGTTTCTTCAGCGCCGCCTCCTCCAGCGCCTTCTCCCTATCGAGCATCTCCAGCTGCTCGAATATGTTTTTGGGATGCGGATGATTGCTCGGCTTGGTGGCATTTTTAGCCGCATAGACGACCACGAATTGCGAGAAGGCCGAGTCCGTTGGCGTATTAATGTCCGCAAAGTCCCGGAAATTGGCAAATTGCTCCTCCGGATAGGTGTATTTCTGTACGAATCCCTCGCTGGGACGCCCATGGCCATTGTTCGCATCCCCATAGATGTAATCACTGTTGTCCTCCGGATGATAAGGCATCTCCTCCTCCGGATAGAAGGTGCCACCGCGCAAAACACCAAAATCTCCGCTGCCCAAAATTGATGCATCAAATCCACGTTGTTGTTGCTGTTGCTGCTGCTGTTGCTGCTGATGCTGCTGTTGTTGCAGCTGCTGTTGCTGTGGCGTCAGCAGAGGCAACTGCAGCGGCGAATTGTCGCCAACGGGAGAACCGGCGAAATAGGGACGCGAGTGTCCCAATGGCGGCGCCTCGTGGTAGAAAGGTGGATAAAAGTTCTGTGCGGCCTGGCTGTGGGAATCCCCTGTCCCTATCCCTGTCCCCGCCCCTGTCCCCGGTGCGAGAGCTGTCACATCCGATCGGGAAATGTGCTGCGTATTCGGATTGGCAATGGGTCGAAACTGTTCTTGTTCCGGCAATGCGGCAGCTGCTGCCTGAAAGTGGCGACTCTGCGCCGTCGTCGTCGTCGCTGCCACACGATGTTGCAACGGCTGCTGTTGATGCTGTTGATGTGGATGTTGCAGCTGCGTCGTCGGCGGCATGTGGAAATGCTGCTGCTCGTGGGAGCGCAGCACAGTTATGGGCGTAAAGTCATTCGGCTCCATCAACATGTCGCTGTCCTCCTCGGGAAACTCAGCTGCAATGACAGTGGAACAGAGACGGGGAGATGTGAGAAAATTATATTAAAAACTCAAGCAGAGTTGTCTTTTTTTAAAACAATTATTCAATTTCCATTATCATTTAAATAAACCTTACATATTTTTATTTTTATACCCGTTACTTATTAAAAATAAGTGCAATGTATGTAACAGGGCGAAGGAAGCATCTCTGACCCTATAAAGTATATATAGTCTTGATCAGCATCAACAGCCGAGTCGATATAGCCATGTCCGTCTGTCCGTCCGTCCGTCCGTCCGTCCGTCCGTGTGAGCGCCTAGATCTCAGAGACTGTAAGAGCTAGAGCAACCTAATTTGGCACACGGACTGCTATATACCCCACGCAGGTCAAGTTTGTTTCAAAATTTTGCCACGCCCCTTTCCGCCTCCGTAAATCGCGAAAATCCACCACACGCACAGTTTTTAAGATATTAGGTTTTTTTAAACGGTGAACGTTAGCTACTGTTATTACCTATCATCCTACTAAATTCCAACAAGATCGGACAAATAGAAAGGTGGTACTGGCTGATTTAAGCTTCTATGCAATTAAAGTGCCTAAAAGCATGCAATAACAAAAATTTTAATTTGTTTATATAAGTAACGGGTATCCTATAGCCTTTCCCACTTGTTTATTTTCATATATGGGTTAATCCGAACATTTTTTAACCCAAAAGCGAAAAAGTGCATGTTTTTTAATAACAGTTCTTTTTTCTTATAATGGAATACATTTTCAGGCTTCAAATTACAAAATCAAAAAGGTTTGACGGTGGTTTGGTTGTTCATGGCCGAGCCTAATCAATTAATTCCTCTTTTTGCCTATATATTTCAATAATTTTTGTAAAAAAAAGGGTATTTTCCATGGTCAAAAAAGTGGGCAAAGCGGTCGTCTGAGTGTTTAGCGCTTAGCTAATCTTGAACTTTGGTTTGTTTTCTTTTATTTACGATAAAAACTATATCGAAAAGATATTCAATATATGTTAATAATTTGAAAAAAAAAGTGTGTGTGTGTAAAAAGTGTAACGTCCGCAACAGACAATAATTAAGATTTTTAAATAACGAGACTAGTTATCTTAATTTCTGGTGCTGAATTGATTTGGTCATATATTCCACTTTATTTTTTGCATTTGGATATTTTTTTTGTTATGATGCAAAATTCGCTAATATATGTGCAAATGCACGTGAACCTCAAATCGACTTCCATTCTTTGTAACGGCCGCAACGGAACTTTCCGCATGCCTAATTATTTTTCAAAAACAGTAAGGCTTTTTTCTTATATGACGTGAAATGCATTTTCCAGAAAATTTTATTAAAATTCACCAAACTGAACGCGAGCTGTATCAGTTTAAACATGAAAATTTGCGTGCAAATGTAACGTCCGCAACGCAGGATTAGCCCATATGTTAGTTGTAATTTATAAAAGTTATATTTCTTTATCTTTCCAGTTTAAATTTTAAATTCGTATGTTGTTCTTTTAAAATTTTAATTTACGGTTTTATCGTTAGTGCTATTTAATTATTTGATTTTATGTCAACGGTACACAGATTAAAATAATAACTAGTGGACGGTGCTACAGTCGAGCATTCTCGACTGTCGGAGATCCCGTACTTGCTATGGAAAAAAGTTTTTCATAATAAGACTTGATTTTTGTCTGATCGTTCCTATGGCAGCTATATGATATAGTGGTCCGATTCCAACCAAATTTGGTCAGGGTGTATGGGACCATTATACATGCATACTCTGTCAGTTTGGTTGAAATATCTCAAACAGCAAAAAAGTTTTCCATACTAAGACTTGATTTTTAACTGATTGTTCCTATGGGAGCTTTATGATATAGTGGTCCGATCAAAAATCTAAAACAAACTCGATCTGCTTGCAATATAGACGAACCTACATACCAAGTCTGGAGTCTCTAGCTCTTATAGTCTCTGAGATCTAGGCGCTCTTACAGACGGACAGACGGACAGACAACTTGGCTGTTGATGCTGATCAAGAATATATATACTTTATGGGGTCTGCCACGCCTCCTTCTGCCTGTTACGCACATTTTTTTTTGTGACAAAGTTAAGAATTTCGTAGAATTTGTTATTTTAGGAATATTTTTATCTGTTCGTTGATTTTGTAAGCCTAAAAAATAATTATTATTTTTAAACTATTGTTTCTCAATGTATCAGTTTGAAATCTATGCATAAATTCAAATTAACAAAAGGACAAGACTAAACTTAAGTTTCGCAAAATAGCAGAAAAATAAAAAGAATTCCCGCTGTGTGTGAATTTCCAATTAAGAGAGTACTAAACAAAATGGAATTGGCAACTCTACATGTGACTGACAGACAGACAGACAGACAGACAGACAGTTGAAGAGACTGGCAGTAAAATTGCAGTGCATCTTTTTCCGGCAGGCAAAGAAAAAAGCTGAACAACAACAACAACCATGTCATCTTGAGTGATCTTCGATGGGCTCCATTCGAGCGTGCGGGCTTCGACTTGAAGAGTCGATCTTCATTTTCGAGTGGACGCGACTTTGTTTGCTGTTTGTTTGCCTCCCCCTCAGCTAAGTTCAGCTTCTCATCTGCTCAGCTGCTCATCTTCTCCCGCTGCTTTGGTAAAGTGGTGAAATGACGACGCTGATGGGGCAGCCAAAACCAAAAACACAAGAAAAAAACCTGAAGAAGGAAGCAAAAGTTGCAAGTTGTTATTGTCAGCGATGCCACAAGTGGCACAGACACATGCCTCTTGGCCAGGAAATGCCGGCAAAGCCAAAGTGTTGTCCATCTTTCAAGCCATCAGCCTTTATTTGGTGTTTTTCTATGCCAGTTTCTTACTAACCAACTGAAATATATACTGAACATCAACTGAAAAGTCATGTACATGTATCAACTTTTGGCACAGCTGAGTGGTTTAAGTGTAATGCTTACAAAATAAGTGCAGATAGAGCTACAAATGAGTAAGCATTGATCAGTCTGCTAAGTGCATGACTATGAAATACCCTGTAAATACTGGTGTATTCACTATTTGATGAAATTGGTTTAGTTTAGTTAGTTTAAATATACATTACGTCGATCAAAAACTTAACATAATATTTGAAATTAAACTGATTTAGTTATTTAACAAGTTATACTTATTATATTATATCAAATTACAAAACTAAAAGAAAATAACCCAAAAATGTATAATGTGTAATGGTATAAGGTCTGGGAGTGTTAAACTAATTTAAATGATAAATCTCTCAAATTGAGTGACCTCAATATTTAGGTGTTTGCTGCACAGGGTATCTCTTCTCGTGTCTACATATCTATGCCGCATTTCAAAGCGTTTCATGCAACACATCAAATGCCACATTCTTCTGCGCATTTCATTCGCTTTGTAAAGTCCAAGAACGAAACTAGAAAAAGAAAAATGCGGGTAGTAGTTTGTCATACAATCAGCTGGCCGATCGCTCGCATTAAATTCTTTCGAGCACGACCTCCTTGTGGCACCACCGCCTTGTGGCACCACTGTGCCACTCAATTGCAATTCAAACTTCAGTGGCTAGATACAAATTTGTTGTCGTTGTTTTTTTTTTTTGTTATTGTTGCTGTTGTTGTTAGCTGCCGTTGAGCAGTCAAATGTCGTCTCGATAAAAGTCGATAATAATGTAAGCAGCTGGCAGCTGGCATAAATTTTGTTCTAGCCATGTTGCCTGTCAGCCAACTCCGATCAAATCCACCTCCCACTCCCCCTCCACGCCACTCACTCCCCCTGGGCCATTGACCAAGCCCCGTTACACGCACTCCCCCTCTTCTTCTTCTTCTCCTTCTCCCTCCTTGACTGCCACCTGACAAGCACGAGCCGCATTTTCATATGGGGCAGTTGACTGTGCCTCTTGTCGCTGCCATTATTTCGACATGAATTCCGATTTTCACTTCACTGCCAGCCCAACGGTACATTTCTTGCCGTCTTTATACCCTTTATGTTGCTTAACAGGGTATACATATGTAAATGAAAGTAATTTATAAAATTTGGAACAAATGCCACAATTTAAACTTGCTAGTATATGACAATAGTACAATCTGGTGTGCTACAAAAATCACAAGTAAAAGCGAATTCACAGGAAAGCAATTCCGCTCGAAAAATTTCTCAGTGTCACAGAACTTCGAGTAATTTCATTTTTTGAGCATGTTCACCAACCTTTTCGAACTCGGCTGCTAGGGTTAGTCCCTTTTCACATTAAATTTTCCAAGGGTTTGTTTAGCAACTTTCTTAAGCTTATCATTGCAGAATAACAGTATTTTATTTCTTTTTTAATTAATATAATTGTATTTATTTATATAATCAGGGATGCCACAGAAATCGCAAGCGAATTAGAGTTTCTCAGAAAGCAATTCCGCACGGAAATTTCCTAGGTGCCACAGAACTTCGAATGATTTAATGCTTTTTAGCATTTTCACCAACCTTTTCGAACTAGGCTGCTAAGGGCTGACACCTTCTCAGATTAAATTTCCCAAGGGTTTGTTTAGCAACTTTTTTAAGTTTACAATTGCAAAACAGTAGGTTTTTTAATTTTTTTCTTATTCAATTAATATAATTTAATTTATTTATGTAATAATTGAATTTATTTAGATAAAAAAAATGTAAAAGTAATTGGCGCGAGAAAATAAAAATTACTCGACAACTCTAGCAATTGTCTGCTATTAGTCTGGCAACTCTTCGTGAAAAATGTTTTCACAAATTGCACAATAAGTTAAAGGATTTTTGCGGTAAAACTTGATTTACCTCAAAAGACCTATTTTTGTAATGCTTAATTTAAAGAAAACTGATGTGCTTCCATATATTTTTTTTAAATACCTTACTTCGAATTACAACTAAGAAATGTAGCATCGCTGACCCTGACTTCGAAAATCTGAATCGGACTAGGTGGCAGTATCTGACGCCAGCGATTTCAGAGCTAGTTTAATACGCGTAAAATTATTCTGCGATTTGACCTGTGGCACAGCGAAATGAATTTGAAGAGAAATTCAAGCGAAAGCGATTTCTGTGGCACCCCCGAATAATTGATTTCGTATAGCTTAAAAAAATTAAAAAGTTATTGGCGCGACAAACAATAAAAGTTACACTAACAAATGTGACATTATTCTCATGGCATCGGACGCCAGCGGATTGAGCGATGATTTCGTTTCCCTCAGCAGATTTCAGAAGATTTGATTGTATCACAGAGTGGAAAGGATTTTTGTAGCACACCTGCATATAAATCCCCTTATATTAAAATTATCTAGTTTGAAAATTAATTTAAAAAAAAACTCTAAAGAGAATAGTAAATCTTTGGAAAATCGGAACAATATTTCCAAAAAAATGTATATTCTACAAAAGAATAAATACGAGCTATATAAAAATTATACGATATAAAGATACAATCGTTGGCAACCAAAATTAAAATAACAATAACATACCAGGCCAAAAAACTTTGTTAAATTGGTAAATTACAAAATTGGTTGATTAAATTAATAATTAAGAACCAGAAATGCAGTAACATTTAACGTATTTCTTTAAATAGGTCTGAGATTTATGAGATTTCTTTAGCAAACAGTTGTCACCGCATTTGAATAGAGGGGTATCCAAGGTGCTTGAATGCCGGATCTTAAAGTTAGTGCTATTGTTATTGTTGCATGTCTGGATTGCATATTGACACCCGCTGGTTGTGCTTTTTTTTTCTTTTTTTTTTTTTCTTGCGCCTGGCAAAACGGAACATAATGAGTTTGTTAAGTGTAATTGGCGATTGCCTGGCTACGGTTCGGGTTTTTGTTTGTGGCTTTAACTTGGCTTTAACTTTGTGGGCGGCTGAGTTTATGTGCTATACGGTTTGATGATTTTCGATAACGTTGCCTCGAAAATGGGTCAAACAGATTTTGAGGTTTTGTGGCAGCGATATGTCGTGTATTAAGTATAAATTACTTTATTATTTATTTGGCCAGTTTGTTGGCGTTGTTCCAGCTGCCGCCGCCACTGGCCGCCAGAGGCCATTGCACCTCACGTTTTCGTATTTCTTTCTTTACTTTATTATCGAATGTTCACCTAATTTGCGAAATGATGTCTGCATAGCCCCAAAACATTAACGAATCGCATAGTTATTTGCCAGTTATCAAGCGAATCGGTCAACATAACTAACATGGCCAACAAGATTGACTGCAACTTGATTAGTTTCTGTGAATGGTCTTCGATCTGGTTCAGTACAACTCTGGGCATAACTATAAGTAATCACTGGTCTCACTTTTCAAGCAACTTTATAAATAGTTTCCAGTATTATAGAATAATATAATCAGGCCTGTTCCGAATTCCGAACGTTTTTAAAAAGTAAAAACGAAACGAAAACAAACGAAGAATTAATTGCTATTCCCAATACCGACCAAAAGGGACATTTTTTTAATTTCGAACTCGGTTTCGAAAACGTTTCGAAAATTCATTTTAAATACAGTCGAACTTCCCTAACTCGAATCACCATTATCCAAAGAGAAGGTTCGAGTTATGGAGATATTCGACTTATACAGTTCTTTTTCTTAAGTTTATTAATTTTACTGGAAGTTCAACTGCATTTCAGGTTTAATACAGCAGATAGAAGCTAATTTAGACTAAAACTTCGTTGTTCGAATTTTGTTATTCAATTGAAGCAACTCTAGCAGCTTTAGATTGCGAGAGTTGGTATCGGCTACAAAAATTAAAGTGGAATTCAGAACATGCAATATTTCATAGATGCTTTTAAAAAACTCCCTTAAAATATACTTCAACTGTTTAATGTTAAAGAAGTGATGTTAAACGATTTAAATAATGTTCATAATTTTTATAATTTGCAGTTTATAATTTTAGGTATTTATTTTAGTGCTTTCAATGGTATTTACTTTTAAATAAGGATTTCGGACTTCGATTTTCGGAATTCGGTACTGCAAACAACTCGTTTTGTGGCAATTCGACTCGTTTTCGGAATTCGAAACAGAGACTTTGAGTTAGATTAGATTGGATTAAAAAAATGTGTATATAAGATAGGATAATAAGCAATGTGACAGATCTTGTGATGTAAATTTATCTATGTATTGATAACTATTAAATCCTAATCTAGCATATGCTGATCTTAAATATTTTCATCTTAAAGACTTGTGTTGCACTTTTTTCGAACACATTTACCAAATATTATATAAAGAAATCAAATTGAACTGAATTTTGATTGAAATGCTCTATGGTTCAAAGAGGAACACATATGTATATACAGCCATGGATTAACATTTAAGGAAGCACTCGGAATAAAGTAAAAGTATTTATGCTATCAAAAAAAGTGGTCAATTAAAATACATAAATGCGTATTTGATTATTAATTATGATTGAAATTGCACATAAATTATGCATTATTTACAATGACTACATAATGGCAACAGTTATAAGACATAATAAATACAATCGAAAACGAAAACGAAAGCAAAAGCAAAAGCAATAAAAAACCATAACAAAATAGAATAATTATAAATTATGATCGTTACAATTTTTGTTGTTGTGCGAAATAACAAAAGCAGCAAAAACAAAAGACACAAGCCAATGCTAGGGGCGTTAAAAGTGGCAGCAACAACAACAATAACAACAACAACAACTAAACAAACAACTCCGAAATTGAATCCGAAACCGAATAACGACTCCGAAATCAACTGTTAAAACAGAAGACGAACACAAATCGCGCAACACTTTCATCAAGTGAGTGTGTGCACATCAATCATTTATTCACTCCAAAAACACTAGCAACTAGCAACTAGCAACAACAACAACATCAACAACAACAACTATCAAAGCAACAACAAAAACGAAAGCAAACCGCGAAAACTTCAGAAAGTCACGAAACAAGCGCTAACGGCATTTCACTTGAATGATGTTGATGGATGAGATGCCCCAAAGGGAACCACATATCAATTGTCTTTAGCCGCCGGAGACAGAGACAGACACAGAGAGAGAAAGAGAAAGAGAGTGAGAGAGAGCAGTAATTACCAGATAGAGTAAAATACAAGATACAAGTAAAATAATCATTTCCAACCGCAACACAACAAAATAGCAAGAAAGACACCAAAATAATCCTCGATATTATCCATAGATCAAATTAGCATGGTTACTCTCTTTTTGCGATCATAAGAAATACTCTTATTTCATATTCAAGTTTATCACACTATTGTATTAATCAGTTTCACTTTTACGTCTAGAGTAAGTTTTAGAAAATATGATTTAATAAATAAGAAGATGCGAACCAGACCTTGAAAAGAGTTAAAATGCAAAGACAGATAATAGAGAGAAACGAGAGAGACAGAGACAGAGATAGAGAGAAAGAGAGAGAATGAAAATAAAGATAATTGTAATAAGAGTTAGCATACTTTCGAATACAATTAAGTAGATATTAATATTCAGGGACGCCACAGAAATCGCAGGTGAAATAGAATTCCGCAGAAAGCAATTCCGCACGGAAATTTCCGAGGTGCCACAGAACTTGGAATGATTTAATGTTTTTTAGCATTTTCACCAACCTTTTTGAACTAGGCTGCTAAGGGCTGACACCTTCTCAGATTAAATTACCCAAGGGTTTGTTTAGCAACTTTTTTAAGTTTATGATTGCGGTACAATAGGTTTTTAATTTTTGTCTTATTTAATTAATATAATTTAATTTATTTATGCAATAATTGATTTTGTTTAGCTGAAAAAAATTTAAAAGTAATTGGCGCGAAAAAATAAAAATTTCTCGACAACTCTAGCAATTGTCTGCCATTAGTCTGGCAACTCTTGGTGAAAAATGTTTTTACAAATTGCACAATAAGTTATAGGTTTTTTTCGGTAAAACTTGATTTACCTTAAAAGACTTATTTTTTTAATGCTTACTTTAAAGAAAACTGAAGTGGTTCCATATATTTTTTTTAAATACCTTACATCGAATTCTGACTAAAAAATGTGGCATCGCTGACCCTGACTTCGAAAATCTGAATCGGGCTAGGTGGCAGCATCGGACGCCAGCGATCTTAGCGCTAGTTTAATACGCGTAAAATTATTCTGCGATTTGACCTGTGGCACAGCGAAATTAAATTGAAGAGAAATTCAAGCGAAAGCGATTTCTGTGGCACCCCCGATTATAATATAATGAAATAAAAAAGGGATATTGATATTTAGGGTATTCACTTGACTGTGGCAGCATGGCAGATGGCACATGTACCATACTTGAATAGTGAACAGCCCTTTTCGGTCCAGTTCTGCCCAGTCAGCTGATTTTTGTATACATTGAGGTTACTGTCATTTTTATTATTTCTGTAAGTAAATCTGATTGTGCTACCTGATTGTGCCTTCGAAAAGCGGTAAGGAAGCATTCTTGGAATTAAAAGCCATGAATGTTATTTTTTTCGTCAGCGCATTTACTCGTCAAGCTGCAAGTCGTTTGTGACCACAAACTGCGCTTAAGAGATGCCATAATAGGATGTCCTGGCAGCTACCATGACTCCAAAGCTTTTAAGAACTGTTCAATTAGTAAGCACACTAAGCGTGATTTTTCTGGAGAGGAGTGGATCACAGGGGACTCCGCCTACAACTCTTTTGTTATCCCGTTTCGCAGTAACTCCCGGATAATAAATATCGCGTCAGAGTGACTTTACTTTATGGTCCTCAAAGGGAGGTTTTACAGCCATTTGGGTACTTGTTTGCTGCAGTCTTTACAATATTCTAACTGAAGATAATGGCGGAGAAGACATTGATGAAGCATTGGAAAATATCTGTGATGGTCACACTGAGGTTGTACCCAGTGGTGCACACTAGAGGTGGAGAGCTATCGATAGTCGGAGCCATCGATGGCAGACGATAGTAATTTCCAAGCCACCGATAGTCGACGATAGTCGACGATAGTCCCGGACACATTAAATACATCAAGAGACACTTTACTCACTGAAAAAAACTAAATTTTTTGACTTCAGATAAGAAAGTAATAGCTTTTTTTATATATTATTGGAAAGGTCATTTAAATTCCGTTTGAATGATGCAAAACTTTCCTTAAACCATTAGTACCCACTGAATATTTGAATTTTTTGTAAACATCTGCTTTTTCAATTTTTTTCTTCGGTCTCAAACAAAAAAATTGTTTGATGCAAACAAATTCTTCAAACAATTCTAAGATTGACTGTAAAAAGAAAATTTAAAATATCTCTTCGCTTGTATTTTTCAGGGATTGCAAATAAGAGTTATGAGGCGGAAAAAAATCAAGCCGTAAAAAAATGCCAGGGACATCGAAAAAATTCCACATATGCTATTTTTGGAAGGTCTTTCCGGCTACCGGATAAACTTTTATTTCCAATTTTTATTTTTAAAATTATTTTTAACTCTTATTTTCAATTTTTATGATAAAAATTATAAATAAGAGTTATTTTTCAATTTTTATTTAAAAGTTGAAAAATAAGAGTTATTTTCAATTTTTAAAATAAAAATCAAAAATAAAAGTTATTTTCAACTTTTATCATAAAAATCAGAAATAAAAGTTGAATTGAAATATCTTTTGATCGGGAGGGCCCATTTCATTAAACTGCACTGAATAAAGGTATGATCATTTTATGGGCCATGATAAAGTGTAGATAAAATATATAGGCAGTTTAATGAAATGGGCCCTCCCGATCAAAAGATATTTCAATTCAACTTTTATTTCTGATTTTTATGATAAAAGTTGAAAATAACTTTTATTTTTGATTTTTATTTTAAAAATTGAAAATAACTCTTATTTTTCAACTTTTAAATAAAAATTGAAAAATAACTCTTATTATTGATTTTTATTTTAAAAATTGAAAATAACTCTTATTTTTCAACTTTTTAATAAAAATTGAAAAATAACTCTTATTTCATAACTTTTATCAAAAAACTTATAAGAGTTACAATCCCTGGTATTTTTTATGATTTTGGAAAATTACTAACGAGACACTGTTTGTATGAAAATGAGGAAAAAGGGGTTAAAATAGTGGTTTTTTGCAATTTCTAAACTATCGATAGTACTTCGGGAACTATCGAAAGTGGGTGGCTGCTATCGATGGTAGCTCGATAGCGCCCAAGCATCGATAGTGTCGATAGTGCTATCGATAGTTCTCCACCTCTAGTGCACACTGTTTGGCGTCAAGAGAAAATTCTTTTTTAAAGTTTAAATAAAATTCCATATGTCGTTCCTCCAATCTCAACTTGCGTTCTTCCATTTATTTTTTTCACTCTTCCAACCTAAGTGTGCGCTCGTCTATCTTCTTGCTCCACGAAAATAATAAATCTGTAGGTTTGTGGCGTCACTAAACACCTGTTGTCACAACTTTCTCACTAAAAATGCCAAAAATATAGTACATAAATTCGATTGTATCAACTTTTTATCGTGCTTTTTATCATCCTTGCATAGGCATTTATGCCACACTTTCGGGTCTGGGTCTGACATCCTGGCATGAAATTTTTCAGTACAAGTTGTTGTTGTGAAGTTTGGGACATGTGCTATGTGCTGCACAGTCAAGTGAATACCCTAATTAATAAGAAAAGAGATGGAGTCCGATTAATATCAAATGTCATTTTACCTCTATAGTATATTCATATATCAGGTTGGGAATAAAGAATAGATAGGGAGAAAAAAAATAGAATAAAATATTATTATAAATTGATACAGATATTGAGATAGAGGGCAATTTTTCATATGAAAAAACAGAAGAAAGATGGTAAACTAAAAGTGAAAGGGGACAAAGAAAATAACTTTGTTTATATTTAAAAATAAAAAAACTGCATAATTACTCGATCGATTTACGGATTAATGATGATATATATGTAGCTATGTAGTTATGAAAATAAAATAATAGATAAGCAAGGAAATTAGGTATAAATAGAGACGGAGATAGGAAAGAAAACAAGTAAAAATAGCAAAATCAGTATAGTCTTAATTGAGCCGACAATCGAAATGAAGCAACTATTGTAGCGCAACACAACACAAATAATAATATCAAGTCTGAACTGAAAATTAAATTAATAAACGCAACGTAAGTGATAAATACTGACGGATGGTGTTATTACTACTCTTTCCATCATTATAATTGTTGTTGCATGAATTATGAAAGTGTTAAACAATAAAAGGCAAAAGAAGAAAAGAAATGAAAAGCCAAACAAAGCGGAGATATTTCGTAATGATTGCCAGTAAAATGAGAGAAGAAAAGAAGGAGCTTGGGAGAAAGAGACTAAAAAAAAAGAAAAAAAATAACTAAAGTGAGGCAAGCCAAATAATTATAGTCATAAAGCAGGGAGTGTGTGAATGAGTGTGTGTGTGTGTGCGTGTGTGTGCGTGTGTGTGGGTGAGTGTAGTTGCATGTTGTACGGGTTGAGTACGAGTACCCGTAACATGATGACCCTGATGACGATGATGACGACGCTGGCGGTACAACGGGGCGTATGCGTTAAATTGAGCGCCTCGTGCCCACAACAAATGGGAAGAGTGTGCGTACTCATGTGTGTGTGTGTGCGTGTGTGTGTGTGCTCAGATACCATGACATGAACATATGTATGTTTAGTCATTCGACAATAGGCAAAAAATAAATAAAGATTGCACACTGCGATTGTTGTCAGTGATTTTAAATTGTGTTTTCAACATGACACTTCTTCTTCAATTTAAATTCACAATTCGCTGATTATCTGGCTTTGTTCGGCAACAACAACGACAATGACAACAACAGCAATTGCAATGTGGTGGCTGCGTGGGCGTTAGCCGTGTAATTAACACATTGTTCACATCGTCCGCGTTTGTTGCAACACAACAACAACAAAAACAGCATGAGCAGACAACACGTCGTATTAGTAATGCGACCGCGTCTAAGTGGGCGTTAAATGGGCGTTCATTATGTTGATTGTGCCCGCCGTTGACGCCGGTGACGTCAACATGGATGATGATACTTAGCCCAACACTTAGCCAGGTTAACTGACAGCCCAAAAATAATATGCGTGGTAACTTGTGCGGTGATACAGTTGAGTGCGTACTCTCAATTGTCCTGACTTTTTGACAGATACATATTTTCTGTTTAAATTACTGGCTCTTGTAACTTATTTATTTATGTACAGTTTTAAATATCATTTTTTTGCATGCCTCATTATTACATTTTATTTAATCATAATTTATAATTTTGCGACTATTTGATTTGTTATATTTTTGAAAAATTTAAATAATTTAATTTTTTATATTATTGAAAAATTTAATTGAATTGGTTTCAGTTGAAGAGATTTATAAAACATACTTAATATATATAATTTTTAATTTATAATTTTGCTATTACTTAATTTGTTTTATTATTGAAAAATGTAAATAAATTGATATCAGCAGTAGACATTTATGGAACATACATATGTACTTGTAAGTATAATTTTTTTCAAGGAAATGCCGAAAAAAATAAGTATAAAAAATACAGTATTCATTTAAATCACTAGAATAAACTTTCCCAAAGAAGAAGTATAGAGAAGACATAGATTTTTGTTCGGTGCTAGTGACTAAAGTGACTTCGTACCACAAATTGCGGCTTATCAAAAAAAGAGCTTGCATTAGCTGTTGTTAATACTAGTATTGCCAATGTTGGCAATGTTGCTGCCACTAAATGTGCAATGACAAGTATTATAGATAATAAGTTGAGAGAAATGAGTATGATTTTAAAATTTGCTGGAACAGCAGCCCACACATTCGATACTTTGTGATAAACAGACACGATAATTCGCCTCCGCGACTTGATTATGATGCATGCCACATGTGTCCAGTTCGCCATCGGCAGTAAAATGGCCACAGGCGACGCCCAAAAGCAACTTGCAACGTGCAACTCATCAGAGACTTGCAACAATTTTCCGGCACTTTGTTGGCACTTACAGCAACTCATGCGTGTTCCCCCATTGTATGTGTGTGGTAAGTGTAACTCATAAATTTCAAAATTCGAAATAAAACAAAATAACCACAATTATCAACAGACGGGACTTTCACTAGCCCCAACAAATGCAACAGGTTTCTGTCGAGCAACATAAATGAAGTATTGAAATTAATTTAAGAGCTTAACTAATTGCAGTTGCGATTGCAATTATAATTTGACCTTTAATTGTAGAAAGTTATGCATAAGGTAGAGAAAACAGAAGCAGGCTGATTAAGTTTTTTTGATTAACTAATTCAAAATAAATATTAAGAGCCTTTGGGTATTTGAAAAGAAACCTTTTGGAAATACTTTGTTGCATAAATATTTAAACAAAAAATTGTCCCTTTATATAGAAGAACTCCAACTCTATTTGATATTAAAAAATAATTAAGCTTGTGAAAGACTTAAAAATGTTGTATAATATTGCATGAAATAAAACCTTGCTAATAAAAAAAGGAGCAAATAGTTTCCTAAAAATATACTGACAAGTGCTGCAAAAAATATAGTAAATTGAACATATTGTCTAATCTACATTCACTCAAGTTTTACTGTTAATTGTTCAATAAACCTGAACAACAACATAACAAATAAATTATTGTAATTGAAAGAATTTATGGATCAAAGCAGATCAAAGCAGATCCTTCTGATATTTATGCGTAAAACTTGAATTTTAATCAAATTGTATGTTAGCTGTAACATCAAGAGAAAAATATATAGAGCTCAGTGATGGAAGCTAAAGAGGTTATAAATTAACAGTTTAATCAAAGCAAAGCATTATACATATGTAATAATGGGATTCCGTTAAGCGTTTTAGATTTGGTTTAGATTATTTTCAACCAAATTTAAATCAGTTGACGGAACGACCCTTTTTGCACACTGATTAGTTTTAGATTTCGTGAACAGCTGATTGACAACTAAAAATTATACAAAAAAGGGCGCAATTGCACAAAATGCCTAGAGAAAGCCAGAGAAGGAAATATAACATATGAACGTTCTCCATATTGATATTACAGCATAATGTAAACAAACACCAAATGTCACAGTTTTCATTTGAAACCAAATCGAAATCAAAACGAAATCAGCCTCAGAGCTGATTTCACGAAATCAATTAGTAAGACCACATTTCCCTGATTTGCTCTGGACACACTGAAAATTGTATGGAGCAGCTGTGAACAGCTGACTGCGAAATCAAAACCAAATCTAAAACGCTTACCGGAATCCCATTATCATTTCGCATCTGAATACGTAGTTTTAGTTTCAAATAAATTGCGGGCGTGCGTTTTGGAATTTGTGCAATGAAAATGCAATGCAATTGTTAACTGAATGTTGTTGTTGTAGTTATTTATGAGCTCGTTATTAACGTGTGCTCATGTTTATAAACATAAATCTGTTCTTGACATTAGAGACTATACAATCGTAAAGATATGTGTATAAATCTAAACATTCTGCAATTAGCTACTTTTTATGTTACATTTTAATGACAGTTTTGTTAGATTTTTTGTTTCATTCATTTTCCTTTTTTTAGAATTATACGAGTACATATATATTAATACTTCTCCATTTTGTGTCTTGTCATGTTTTCCGCATTGAGGCGCCCAACCTTGAAGCTGACGCTGACTCTGCTGCCACTAACTATCCAACTATCCAACTAACCGATTAACCAACCAACTTACCAACTAACAACACGACATTTATTTAACTTCATTTGCAATTCGATTGCAGAAAAAAATAAGCACAAAAATCAACAAGTGAGCATGCAATTGATGTGATTAGTAGGTAGAGAGTTACCCTGCATATTGGCTAAAATAAATGATCAAAACGACTATAATATTTAAAATATTAATGACGAAAAAAGCACATTTGTCATTGGTTTTTGTATACAAAAATATGTATGTAATAATTAAGTTTTATATTAAATTAAAGAACCATATAGAATTCATAAAAAACATTTAAAAATGTATTTATTGGGAATTTTCGGTATTTTTAGACCACGTACTTAAAAAGAAGAAGAAGAAAAAAGTGCGTAAAAGGCAGGAGGAGGAGTGGCAGACCCCATAAGGTATATATACTCTTGATCAGTATCAACAGCCGAGTCGATATAGCCACGATATAGACACCTAGATCTCAGAGATTAAAAGAGCCAAAGATTCCAAACTTGGTATGTAGGTTCGTATATTGCACGCAGATCGAGAGTATTTTAGATTTTGGAACGGACCACAATATCATAAAGCTGCCATATGTATGAAAAGCTTTTATGTTGTTTGAGATATCTGAACCAAACTGACAGAAAATGAATATGGGATGATCCCATACATCCTGATCAAACTTGGTTAATATCGGAGCACACTATCGTATAGCTGACATAGAAATGATTGATAGAAAATATATTTTTAGTATGACATTTTTTGGAGATATGTATCTCAACCGAACTCACAGATTGGGAATATTCCATGTCTTCAAATCGGTTTACTAGATCATACAGATGTAATATGTTACAAACAATAAGTCGAAGACTGAGGCATCATCAAACCTTCGGCGTATTAGGCTTTCAGAGTGCCAAATCGTTCAGTCGAGTGGGCTCGACTAGTTTGTAAATGCACTCAGTTCTTATTATAAAAATTTAACAATCTACAAATTTAGTTAATATTTCAGAATTTGATTTATTTAGAATAAAATTAAAAGTAAATCTAAAAAATTGTATTTACTTTAGATTTTTTAGGCCTACAAATTTTTATTGGCATGGCAGCTATAAAGTTTAGCTTCATAACTATAGCATATGTATATATACAAAAAAAGCCAAATCTATAGCTCCCCAAAAGTATCTAAACATAGAGTATACTGTTCTCTTAACAATTTCACGGTTACAGCATAGTCGAGAATCTTGCATGATGTTGTTGCTGTGCCTGTTGCCGTTGTGGATGCTGTCTGACAATGACGATGACTCAGCTCGTCCGTCTGTCCGCTTGTCCGTCTGTTCGCTTGTCCGTCTGTACGCTTGAATCCGCGACTGATCCATTGGTCAGCCGGTCAGCCGGCCGGCGATGCATGCGGTCAATGTCATTGGGTACTTATTTATTTGTATGTCTATATGTGTAAGTATTTCTGTAGATTGCACGAATCTCATTTCAAGATAAACCACTTGCCAAGCACATGCTGCACATTACTCGTAATTGTCAATAATAATTGCTGAAAAGATGCTTAAAGATGACTGAACAGACGCTGCAACGTGGTATGATAAATCAATAAATTCTATTGAAAAAATAATCATGCTCGTTAGCAAAAGTTCTTTTAATTTTTATGGTGATTTGAGTTTTTATTTAAATATACAAATTTTATTTAACTTTAGTTAATAAGTTGAAATTACAGTATTAAACCAGAACTAATAAAATATAGAATTATATTTTTAAGTAATTTTTTTATTTTTATTTCATTGATTCCATTTATTTTGTTGACATAGTTTTAAGCAAATTTTAATTCTTGGTTAATTGCATATTCTACACCATAATATACTTACATATATACATATATATAATTTAATACATACTCATTAAATTTATATATTTAATGTAGTTTAGTTCATTTAAAAAAGCAGAAATAACAAAGGCAATTGATTGATTTTCAAAGTGTGGTGACATCTTTTCGACCACTGTGCGATGTTTTGTGGTAAGGCGTATGCGGCGTATGAGTGATGCTATAAATTAACTACGCTACGTTCTATGTTCGTTGTGCCATTGAGCTGCATATTGATGACTGTTCAACGGCAACAACAACAACAGCACATGCAAATGCTTAACAACAACAACAGCAACACAAGCAACAACAAAAAAAAAACAATAACAAGTGGGGTCATTATGTTACATTTGATTTTCTATGCCATGGTCTGGGACGCCAAAGCCCCAGCAACTAAATGACATACAAAAATCTTAGTGGGAAAATACACAAAAGCGGCAATGGAATTATTGTTGTAGTTGTAGTTGTTGTTGTTTAAGTGTTCACATAATTAAAATTGCATTTTGTTGTTGTTGTTGTTGTTGTTGTGTGAAAATCTTTTGGTGTGTATATGCAACATATACTGTAAGCAAACACAAACAAATCTCACGACTGAAAATTTAGTCCCAGCATTTGACTCATCATACGTATTTCATGTCATGTTGGGTGCGCTCCATTTGTCAATTATGGAAAAGCCTTGGAACTTGGTACTGCCTGACGCTGCGGGCTGCCAGTTCTGCACAATTCTTCCGCATTGCCCGGCAATCTACAGTTTACTTTTTTTTGTTTTTTTTTTTTTTGAATCTTAATCAAATCAAATGAAATCTGTCTAGGCTGAAAGACAGACCACATAACAATTTATGAATAAAATGCAATTAGTGTGATTTGTGGGTGCGGCACAAAAGCATCTCAGAATGGCTTATTACTACAGTGGAGCTACACAATAATGTACGGAAATTGAGACGAATAATTGCTATAAAGTGAAGTTCTAATTAAATAAAAATAAAACTTCTTAGAAGTAGATTTACTCTGTGCATTTGTTTATTATTACTATTACTATAAAAGTCTGTAATATTTATGCAATGAATTGCAAAGATTTTTAATTATAGAATAACCAAGGAGTTTGATAATAAAGAACTCAACACTGCATATATGCTATGATCTATTTTTTCAGTTTATACTGCTTGTAAGTAAGTATATTTTCTGTGTTTACTCTAAGCTCAAAGTCATATGTATCTATCGACAGCAGAGTGAGTACGATATGAATCTCTTGTCTATTCAAACTGCCAATTGCATCTGGCTGTTGGGGGCGCCCAACCCAAAAAAGAGCAACAAGATATTGTGAACAGTTTTAGACTTGAACTTTAAAGTTCAAAGCAAATAAATGGCATTTAACTTGACCAACAGATGCGACTGCTGACTGCGTTGACTGAATAACAAAGCAGAAAGATGATTCTCGCTAAAATGTCAGAGCTGCCAGAACAAAAGACTTAAGACACGAACTTTCAGCAAGGACAGTTCAAAAGAATTAATGCACAAATAAATCGTACAAGAGCATATATCGTGGTATACCATATACATACAATGTATTGCAGTCGTAATTCTATTTATACAATAGCAGAGTAAGTATCTGTTTCTGTATCTGTATCTGAATCGGTTTCAGTGGCATTCATTTGGAATGGAATGCAGGCAACGATCGCGCGCGTTGCAGTTGCGCCTCAAGAATTCTGAATTGGCAGCTGGACGACGCGACGCGATGAGACGCGATGTCGGTGCCAAAGTCGGAGTTAACAATCATTGCCTAATTTGTCGCCAGCAGGTGACGGGCGATGTCTCATATTGTAAAGCGACATTAACCCAATGGAGTGCTCTTGGGGAGCATGCTCGACTAGCAGTAGCCCTGCATACACGCTCTCTACTCTGTTAAAATTTTCAAAATATAAAGTGGATGTCAAAAATAATCAGTATGCCAAAAGCGTTGAGTATTTTAAAATTGGCGAAAATTCGGCAAAAAATTTCTTAATATTGAGAAATCACTTATTAGATTAGTGATGTAAATCCAAACTTCCAAACTTAAAATTGCCTAAAAATTATAACTATGAAAAACATCGAACTATCGATGTATCAGAAACATTATTCTGATTAATCGATTCATTAATTTTGCATACCAAATTTGAAAATAAAAAAAAAAGAATGTTTTTTCTTAATTCTTGAATATTATTTATAAACAACATCGAACTTTCGATTGATCTAGAAAATTATGCAGATTAATCGGATCATTGACTTTTTCATACAAAAAAAAATTTTGTACTTAATTCTTGAATATTATTTATAAACATCGAAATATCGGTTCATCGAGAAAATTATGCAGATTAATCGGATCATCGATTTTTCATACAAAATTTCAAATGTTGAATACAAATGAAAGTTTATCTTAATTTTTGTATTGTATTTATAAATATTAGTAGTAAACAGATTTTATAGGGTACAATATAGGGTCTATAAATATACAGATCTTTGGCTTATATAAGCTCTTCAATAAATTCAATGGCTACAGGGTATTGAAATGTTGTATCATTAGATCAATAGCTAGATAGATGCTTTGATGATAGGCTTTGATAGATGGCTATCTCTCACCCAGCCGATCGATCGACAAGTGAATTAAATAATTTTTGCTCAATGACAGGCATAATTTAGAACGTTTTCTTTTTATGGCTGTGAAACGAATACGTACGAATTCGAAAACAACTATTTGATATAGTTTCTATGAGTATTCGTTTTGTTTTTTTTTTTCAGTTTTCATTTGTTTTCATTTTAGCTGTGATTATTGTAACGCTGACCTTTGTCAAAGTTTTGTGGTATCGGTTTTTGTTCCATCTTTAAATATTTCGCTTCATCTCCAATTTGCCCGTCGCGTCATCTCAAATGTTGTTGTGCTTGGTGATAAATGAGTTTGCTCCGATTTCAATAACATGAAATCGCTTTGAGTTTAGCTTTAGCTTTTGGGCTTAGCATTAACTTTAGCATTGGAGTTAATTTTCAAAACACTTTGCCACACATGCGCTCGCAATTAGCCAATCTTAGCCATGAGACGACGCAAAGTCTCTTACCTCGGTCTCGGTTTCGGTTTCGACTTCGGTTTTAATTTCAGTTTCAATTTCAATTTGAATTTAGTGTTTCTGTTTCAGTTTCGGTTCGTTCCGTGCTTGGCATTCCAATGCTCGTTGGCAACATTATTAGTCGGTCTTATTTTTATTTTTGTTCTTTTTTTTTTTTTTGCATAAACAATTTGATTTTATGTACACCTTGTACATGCCCGCACTAAACAATCCAGACAGCGCCCATAAATCTTGACGCCTCGCCTGACTCAATTAAATAAGAACTCATACATGCTCACAGATATCTACATATGTGGATTGAAACATGAAACTCAACAGTTTGTTGCCATCGTCGATTGATTTATCGATTTATCGAAGTGGGAGTTAGCTGTTATAGCCTAATGAATACCATGAATACTCGTACGTACTCGTCTACGATTCATATCCGTAAACTGTCGCACTCGAATCATGCGCCTCTTTGCACCTTTTATGGCATCCACACGTTTTGCATTTACATACATGCATGCAAAGTATCTCACTTCTTTTGAAATCGCAACTAAGTCTATTATTAACATTCATTTTAATTGAATGGGGGGATTGTCTCCATCTTTCAGTCGCAGTCGCAGTCACAGTCTCGGTGTTTTACATTACATTTTTATGCACTGACAGAGACCTCATAAATAGCAAAAATAAAATGCAGATCTGTTCAGTTATTGCCGTGTCAATTTGTTTCCTTATGATCTAATCTCGCTGTCTTACAATAATGAGACCATATATCATTCCCAAGCCAGTTTGTGCGAGGGAGAGTGTTATCGAGCTATCATCGAGTCCATAAAATTAATATTCATTTATGTGTTATATATTCAAATCAAAATGCTTTTGGACAGTTATGATCATAGTTCCATGAAAGCGCTCTGCAACTGTTTTAAATCTTTTGCAGCTCGATAAATTTGTTGAATTCTTATCGTATTAACAGTAGCTATCGATAGTTTTCGATAACAAATTGTTTGTTCTAAAATACAGATCTTTTTAGGCGCCAAATTTCTTTTCTTTTAAAGTTTAGAATCTAGTAAGATAAAAGTATTCATATCTGCCAGGAAATTCGATGCATCAGGTATAATATATCGATAGCTGTATCGCTTATCGATAAAAACTTCATGGAAATATGCATATGAATGCGAAGATATAAGTAGACAAGTACGATAACGCTCAGATTTTGATAATGAATGTCAATAATTAATCGTTAGATTACGATATCGATAACATCAACGATTACGATAAAATCTACAAGCAAACTCGATATACTATTTTACAATATACACATGTTTAATTGTTTTTGTAGTTACGATAGTACGATGATTTTTTATCTGTTTTATTCGAAAAGAAAAGTTTCGAGTTATGGAGATATTCGACTTATAGAGTTCTTTTTTTTAAATTTATTAATTTTACTGCCACTCATTTAGCTCGAGTTAGAGAGAAATTCGAGTTAGGGAAGTTCAACTGTAGATAACTAAGCCCACAAGCTTTACAGTTACGTTTAGGATTGCATTTACGATTGCGATAACGATAACTAAGGCGATTACGATAATTGTATTGGCTACGCTTGTTACCATTAGTCGAGCTACCTGTTCACCTGTTCCATTGTCATTGAAAGAAACCATTAGCTGTCTGGGTCTGCAGTCTGAATGGCCGCCAGTTTTAATTTGAAATAGTTGATTTGGTAATTAGATGAGGCTCTAAAGGTTCCAGTTCCATATCCACTTCCATTTCCGACACTTGAGATCATCTCGATACTTAATGTTAATTTTCATTTTAATTTTAATGTTAAAGTTAATGCTTAATGGCTTACAATGGATCTTTAGTGCTTTTGGCCCGGAGGGGGCTGTGATTGGCCCTGGCTTAATTGTTAGTTGACTGTGACTGTGACTTTGAGTGGAAGCGTTTGTGTCTGTATCTGTGTCTGTGTTGCACCTGCTGCATGATGATGTTGCATGACACAATAAATACGTTGATATATTGTAATATTAACAAAGTTGTATACAAAATGCGCCATCATCCATAACTGGAGCCATAACCATAACTCAATTTGTTAACATAATTCGCATTGACAGCGACGCGTTGCATGCCACGTTTTGCTGCAGCCATTGTTGACATTGGCCGCCGTTTTGCAACTCACAACTTGCAACTTGCAACTTGCCACTTGCAACTCGCAACTTGGCGACTAATTGAACATGACATTTGCCAATAAACAACAATCGTTTAATCTGCAATATTCTGACCTTAAACGATTTGTTTCGTTCTTTTCAATTTCAACTTCAATTTCAATTTGAATCTCAGCTTAAATGCTCATGAGCTCTACCTTAAGCGCCCCTATCCAAAAATTTGCAAATGTTATAAATTACTCGCATCGTTTCAGTTGAGTTTTTGCAACTGTTGTTGCCGGTT
The DNA here is from genome assembly GCA_963924055.1 of Drosophila limbata. Taxonomy (NCBI): domain Eukaryota; kingdom Metazoa; phylum Arthropoda; class Insecta; order Diptera; family Drosophilidae; genus Drosophila; species Drosophila limbata. The sequence continues at coordinate 8,135,119 of OZ001351.1, read as the reverse complement.
GCACTATTCAACAAACAAGGTCAAGTTGCAACTGCCGCAATCTCTGTGTTCTAAGCCAACTTATTTTAACTACAACATCTGTGGAGACTTTGGTAACCATTTATCATGGGGTTGGGCACACATCGAAGGCTTCCACAGATGAGTTCAACTGAGGCGCGGCTTGCGACATTTGATACCTGAATTCTTTTTTTAACAATCTTAAGGTCGCCTCTTTGCTGATTTTTTGAAAACTGTGATACTATATTCAAGCCACGCTCAAGTCGAGCCCATAACAGATTCATGCCAAGCAATTCATATTCTAATCAGTTTAGTATCTTTTATTAATATTCTTTAAAAAGTAATATTTTAGATAATTATTATAATATATATAATTTTCTTTAAACTTTCTTGGCATACATATGTATTTCACGAAAAGAAATCCACATTTCAAAGAAAAGTTTACACAATCTACCTTTTTAATTTCTTTATATTTTAAGCTTATTTAATTTTATTATCTTAAGGTTTTCCAAATAAACAAGTGTTCTAACTACAATGAATAATAAATAAAAACTTATATACTAAATAAAATATCATGCCAACACGGACAGAAATGTTGACTTGTAAAGTTGCTAGCTCAAAAATTAGACCAACTTCAAGCTTTCATAACTTTTAAAAAGTAATCCGATTTCCAATCATATTGTCATATCATATTGAACATGGTTTGGCCTCCTTATTCTTTCTGTATTCAAATTAAATTAAATTCGTTCATATAATGTTTTGCCTCAAAATTGTAAATCTCAAATTAGTATGTTTAATCAACAATTACTGAATTAAAAGTATTCAAGAATTCCATCATTTTAATTTAATAATATAGTTGAATTTTGACTTAATTATCAGAATGGTAAGTTATACTACATCTTGAGAAGGTTCCCAGTTAATTGGAGCATTGCTTGGCCTTTCTAGAGGGTCTTTCAAGAACGTTTCGAACAGATTATGAACTGACTTTTTCAACTGAAGCGGCAACTATTATAAATATAATAAATGACAGACAGACAGTCGCTGCCATTCCGATTGTGTCTCACTTAGTTGCTTTATTTATTATACAATATTATTATTATTACTCGTATTGTTTTTTCTTTTTCTCTGCTTTGTTTTTGCAATAATAGCATTTAAATGGCTCTTTTAAAGATTATTTATGAGTGCTCTAACTGTTGCATGACATAAATGTGTGGCCGTCGTCGCCGTTGTTGCTCCGGTTGTTGTCGATTGTTGTTGTTGTTGTTATTGTTGTTGTTGCTAACTTGGCTTTGCACGCATATGACCCTCAGGTCTTCCATGAGTAAAGTCATGAACATGACTTGGAAGGAGACACAAACGACTGAGGGACAGACACGACCAGACTTGGCAATCTTAGTTACTTTGTACTGCTTGTAATATTTGGGTATATCATTGGACTAAACAACAACAACATGTAGAGTGTGTGAATTATAGATACCTTAAAAATGTCACCAAACATCTGCTTTTATTCTCAGATTCTGCTTCAATTTGTAAAATACAAAAATCATAAATTAATCTCTACTTATGCTAAAGAACAAAGAAAGCATTTTTTAGCATTTGTAAGATTCTGGAAACAAATTTGAAAAGCTTTAATAAAAATATTAAAAAAAAACACTTTAAAACAAAAATAAGTCTAGTATTGTCATGAAATGTTCAGGAAAAAATGTTATATATAAGTCAATGGTCATGTCAAAGATCAAGTTAATAACTTAAGCGATGCGTTCATTGGCAAATATATTTTAGAATCTTCTTGAGTAATTAAAAATGTTAGAAACGAAACTTTATCTTCACTAAGACTGACTTACAGGGTATTTTAATGCTTGATTACAACCATTTTCTCAGCTGTTTTGCGAGTTGAACATAATAATAATAATAAGTTTTCCTATCGCAATAATTCTTGAGAATTGTTGATTATATTAAATTTTTTTCTTTTCTGTTGTGTTTTATTCTCATCGTTATGTCTAATTAAAGTTGCGCCTTTGTCTTTAGAGTAAAGTGAAGTGAAGTGGAGTGGAGTGTGGAGAGTGGCGTGAAGTAAAGTGAAGTGAAGTGGGTGGTGGATGGTAGCGTCGTGTATATGCTCTTTAGCACCCCCTAACAAGACCGAATCCGAATCCAAATCCGAGTACGAGTAGTTTCTTTGTTGTATTTATATCGTCATCGTTTGGCAGACATGGCGCAAAAATTAAAAGAAATAATTATATATAATGTTGACTGGCCAAGGACGCGCTAGTTAGTTGCGTTGCGTTGTTTATTTTTTATTTTTATTTTTTTGTTTTTGCTATTGAGGTTTCCATACTTTGTGTTCTCTATGCACCGACTCACTGACTGACTGACTATCTCAATCTTCATTCGTCTGTCTTTTTGTCCGTCTGTCAGTCTGATTCTTTTGAGCTATAGCATGCCTCAATGATCATTGTGCAGTCATAGATTCGCGCTTCGCTGGGCTGAAAGCCGTGTTTATGCTCGGCTTATACTATATGAATATACATGTATGTATCTATGTTTGTAAGTAGTTCTAATGGCTTGTGAAATGCATCGTGCTACGATTGAGTAGGTGCTGTCATTCACTCACTCACTCAGTCAGTCAGTCAATCCATCATTGAGCTGAGGCACATCGTGCAGTTGTAATTGCATTGATCGAAGATATATTGAAATATTTGAATGATAGCTTTACAGCAGAAAGGAACTTACAAGACAAGGAACTGCAAGTATTTGGGTACCACAACTGTTTCAAGACTAACAACTTGTATATTTATCAGGCAATTCCTATAAAGACCTTTTATCTTAACATATGATAATAAATAAATATTCCTTACGATTATGACGAAAATATGAAAAATGACGAAAATCTAAGCATATTTGAAAAATTTAATTTTAATTCCTTTTAACTTACAAAAATAAACACAGAAACTTCTACACAAATCAACAAATATTATTTTGTACACAATATTTGAAACGATTTCTGCAGCAATTGAAGCAAACGTTCGATTCGCTGACTTAACAATTGTATATAATTATGAAAATTAAAGAAATTGAAGTAAAACGAATCAAAAATTCATTATAATACCCGTACTTAAGTTTCAAATAATTGCATTCAACAAATACAATATGCAAAAAAATAACAACAAATAAAAAACCATTAAAAAAAAAGGAGATGAAAAAAATTAAAAGCATTTTTGATTTGATTAACGATGCGGCTTTTGTTTTGGGCATTTATAGATCACCAATCATTGATCATAGATCATGGGTAATGGGCAATGGATCATAAATTGCATATCATAGATCGTATATCTCGATACGATTGTCGATCGGAGGCCCTTTCAAAATATTTACACAAGGGCGTGATTGCAAATTGTGTGGCACTTTGTGAGTGCTTTGGGGCATTTCCATTCGAAATTCAAACTCAAAGTGAAATGAGCAAACATGTATATTTGAAAAATGCCTAATAAAAAAGAAAAAAAAAAGAAGAAATACGGCTAATAAGCTGACCATTTGCCACTTGGCGTATGCGTGATATTTGCGTTTGCCGCATGCAATTAAATGTCGCCTAAACGCGCATTTCCTTCCCCACCTACTTCCCTCCCCAAGCTTTGTTTAGCTGACTCAGCGAAACACGTTTGCAGGCCAGGTCTTGGCCCAAAACTGGCAAATGGGCCTAGTGTAAGAAAGGGGGAAGGGGGACAGCCTGAAACGGGGGCCATGGCACGTTCGAGTATTTTTGTTTTATTATATCCAAAATTTGACTTCTTTTTTTTTGTATTTATTTTGGCCAACAAGGTGAAGGTTAGCGAACTGTCGCCAAATGCAACGCACGACGCCAATAAAGACGGAGACGGCGGTATGAGCCACATTTGGGGCATGTTTGGCCCACTTGGGACATTTGCAGCTGTGAAAAGTTCACACTGCCAAGTACCAGATACATATGTAAAAATATATGTAGATACTATATGTGCATTTTTAGTTTTTGTTTCATTTCGTCGTGTTCCGTGGTAAGTTGCCAGCTGTTGCAGTTCAATTTGTTGCAAAGCAAATCGATTGTATAACTGGCTATAACAAAGAGTTAACACTTTAGACACTTCCGTTGCTTAAAGCTTTAGCCCTAAGTGTGGAAAATTAATGTCAAACTGTTGTATAAAGCTTAAAAGGGCTTTACTTAGCTTTGATTAACTATTAACAACTATTTTAATCAAAATATATATTTTTTTATTTTAAAAGACATTTATTCAATCAAATCAAATCTTAACCCATGAATTTTATGCAATGAAAAAATTCATTTAGAAATTATATTATGACATATATTGAAAAAATCAATTTCAAATGAATATAACTCAATAAATTTAATTTTTTATTAAAACTCTTAAGTAATATTTGAGCATAAAATAACGTTAATAATCTTTAAATCCCGATAAATAGAATTCAATCAACAAATTTGGAATTTAGTCTCCTATTATGACATATAAAATTTATTAAAATTATTAAATTTAAAAAAAATGTGTATAATTCAATATATTTCAATTTTATTAAATTTCTCAAAAAATATTTGAACATTTAAAAACAAGAAGTGCTTAATTTTAGGAACTAAGGAAGCTTTTTTTTATTTCATTATAAATAGTTGCTTATGATTTTAACAACAACTTAATAAACAATTAATCAGATTTATATGCTTAATCATTGTTTAATTATGTCAAAATAATTATTTATTATATATTTACAATGTCAAAATAATTTCTTGACTAGCTGCATAGATTCCCTACACTTAAATTTATTATTCTCATGATATAACGAAAAAATGTGTGCAAGGATTGAGCAAGACTACTCCTCGTTCATGTACTATATATAATTATACATATGTATGTATATCCGTTGCAGGTCCCATCAATGGATCAACTAATGATGATGTTAGGGTAAACACTATGAAAGCTGGATAAATTGTAATCAGTGTGGAGCACTCTTGATGCCAAGAGGACGCTCAGAAGGGGCAAGGGTAGCTGTAAATTACGAAGTGGAAGTGGAAGTTATTGCCCCAAACTCCAACGACCCAACGAACCCAACGAACTGCCGCCATTTGAAGTGGCAAAGCCCCAATCACAATTATGCATGACAGTCAAGCGGCAATGCAAACAACGAGATGGTTTTTTTTCTTTTTTTTTTTTTTTTGTATTTGTTTGGTTGTTTCGGGCTGTCGGTTGTTTTAGTTGTCAGTTGTTTGATTGTCTGTCTCTTGCTCAACTCGAGTTTTTGTAGCTCATCTTTTCGTCAGTTTAAAGCGAGACTCTGATTGATTTTTTGAGATTACAACATGACCTAACTGATCATTATGATCATAACGCAATTTGCATACATACACATATTGTATATCTATCTCACTTTCATACTCCCTCTCTCCGTACTTCTCTTTCGACTGTTTTGTGATTGATTGCAATGGCCAACTGTGCGTGGCCAAATGGCCAAATGGCCGAATGGCCAACGGGCCCTGCGCAATTACGAGACGTTATTTTCACTGCGACTGCGAGAGCGCAAAATTAAGACATCATTAAGCATTAATTTGGCTATTGCCACACTTCGATTTGTATAACAAATTGCACACACTCACACAGACACAGACGCACAGTTATACACACATTATCGTAAATCTTAATCCAGCTGCTTAAGCAATTTATCAAAGTTTACCGTAAAAGAAATGATAAACATTGCAAAAGATGCATATTTTTGTTTCTAATTATTAGTTCCATCGATTTATCGTCTACATCTTAAATTTAACATGCACTTCTAAATTGCAGCTGCAGGATATTTTATAACATAAGGTTCAATATGTTAACGGTGGGTCTTAAATGTGTATAACATTTGAAGATAAACCTACAATCTAATGCACAAAGAAATATTAGAAAATAGTACAATTCTGAGATTAGACAAAAATTTGGGAACATAGAACAGTTGTATACCAGTCGTAAAACAGTTGTATAACAGTGGTATAATAGTTGTATAACAGTGGTATAACAGTTGTATAACAGATGTATGACAGTCATCTAACAGATGTATTACAGTGGTATAACTCTTGTATAACAGTGGTATAACAGTTGAACACTAGTTGATTTTATAACACTTGAAGTAAGAGCTTGAAATATCGCTCTTAGAATCAAATCAATAAATCATACAATTTAAGCTAACTTAATGTAATGGGGAGCTGTATAACTTAGCTTTAGTATAAAACTTACGGGTAAAAACAGTTTCCTACGATATTCATTGAACCTTAACATACCCTTTAACAGCTGCATCCACTAAGCAAATTAAACTACCCTCTTTACATGGTAAATTTATAACAGTTTCGCAACTCTCTGCACAGCATGTCGCACATTTACGTTAATTTATTTTTATGTTACAAAAAAAAAAAGAAAAAGAGGGAAAAAAATTAATTTCGTTATGTGCCAGAAAATTTCAAATATGCCGCGCGTTTGGGGCCATGATTTTGATTAATTTACCATTTGGCACTTTCGCCCAATGTGGATCAAAATCAATTTGCCGATTTTAATTAGCTAATTATGCATCTGACCGTTCGATTATGTAAGTAAAATGTCGCTGTGTCTTTCAACTTTTATTTATTTATAACTATCTCGATCATTTGCAGCGATGCGTTGAATAGATCGTCTCATTTGCATTTGACGAATGTGATCTTAGAGATGGCAACGTGACAAAGCATCGCTACGTGTGAGAAACTATTACTATCTTGAAGCAGATAAAACTGAGTAAAGAAAGTTTCTGAAAAAAAACCTATTGAAAAGAATTGATCACATAAGAATTCAAAAATTATTATAAAACTGATTACCAAATTGTATAATAAATTGCAAACAACTTAATTGACGCATCTTTCAATCCGATTGACACGTTCAATTAGAGCAATGATAATTTGTATGCAATTTAAGTGAAATTCAAGCAAAAGCGATTTCTACAGGTACTTTTTTAAAATTTAACTTTATAGCATGCTATTTAAAAAACAGGGCTTAAAGATCAAATTTATTAATTAAAACCTAGGTTTCTTTTTACAGACAACTTCAAACAAATGCTTAACACTAGCTCTATTTATAATATATAAAAGCAATTTATCGATAATTATTATAGTTTTTAAAATGTACAATAAGATATTGTATGAAAAACTTGATGAAACTGTCTCAAATTGTGTTTATTGGCTGATCAAATTTTGTTTACTTTTTTATGTATAGTTTATTGATAAAAATTACAGTCACTTATACAAATACGTCACGTTCTCATCTCTAGTCTCATTTCCCCATTAGCTTTAACTGTACCTGTATCTGCGTTTTATCGTTTTCGTATCTGTATCTGTATCTGTGAAATTGAAATGAAATGAATGATTGTGCGTTGTCGCTACCGTTTGGCGACACTATTTGTCTCCGGTCGATTGCCCAATTCCAATTGCTTTAGATCAATGATTGATGGTCAACATGATCAACAAGGCGGCATTTCTTTTCAATTTCAATTTGAAATTGAGTTTCTTATACAATTTTTGGTTTCAGCTTTTTTGGCTTTGGGCTTTGCCATCAGTTTCCCAATACGCTGAAATAACGAAACCTTTAATAAAATCAACTTGCACATAAACTGTGTAATTACAATCACAGTTCGTCAATCAGTCAGTTTGTCAGTCGGTCAAGTTGCCACAGTTCGTTGCTTTTAAAGGTTAAAACTCAGCATTTAAATTTAAAAGCCGTTAAACAATAATAACAGCTACGAAAACAACAACAACAACCATGCACAATGACAACAATAACAACAATTAACCAAATTGCGCTTTGTTCCAATTTAAAGCTCTTTTTTTTCTTGCCTTTTTCTTAGCCTTTTATGGCTTTTTCCTATGCCTACGTTTGCACTCGCCTACCTGCCTTGTAGCCTTTTGGCCGTTTCAATCGTTTTGGGCCAAAGTTCAAATCGTTTATGGCCAACAAAAAGAACAACAACAATAACCGTAATGACGATTTCACGGCATTGCACACAAAACTCGCCGCAGGTAGTTTAATATTAAAAAAAAAAATAATGGTATTAATTTGAATTCAATTCTCTCTATAAGTATAATATTAGATATTAAGGTTTTTTACTAGAAAGCTAATGCAGCAGATTATGTTGGAAAAAGATAGAGATTTTCAGGAAAAACTGCTACAAACAAAATAAATCGAGACATTCTCTAAACTAACACATTTTAGAATAATGCTTTCAATCGTGCAATATTCTATAATTTCAAATGAAACAGTAAATCTAAAGATTTGTTAACGGAAGAATGTATGCATTATTTAATTCCTTCTGAAAAAGAATTAATGAAGATACAAGGCAAAAACACTGAGTAATTATGTGTTCCATTCGGCAGTTCCATTCCCAATCATTACAATATACTTCCACTATTGATAACTAAACAGATAGATATATGTAAATACGAATATCAATATGAATGTAATGCGAGTACAAAGACAATGAAAAAGACGAGTAGTCGCAGTAATTATAATGATGAAGCCCAATGAATTTTTGTGCTTTTTTCGATTGCGTTATAGTTTCATTTCTTTCTTTTTCTTTTTCATATTTATTTTTATTTTTTGCATCTTTTTTTTGTATTATTTTCATTTGCTCATTAAATTTCATTCATTGTGCAAATGAATGGCAATTGTTTGCTCACAATTTTACGGCTCATTTCTTATTTTCATTTCATTTCCATTAATTTTTTTTTTTTTTTTTGAATCTCGAATTGGAGGAGTCACTTGACAATATCATCAAGTTTTATGTATATGTACATAGTAAACAGGTCAGTTTCACAGTTATTTACGAGAAATATGCACAGTTCAGTCAATTATTCATTCAACAATTCAATGATTCATTCGTTTCACTTACTATCCATTGAAGTTTTCAAGTTACGTGTCCAACAATTGGGACAGTCAAGCTGAAGAAACAACTCATACCTGTTAAGCCTTGTGGCCAATTTACAGGGTATATGCAAGTCTTCCGCTCTTTCAGCAATTCTCAGCTGTTAGCAAATATTCCAAGGAAATTAATTGGGCATAAACAAATTGTTTTGTAATGGAAAACAACGCGAGGCAACTTAGGAAAAGTTGTAGGAAATGCAGGGGGAGAGAGAAGAAAACGCAAAGGCAACGAACAAAAAAATCAATAAATAATTCCATTATTTGTATATAAAAAAAAAATTTACTACACTCAAAAAATTAATTACAAATAATTGTAAGATGTACATACATAATATGCATTTGTATTACATATGTGTAACGAGGTCTTCTGAGAAATATTTTGTTAATTTTTTTGAAATGATTTAGCAACTAAATAAAAATTTTCTAGCGTAATAAATATTTCAGGGAGTTATAATGAGGAGATTTTATACTATATGTCTATTTAAATGCCAGTGTCTTTTTATACAGATTAAAAATTAATATAAAAAAACAATACCAGCACATTTTTTTACACACTTGGGTATATTTAAAAAAAAAATATGTATAGATTAAAGAATAATTGATGAGCAAGATATTTAAATAATTAAGGTTCTAAAATATTCAAGTGTTACATAGTGCCTAGAGAAATGAGCACATCCGCACTAAAACTTAGCGAGGTTATCAGCCCACAAGTTTGCCTGTGTCATCATTGTCAGCGTTGCATGGGCAACGGCAACTGGGCAATGGGGCATGCGACTTGGACTGCAACTGGCGACCGCATGACATAATGACACAGAGTGGGGTGCTTCGAGAGGGGGTGGTAGGGGCAAGAGGCATGTGGCAAGTGGCGAGGGGCAAGTGGCAAGAGAAGGTAGAAGCTGGAAGGTGGGAAAAGTGATGCCACTCCAAAGCGAAATACAAAAGAAATTAAATAGACAACAACGAAAACAACGACTACGACAACAACAACACGGAAGCAAGTGTATTGCGGTTGCTGTGTCAGACAACCACAACAATGGCAACAACAACAACATTAACAACAATCACAATAACAATAAACAAAATGTGACTGAAGATGTCGTAAGTCACAGCATCTGCATGCTGGGAAAATGTTATTGAATCATCTTAGATGCAAGTTGTAAGTCTTTGTTGTCTTTGCCTCTCTTTCACACACACTCACTCACTCTCTTTCTCTTTCTCTCTCTCTTTTTCTTTTCTTTTCTTACTCTGATTAATTATTTAGCTAGGCAGTTTTTTTAACATCTTCTTCTATAGCACTTTCTTCGTCTCACTCTTCAGTCTTCGTCTGTCTTCCAAATTGGCAACTCTGGAAGAGACGTCTTAAGCTTCGTAATTGCTTGAGAATGAGCAGGCGATAAAGAGTGAATACAATTTGCTGACTTTGCACCTATTAAACGCCTCTTCTGGGCGGAAATTATATAAGTAGGCACCAATTAGGGGCGTGGGAATGCTAATAACAAACGATTACATACTATATATCCAACTGTAGATGATTAAGATAACAGATGAGTTGCAGTATCAAATTTCAAAATGAAAAACATGTCAAAAATTGTCTGATGAAAGACTTAAAGTGTCTACAACGGCTTTTAATAATACTATATCGAATATCAGATATCATATGTCATATGAATAATGATTAAGTTATGCATATACATATATATTCCAAGCTGGAGCAATTTTAATGAGAAGAATTCAAATCTATTTCATTAAAATAAACAAATTGGAATTCTTAAAATTATTTATTCGATATCCTTGATTTACCTATATCTCCCTCTAGACAAAAATCTAAATAAATTTATAAAATTTATTTCGTCTACAGTATAAATAACATAAATGTCTTCTTTATTCATATTCATATTCAAATCCTTGTCTTATCTTATTATAATATATAATATTATAGGAAAGATGCCAAATTTAAACTCACTTTCAAATTATATTTGTTACTAATAGAAGAAAATATTTAATCTAAGAATTAACCAAGCTAATATCTTTAAAAATTTGCCTTTAACATATTTTTCTGATTAAATCTTCCCTCAAGAAATTCAAAACTCCTATCGAATCAATTTTTATTTTCAAAGTATTTTTTACTTACTTTTTTGGTAGAAGAATTACACACATGTAATCAAATATTTTTACTTGAGAACTCAAAGCTTGTGTTTATATATAATAAGATAGTTAATTAAGAACATTTAGGAATATCAACTGAAGCATACTATACATCTTGTTTGTTTTCCCCAAGCACAGTTCTCTGCCAAATGTTATCGAGTATCTTTGAGATACTTTTTGAATTCGCCTTGGACAAGTTAAAGAGCTCGACTTTCGTTTGCTCCAATTTTGCGAGCGTTGTTTTATTTTTCGGTTAGTTTACAATGAACTTGTAAGCATCGAATTAACATAAAGGCTAAACGATACGTAATCCAATTATGGCCATAAGGTTGAGAGCTGGCCAAGTCTGCGCTGCTGTTTTGGCCAGCTCTACACTTGGCCGACATCATTATTATACGGTGAAGTTTTTTACTTCTATACCCTTTCAGAGGGTATTATAATTTTGTGACGAAACGTGGAAGATCAAGAGGAAGTACCTGTTATAGTAAGGTATATACTATATATATTCTTCATTTACATTGAGAAAAAAAGATCACTTTGTGTAGTCAAGAATATTTGTCTAAAATAATTTTATTATAAAATAAGACAACTTTGAGGGGAAAAATACGAAAAATAAAAAGTAAAGTCGTTTTCTCTATTTTTAGGAATATTTTATTTTGTCAATAAAATCCGTCAAGAATCTGATATTTTTACTATATCAGTTAGTTGTCATAGGAACAATCAAATTTAATTTTATAATTACCCCCAGAACCTTCATCTATATAAATTTTAGTTTTTTTAAATCTTATGTTTTTTTGTATTATGTTTTTTTATTAACAATTTGTATATTGTATATTTAGTAATAATTTCAAATTTTTTGATAATTTTTTATAGACTATTTTTTAGTTATCATTAAATAAATAACTAATAAAATCGAAAATAGTATAAATTTCGCTGTAAGTGTATCAAAACTTCTCTATGTCGACGATAACCTTTCTATCTGGTTTTATTTTTGTATTTTGGTGAGACTTGACACGCCCACCAGCCCACCACCAATAATAAAAGCAACAACAACAGCAACAGCAACAACAGCAACGTGAGCTTTGGCAAAGTGAAAGCGATGCCACAAATCAAAGCCATCAGCTCAGCTCAGCTGCCCCAGCGACCGGTTGATGTTGACGCTAATGTTGTTGCGGGTTGCTGATTGTTGTTGCTGCTGGTTGTTGTTGCTGTTGCTGCTTTTCGGTTGCTGTTCGCTGATGATTTTATGCGCCACAATTCTGCTCATGAGCAGAGGCACGCAAATTTGTCACTTTCGCTGTCAGCTGCTAATTAACAACAACAACAACAACAACAACACCAACAACAACCAGAAATCTCTTGACCGGATGTGCAACTTACCGTTAGTGTGGGCCGCTTCCTGTTTAACAGTCGCTGGCGGTTTGGCGGCACTCAGCTGACAGCAGAAGAAGAAGAGCATCAACAGGATGCCAGCGCAAAGCTGAAATCGTTGTCCTGTTGCCATTGTAAGCGCCAAGAAAATTATATGTTGCCGATGTTCCAGATGCTGCTAAACTGTTGTAAATTTGATTTTCGATTTAATTGATTTTACTTGTTTTCTTTAAATTATTAGTGATGTTTTTTTTTTGTTTTTATTTAATGTTGTTGCTGCTGCAGCTGCATTTCACTTTCATATCGAAAAAAAATACGTATAATAATAAGTTGATAATCAAGCAAAAATGTTGAGCGACAACGACAACGACAACAACAGCACAAGCTGCAAAGTGAAATTTCACTTTCGTGCAGTCAAGTGGACTCGCAAGTTATTGCAACACCAACACCAATGCACACACACACACACTCACACACACAGATACCATCATTGAGGCAAGTGAATTGTGTGTTGGGGTCACGCACTCCTGTTGCCAGTTTCTGTTGTTGTTGCAGATGTTGTTGTTGTCAGTTGCTGTTTTAGTTGCTGCTGCTGCGAGTTTGCAATTGTTGTTGCTGCTGGCGATTATCAGCAGCGCGCAGAGGCCTTAAAAATAAAATGTATTTTGTTAAGCGTCTCAAGAAGCAGGAATAACAACAACAACAACAACAGCAACAACAACTTCAACTACTACGGCAGCAACAGCAACAAATTTAGCTACAACAGTTGCCATTCCAAGTTGCAGCAGCTGTTGATTTTTATGCTGCCACATGCCACAGCATGCAAACCACTACTCAATAAATTGTTTATACATTTTTCTATTTTTTTGTACTTTTTTTTTTTTTTTTTTTTTTTTGTTGTTTTAGCAGGAAACTCTTAAAAATTGTGTTTAGTTTTTTTTTTTGTCTGGCTTTTTTGTCTTTATTTTGTTATTTGAAGTGTTGTTATTGTTTATCAAGTATTGTAATTAATTTGAATTTTGTTATAATTATTATTAACACTTGTTGTTGTGCTCAATTTTTCTTTTGTTTTAATTTTAATTTTTTGAAGCACTTTTCATAACGCGGAAATGCCGCCCAATCAACTAAAAAGCACTTGAAAAAAATATACAAAAATAAAAGAAAAATAAAAACAAAGTAATTTATAGTTTTAAGTGTGTGTGCGTGTGTTTTTGGTGCGTCCAGTTAAATTGTTATTTTTTTGACGGCGAAGAAACGAAGCGCGGCGAAAGCTCGTTTAATTGCAGGATGCGGATTTAAATTCAACACTTCCGCACGCACACACACTACTACACACACACAATAGAAGGAACACATATGCGAATTCGTATTTGCTTACAGTGGGGAATGAGGGGAAAAATTCGCAGCCGCTAGTCAAAATTGGGAATAGGGGAAATGTGCGACCGTTACGATTTACAGCGAACAAAAAAAGGCAACCAAAAAGAACCCACAAAATTCGAACTGTTTCGAAATTCGAATCGCGACGTTTGCCAAGCGCTCGCTGCGAACGCCGTCAACTGTCTGAGCTGCGCGCAGGCGCCGACTTAGGCTTTTAAAGCGCTGTAACAACAGCTGAGAGAGCGGCAACATTCGGAGAGCTAACGAACGAACGACAAAACGGGAGCAGGCAAATTAGAGAGCGCTAAAGTGTGAGGGGAGAGAGAGAGAGAGCGCGCTTGCAAGCTTGCGGGTTCATGAATGAAGCCGTTGCAACGATCAGCTGTCGCTTAAACCGGTAAATGTTGTAAATGTTGTGCACAAAAATTGTGTAGTTGTCTTTGTTGCTGTTGTTGTTAGTGGTTGTTGTTGTTCTTGTGGTCAGCACGTGACGCATGAAATTGCCCTTAGCGCGTAGCTTTGCGATCGAAATGTTAATTTTATTTATTTTCATATATTTTATCATTTATTTCAAATTGTGTCCTAGAGGTGGGCACCGGCCTCCTTTTTAAGGCCCGGACCTCGCCCGAGATAAATCCCTAAGGCCCGGCCCGATGTCTTCTTCACTTCTACCGTCCTCAGTAGATTTAAATAGTAGGTAAAGGTCCAGTCTATGCGGCACACCTCCAAAAAAAAAAAAAATCCAAAATTAGAGCCTGATTTATGATGAATTTAGGTGTAAAAATTATTTCCGGGTGTTTTATAGTTTTTTTTTAAAAAAAATTTTGAAATTTTAATAAAAATGAACTATTTTTTTGTTGCGCATGTTGAATAATTTTGAACGTTTACCAACACTATTTTTTTCATATTAATTTTTACCGTGATTTCCAACAGTGTACAACGTAATCATGTCAAAGAGTTGAATAAAAATATGTAACTTATTGAAAATAAACAAATCATTTTGGATAAAATCTGGTGGTCCTGGAAAGGACCGATTTGATGCCAAGGCTTCATCAATAATATTCATGTGATATTAAAGCGCCGCAGGCAAAAAATTCAAAATTTTTGCCTGCGGCGCTTTAATCACATTTCACTAACCAGGATTGCATGAGTATCTTCATTGATCGTCATCTACCAATTGCCATAAAGAGCTCATGAACCCTTTCTGTGTGACTCGTAAATTTCTTTTGAAATTGAAATTTGGCCAAATATCCAATATAATGCTCTGGTTTCCTTCCAAAATGTGGAATGTGGTCCCGCATATCCCTCTTACATGAGGATAAAAGTAGTGTTGGTAAACGTTACATATAATCGAAAAAAAAAGAACCATGCAAAGCTCAAATCAACCCTGTAAAACTCAAAAGAACATTCAAATAGTTCATTTTGCATAAAAAGAACAAAAAAAAGTTCATTTTCATTAAAATTTAAAAAATTTAAAAAAAAAAAAGCTATAAAAAACCCGGAAATAATTTTTACACCAAAATTCATCATAAATCAAGCTCTAATTTTGGATTTTTTTTTTTTTTGGAGGTGTGCCGCATAGCCTGGACCATTACCTTGTATTTATTCCTAAATTGAATTTGATTCCAATATTTTATTTTCAGTACAAGAAGTTTAAGTTTTTGATTGCTGTTGACATTTCTGTGGAAATGCTCATTAACACAATAATTTAGTAAATGTTCTTGCTGCGCTTTTATATTTTGAAACTCGTTCAAAAATAAAACCACCTCCATTGAAAATGCCTTTGCTCTTAAAATTCACAAGTGGTTCTAGCTGTGCAAGAAACTATTTAACCCGCATTTTTTTCGATCATAAATGACAAAAAACAATAAATGTCATATTAAATCGCCGATTGGCCACGATAATTTGTCAGAGTCGTGTTAATGAGATGACAAACGCGTTTTTAAACGCGATTTCGTATCATATCCATTTTTGGATTATGCAAATCTATAGTATTTAGGCACGAATCCAACTTCTTTTTTTTGTGTACATTTTCCATAGCGCGTTAATTTGGCAAATATCTTAAATATGCAAGAGATCGCATAATTCCGAGCTAGTTAGCAATTCCATTTGTCCATGTTCAGCTGTCAAAAAATAAGAGAGAAAAAAATTTTGGGATAAAAAAACAAATCGAATTTACAAAAATATTATACGTAATGTCTATCAATTATCTCGTAGGGCCCAAACGACAGGCAAAAATGCCGTGCCAAATTAATTATATGCCACTTGGCTGGGTTCAGACAGAGCCAGGTCGGCCCCGGGACCAATCAATTTGGCAATACTCGTAGTGTTTAAATAAGGCAACAACCAACATGCGAGTGGGGAATAATATGTGGCAAGAGCTTTTGGATATGCCAAAGGGCACCCTGCGATTGCAAATGTGGCTGGTTACTTTATAGCAGTCAGCTTATTGTTGTCCATGCGTTCATTCTTAAGCCTACTATGTGGCTCTCTCATTCTAACTCTTCAAGCTTGACTTGCTCTCGCTATTATAAGCACCATCTGATATCTCGCTTTCCCAGGAGAAAAGTGGCTATATCGCTTGCGCACGAAACAAGTGGCTAAACGTGCGCAAGCGAGATAGCAGATGGAGCTTATAATAACGATAGCGTCTATTAAGTCAATTTAGTCAGGCGCTCTCTCATGAGAGAATATATTTTTAGTGTAATTTAATATAGAATATACCTATTTATAATTTGATAATTAAATTAAGCTTTAAGTATACTCTAAATTCACTTGGAAATAGGGGTATCAAAAACAAATTCAAGTATTTTTTAACTGGATTTTTTGTGTTTAAGCGAAGGAAATTTTAAATTAGGTTAAGCTCAAGTTAATTAATGAATTGACTTTAAAAACGTTTAGTAAATAAATTCGTAGATATATTTTTTACATTTATAATTATAATTATATTATTATTATAATTATATACCATATTTATTTTATTAATTTATTTTATTTTATATTTTTAATTTTATTATTATTTTAATTAGGAAAAAAAATTCTGAATGAAAATACTTTCATTTATTTCAAGCTTTAATGTGTACTGTTGATTAAACATTTTATATGTTTTTTTTTGCATTATTGCACTTATTTTCTGAATACAATATTTAGACAAAGAGAAGTGACAGTATCAAGAGTTCTCAGGATATTTTGTTTCAGAGGGAAGCTCTTCCTCTACTTTTTGCCAGCTGATCGTGACAGGAGACAACCGCAAGTTGGCCCAATTGATGGCCCTGTTGTTGCTGCCACACATCGAATTGTGTTAGCCAACTCCAATTCGGAATCCAAGCCCTGGTTTTAAAGCTGAGGCGCTTGTTTCGCAGCGGCGCAAATAAATCAAAGCGAATCACACTATGAACAATTTGATTATAAAACTAAGCCATGTAGTTGATGCAAACAACAAAAACAAGCAGCAACAAATTGAACATTGCCAAGTCAAACAACGATAACCCTTTGCATAGAAATTTGCAACAAGCTAAACAAACGAGGTCGAGGGGAGCTCCATAAATTCTTAGAACTAATTATAGTAAGGTAATCTGTCATTATTTTTATTTTACGTTATATGTATACAATTAGGACTATTAACTATTAGTAATTGGTTATGTAAGTCCAAACAGTGAATCGAGTTCTTTGACCTTTCAATTTATTCTGCACTTAAATTTGATTAATTTAGTTAAAATATTTTTTCCCCGCCAGAATGTTATTTCTAGATTATCAAGGGTGAAAGAGATTTCGCTTGAATTTCACTTCAAATTCATTTCGCTTGGCCACAAGTCAATTCGCAGAATAATTTTAAGTGGAATAAACTAGCGCTTAATCCACAGGCGTCCGATGCTGCCACCTAGTCTGATTAAGATTTTCGAAGACAGGGTCAGCGATGCCACATTTTTTAGTCAGAATTCGAAGTAAGGTATTTAAGAAAAATTTATGGAACCACTTCAGTTTTCTTTAAATTAAGTATTACAAAAATAGGTCTTTTGAGGTAAATTAAGTTTTACCGCAAAAAATCTGTAACTTATTGTGCAATTTGTGCAAACACGATTCACGAAGAGTTGCCAGACTAATGGTTTACAATTGCTAGAGCTGTCGAGTAACTTTCATTTTGTCGCGCCAATTACTTTTAATTTTTTTTTAATTAAACAAAATCCATTATTACATAAAAAAATAAAATGTATTAATTGAATAAGAAAAAAATTAAAAGCTTATTGCTCTGCAATGATAAACTTCAAAAAGTTGCTAATCAAACCCTTGGGTAATTCAATCTAAGAAGGTGCCAACCCTAAGCAGGCTAGTTCGAAAAGGTTGGTGAAAATGCTAAAAAAAAATTAAATCTCTCGAAGTTCTGTGGCACCTCGGAAATTTCCGTGCGGAAATGCTTTCTGCGGAATTCTATTTCGCTTGCGATTTCTGTGGCATTCCTGTATAATTAAAAAAAATTTTAAAAAATAAATCTCATGTTGCGACTTGCAATCAACTTCTGTTATACAATAATTAACTGAACTTTAACTCCAGTAAGTTGTCGATCTTTCATGAAAATCTATTGTATTACAAGTACTTGAAAATCGCTTTTGCGAAAATCGAGTCGGCGATTTTTTAAAGTATTTTTACATTGGCCCTAACATTATGCAGTCGAGCTTCCCTAACTCGAATCACCAATATCCAAAGAAAAAGTTTGACTTATGGAGACTTCGGCTCATGGAAGTTCGAGTTACGGAAGCAGAATATTATATAATTTGCCACTCGATTTCGTTCAAGTTAGAGAAAATTCGAGCTATAGAAGTTCGAGTTATGGAAGTTCGACAGTAATTTATACCATTTTTTTAAAATATCATCACATAATTTAATTTGTCTTACTTTGCTTCAACTGCAGTACTCGCCAACTACTTGGACCGCCCTCGCATCTATGACTATGCGCTTTAGCAATGTCAAATTTAACAATTGCAGTAGCTACAACAACAACAAATACAACAAGGACAAGAAATAGCATTTGCTGTCAAGGCGTCACGATGATATCTGATGAAAATAATGCGCAAACAAAAATAGCCCGAAGTATGTGCATATAAATGAAAAGTGCCAACTTCGAGATACACCACCATTTTTTACAAAACTTTTATTCATTCAGTTTGAAATTCAAAATTATAAATAATGAAACTTAATTGTTAATTTCAAATTCTATTTGGTATTTCAACGTGGGTTGACGTTAAATAATAAATCAATAAATCAAAAAATATATTTTTCTATTTTTATATCTATATCTACATCTTTATCTTTATTTTACAATTTAAAATTAAATATTATAAATATAAATTAAATAAATTTTCATTATATAATTTTATCTGCATTTATGTCCAAATGTATCTGTATCTGTTGCCCCTTGTTGCCTGCTCTTGCGGCATTTGCTGACCGTATCTAAAGTGATATTGACAAAGTGACTTGCTTTTAATTTTGTTGTAGTAAGTATGTTGTGCACACGTTTGTGTCTCTGTATCTGTATGTAAGTATGTATCTGTATCTGTAGCTTACATGGCAGCTTGACACTATTTAACTCAGCTGCATTTAGTGAGTTCGTAATTTTGTAATATGTAATCGATTATTTTAATTGTTACGTTGTTATAACCAAACGAGCATGTGTGTGTGTGTGTGTTAACTAAAATTTGCCCGAGGGCATCTTAAATATTTGGACAAGTTTAACAGTCAACTTAAGATGCGGATACTTCATTTTTGGGCCAACTGTATTTTCATCCGGAACTATATTTTTTGGGGTAGAGTACATTGAACTGATTGCAACACCCACTGAAGATACTTGTATCTTGGTCGTTTGCATCTGTATCCGTAACGCAATAATTGTATCTGCAGCTGTATGTGTGGGCCCGACGATGCTTCCGCTAAGTGAAATGCGTAGCTTTTAACGCTGATAGCAAACGCATTTGGAGTTGCGACCACAAGATGGATATGGTGGCAGACGGGGCGTGTCTCCACCGCCACCGCCTCCTGCTCCTGCTCCTCTCGAAATCAGGCTTTAAAAGCAATTACGCACTTGGCAAAGTTGTCACCGTCTCCCGTCTACTTCCTGCTCCAAAGCGACTCTTGCCTGGCATCCCAAATGTCATTAAAAGATACGTTTCGACTGTTTGCATTAGGCCAGGCCCAGATATGCCATAATTTTGTTTTTTTTTTTTTTAGTTTTCACCAAAGGGGAAAGACGGCTGTGAACTAGTGGTTTATATGGGAAACAGCGGAAAGGATTATATATGAAATATGTCAAATCAGTTTTAAACACGTTTTTTATAGCCACAATTCGATGTAATTAGTTTCACGTAAACACAGTTTTATTATTTTTTATTTTTTTTTATTTGAAGTTTTCATTCCATTTTAATATGTCTCGCATAGAAATGGATATAATTTTTTTAATACTTAAACTTTTTCTTTTAAGCAATGCAAATTTAAACTCAAATTGAAGTTTTGTAGCTGCGAGTTTTGCGTATGCTGGCGTTGCTACTGCTTAATAGCTAATCTGCTTGACGTGCATGCACACAATCGCCGACTGCTATAAACACGTTGTATACACAGAAGCACAAATTAGCTGACTGCTATACAATCACACATACGTTGTGTACGGAATTCAATTCAGGTAAATGGAATGACACTTGCAATACTTGAAGCTATTTAAGAAAACGCAAATGAAACTCATTCCATTGAAATAGGGCTTATAAGCAAAAAAAAAAAAAAAAACAAAGTAAATTATATATATAAGTGTATATATTTAACAGTTTAAGTAGTAAACTATTTAATTAGATTAATGTACAATTGGTTTCAAATTTTAAACACGGGATACCCAAAATGTTACTGCAAATGACTAAAATTTACCAATTTATGAAAAAAAAAATATACTAATAAGGGGTATTCCATGGAATAACATTAGTTAAGCCAAACATAAGCTAAATTAATTATGTATAAGTAAGTTTATTAAACATATAATTAAAAATAATTGTAATTTAGATAAATTTGTAATCGATACAGAGAGTACCAGCAATTTAACTGCAATAAAGTACGAAATTAAAGCGAACACTCTTCATCATCTTTGTTTTTTATTTATTTATACAATTGTATATTAGAGTTATCATAATCAGTGTACGATCATTTGGGTCTCCGAGAAGCCCAAGTAATGTTTAAAAAAAGAGAGATGTTCATGATGATGTAATTAAAAACTAAATGCATTGATGTTTTTTTGTTGTTTTTGTATGTTAACAGACAATCGACACAATTATCAATTACGATGAGCGGTTCGAATGTAAGCTAATTCAAAAAAAAAATAAGAAAAGATTTAGATAAACCGAAAAGAGTTTTCTTTTCTTTTCTTATATTCTTTTTTGTGTGAACGCCAACTGAATGTTGATGCTGATGCGGATATGCTGATGTTAATGCTAATGTTAAGCAGGTCAAGTTTGAGAATGCGAAACATACACAAACGCACATGCATACATACACATGTAAGCATGAGGGGAAAGGGGAAGAGTTAGATACGTCTTCAAGTAGTACAAGTGTTTTGGCCTGCATAGAGCAAGGAGTTGATGAGTTGGAAGTGTTTGTGTTTGAATTTGTACATGTATCTGATCGTGTTTAAATTTGTATTTGCATCTGTATCTGTATCTTGTGAATGTGTGTGGATTTGCAAATGTATCTGTATCTGTGTATGTATCTGTATCTGAATCTGTGTATGTTATCAGGTCAATTTGGAGCGTTTCTTGGCAATGGCATCCTCGACGGCGCGCAATTGCTTGAGCAACTCCTCACGTCTCGTTTTCTTAAGATCCTTCTCATCCTTTTCCTTGTCCTTATCTTTTTCCTTGTCCTTATCTTTATCCTTGCCTTTGTTGTCCTTATCTTTTTCGGACTCTGGCGAATGAACTGGCGATGCAAGCGCCGAAACGCCCACCATCGTCGATGGTTTCTTAATCTCAATGGAAATGGGTGAACGCTTCTTCGTTGATTGTTCAGTAGCTGCACAAACAAAATATTGATTGATTGCTTGATTGATATGGCGGTATACACTTACGTTTTTTGATTAATTTGCGCTCGTTGAGAGCCTTGTCTGTGGCACGCACACGTTTCTGTGGCGTCTCGCGTGATCCCGACGAGCTGTCCGATGATGAGGAGCCTGAATCCGAATCTGAATACGAAGTATCTGAAAAATATAACATGTTATTTAAACATGATTAGTCATGTAAATTCCAACTGTGAATCGAGTTAAAAATCAAAATTAATCACAATAAGATAAATTGAAATTTAAAATACAATTCTTAACTAATGACACTAACAAAATGAAATTTAATTCGAAAATTTTAAATTTATACCCAGAAAAACTACCATTAGATTAGAAATAAATAAGTTAACTAATCGTGCAATCTATAAATTTTTACATACGATCATTCAAACTATTAAAGTAAGTGGAGTCTAGGGAAAACTTTGATTAAGCAAATACCAGGCGAGTCGAGTTTCGGTCAGAGTTTAATTCCCTAACTCGAATGACCATTGTCCAAAGAAAATGTTTGAATTATGGAGACTTCGACTCATGGAATTCTTTTATTCAAGTAAGAGTTAGAGAAAAATCGAGCTATAGAAGTTCGAGTTATGGAAGTTATTATTTGGTTGTGACAAAAGGAAAAACTCATAGGTCTTGCTTAGCACTATTATTGGTGAAAATGCTAATTTTGGGCAATGCATTGATTTATCTTAAAAATGTTTTTTGTTTGATTTCAAAATATTAAGTCGTTTTTTTTTTAATTTAATTTGAATCACTGTCGCAAGCAACATTTTATTCCACAATGTATTTATATTGTTTCTGTCTCTCTTATTTTATATTATATATCAAAACAACTTCTTTAAATTAAACTTTCAATATATTTCTATGTATTAAAATAGTTTATGTTACAATCCTACTCTCTTACCTAGTGTAATCAATAGAATACAAATTCATTTTGGAAATCAATTTTTAAGAAAATGGGCAAAAATATAGAAAAAGTAAATTTACCCCAATGTTGAATCTAAATGTTCACCGTATTGAATTTCTTCTAGCGTATATTGCGTAAATAAATAACTTGAATACATTTTTGGTTGGTTGATTGATTGCCAACTTACCGGAATCTGATGAACTGGAGCTGCGACGACGACGACCCAACTTGTCAAGTTTCTTGGGCACCGGTGACGACAGTTTCTTGCGCTTCGACACGGGACTGTGAACGCCGCCAACGCGCTTCTCCAGCGCCGAGCGTTTATACGTAGGCGAGGCACTGCCCTCTGTAATTGATAAAAGATTGATAAGATATACAAAATTTCTGAAGAGGATTTGAGAGGCAAAAACTTACTTGGCGAGCGTCTGGGTCGTCGTGGTATTTGACTGGGCGACCTTGCCACACGTCCGGCTGCGTGGCGACGCGATGTCGTGGCGGTCATTAGCTTGTGCGAATAGCGACGCTTGTGCTCCGAGGCGCTGCTCGAACGCGACGAATCGGAACTGGAGTCGCTCTGTGAGCTGTTCGAGCTGGAATAGGATGAATTGCTGCTGTAGCTGCGACGATCGCGACGACGTCTCTCCTCCCGCTCGTACGAGGCACCGCGTCCAATTGACTTTGATCTCATCCATGGATCACTCCACTCATCACCGCGTCCCACGGCCTCCACACGCTGCACAATCACCTCACGGGCGGGACGCAGACGACGATCATCCTCATACTGTGGCATGCGATGTGGCGGCAATTCCCGATAGCGTGCCATTCGACCATAAACATCGACATCCTCGTACGGTATTGGCGGCAAATATGGAGCACGATAACGATCTGGGGGCTGGCCGTACATGGAATATACCGGATTCAGCATAGCACGCGGATTACCATGAACAATGGGATTATTGGGTGGCAATTCTCGAACAACGCTGGGTGAACTGCCCCGTTCCTTAAGATAATATGGATCCTTTTCCAGCTCATCTGGCGACAGAGTTAGATTCATTTTCTTATCTTCAAAATCCATGTCCTGCTCCTTGCGTTTATTAGCCTTGCGCATCATTTCCTTGGCGGTGCGCAGACCACGCTCCCAGGCATTCTCCACAACAACGGGCACATCGGGCATCAGGAGACCACTGCGTGCATCATGATGAGCACCGCCAGCACCACCGCCTGCTGCCGCACCATACATGCCACCATGATGCATGGCCGAAGCGCTGCGATGATGCAATGCCGCTGGACGCTCATTGCGATAATCGTGATAGTCACCAGCGGGCGCTCCACCGCCGCCGCCCATGTGGCTATTGTAGGCACTGTTGGTGGGTGCTCGCGAGGATCCGGCGCCACCGCCGCCACTTTGCATCGGCACGGAACGCACCAGACTCTCGAACATGGTGTAGTTGCCCTTGTCGGTGACACCGGGATGCAGGAATCGACAGCTCATGCCCCAAGTGCATTGACCACGCGTATAGAAACGACAAACGGGTTTTGGCTCTGTTTCCTCGGGACGTTTTTCATCCTCATCGGATACTTCGCCCTCCTCCAGTTCCTCGTCTGCCTTTTTCTTCTTCTTGGCATTCTCGGAACCAGATGTGCCCGATTCTTCGCTATTATCGTCCACTTCACCATCGCCCTCGTCTGCGCTTTGTTTGCCCTCATCATCCGATCCTGCTTCCGCTCCCGCTCCTTTGTTTTTGTTCTTTAATTCTTTGCCATCGGCATTTATGCCGCCATCCACATCGGTATCTGCATCCGTTTCTTTGCTCAAATCGGGACATTCACCCTCCTCTGCCTCAAAGTCGAGTGCGTCGTCATCGTGCGCCTTGACGAGGTCATCCAAACCATTTGCCTTCTCCACATCCTGCCAAGCAAAAGAATATATTATTTATGTTTCAAACTTGCAAAATTTGGGAAGGTAAAAGTATGAAAATTTGTGCAATTTAAATCAAATGATTTTGGTTATTTTTTTTTTCAATTTCCAATAAGACTAAAAAATTTGTTAAGGTAAAAATTTGGAAATTTGTGCGATTTGTAATCAAATAGCTTTGATTGGACTTCTGCACCATTTTTCTTCAGCTTAAAACTCTTTGTTTATTTCCAGAAGTAAATCATTTTTCTTTAACAATTTTTTTAAATTATTCTATTGGGTTTTTCAAAATACCTAAAAAAAAAATATTTGGAAGTAAAGAAGCGTAAAGCTGACCTTTGACTCCTTCATAATCACATTGTTTTCTGAGCCCGATTCGCTGGGAGATTCCTCCGATTTGCCATTGATTGTTGGGGACTCGGAGACACCCGGAAGGGAGTCACAGGAGAGGGCACCTTCCTCATCATCGTCGTCGTCGTCGGCAATACTGGCATTCTTGGACGGCGGTGCCTGCTTCTCCATATCAATATCGCTCACATCGCTGAGATCCTCGTGACTAATGTTAAGATCGACGGCTGCCTGATTATACAATTGCTCTGGACTATTGCTACGACTGCGCAGGGAGGAGCTCGGGTCTGACTTGTTGTTGTTGGGAGAAGAGGCAGTGGCTATTTTGGCATCGCCATCGCCATCGCCATTGCCAGTGGCATCGGAGTTGGCTGGAGTTGAAGCTGCAGCAACAGTTGCTTCATTCCTTGGCTCATCATCGTTATCATCATCTTCGTCGCTGGAGCTGCTGCTGCTGGAGCCACTGCTATCGCTGCCGCTGCTGCTACTCGAGCTTTTCTTCTTTGCCTTGGAGCGATCACTGTGGCTTGAACTGGAGCTGGAGTTTGATGAGGAGCTGCTGCATGAGCCCGATCCCGCTGGACTGGCGGCTTCATTTAACGCGACTCCATCATCACCGCCGCCGCCGCCGATTGTCTCTTCAGTGGGAGTCGCTGGACGGGAATTCGATGGCGATTCAGATGATGAACTTGAGCTGCCATCATCCGACTCCATGCTGACGCCCATCTGTTATATAAACACGATCCGGACCCGCTCCTCAGTATCAGACTCGCTTTGATATTCTGCGGGAGATGCCAAAGATTAGTAAAAAGGATCAAAGTTGGGACAAAGCTATAGCATATATATATTCTATATATGTTTACAAATCCCAAGGGAACAAAAAAAACCGAGACTTCAGCACACGTTGATCCTAAAAGGTATTGAGAAAGACTGAGAAAGAGAGCGAGAGCAAGGCAAAGGGAGATAGAGAGAAAGAGACGGAGACAGGTACAGATTAAATCATAATTGTGTTCCAGCATTTAAACCTCTTTTCAATCTCGATAACCACTTGAAATAAAACCAAACTTAACTATCGAGGGTAGACTGATACGTCACGGACCTAAGTTGGATAAAACTTATAATTCAACTGATAGCTGGTTAAATTTATGAATTCCTTACAACTTTGACAATAAGTTCTTTTCTATCAAGACAAGAAGTAAATATCATCGCAAAATAGTATGAATACTCTCCCCTGTGACTATTATAAATTTTAAAATTAAAAAAAAAAGAGATTTTACACAATAAAGAGGTTTTCTATGACAAAATGCCAATTTTACGGGCCTTTTTATTTCAAAAGCATAAAGAAATTGAAAGACCACAAATTAAAGTAAATTTATTCCAAAACTTCAATTTTCTACTTTGCCAATAACTTATCAGATTACCCTCGTTAATTAAAAATAGTTATCTATCGATAAAACATCGATTGCAAGCAGACAATATTTATTAAAGCAAACTCAGCTCTCTCTTTAGCCATACGAATAGTGGGATGAAAGAAGAATTCAAGTTAAGGGACTTGGACATGGATGGATAATATTATGTAGAGGAACTTCATCGACATATTTATATTTACTTATAATTCTTTTTTCTTTATTTTTTTTTTGTTTGTGTGTGTTCATCATTGAACAGTATTTCATGATTTGGTTTTATTTTATTCAGGGGAAAAGAAAAGTTTATGAACGTTTAAGTTTTCTGTTCACTTTGTTGAATTCTTACCTTCATTATTGTACTTTTATTTTTTATGGTATTTTAATAGTCTTTTTCTTTATTTTTTTGTTTGTGTGTGTTCTCAAAATATAACGTTATTTTTGACGACTTTACGCGAACGATAGACAACAGAGAGCGAGCAAATTTTAATGAATAACAACAATTACGGATCTCAATAATACAACAACTACGTTTGTTGCTCTTGTCTCAAATCTACAAATAAATACAAGACACACACACACACATTTATATATAGAGTATATATTTATACACACACAAGTAACTTAAAGCATATGATAAACTAGATATCATATCCGTTTCGCAGTCTTGTTGGTACTTTTTTTTCGGTATTTTTTTCTCCTTTTTGTATACTTTTCGCACTTTTCGCGACCGACAAAGTTTTGTTTTTATTACAATTAAAACTCAACTGAAGAGTAAATTTTACTCAACGAACGAAAGGCAGAAAGAGACGGAGCTTTCTGACATTCAAGCACAACTTTTTCACAGAAGTCACAAAATTCTACGATTTATACATTACTAGTATTTATCATTTTATATATTTTTTTACTTTTTTTTATGTGTGTAAAACCACTTTTCACTTACGTAGTGTTGGAGGGGAAAAATAGAATACTTGAAAATATATATATATATCAATTGTTGGTAGTAATTGCAATGTGCAGTTTGTTGTTGCTCACCTAAAGGGAGTATGGCCGCAGTTGCGGGCGTCAATCGTCCTCCTTCTATCTCTTTCACTCGCGTCCAGGCCGCAAAACAAATGCAATCAGTAGACTGGTGGCTCCGGCTTCGTGTATCCGTGTGCCTGTGTTTGTGTCAGTGTGTTTGCCTGTGCGTATCTCCGTGAGCAGTCCCACCAATTGCTTTCGTCAATCTTTTTATCTTTCGTCTGCTTGCTTTCCCTGCGTGTGCCAGGGCTTTTTGTATTTCTTTGCAATTGCCTTTCGCAGTGTTGTTGAATTTTAATTGCAGATTTTACCTGATTGTTGTAAAGTTTTTATGAAACTTTTTTGCTAAGCGTGCGATTTTAATGTAGAAAATTCTTTTGTGACAAACGAGCCGCCTCAACTGCAGAAAATTTTAGTGACGAGCGACGTTTACTAGAGCTGCATTTGATGACACTATCGCATACATCACAGTTGCTCGCGCAAACAATCGATAGATCACGCTAAATGAGTTACGACGTTTATACGAAGTCCATTTCACCAATTCTTGTCGTAAAAATCTTTATCATATCTATGTAAGTTTTAGCAAACTTCCTATTATGTGTTTACCTATATATAAGTTTTAAATGAGCTGATTTTCTTATAAATTTCAAAATTTAAGAAAAGTTAATAAAAAATTGAAGGGCCTGTTAAGAAAACACCCCTTTTCGTTAAAAATCGCTTAAAAAAGTATGTGCATGTACATAAATGCACGGCGTTTTTGTAATCAACTTTAGCTTAGTCGGAGACTTAAACAATTTTTAGTGGCGGGAAGAGCTCAATATTTTGCTGTAGCCGAGCAGAAAGCCAGTGTTGCCAATGCAACACGAAAAAATAACAAAAAGTAGCTTTAAGCGTTTGTGTATACATTGCGTATGTCATAATTGTATAGGCTTGTAGAAATATGTTGAATAATATGTATGCATGCTTTGAATAAAATTTTTCGATCAGTCAAACTTTTAAAATATACTCATAAATTGTAAATTTAAGTGTTTTATACATATTATCGAACGTGCGATCATTTGTGAAGTGTCACAAATGTATCGATAACTTTTCTGCAACTCTAGCGAAATGCAGCTGTTGAACGGAACGTTACGTTGTCTTCAAGGTCTTCATGCTGCCAAATTCAATGTCAAACTTGTGGCACAAACATATGGAGCGACTAACAAAAGCTCTAGCTGCTTGGCTGGACAGCAACGACACTATGCAAATATACCACCGATTGCCATGAGCTTCGAGCAGTTTGATGCGCCGACAAGCGATGCCAGCAAAACTCCGCTTATCACAGCACATGGACTTTTTGGCTCCAAACAAAATTGGCGCAGCGTGAGTCGAGCGATTGCTAGAGAAACGCATCGTCGTGTAAGCCATGAAATTGACTCTCTGATTTGAATGCTTGTCAGAATGTTTGTTCAATGATTGCAGGTCTACACGGTGGATTTACGCAATCACGGCGATAGTCCACATACAGACACACACAGCTCGCCAGGCATGACGGCGGACATCTCCGCCTTTATGACCGCCAATGCGATACAAAAGACCAGTTTGATGGGACATAGCATGGGTGGACGTGCCGTCATGCATTTTGCTTTATCTAACGTATGTATTTGCCCAACAATTCGCATCTTTATTTTTTTGCTGCATTCGTAAAAACGGCTGACAGATTTGATACATTTGTCCATAAATAGGCAAAAAAAAAAGGGTATAATGGTTTTGTGAAATTTTTGGTATGTAGTTTCCTGATTTCCGGTCGCAGATCAAGTTTGGTTATATATTTGGATCGAACCACTATATCATATATCTGCCATAGGAACAAACAGTCGAAAATCAAGCTTTAGTTTGAAAAGCCGTTTGTTTTTTGAGATATCTCAACCAGGCTTAATAATTTTAAAAAGGGCCAGATCTGTCCTGGAAAAGGCTTATTTGGCAGCACTGATCTCAACCAATGTGACAGAATATGCATCTGAGGTAATCCTATGCATTCTGACCAAATATGTTTAAAATCGGTTAACTATATCATATATTTGTCATAGGAACGATCATTCAATCATTTAAAACAGAGCTCTGCAGAACCCTTATTAATTTAATTAATATTTCGTTTTACTAAATATAAAAAAAAAAATTAAGAACATTTTTTACAAATAAATATTAATAAATAATCGAATATTAATTATGAAATGTTACATTTTCCCGAAAATATTGAAAATATTACAGCCGCAATTCGTCGATCGCTTGATTGTTGTGGACATTTCGCCTGTCTCCATACCAAAGACCATTGATGAAATGCATGGTATTATGGGTGCTATGTTGGAAGTATCGCTGCCTGCCGAATTATCCCTATCCGAGGGAAGACAAAGATCAAAAAAGCAACTATTGAAAACTGTAGGCGCTGATTCCGTGGATTTTATACTGTTGAATCTCAGAAAAAGGCCCCAATCTGGCGAGTATGTTGAGAGAGTTTTCGATTTCTTTGATTCATTTCACTAAAATATTTTCTTGATTTTTCTTAGATTTTACTGGGCCTGCAATGTGGAGGTTTTGCGTCGAAGTCTCACCGGCTTTTTGGATTACGGATCGAATATAAAAAGTAAGGGGCCCTTCACTGGACCCACCACCTTCATCTGCGGCACACACTCGGCCTACATGAAGTATGCACAACGAAATTCAATTAACATAAATATTTTGTTATATTATTTATATTATTGCACTTTTGCAGTCCCGATGATTGGCCTCAGATTCTTCAATATTTTCCCAATGCAAATCTACATTGGCTGGAAACTGGACATTTGGTGCATCTGGAGAAACCGCACGATTTTATCAGACTAACCACAGAATTCTTGAATAGTTAAAAAACTTACCTGTTATATCGCTGCATCAGTTAGAGCGAGCTGGCAATAAAATAAAACAGTTTAGGCCAACTTTTTATGTCTTTTCTCTTGTTGTGAGAGGCAAAATAAAAATTATAAACAATTGATGTTTTGTTGTTGTTACATTTCGAATGTAAATTTAATTCTCGTTCTCATGTTTGATTTCTGGAATTCATAGTTAAAATATCTATACAAATACACTGAGAAAAAAACTGAGAAAGTAAATATATGGTAAATGGAAATTGCATAAAGCTGCATGATGTGTACATGTATATGTGTATGTATGTATTTGTGTGTGTATACATATGTATGTGTTGCTTAAATTACGAATAAATAAAATACATTTAAAGGGGCGGGGGATAAACATAAAATGGGGGCGGGGACATCAGATCAGAATCAAGGGAATCACATTGTACTTATAAATTAAATTTGTTTTCTCAAGTTTTCTTTACTTATTTTTTGTTTTTCTTTTGTTTCATTTTGTTTTTATATAAATGAACACAGTTTGCGTGCGTGTGTGTGTGTGTAGCTGATGTGTGTGTGTTTTTAATATAATAAATACATTAAACAGGAATGGTGGGTAAAACATTGTGCTAAGGCTAAAATGGTTTTTCCTTTTCAATTTGTTTGTATTTTTCTTTCTTTGCTTTGGTTTTTCTTTCTTTTTTGCTTGATGTGCGTATGTACTTGTGATTGTGTGGGTGTGTGTCTGTGTGTGTAGCTTGTGTATGTGTGTCTGTGATCCAGCTTTTTAGTTTGTTTGTTTGTTTGTTTTGTTTTGTATTTAGTTAGTTTTTTCTTTTCTAGGTTTGTAGATTTAGTTTTTAGCTTTTTTTTTATCTTTGCAGCCGCTTCAATCAATATCAATCAATAATTAATTAGTTCTTTAGTTTTTCCACTTTTCCAGTCGATTTAGAGTTTTTAGACAATAATACCCCCATCATAGGCGTAATCCGCTTTATTGTGCATCACGAGTCGATTTTCCACAAAGTAAAAGCTGTCCGAGCGCGTCTCAAATGGACTCGATATCATTTCAGCAACTGTAACAAATATAAAATTATTTAATTAAATTCATTGGAATTGACTTAAAGGCGGCGACGGTGCGCACTCGTTATGCTGTACGCCTCTCTATTTACAAAGTAAAAAGGTTCAATATTTTATCGACTGAATCCTTTTCTAAAATATTCGAATGTTATTTGATATTGTCCCCAATTCAACAAATCGAGTTTCAGATTTTGAAATGAAATTAAGGCTTGTAGTTAAACATATTTTTCTTTATATAAAATATGCATAGCTTTAACAATTTTCTTTTTCATTTTAGATACCCCTGAGCATTTAACTTTAATTTATTTTTTAATTTAAATATATATATAGATTAGGGGGTCCCTTATTTTTTCAAAGTCAATATTTTTAAGCGCATACGGGCTAGATCTGTTCATTTGGTCCTAAAGCACTTGGAAAAAAACATTTACCTCAATCGGAGTATGATAACCCGTGCCGAATTGGATCGGGAAATTTAAAAATTATATGGGACTAAAAACAAATTTTTTTTTAACATTGTATTTTTTTGTTTTGTTCATTTGGTCCTAAAGTACTTGAAAGTAAATTTTCACCTTAATCGGAGCACGGGTTATCATACTCCGATTGAGGTAAATGTTTTTTTCCAAGTGCTTTAGGACCAAATGAACAGATCTAGCCCGTATGCGTTTAAAAATAACAACTTTGACAAAATAAGGGACACCCTAACATACATATATCTTTTAATCTTAAGGGGTAACACCACTCTAGAATTTAAAAACTTTAGATTTTTGTATTGGCTTAAAAAATAGTTCAACTCGTCTACAATATGTAGCTTAAGATTCAAAACGAAATTTCAATTAATTTTCAAATGCGTTTTTTTAGAAACACGTTTTTGGAAAGGGGCACGCACGAGAACTCGAACAATTTTCAAAGTTTATGCTTGAATTTTGGCTACATCTTCAGGATATAAATACACAGTGAACATCGACCGCATTTTTCAATCAATTTATTAGGAGATTTTTAATTACAACACACGTTTCGTTTTTCTTTTAACCGAAAATCGATATTTTTTCATGTTTATCGCCAAATACACAAAAATTAATATTTTTAAAATTCTGTACGTCATTTACTAGCTATACTTATGTAGATTAAGGGGGTTGACCCGCGTGATGGTTTGACAAAATCGAAAAAAAAAACTTCTTATAAATCGCATTTATAACTTATGTAGAATATGTGATTAAGAGGATATTTCGGTATTCGCTGTCGTTTTCAAGTTATAGCGCTGAGTAGGAATGCGTTTCAACGCCCGACATAGTGAATTTGAACTTTCAAACGCGTTTTTCTCGAAAAAAAAACTTTTTTTTAACTGGTCGCCATGGTATGCCATGGGTATGCTCAGCACATGTGGGGCTACAAGATAGACTAGGATAGTTTAAATAGGTCACGTCGTTTTTTTATGCAACAAAACACGGCCTAAAATAGTGATTTTTTTAGAAAGAAAAATTCAAAGTTGCGTAAAATTTTTATTTTTCAAGTTTTCAACATTTTGACTTCAAAAATTTCTAAATGTACATACATCAATAATAAAATAAAATAATAATTAATAAGTATATGGTAAAAAATTCGAAGTTCTAAGTTTTAAACGCTCTTCAAAAAGAAATTCCCCAAAAAACAGTAAGAAAAGTGTTTATGGCTGGCTATAGCGGCGCCATTTTTTTTTTTTTTTTTATAAAACATTTTTTTTAATATCATTGAATATATACTTAGGCCCGTTTTTTCAATGTTTAATTAAGGTGTTTGATAATTATTGAAAATATATTTTGACGAAAAATGCATGGAAATTACTGTCAAATTTTTATTTATATCTTACATACAGTTTACACATTGAAAAAACGGCCCTTAATGTCACATCTCTTCTGGGTGAAAAAAATTCACGGAAAAAAGCACGAAAATTACGAGCTTAATGTTTAATTTTAAATTAATTGTTGTCTGACAATAAATAAATAAATAAAAATATGCCATACTTATTCTAAACTAGTTTAAATTCATAAACTGAAAGTTTCTAGCATATTGGGAAAGCGTTTCAAACAATTTTTTTTTTTCAAGATTTTGAATAAAACTTACTCGACTTAAAAATTTATAATTTTTTTATTTTCCAATAGCTGTTAACTACAACAGCTAAATTAATGTTTCTATTAATCTTAAATCCACCTTGGTGTGAACAGCCAGAATTTAAAAAGCGTCGGCTTTTCACCGGTGCTCACCGATGGAAATAGAACACGTCCTATCTAGGTGGATTTACTATAAAGGTGACGTCGTCCGATGTGGTGAGGGGACAAATTTTTTTCACCTCGCTCTCTCCGCTCTCAGAGAGACCAAACAGAGAAGCAAAATAATTAAACGAAGTAATTCAAAATAATTCATAATATTTTAAGCCCCTTCTTGATCAAATGGCGATATGCCCGGGGACCTGCAGCATGACGCCATATGGCATTTGAAATGTAAACACTTGCTTTACTCCTGGCTTCTGGGGTACAGCAGTTGGCATAAGTCGTCTCCGATTTGTTGCATTTTCGGACACCTAGTAGAAGTCAGAGTCATTGAAATGACGGGCACAAATTTTACTTGAACTCGAAAATTGAACGCCTGGGCTTTTTAACCAGAGCTCCTTTCTGTTTTCGTCACGTGGCACTAATAATTGCAGGTTTTCAATCATTGTTTTTTGAGAAAAAGTTATCGAAGGAGCACTGATGAAAACTAAATATTGAAACATCTTTCATGTTAAACAATTTTTCTAAATTAATGACAATTTCGAAGTACGAGCTATCGAGTGCACACTGTAGCTGCATGTCGTTGGTCGCGGCCTGGACCCGCCGCAAATGGCAACTGAGAATGTGGGAAAATTTGATGATAAAGTGGAGTGGTAGAAAAACTTACCCAGGTCTGGTGGAAGATTAGGAAACTCGTAGATGTGTTCGCAAGTATTTTTGGAATATGGAATGCAATAGCCGAACTCAAAGTCAAAGGTCTTTAACAAGCGATCGCGGAAGAAATGTCGTTCAATCATGCGAAAATTGTTAACCGGCTGGCTGCCCACCGTAAATTCCACGCTGTGTGTGGGCGCATAAAAATCGAGGGAAATTCTGATTGGTAATTTTCTCGGAAATTTTATATTATTTTTTGAGAGAACTTACGTGGCGCCGACGGTTTTTAGATTAAGGAACGCCGGCGTAAATTGATAGCGTACATAGCGTCCGGCATTTGGATCGGCAGTGTCATCGAGTGTTAGCTCCTCGGCGGCGGCCAGCATGGTATCCTCAATGGATAAACCATCTGGGAATTGTTCGCTGGGCGGTTTGGCGATCTCAAATAAAACGGCGCCGCTTTCCAGATCACGTATCTTGAAACGTGTAAAGTCGATTTCAAAGATATTCGCATTCGCTGAGCATAGATAGTCATCGGTGATTTTATTTAGATGCAACACATCCTCGGGCGTTACATTTGATTCCTTCCTAGCATCTCCGCCTGCCCCACCTCCACCTCCCCCCAAAGTGATGGCAGACAATGTTGTTGTTGACAATCTGGCATCGTTGTTGCTGCCACTGCTGCTGCTGCCGCTGCTGCTGTTTGACACACTTGCAGCTCCTGATGTTGTTGCTGTTGCCGCGGAGGATGAGGAGGAGGAGGTGCAGGAGGACGATGATTGCACCGGATTTAATTGTTTACCAACGACGCTCATTGCTGTCGTTGTTGCAGCTTCTCCAGTCTCACACTAAGAAAAACAAGCGAAAATAATATTACATTTTTAATTAATCTTTGAATTGATTGAATTTTGTGTTCTTTCACTTTCAACACTTTTGAAATGAAAACTAACCAATACATGTACGCAAGGTTGCCATAACAAAAAAAAGCAACACGAAACTAAATGAGTATTAAACGCGACCCAATTTCTGGAAAAGCTGCCTTTGTTTGTATTTGTTTTCTATGTCGCTCTCTCTCTCTCTTGGTGCGTGTTATATGTGTATGTGAGTGTGCGTGCTTCTAGCGTTGCCTTTGTTGTTCTTTTTCTATTAATTTTTCTTATTTCCTTCCAGCAAAACAGCAGCAAAGCAGCAGCTATTGTTATTAATTACTGAGCTGCCCTTTCGTGCGCTTTCTCCCTCTCGCTCCCTCTCTTGTTTATGGCAGTAAAATGCAACAATAATTAATAGAGTTGTGTCGTTTCGTTCTGATAAAGTTCAAATGAACGGGTCATTAAGATGAACGAATGAACTTATTCAGTCAATCATGAACTAAATCGATCATTTCGCTATG
The DNA here is from genome assembly GCA_963924055.1 of Drosophila limbata. Taxonomy (NCBI): domain Eukaryota; kingdom Metazoa; phylum Arthropoda; class Insecta; order Diptera; family Drosophilidae; genus Drosophila; species Drosophila limbata. The sequence goes on along the minus strand of OZ001351.1, from coordinate 8,099,353 downwards.
TCGGCCATTTATCATTAGTGATGTAAAAAAACATCGATGCTTCGAGCGTAGATGTTTTTTTGGCGATGTATCCCGATGTTTTTTGAAAAACATCGGCTTAATTTCACAGTTTTGCGTATTTATCGTCAGTTGTCTCATCTTCAATACGCTATTTTTGTTTGACGCGTGTACGTTTATTATGAACAGTGTTTGCAATGCCAAAGTAAGTAAATTTATTCAAATTGGTTAACAGGACTATAGTTACCAGCAGGCCTTTGTCTATTCGAATATTAAGTTCGCATCAAAAAGCCTTCTTGTAGTTTGGATTTATTGTTACTACAAAAGCACTAATTTCAGAATAACAACAAAGACGAGCTTTTGTTGGAAGCATTTCAGCACAGATCGAAATGCAACATTTTTGGCAAAGCAATTATTACTGCGGGAAATAAAACAAACATGAAGGACCACCTACGCAATGTCCATAAAATAAACAAGGAAAATGTTGTAGAAGTACCTCAGCAAATACCCGATGAAACACCATCGTGTAGTAGTGTGGCGCCACGACAAGCTTCTGTAATTGAAAGTTTTAAAAATATATCGGATTACAGAACAGAAGGTCAAAAAACCAAAAAAATTAACGAAGCTTTAATATATATGAAAGCAAAAGACGTGCAGCCATTTTCTATGGTTAAAAATCCAGGCTTTATTAATTTGATGAACACAGTTGCACCACGCTACCCTCGAGGTACAAATTAACGAAATGGGTAGATGAAAAGTACTCAGAAATGAAAGATGATGAAAAGTACTCAGAAATGAAAGATGTTTGGAAATCACGGCTAACTGACAAGACGATAACCTTGACAATGGATGTATGTCAATGCGCAGCTTCTTGGGCATTACAGCTCATTTTCTGTGGGACCAATGAAAGAAATGTCTTCATTGACAATTGGAGCTTTGGAGCTAAGCGAGCGTCACACAGGAACATATTTAAGCTTGGCGCATCGAAAATCACCGTGTTACAGCCGTTGTCACTGACAGTGGAGCAAATATTGTCAAAGCCGTTGAGATAGCATTCGGGCGTCAGAAACACCTAAAGTGCTTTGCGCACACTCTTAATCGAATTGCACGATTAGCCAACCAAAGCGAGTCCGTTAATAATTGCATAACCAAAATAAAAACAATTGTTACCTTTTTCAAGCAGAGTTGCGTAGCCAGCGACCACTTAAGAAAAGCAACGGACCTAGTGTTGATTCAAGATGTTGCAACGAGGTGGAATAGCACTTACTATATGATCGAGCATTTTTTGGATGTCAAATTACATGTTAACGAAGTTTTGTTCAACATACGCAACGACTTGACAATGCTCAGTGGAAAAGAACTGGAGCTGCTGAAGACCATAATTACAATGCTGCGCCCCTTCGAGGAAGCAACGAAAAAAATAAGTGGGGACAAGTATTGCACGGCCAGTATGGTCATTCCAATTGTTAATATTCTGAAACAGAAATTGCAAAACTTAAATGGAAATACACCTGAGGCAAATGCTGTGGAGGAATTCCTGCTTTTTGAAATTGGTAGGCGAATGGGACCAATGGAGCAGGTATATTTCAAATATCATTAATTTTTTTAAATATTTATATTGTAATGCATTGTTTTAGTTGTCGATTCTGGCAATGGCCACAATGCTTAATCCAAGATTCAAGAAATTGCATTTTAAAGATCTTGTGGCATGTACTTATGGATTATTAAAGTAAAATCACTTATTAAGTCAAGTGACAACGACATTGAAAATCTACCACCCACGTCCGATACTTCAACTAATCCAAATTCGTTTTGGAACCACCATTACCAGCTGGCGCAGTCTCATAATCCGAATGTGGATATTGATGTAGAGATGAGTTCATATCTGGGAATGCCATTAACACAGTTTGAAGGTAACCCCCTAAATGTTTTGGATGGTATGAGAAGTATGTATCCTAATTTGCATCAACTAGCGCTGCAATTTTTGCCGGTAGTCGGATCCAGTGTTGCCAACTTTTGTTTGAAAAAAAAAGCTGTTTTTGACGGGAGGAACGATGAAAAAAAGCTGAAAAATTAATGAAAAAAGCCATAAAAAAAGCTAGTTTTATAATTCATTAATTCCAGTATTTACTCCTGAGAGCAGAAGAGTGAGCGCGCAAAATCAGGTTGCCTAGAAAGAAACTGAACCATTTGAGCATCTGCTGATCTTTTATTCATAAGATGTGAATAATTTCATCAATGTTGTCCTCATTCTCCTGATTTTCATTATCTTCTGATAATCCCGTTCCTATCATCCGCAGGAATTTATTGGGAAGTTTATGTAGCAGCACTTTTCGAGTATGTGCAAGCCATATCAGTAAATTCATAACAAAATTAATTATTTTTATTTTAAGTAGCAACCAATTAATCCAATTTCTCAATATTCTAAAGTGTAGTTTTTTTTTCGCAGTTTTGACTTTACAAGATTGACTTTGCTAAATATGCGCTCCACTTCGGCGTTGGACCAAAGCAACGATAACGTATCAATGGCAACCTTAGCCAGGTCTGCAAAAGTATTGTTGCTCACAGAATCCTTATAGAAATTGACTTCCATCCAAATTTTTGTAGTGCTGTCATTATTTTGCCATTTCACGAAGTGAATTTTTGTATTGCCTTTTAATTTGCCCTATATTTGGGCATTTACCAAAAAAATCTGAAAAAAAGCCATTTCAAAAAAAAAAAGCCAGAATTCTCGCTGCCCGCAGTTTGCAAATTTTTCTAGCAAATGGCCTTTGAAAACAGCCAGATTTGACGGGAAAAAAGCGACTCTGGCAACACTGGTCGGATCTTCGGTTCCCTCTGAACGTGTTTTTTCAGCGGCTGCAAATATATTGACGCAAAAAAGATATCGACTAACCCCTGATCGACTTAGTCGCATTTTATTTTTACAAAGTATGGATAAAAAATACTTTTTTTTAAATATTCTACTTTTTTATTTGAAGCATGGAAGCATTCTCTTTCTTTGTAATGTAAATTTGATTAAGTATATTTAAGTTAATAACTGCTATGGAACATATAAGACTGCTATGAAAGCATAAGTTGTTGTGTTAATAAATACTTTTTAAGCTAAAGACTGCTACGGAAGCATAAGTTTTTATTTGTTTTGTTACTTTTTAAGTTAAAAATTGCTATGAAACTGAAAAGACTGCTATGAAAGCACATGTTTTTAAGAATAAATCAGCTTTATTTTGCTAAGAAATTCTTTTTTTTTTTAAATTGAACGTTTTAAGCCATGGGACATACATCGATGCATCGATGTTTCGAACCCGATGTATCAACCAACCTAGGTGTTTCATTTTGAAAACATCGACGCACATCGACATCGATGTTTTCACTTAAATTTACATCACTATTTATCATACGTGAGCAGCGCGCTCTCGCTCCCGCTCTCACACAACGAAGAACCGAAGAAAGCAAGAAAACAAACAAACTGCAGCGCTCTCGCTTCTCCCAAAGCAAAATGCTTCTGCTCTACTCTAACTTGCAACTTTCTACTGAGAGCTATTTTTGGGTACAAAAAGTTGAGCTCTTTGAAAGTGGGTCAGGCTTAATTTTGAATCTAGAATTTTGAAAATTTTACCACAATTTTTTTTTAATTTTTCTCGAATTTTTGAGATTATTTTCAGAACTTTTTACCCAACTTCGCCACCCGTAGGGCGAATTGCACCAAAGCAATTTTCAAACAAAGTTGATTATTTTACCTTATTTTGGAATTTGTTGCTTGTTTGAATTTTGTTTTTAAAATATTTTAAATTGATTTTTGAAAATATTAGAGAAATGACATGGGACCAAATTTCTATCGATGTTTTCAGAGAGCGAGAAACAAAGAAAACAAAGAAACAAAAGAGCGAGAGAGCGGACTAACATACATTTAACATAACATACGTAGGTGATGTTAAATTTAATACCAAATGTTAAATGTTATAAGTCCACTGGACTATTGGAAGGTCTATACATTTTGTTAATCTGAAAAAATCTTAATAATATTTCCTATCTATCACGCTTCGGAGATGGAAAACTTAAAGGAGTGTGCCCTACGCTATCTGTGCATTCCAGAATGCTCCACCGAATCAGAACGTGTGTTTAGTAGGGCCGCTCTAACACCAAAAACTGTAAAAAAGCTTCTGTTTGCAAGCAAGAGCGAATGGCTTTTGGATATGTAATCATTTCTCTTTTTTTTATGTTCTGGAAACGTTATTTTGGTTCGCTTTTTATGTTATGAAAACAAATTCTTTTGTTATTTATGTTCTTAAACTTATAACTTTTCCTTAGTTATATTACTGAAATGTATTTTTAGTTTGCTTTTTACATGTATAAGTATATGATCTCCATGAATTGATCTTTATAAATTTAAAAATATGTTTTTTTTCGATTTTGTCGATTTTTTTTCTAAAAGATCAAAAAAAATCGATGCACTGAGAATCAATTTTTCCCAGCTCTATCGTTCATGACCAACTGAATAACTGAACTAAATGACTGTTTAGTTCACGATGTGCGTCAAGATAGCATCGGTTCTTTAGCAACGAAAAACGGAACTTGGTTCATGAGTCGGAACCAGTTATGAACTTTCTCATTTTTAAACGTTTCTAGACCTTTAATCAATAAAGTAATGATGCAGAATTGTAGAAAATTAATTAATCTATAGTTTTAAGTAGTATTTTGGCCATTTCAGCTTTAAAAGTGGGAGAAACAGGTGAAGAAAGAACGAGAAAAAAAGAACATTTTCACCATTTCTTAAATTGCTAAGGACAGGAGGTCCGTGCGCGAAAACCACTTATGCACGATCAAAGCCTACAATTTTATCTTTCAAATGATACAATTAAATTTAAAAAAAACTGATACGTTTTTGAGAAATTGTGAAATGAGCGAAGCTACCTCGGTGAAAGCCCCATACAAAATGACCGCCAAAATGTATGCCTTGTTTTCGAACCGTAATAGCTTATCTCAGGACGAATGTGCGAAAACGCGGGACATAGCAAATTAAAGCTACAAGTTTGGGGAAGCTATTGCAATTAAATTCAGAGAAATAAACTGTACAGTTTTTTTTGAAAATTAATTAATTGTAAATCAACCCCCACAAAGTTCACGAGCAAGAACTATCGAACTGGTAGCTCCAACGTGAACTGAACTACAGAGGAGGTGCCACCTTTCACAATTTCGTTGCTAACAAAAAATTTTAACGTGCAGATATGCACGGTATATGGGAGCATTGGCGCTAGTCGTACGAGCATTTTGCCGTTTGAATTATCAAAATAAACTGTCAGGTTACTGAGAAATTTGCATTTTTGTACTTTTACACTTTTCCAAAAACAAACATGCACAAAACAACGTGGCAGCATATGTACATAAAGAGAAATGATGCCACCTTTTTTGTGTCTAACAAAAAATCGTTGCTAACAAAAAATTTTAACGTGCGGATATGCACGGTATATGGGAGCATTGGCGCTAGTCGTACGAGCATTTTGCCGTTTGAATTATCAAAATAAACTGTCAGGTTACTGAGAAATTTGCATTTTTGTACTTTTACACTTTTCCAAAAACAAACATGCACAAAACAACGTGGCAGCATTGTGTATGTACATATGTACATAAAGGTCGCCTGACTAATGCAAATAATCTTGGTCTTTTTATTTTTATTTATTAAAATTATTTAACATGCATAATAGTCCATAAATTTATACAATACTAGGGGGCTACGCCCCCTGCTCGCTTCGCTCGCCAACCCCCAGCTCGCTTCGCTCGCAACATTGTCTTTAGTTGTCCGGCTTAACAAATTTACATAATATTCGCCCCCTGCTCGCTTCGCTCGCCAACCCGCAGCTCGCTTCGCTCGCAGCATTGTATTTAGTTGCCCGTTTTAACAAATTTATATAATATAACATTTTTTCTTTAAAAAAAAACGGAAATATTTAGCTTCCGCTGTCCGCTGCCTTAATTTTTTTCCTTGCAATTGAACTTTGGCTAAAAAGTCGGATTTGGTCATTTAGCGGGAAAAAGCTAAATTTGGCGGGAAAAAGCTAAATTTGGCGGGAAAAAGCTAAATTAAGAGAATTTGTCAAAATTTTGCAAGAAGAGTTAATCTAAAAGTTTTGTTAGGATATCTCCGATTGCATCCGATTGTTCCTATGGCAGCTATATGATATAGTCATCCGACTTTGACCAAATTTGGTCAGAATGTAAGAGACAGCCCCAATCATACAATCTGTGAGTTTGGTTGAGATATCTTAAGAAACAAAAAAGTTTTTCATACTAAAGGTTTTTTCATCGGATTGTTCCTATGGCAGCTATAAGATATAGTCATTCCACTTTCACCAAATTTGGTCAGAATGTAAGAGACAGTACCAAACATGTAATCTGTGAGTTTGGTTAAGATATCTTAAGAAACAAAAAAGTTTTTCATACTAAGCAATTCCGTGACCTTTGACCCCGATTTGACCCACTTAGAGGTCGAATTTCGTAAAACGCCGTCTTATTGCACGATGAAATTATCTCACCTATGTTGTGTGAAAATTTCAGCTCTCTATCTCTTACCGTTTGGGCTGCACGTTGATTCTCAGTCAGTGAGTCAGTGAGTCAGTGAGTCAGTCAGTGAGTCAGTCAGTGAGTCAGGACAAAGAGTTTTATATATATAGATATTTTCGTTAAGCTCTCATTTACTAACTTAATTTCGGATTGCATTTTGGAGTTTCGCCAATATAGTTAAATGTGGGCTGCCAACCTGAAATACAGCTTTTAAACATAGCGGAAGTTTAAGGCTTCTTGGAAAACCCCTACACAAAGATTCTTGGTAAACGGCCACACAAAGTTTCTTTGCGCGTCTAAAAAACATTATGAAATTAAGTTAGTAAATGAGAGCTTAACGAAAATATATTGTATAAATTTATGGACGTTTATGCATGTTAAATAATTTTAATAAATAAAAATAAAAAGACCAAGATTATTTGCATTAGTCAGGCGACCTTTATGTACATATGTACATACACAATGCTGCCACGTTGTTTTGTGCATGTTTGTTTTTGGAAAAGTGTAAAAGTACAAAAATGCAAATTTCTCAGTAACCTGACAGTTTATTTTGATAATTCAAACGGCAAAATGCTCGTACGACTAGCGCCAATGCTCCCATATACCGTGCATATCCGCACGTTAAAATTTTTTGTTAGCAACGATTTTTTGTTAGACACAAAAAAGGTGGCATCATTTCTCTTTATGTACATATGCTGCCACGTTGTTTTGTGCATGTTTGTTTTTGGAAAAGTGTAAAAGTACAAAAATGCAAATTTCTCAGTAACCTGACAGTTTATTTTGATAATTCAAACGGCAAAATGCTCGTACGACTAGCGCCAATGCTCCCATATACCGTGCATATCTGCACGTTAAAATTTTTTGTTAGCAACGAAATTGTGAAAGGTGGCACCTCCTCTGTAGTTCAGTTCACGTTGGAGCTACCAGTTCGATAGTTCTTGCTCGTGAACTTTGTGGGGGTTGATTTACAATTAATTAATTTTCAAAAAAAACTGTACAGTTTATTTCTCTGAATTTAATTGCAATAGCTTCCCCAAACTTGTAGCTTTAATTTGCTATGTCCCGCGTTTTCGCACATTCGTCCTGAGATAAGCTATTACGGTTCGAAAACAAGGCATACATTTTGGCGGTCATTTTGTATGGGGCTTTCACCGAGGTAGCTTCGCTCATTTCACAATTTCTCAAAAACGTATCAGTTTTTTTTAAATTTAATTGTATCATTTGAAAGATGAAATTGTAGGCTTTGATCGTGCATAAGTGGTTTTCGCGCACGGACCTCCTGTCCTTAGCAATTTAAGAAATGGTGAAAATGTTCTTTTTTTCTCTTTCTTTCTTCACCTGTTTCTCCCACTTTTAAAGCTGAAATGGCCAAAATACTACTTAAAACTATAGATTAATTAATTTTCTACAATTCTGCATCATTTCTTTATTGATTAGAGGTCGAGAAACGTTTTAAAATGAGAATGTTCATAACTGGTTCCGACTCATGAACCAAGTTCCGTTTTTCGTTGCTAAAGAACCGATGCTATCTTGACGCACATGTCGTGAACTAATGAAAAATTAACGATTGAACTTATTCAGTAAATTGAACTAAAAAGCCCAACTCTAAAATTAACATTGTTGATATCCTTTAGAGGTGGAGAAACATCGAGTGAAACATCGATGTCATCGATGCTTGCAAAACATCGGAACCATCAGTGTTTGGTAGGCCACTATTAAATAGAGGTGGAGAACTATCGATGGCACAATCGATGGTCAAGCACTATTGAGCGGCCATCGATGGCAGACCTGCATTATCGATAGTGGGCAATTGTTTTTATGAATCTTAAAGCGTTAAGGTGGGTTCTCACTGCTTCGCAATGTGATATCACATTTTGTTATAATTTCTGATGATTTGCGAAATACGTCTAAGTGTTTACATTGGCAACACAAAATTTGTACTTCACAAAATTGTGGAAAGCCTTGTGAAAGCCTTCAATGTAAACACTATCAGTCCATGTGATAGAGCATCGCAAAAAATCACAAGGAATCAAAATGTTCGGAATTGAACAATAAAAAGCTCCACAAAATGAATAAAAACAAAGAAATGTCACTTTGCAATTGTCCACCAATTGAAAAGGTTAGATTTCTTTAAAAACGGATATGTATAACAAGCAAGCTTAAAACCTTGGACGTCGGGTTACCATCCAGTGGTATTCTGAATGACTCTGGAATGTGTGTAGTAAAAACTACAAAAGCCGGGAGGCCAAGGATGCAAGTTGGAGCTCCATTGCTCTGAATTTGGAGGTTAGCAAAAAGGACGCACTGGATAAGTGGAACAGCTTGCGTAATACATGAAGCAATGTATGTTTTACAGGCAGTAATGAATATAGATAACAAGGAAAGAAAAGCATCTTTGGTAATATTATTTGAAATTTTTTATTAAAAAATCTTTTTATGCTGCCGTGGAACAGCACTATGTTCAAGAGAACCCCCAAATTATACTTTTGCAATAAATAAACTTAAGTACCTTTAAATACTTTAAAAATAGCATCGCAAGTTTCAGGAATAATTGCTGATACAACCGCCTTAGACATTCTGAACTCGTAAGATAGGTTCGTCATTCTTGATCCGGAGGCTAAATATCGCAGAGTTACCGCAAGTCGCTCGCCTGTTGAAATTGTTTCGCGAAAATTTGTTGTCTTCTTCTTGATTAGTGGAGTTACCCTAAAAGTGAGCTGGTCGAACGTTGCTGCGTCCATCCGCAAATAATTTTTGAATTTGAACGGAAGACTTCGCAGCTCTCCCGTTAGCTTGGCATACATTACTTCTTTTTCTCGAGTCAAATTCATTTCGTCGATCCAGCAGCTGCGCTTTGCCTTGGGTTCATCATAGCTGTCTTCTAAAAGCCACAGCCCAATGATCGCAAAGCAGCAAGCCCGAAAAACAACAAATACAATTTTTAGCTTTGACGTTCACAATGTGTAGAAAAACCAACTTGCTCGATGTGCTTTCACAATGGAATTGGGCTCATTTGAGCTGTTTCAACTTTAACAGGAGTTAACATAGTTTTCAACAAAATTGTGTCAATCTCCTTCGCACAAAATTTTTAACAGAATGTGAAAGTGGTGTTTACATTGGAGTGTCACATTTTTGTGACTTCACAATTTTGTGTCAATGCATTTAGTGCTTACATTGCCTTGTGACATTGTGAACAACTTTGTGTAGCGTTTGTGAAGCAGTGAGAACCCACCTTTACGGAAAGGAGCGCATTTGGCAGATGCAGAGCTTCGGAAACATTCAAGTTTTGTTTTTGGTAATTGTTTAATCCCTGCGGCGCTATATTTATACACATTCCGCAAAATACACATGATAATTAATTTCCCACAATCAATCTTTACATCTTTAGGATGATGACAATGACGACGATGATGATGATTATGATGATGTTTGAATTATTATTATTTTTTTTATATATTCACATTTTGACAGCTAACGGATTATACAGTGTTGAAAAACGCACAAAAAAGTAACATGTGGGAGAGTGCGAGAAAATTCAGTGCTGGAAAACGCTCCAATTTGTCGAAAGCAACCATGAAAAGCCCAAAACAACAGTGCAAAACATGAAAAAATTACATGTTTTATTAAAATTTCAAAATTCATTTAAAAAAAAAGTAGAAGAGACCCCCTAAAAATTTATACGTCAAAATTCATCATAAATTGCCCTCTTTGTGAGAGTATTTTTTTTTTTTTTTTTTTTAAATTATCCGCAGGGATTAAACAATTACCCACGATTGCAAGATTTGTCTCTTAGAGGTGTGTGTGTGTGTTGTTGTCCCGATGCTCCGATGTTTGCTGAACGCATATAATTTTTTGGAAACGGTTTTTAAAACTGCAAATCTCATCTGTGAAAAAGATTGTATCAAACACATTTACAATATTTTGAAATTTTTTCTTTCAACATTTTAGAGGGTCGTAATTATAAGGATTGTTTATTTTTCGTTGTATATAAGAACATTTAATTGTAGAGGTGGAGAACTATTGATAGTCGGCACCATCGATAGTCTGCGATAAGCATCGATAGTTTTCGATAGTGTGTTAATTTGAGCATATATGTGTTTTAAATTCCAAAATTTTATATAAAATTCCAACTAAAATTTGAAATTGGTTTTAATTTAGGTATTATAAAAATAAATAAAATTCGTTATGAATAATAATGTTTCGCTATTAGCTTTTGTAATAGCCAAAGTTCGACGATCTAGTTATTTTTAAAGGAATTTGTTTTGGTATTTATCTCTCACTTGAAGCTGAGGACTAGAAATTTTGTCTTAGATTTTGTTAGAGCTTTGTTGGTTTTTTATTTGTTGATGATAAACTATTTAGTTTGCGTGTCATTTGTACTCAGTTTTGACTCGGAACGTTCGACAGATTGTGGCGGTAGGGCGATAGGCAGTACGCGTGGTGAGCTGCTCATTACTACGGAATTTTCATTTCTGCAATGTGTACACACTGTAATAGCAGTTTGGCGCGCTGCCCAGAATATTCGAATTTGAGCAGCTAAAATGGAATGTAGACAAAATGGATGTAGTTTATAAAGGGAATATTGTGGATTATAAATGAAATATATGTTTAAATATATACTTGTAGAAAAACCTAAAATTAGCTTAAGAAATTCTTCAAGTTAGGTAATTTGAAGTGAGGTTAGTCTCGAGAGGCAGCTAAAATATATTCTTAGCTTCAAGAGGTTTCAAGCCAAATGCTAAGGGCGCCAATGTCTGTTGCCTTTTCCTGGCATTTGATCGTTTCGATTGTCTGTCTGTGTTTCGAGTGTGTGCGTGTGTGTGTGTACGTGTGTGTGTAAGGGTACTACTTACCATTTTTGTTGTTGTTATTGTTAGCCTTAAGTGGGTATTTTAATATTCGCAGCAAGGCAACAGTGTTGGGTTTCAGTTGCCGACCACAATTCATGCCATGGATGCACTTATGCTGCGTCCGTCTCTGTTCCTGCCTTCGACCCCTTCCCCTTTCCCAGCCACTGCCCTGTTCTCGCCTTCGTCTTGTCCCTTGCCTTTTTGGCGTCCACACGTTCACATTTCCTGTATGCTACTTTTCTCTCACTCTCTCTCCTTCTCTCTTGATGTGAGTAAGTGAGAACGTGTTCATGTTCGCTTCTATCTTTAGTACAGTTGACTGTGGCAGCCTGAAAGGCGACCCGATTCCGATTCCAATTCCGATTCCCATTCCGATCCCACAACCCGAACACGTCACGACTATGCGATACCCTTCTTCTCGTTATTTTAGATAAAGCCTTAACTCTGAAAATATTTATTATAAGTTAAATTTGGATTTATTTTTGTTCGAATTTTTTACCATTAAAAAATTATATATTTTACAATTTGGACAAAAAAATCCATATTTTCAAATCTGAAACCCAATTATGCATGCACAACTCCGAAAAAAAAATCCCCTGTTAATAATAAATAATTATTTTTTAAAAACTTCTTTACGACGTAAACGTCTAGTGACGAAAACATTTTCATGCCCCAAAATTTCTGATATCCAATTTTGTGACGAATAATATTAAGTTTTACTTATAAATTACTATTACTAGCCATAGCATATTTTTCATTCTTCCTGTGTATATTAATCGCATTTCGTTCCCTTTGTGCCGCTTTTGTCACTAGCGCGGATTGCTGTATTATTATCTGGCTGGGAAAACTGTTGAAAACTATATACAAAGGTAAAAACATCACAAATTTCTCATTTCCTCTGAAGTTTGAGAAAAAAATCCCTTTTTCAATGAGGTCAAAGTTGGAGCTTATTTCTATAAAGATAACTTTGGAAAAATCCCCTATAAATATTAAATAATTGTAGTACAGAGTTGAGCTGTATTATAATTTTGCTGAAAATCTATAGAAAACTCTATTGTACTATCAGTAAAAATATCATAAATCTCTTGTGAGTTCTCAAGTCTAAAAAAAAATTGCCTTTTTCATTGAGGTCAAGGTTAGAGTCTAACTTCTACATGGATAACTCCGCAAAAATCCCCTATAACTTAAAAAAGAATTATGGTAAGGTGTTGAGTTGTATTATTACCTGGCTGAAAGCCTGTAGAAAATTCTATTGTAAAAGTAACAGTATCATAAATCTCACATTAGTTCCCTAGTTTGATAAAGAAATCTACCAGAAAATTCCCCTTTACTTAAAATCAAATCAAAGGCAAAAAAAATTGGAAAAATATCATAAATCTTCTTAAATAATATTTAAAGTAGTTAAACATTTTTTAGCAATGATGTCGAAAATTATTTGATTCCTAGGTAAGTCAAGAAAAAACTCAGCACAAATTTAAAACATTAATTTCTTTCATCAGAAGCTTGGTTTAAGAAAGTTGATAATCATCAATGTTATTAATGCTTATACATATTATATGTATATCATATTTATTTGTTTTACCGCATCAAGTAATAATTTAATCTTATATAAAGAAAAAACTTTATTTAATAAAAGCTTATGGAATATACTAAATTTTATTTACAATTTAAATTTTTGTTGTTTTTTTTGAACTGCAACGTTGCTTAAGCGACTGAAATCGGGCTTTGATCTTTGATCTCCACAAGTAACGTACATATAACTGTGCATAAAGTTCTGTTGAGCTTCGATAAGTTATCGTTGTTGTTTTTTTGTTCTTAATATTGTTGTTGATATTGCATTAACATTATATCAATATGCATTTGTAAATACATGAGGTCTCTGAGGGATTGTTAAACGGATTCAGATTCAGATTGGAACTTGGGTTTTGTGATGGGTGGGGAAGGGGTAGGGGAAGGTGACTGAGCAAATACACGCATCTGGAACATAGTTAGTTGGCGACAACATTGAAGAGTCGCCCCCACCCACCGCCGCTGTTCTCCATACCCTGTGCATGTGTGTGCGAAGGCGAGTGTAGCTAGGGAAGAGTATCAAAAACAAACAAACAACACAAATCGTGGGCGATAAAATTCGTACTCGAGTCGTGAACCCCGCCAGTGGCGTGGCTAAGGGGGCTTAAATTCAACGTTTACGCCGCCTCGCCACGCAAGTCCAGCAAGAGTTGAAAAATGTGTACAACAAGACAAGTAACCTTTTTGACAAATTTAAATTTAAAAAAATCGAATATTTCTTATTTTATTCAAACTTAAAATAAGGCTTAACTACTTATTTAAAAAAAAAAAATATGCGAGCATTTATTTTTTTGTCAAAAAAGTTACTTAAACATCGTGCGCCCCTCTCAAATGTCACGACACTGTCGCTGTCCGACCCCAATCCCTCCCCCACACACGCCACACAGTGCAATGATGGTGATGACGTTATGTGACGGCTGTGCGCGCCGAACGGTCTGGCAATGCACGTCGTTGTCGCTCGCAGTGGCAGCGCTGCATCTGTCTCTCAGTCTCCTTGTATATGTTTTGTGTTTGTGTGTGTTTGCGACGTCCATTATGTATTTTAACACCTACCAAGCCGTCGCACAACACGTTGCCTGCCTCGTCAAAAGCGCCAACAACAACAACAACCGCAACAGCAAAAACAAAATGCAAAGAACATAATCTAAATGGAATTCTGCTGCTTCGCTTCGCTTTGTCTTTGCCTTTGGCTTTGGATTTTGGCCCTGCGCTTCATACGATTATTTCTCAACTACAGAGCAGCGCTGCCAACTGCGACGCCAACAGCGACGCAAACGACTTGAACAACGTCGCGCTGCGCCGCACAGTGGCTAAACTCAAGAGACTAATGCGGCAAAAATAAAATTAAATAAATCAAATCATGGTAATGACTTTTTTTAGGGAATTATGTATATCCATATGTTTTGCTCGATTCTTAGTTACATCCAAATATATTATTTCTTTAATTTGTAAGTTTTTTAAAAAATTTAAAATTGTTGACGTACTTTTTTTGTCATTGTAAAAACTCGAAATAAATAAACTCTAAATAACTTAGAAATAGGATTTTATAACCACACATATACGTACATATTTTAAAAACGGTTTTGACTAACGTGCCACCGTGCGCCGTTCATCGCCCGCGCCCTCGTTTTATTTTTTCGGCTTGCGCTCTTGTAGCTGTGGCTGCTCTTGTTGCTCTTGTTGTTGTTGTTGCTGCTGCCTTCGCTGTAGCTGTTGCTTTGGCTGTATTCTGTATATGTGTGTTGCTGTTGTTGTGTGTAGATTTTTCTGGCGACAGACTGTCTGGCCCGACTTCGCCTGGGCTGACTGGCTCGCCTGGCCTGGCTGGGCATTCGTCGTCGCCGTCGTGGTCGTCGTCGCCTCACGTTTGTTTGCCTTTATATGGCAGCTCTGTGAATGTACATACATATGTACATATGTATGTCTTTATATTTGTTGGTTTGTGTGTGTGTGCATGAACTTTCATTCGTTTGGCAGGGCATAAATGTTCTTGTTGTTGCTTGTGGCGTGCTGATATGGATTCTCTTGTACGCGTGTGTGCATTGTAGGTATCCCAAACGACGCCACATGCACAGCTTGTATGTATAAACACACATATTTATGTACATACATTCTTATACATACATACATACATACATACATACTTACGACAAATGCATAAACAAACGGCGAATGCAACAACTTTGCTTGGCCAGCATACATACATATGTATGTATAAGTATATGTATACACATACATAAATATTTACTTTCAATGAAATGCCCAAAGCTGCAGTGAAACTTCCAAGTCGCAGCCAAAATGCTTCACATACACCCACGTGGAACATAAGCATATACTAACACACACATAAACATTTGACCAAGTCCAAGTCTATTGTAAATTCCATAAATCGTCAGGTTTTGATATATTTTACGAGAAAAATATATGTATGTACATATAGAGCATTTAGATATAGACGGGATCTGGAGGCGTTTCTGAGATATGTATGTACTATATATGTATGTACATACATATGTACCCACACAGACTAAATCACTGCGGATGGCAGTCCGCGCTAGTGACAAAAGCAACACGAAGGGTGCGAAAGGCGACTAGCAATATACTATATACAGGAAGAATGGAAAATTTGCTATGACTGTCCGAATTATATACCGATCGAAAGGTATCAATTTAACTTACAAATGTGCATACTAAGACTTTTGGAAACTCACCTGGTTCGTGAGATAAACAGGTGTAAGTGGAGGGGGGGGGCAAAATTTAAACGATTGGAGCAAATGGGGCCGTTGGAGCCTGATTTTTTTTTCTAATCAAAAATTCGCGTCGAATGACACCTCGATCATCGAAATCCGATTACTGGTTCAAAAAATAATTAATTTTGAAATTTTAAGTGGCCTTCAAAAATTGAGATGACAAGTCTGCTTGTTTATCAGTTTGTTTATATAAAAGCGTTGAAATATGTATCTTAAAGCGGTGAATGAGGACTTGTTCCCGATCAAAAATCTAGAAACATTTGTTCTACGACTTTTTCGAAAAATCGCTAGCTTAGCGGGAAATCGCTAAAAGCCGCTAAGCATAGAAGCTACAGATATGATCTATAAATCGTTAAAATGGTATTTTGAAGGGCTTTTGGGCATACCTTTAAAGTTTTTTCCAATGTAGATAGGTAAAAAGCTACAGGTGAAATAAGGTATGCTTTCCCAAACTTTGGCGGTTTTTGAGAAAACGACCCTAACGATTTTTTTTTAATTTTCAATTTATTGTAGTTTGTTAAATTTCGTGTTTTTTGATAAATGACACAAAAAATTTTACCGGTGGGTTTGAAAGATATTACCTTTTAACTGAATATATACGTTTTACTTCGAATTTTAATAGGACAGCAGCAACAAAGTGTCGTAGCAGCCAGACCTTAAAAGGGCTGTTAGCTTTTGCGCTAGGCAATTGTGTTCGTAAAAATAATCTTTCATTTTCTGCTAGAAAATTCTGTTAGAAAATTTATTATTTAGAACAATATTTCTTATTTCCTTTTAACTAAAGTTCATGCCAAATTTCAAGTCTCTATCTTTATGTTTAGAGTTTTTGCCAAAATATCCGGCGTTTTTTACCATATTGCATACTTTCCTATAGAGTAAAAATCAAGAAAATTTAACAGAATATCACTTAATTATTTAATTTTATTCAAATTTATTGAAAGTCTCCAATTATTTATTTAAGAAAATAATGATCATTTCACAAATTGTCTCAACTTTTTCATCGTTACACAATCAATTTAAAATAGGGGAGCTTCATTGTTTGTAAAGTAAAATTTTGTTATAGAAATCATCGTAAATTTCCAAAAAATTTCGTTAATTTATAAATTTAAAGTCAAATAGTTCCACAAATCCTTGAAGAATTGCAGATAGTGGGAATCTTCTAAGTTGTAGAAAGAAGAGATTTTCTCAAGAATATAAAGCGTTTAAGGAAAATCTATTTATTTTTTAAATCTGCACTATTTGTAGAGGATAAAACGACTGCACGGGTAGAGTTAAATTCATTATTTATTATTTGAGGAATTTTTGAAAAGAGTTGCTTCTTTGAAGAATTTAAGACTTTTATAGAGATTCACTTGTAAATTCTTCATTGACTCAAAAAAAAAGCCTTAAGCAGATTAAAGGAAAAGGCATGCAACATGTTAGAAAACTATGTTATGTATGTAATGGAATGTATAAGAATGTGCAATCTTTCAAAAAGAAGTGAATAAAAATAGATTTCTTAATTCTGCATAGATTTTGATATCCTTACAAAGATCTAAACAAAATACAGGAGCTTTGAAAATGAGTTAACTCACTGGATTTTCCGATACGTTGTAGTTTTTTAATGAGAAAAGAGACATGCACCAGGTACTATAAGTCCAAAAGAAATTTTTGTAAACATTTAAATAGAATAGGTAAGAATCCGAAGGATTTTAGCTTTATAGATTTCGGTTTTTAAAGCCTTTCAAACATTTTGACAAAATAAAGAAGATTTTTGAGTTCCTCAGATTTTGATAGCATTCCAAAGACCTAAACAAAATTAGGAAAGATGATGTCGAAATCAAGAAAATTTTTCTTACTTCTAAAGATATAAATCAAAAAAGCTAAATGCAAGGGAAGAAAGTTGCTGGGAAAGTATATAGTTGGCTTCCAGGTAACTCTATTGGGCATGACATGAATTCTGCTTTCGGAAACAAAGCAAACTAACTATGAATATACTTAAAATAGGAACTGGGCTGTCATAGTCAAGAAATACGACAACTGTCAGTGTCAGGTTCCATATTTGAGGAAAGATTTTGGATTGCATTTATTAAATTTATTTATTTTGGTATTCAAGGGATTGCGGCAAGTGTCAGATGCTTATCGTCGATAATCTCTGGCACTTCTTTGGTAATGCTTGATGATGTTGTGGTTGGTCATGAACCAAAATGGATTTGTTGTAACGCCTATGAACGAAAGAGAGTCAAGAATGAAGAATGGAGAATCGATAAATTGATTTATGGCAATGGCCATTGCATTAAAGACTCGAGTCGAGTCGAGTCGAGTTGTCGCACAGTCAACTAGTAGATTTATGCTGCATGCCACTAATTAGTATTTCGGGAGCGTTTCCTTAGCGAGGGGTCGGTCTCTCCGAGCGATTTATGGACAGCTACTGTATGTCGCCGCCGCTTTTCATTCGATTCAGATTCGTCAGACGATCCGTAATCGATAGATATACATTATTTTTTTTTTTTCTATTTTTCCTTTTTTTTCATTTTGTTGAGGTATTTGTCATATTTGTAAAACAATTATTAATGCCGCACGCGTAGATACAAAACAGACAAAGAAATATAAAGAGGGTGCTAATGGGGTGCTACTCATTTAACTTTATGAAAAAAAAAAAAACAAAGCCAAAAAATATCTCGCTAAATTATGGCCACCTGTCGCAGTGGCTAATGAATTACCAAATTGTTGGCAGTCCAACATATTCTATACAAAAATTTACCCACGTCCACACTTCAGACTCGAGATTCTTTAATTTTCCCGTACCGGATATGGATCCATCCATCGCAAGTGCCTGTCATCAGGTTGTATCTTTGTGAGCACCTGACAAGTAAGACTGGAACGTGCCCCGTGTAATAGCACTCAAAATCCCGGCAGTCGCCACAGGATATTATTATATTATTCATGTAATGCAGATTAAACAAGTGGGAAAGGCTATAGTCGAGCTCCCGACTATAGGATACCCGTTACTTATATAAACAAATTAAAATTTTTTTATTGCATGCTTTTAGGCACTTTTATTGCTTAAAAGCTTTAATCAGCCAGTACCACCTTTATCTTTGTCCGATCTTGTTGGGATTTAGTAGGATGATAGGTAATAATAAAAGCTAACGTTCACCGTTTAAAAAAACCTAATATCTTGAAAACTGTGCGTGTGGTGGATTTTCGCGATTTACGGAGGCGGAAAGGGGCGTGAAACAAACTTGACCTGCGTGGGGTTTATAGAAATCTGTGTGCCAAATTTGGTTGCTCTAGCTCTTACAGTCTCTGAGATCTAGGCGCTCACACAGACGGACAGACGGACATGGCTATATCGACTCGGCTGTTGATGCTGATCAAGAATATATATACTTTATAGGGTCAGAGATGCTTTCTTCTCCCTGTTACATACATTGCAACGAATACAATATCCCCTTTTACTTTTTTTAATAAGTAACGGGTATAAAAAGTTTTAACTCCTGAAAGTATTTAATAGATGGAAATCAAATGCGTTGTCGTCGGTCTTTCATTGACTCTTTTTTTTACCTTTCTTTTCCAGCACATTTCAAACTTTACAATTTTTAAAAGCGTATACCATCTGGAGTAAAATTTTTAGTAAAAACTTTTCCTAGTTATTTTGTCATCGTATATCATTCTTAGACTCGTAGACAATTAAGGATCTATTATTCAATTGGGGCTACTAAATTTCCATTTTCAGCTTTCCGACAATTTCCTTACTGAGTAGAGTTTTTCTACTAGAATATTTCTCGGTTAGGTCCGGATAAAATGATATAACTGCTTATTTGTAGACTCCTAGACTACTAACATCACATTGAAGAATTATCTTAGTAAAAGTTCATAGTTTAAGTCGGTTTCAAATATAATTCCAGTGACCAGGTACGGCACGTACCACATTGTAAAGGTGTTTGGAGACTATCAAGTACAATCAAGGAAAATGATGTATGGGCATGAAATGAGTTAGTTGATAAATGGGTACCTTTTTGTGAGTACAGTCATGATTGGTATTCAAGAGTCAAGTCGGGCCTGGGATAGCGGTACGGATTGATCGCATTAATTAAAATGCAAGTGCGATGATGATGAAGATGATGATGGGTCGACTTTGGAAAGACAGCAGGTAGATCGTGATAACAGATTGAAGACAGGGAAGTGTCCTATACATTTTTCGATAGACAGAGATAGGGTAGGTAGGTAGATGGGTAGGTAAATATACATATTTCATAGGGTGCTTTATTGCGAGTGCCGTAGATGCCAAGAAAAGGCAAGTTCTTTACGGTTTGTCGCGTTCACAATGGCCATAAAAGTGGATTACGCTAATATTGACCCGTAATAAAAAGTACGAATGTTGCGTCTGATTGGTTTCTCCCACGATTACAATTAGCGCTACCCGCAGCCCAAAAATGGACAAACGGACAAGGTACGGAACTGAAAGGAAACTCGTTGGATTGTGCACTAAGTTGCTTAATCCGACGGGAAATCCAAAACAAATGCCGCCGGATGGTGCGAATGGTGTATATATATATATATATATATTTCTGTCTATGTGTCAAGTTATTGAACTGACTCGGGTCAGGGCTCAGCTCAGGGGTTTGAGAACAGGTCTAGAGACCCTAGAGAGCCCTTAAGCCAAAGTTAGAGGCACTGTGCGGATCGTTCATCTTGAGTTTTGGGATGAGCACACATGTGTTTTGGTTGCTACGGGAAAGCCCCATTTTAAAGCTGACCAACACATGTTACGGTCACATTTCCCGGCACTATTTATGGGCATTTTTGGGCCTGCGAACAGGTTCAATCACTTCACAGGAACGTCGGGCAAACGATTCTGCAACCTGAACTACACAACACTCGAAACTGTAACGAGTTCAATTAAATTGACAAGTTTTCCAGATAAATACAAATATATCATTTACTTAAAAATTCACTTTGAAACATTTTATTACCTGAGAACTTTAGATATCTAGATTTTTATTATTTGAAATGTAAATTCACTTAAATGAATTTGAATGGATCTTTTTTTTTTCAATATAAATTAAAAAAATCTGTTTTATTAAACTTTTAAAATAGTGACGAAACAATTTAGTGACGAATAATATTAAGTACATATAAATTATTAAAGAAAAATTTTTTTTGGCACTTGGCACTTCATACATACGTAATAAAAATTTAGTTTTTTGCGCAGTGCCGAAGCCAAAAATTTTCGTTGGCGGGTTTAAGCGATTTTCCGCTAAACTAGCGATTTTTCTAAGAAGTCGTAGAACAAACGTTTCTAGATTTTTGATCGGGAACAAGTCCTCATTCAAACTTTTAAGCGATTTGTTACAAACGGACACAGACTGACTTTTCATCTCATTTTCGGAAGGCCACTAAAATTTTCAAAATTAAGTATATTTAAAACCAATGGTTGGATATTGATGATCGAGGTGTCACTCGAATAGTAAAAAATTTAAGCAAAATGTCAAAAGTTTAACGGCACCAATCGTTCAAATTTTGCTCCTCTCATTTACACCTGTTTCTCTCACGAACCAGGTGAGTTTTTAAAAGTTTTAGTATGCACATTTGTTAGTTCAATTTATACATACATATTATATTTGTCGAGGTGACTTAAATTATTATATACCAAATTATATATTATTTTAAAATTTACAGTCGAGCTTCCTTAACTCCTTATCCAAAGTAAAAGTTCGACTAATGGAGATTTCGAGTTATGGAAAGATTTAAAAAAAAGTAATAAATTTAAATGGTAAATAATCTTGCATCTGTTAATGTACATCAATATTACATATCCAAACGAGCCTGTAACAAAGGCATAAAGTAGAAACGAAAAAAAAATTGAGTTTAATTGGGGATTTTGCCGAAAAATTCAACTTATAGAAATTCGAGTTACGGAAGCAGAATTGTGTGTAATTTGCCAAGTAAACGCTACTGCCACTCAATTCGAGTTATAGAAGTTCGACTGTATTACAAACTCAATTAATGTGAAATGTTTAGAATCAATCTTAAAACCCCAAGAAATTCTTCAATTATTTTTTTTTGGAATAAATTCATATGAAATTCGTCTTTATATATTCTTACGAATATTTTCAAATTAAAATCATGGCATTGTCCTATTACTAGAAGTCTCCTCAAGAGATTCATAATTTATTAAGTTAATTTTTAACGATTATAACTGGAAAGTTATAATATTGAACTTTAATTTTCAAATCTAGCAATAAAATAAAAAACAAACTCAGAAAAAAACGAAAACGGATCATCTTTAAATAAGGAACTTTTATCGATAACTTATTTAACTATTGATCTTCCAATGAGACTGATCTTAAAACGTGAGATTATTAATAATAATTTATTATTGACTTTTGCTTCTAAAATTGTACACATCCGAATCTCTAAATTTGAAAACTGAAGATTCAGTAGTTTAAAAAACCTTTAATCATTTAAAATGTTTAAAGTCTATTACCCAACGCGAACTTTTCAGAAATATGTATAATAATCATTAAGGCTTGTAAAGTTCGAATCACGCGTTTTCAGTGGAAATTTTGTAATCGGTCACGACAGCAGAAAAGTAAAGAAGCCGAAAAGAAAGTCGAGTAAAATGAAATATGTAAGTAGAATAGAACACAGCTTGGTCAATGTCCACCCACACAGGCCGGGCCCCAAAACGCTGAATCAACCAATTGATATCGCACAAGTCTTTAAATTGTATATTAACCATGTATAAGTGTATATATTATCTATAATATTAAAATTTTTGGCAATTCTTCAGGTATTTCTTCATAATTGTCTTTCATTTTATTGCTGATCGTGTAAAAGTTGCCAAAATTTGTATACGTCGACTGTAGGGCCGACTTGGGGGCGTAAACTATATAGATATTTCTGTTGACTGGACAAAAATCAATGAAATCAAGAACAACAACTAGAATAGCGGATGTGGGTAGATATTTTAAAAATGGAGGGTAAACTGCACGAGTTTCAATGCACTTAATATGCATAAAAATCTAAATCTAAATTTAAAAAATCTATCTGTATAGGGAGTATTACAGATATTATTTATTTTTTAATAGTACCATCTATAGAGATTATAAAGAAAGTCATCATAATGTAGTTGATTCAGCTCTGGGGAATTTCTGTTACAGGAGTAGAAAGATGCTTAATGATAATAAGCTGTAAATTTCAGTTGAAATGATGTCATTCTACTTAAAACTTGGGGTTTACCAGCTGGTAAATCATGACCAGATTAATTTTCATTAATGTTTCGAGGTAGTTCAAGGCCCTTTGAATATGATCTCAAAAAGAATTGAAACGATCTTTCGACATTTTGATGCAATTCTACTTTATTGTCTAAGATCTCTCGATTTTCTGAAGATAAAAGACATAAAAACAAACGTTTAGTTTTATATGCAGATCAACGATCATTATTTTAGAAAGACAAAAAAATTCATTAAAAGTAAGCTTATCGATTGAGCGTTCAATCGGCATATCGATAAATCAAGGGTTTCGTTAAGTTAAGTCAAAGATGCATTGAAAAGCTTAGTCCAAGGTTGTTGTTGTTGTTAGCACATTTGAAATTGAGGGCTTGATCGATCACCGACAATGTGTGTGTATGTGTGTGTGGAAAATTACTGGGCAACATTCCAGAATGCAAGCGATAGCGTTAGGCTTCTTTGTAAAAACGATGTGGTCAGGCCATATACTATATACATATGTACATACAAGCCTTTGTATGTATGTCTATATATTCTGCATATACATACATATGTATGTATTCATATTATATGCCATGTATTCCGCATATTCCATATACTCTTGACTGTTACGTGCATCGATCAGTTGCCAAAGTCGAGGTCGCACTCTATACAAACACAATACACACACATGGTCATACAATACACACACACACACTGACGCTGCAAATAACCAATTGTCGGTCGTTTCATTTTTGGAGCTAGCGAGGAGGTTAGCTGTAGGGAGAGAAGGAAGGGTGGAGGTAGGGGTAGGAAAGCTTCTGCATAAGCTGCAAAAATATATATATAGTATGTATGCATATACATACACATACATACAATGTGCACGCAGAGTATCGAACGCAGGGCGGCAGGTCAGCTGCAGCAGCGACGTCGGCAGCGATCGCGTTGGAAGGCAATGGGTTAGGGCGTTGTTAATGTCAGCGTCGGCGGGAGGGGGAGCGCAGCGTGTGAAATCTGATTTGACGATTGCTGCAAAAGGCGACGGCAACTGCAAAGGCAAAGGCAACCCGCAACGTCGATGACGATGGCAGAGCGGCAGCCGCAGCGGCGGCGACGACGACGGCGACAACAACGACGACAGTATGTCTGGCGGCGTAGCATGAACTGGCGACATTCTGTCTGTGCCGATCGAGTGCGCTGTTGTCGCATTTCAGAGTACACAGCGCGCGCTATGCTGTGTGAGCGCTATGAGCATGAGCACGAGCTCGTCACGTTGTATGTCTGTGTGGAGAGCAAAATGAATGAGCGAACGACCCACACACTCACACTCGTTAACTGCAGTAAAGCGAGCGCAGACAGAGCGACGACGACAACAAATGAATCTGGATGAACACCAGACACAGTGAGTAAAGAGCGCCAAGCAATGTCAGAGAGAACAAGTTAAGCATTCATTTTGTGTTTATTCTCACACATACCAACTCCCACTCACAGACATTCAAGCACACACATATACACACAGAGTAGTTGCTTTTGGCGATTGTCGTTGTCGCTGCCCACGTACGCTTTGTAGTTGTTGCTGCTTGACTGTCCCACTCTCTCTCTCTCACCTCTACGTTTGTCAGTTGCCATGCCTCTCGTGTCTCTTTAGCTCCCGTGCCCCACAATGTACATACATATGTATGTATCTACAATATGTATGTATGCATGTATTTATGTTTGTTTGCTTGTATGCTTTATTCTGAATGTGTGCTGCCCCACACTATTGCGGCAGCGGCGGTGGCTACGAAACATGTGAATACAAAAATAAATTAAATAACATTAGCTTGAGGTACACCTTGCCGGATCGCCACCGTATGCGCTACACAACAGTCGACGCCATCGCCATCGCCGCCAACGCAGACGTTGAGGCGCCGATAGTAGTGGCCATTGAAAGCTTTTAAATGCGTCAATCTGAACGTGGCAAAAGCTTACATGCATAAAAGCTTTCTATTGTCACTCTATTTATCTCGCTCGCTCGATTTGAGGATCAGCCTGCAACTGCATACATACATACGTACATAGCTTAAAAGCTATGTGAAAAAGCTTTGTTTCCAAGGCAACTTTTGAGCAGACGGCGCACGCTTGTAACTGCAGCTGAGATTACGTGAATGTTAAAAAGAGCAGCAAACATACCCCATCCTTAATTTCGCTCCCCCTCCTCTCCGTTCAACCAACATTCGATGCCTTGCCATGCGCGAAGCTATTTACAACGGAATTTCACACCAGAGGTGTTCGCTTATTTTAACGCGAAATGCGCATAACATCATCGCCACACGGGGACCCAAAAAACAAATATAAATGTATGTATGTACATATGTACATTTGACATGCCTGTGTGTTTGTATTGAAAAATAAAAAAACTATTGTGGCGTGGGGCAGCAGCAGCAGCAGCAACATTGCGCAAGCCGCATGCGAGCGAGGATGAGGGTGAGAGCGCGAGGGAGGAACGAACAGTTTCCTGTGCGGCCCCAACCTGTTGTAGATCGTTCAGGGCATGGACATTGCCAGGGTTGCATGTGCGTTGCCATGTGCGATACGCGGCCGACTGGTTTCTTATTGTTGTTGTTGGCGCCAGGGCTGCCATGTTAAATTAGTTAAGCACTGAAACTGGCTGCCGCACTGTCTGCCATCGTCTTTTCAATTGAAAATCGACAACAGCGCAGCGCAGAGCGCATTGCAGGCGGAGGCGGCATCAGCAGCAGACATACATACACTTGCATATATATCTTTATACATACATATTTACACACATACATACAAATATATGTACAGACATTCATACAATGTGGCGCTGCGGGCGGCAGCAGCAGCAGCAGCAGGCAACGACAGCGGGGCAGACAGACGAGTTATTTGCTGCGGTGTAAAAAAAACCTGTTTGTTTAAACAACAATCTTGTACTAAAAATACATGCGCCTCACAAATACACATACACACAAACACTGACGGGCAGCAGCAGTGGCAGCAAAAGAGAGCAAGAGCGCGAAAGCAAGAGAGCGTACGACTCTCCATACAGCACACATGTGCATTGTGTGGCGCTTTAACAACAGCAGCAGCGACAGCAGCAGCTATAGCAATACCAATAACAACAACAACTGTAGGCTGCCAGTGTGTCTGCCAGTGCGCCAGTCGCGTTGTCGCCCCATCGCCGTCGCCCCGCTGCGACGACAATCTAAACCGCAGCAACAGCAGCAGCCGTAGCCGCAGCAGCGCCATTGCAGTTTGCCCGTTTGCCCGCACGTAGGCGTCCGCGGGTCTGGCTCAGTATGTGTCTGCACATACATACATATACATATATACTTATACATATACATATATGCATACATGTGTTTGTGTGTGTGTTGGCGTTGGAGGGCCCCGTTCCCGGTTAGCATGTTGTTGTTGTTGTTGTTCTTTTTTGTTTTACGTTGCTTATGCGCTTCGTTCAGTTTCGTTCGATTCATTTCGCTGCGGCGGCACTGAACAGAAATTGACTCAAATTGACAACGGCGACGGAGACAACGCCATAGTTCTACATTCCCCTCCCCTCCCCCCACTCACTCTCTTTCTTAGTGTCTCTCTCACGCTCTCGATGGTCCGGCTTCATCAGGTCAGTTGCCAGCGAAAAGAATGCTGGGTCTGCGACGCTAACAGCGACTGCGACTGCGATGGCGTCGTTTGCTAACTAGCTCTGACCAAAGGCAAAGAGATGGAAGATCGAAGTGAAGATGAAGAGAACACCTGAAGCTCACTCAATATGTATGTGAGTATGTGCGTGTATGTGTTGTGGGTACCTGCATATGGAGCTGCTCTGTGGAAGAAGCTTCGCATGAGCAGCAGCCGCATTTAAAGTCAGTCGAAGCGAAGCGAAAAAGAAACAGGCACACAAGGATCCAAGAAATTCCATTTCTTGGAAAAGTTAATAAAAGTTTTTGCCTTCGCGCGTTGCCGCCTTTCTCATATACACACACAAACACACAGCATGCATGTATGTATGCGCATTTTTATGCGCCTTCAGCTTCGGCGGCCCAATGTCTGCCTCTGTCTCACTGTTTCACCTCTCCCCCTCCCCCTCCCGTTCTTCGTGTCGCGCTCCACTTTTCCCCTCTCTGCGCCAGCGCCTTGAACATCGTCAGGCCTGAGACGAGACTGACCATGGGCCTGGGCCACGTTCCTTAAAGGCAGGCCGCTTTCTTTTCCAAGAAGAACTATCCATTAGGCGCCTGAGATCGCCAAGCGAACATCAACGAACCGAGTCCCCAAGTCTTCCTCCATCTCCAGTCTTTAGTCTCCATTCCCAGCAACAGTCTGAGGTCCCAGGTCCCAGGTTCCAGCCGTCCGCTTGTAGTTACCTGGAATTGGCCAAGATCGTGCTGTAAATGAAACGATCGCCAAATGATCCTTTGAAAAAAAAAAGCCAAAAAAAATGTTTCAACTATGCTGGAGCTTGCAAGGGCATGCGGCGAGTTTCGGTTAGAGCTCAGTTTTCGCAAAATATTTATGTTGCGGAAATTTCCAGGCAACACTTGAGACTTCTTACGATCTTTTGCATCGTCTGAAGTAAATTGAATATTGCCCGATTGAGAGCGAAGCTTGATTTTTTGTAAATTATACACAATTGCAGAATCGAGAAGACTGCGTAGAATCGATAGATCATCGGATCTATTAATTGAAAAATCTGTAGATACTGTTAATGGACAGTTAATAACATGAAATCGAGATCAATTCCTCAGAGATAAGCCCGCAGTCTCAGAAATTATATGATAACTGAAATCTAAGAAGAATCAGATCAGACAATTAAATCAGATTATAAAACCGCTGCAGAAGAGTTAAATTCTGCTAAATAATTGTATCTGACGTCTCTTTAGTCTAATAAAAAGAATCCCAAAAACTTGTTCGATACTTAACATCTGAAGTCTTAAAATAGTCCGGTTAATTCTTTTAATAATATTAATATCTCTTGGGACTGAGAAAAAAGAGAAGATGAGGTACTTGAGTTCTCGAAAAGTCATACTTATTTATATGACATTTATTTGATATCAAAAAGCTCACTACGTGCATAAGTTCGTTTGAAAGTTCTGCTATTGAGAACGTAGAAGAATAAAGGAAATATAGTAATGCAGAAAATGATAAAATATATGATCGATACACTTTTGAAATTTAAAAAAAAGATCATTTTGTTTATACGTTTTTCCGAAGCTTAAATCTTAAGTTATTGATAAGAAAACAAAGAAGAATCAAAGACTAAAAAAGGTCTTTTGGACTTCATGTAACTTGGTTAATGAAAGAAATACTTAATAATGAATAAAAAGTTAAAACAATTTCCTCAACTTATAGTCATAGCAATTTAAACACTTCAAACGTGCGATTAAATAAAAGAACTTTAAACTTTTGTCTATATATAATTGGTAATACTTGGGCATAGTCATAGTCAGTTACAGATTCCGATTAGATAAGTAGTTACGTTGACCGCTGACTGCACACGCCGTCGATTGTGATTGGCGATAATCGGACCGAGTTCGACGTGGGTCAGCATCCGAGTTAGTCAGACTTTTAGACCCAGGCCGAGCTTGGAAACAGAAATAAAGCTTCCGATTTCAATTGCAACTTGCGTAATGCGAGGCTTCAAACGAAGACGGGGGCCTTGAGAAATGAAAGGGGAGATTAATAACCACCTAAGTGACTTGGAAAGTGAGTCAACTTGGGAAGAAAACACTCGTCGCAATTACAATGCATTTATATGGTATATATATGTGAGGTTCTCGTATCAGAAGCTAAAATAGTGCAGGAAAATCAAACGAGAGGGACAGTAAAAAGAGGAAAAAACCAAGTGGGGGGGGGGGGGCGTATAGTAGCGAAAGAATAGGCCAAGTTACCACTTTGGTTAGTCTCACTTCACCACATACTTAGTTACACACTGATTAGCGAGACACGATAAAGCTAAGAGAGTACTCGGTACGTGTTTTCGGGTTCTACAAAACAAAAACCTAAATGGATCACCCGAAAAGAATGTACACAGAGCGAAAAAATCAAGCATTTTGTACCTAAAACGTAACATTTTAGACTTGACTTACTAAGGTAAAAGTTACTGAAATCAAGTATTTCGATAAATTTCTTGAGTTTCAAAATTCGATTATATCTTTATTTTTTTTTAACTGAAAAGTGTGTTCAAAACGTTCTTGATTTTAGAACATTTTAAACTTGATTCGAGTTTGTTAGACTTTTCAACTGAGTACAAAAAATAAGATCACAAGCTTTATTCGAACTTTTTTCTCTCTGTGTACGATATAAGAAGTGGTACCTACCTTACGCTACCTACACAATAACGGGTGCTCTACCTAAACATCTTTTTTATATGTTTTGTGTCATCATGATGACAGTTTCTGGTGAAATATCGTCGTAGCATTCTATATTTGATCGATATAGAATATCTTTATAAGCTTGTGTATGCTATATTTGTATTTTTTTATTGAAACAGTCTTTGTTCGATGTTATCGCCTGATAAGCGCCAATCTACAGTTCATCCAATAATGTAATATTACTTCCTCGATCGCATTAGTCATAATAAATGTTCGCTTTGTACGAGTGTTAAAAACTGAAACCTGAGTTCTACCAAGTTGGGGGTAAAACATTTCATTTATATGTACATACATACATATGTCTGTCAGTTAACTCATCGATTGCATAATGTTTCACTTTAGTTCTTCAAATTGTGCAACTCGTAAGTGATATTTATGGATTGCACCCAGAGACAAGGCTGTGTGCACTTGGTATCTGCGATGTATTGCATTTTATTGGATCATTTGGCGATAAAGAAGGAGCTTTCAAATTGAGGAAGTAAGTCTATATTTGCACATCTACAGATAGTAGGTTTGTAATGGTATATATAGTAGGTTTGTAATGCTATATTACAGATAATCTCTTACTACTTCATAGTTTTAAGATTTTCTTTGACTTCCCAAGAGGCTTAAATCACTTACCTAGATAAAATGTTGAAATGGACATTTATATTATTATTTTAAACTTAATGAATGCATACAATGTTTTAGGATGTACAGAAAAGTAAAAAAAGACAAAAGTGTTAAAAAATTTTTAATTTATTAATTTTAAAGCTTACAAATTATCTGACATATGGGCTAATCCGAAAATTTTTAAACCAAGAGCGAAAACTTAAAGTTGTCAAAAAAGTGCATGTTTTTTAATAATAGGTGTTTTTTCTTATAATAGAATACATTTTCAGTCTTAAAATAAAAAAATAAAAAAGGTTTTACGGTGGTTTGGTCATTCATGGCCGAACCTAGTCAATTAATTCCACTTTTTGCCTCTTAATTTCAATAATTCATGTAAAAAAAAGGGTATTTTCAATGACTAAAAAAGTGGGCAAAGCGGTCGGCTGAGTGTTTAGCGCTTAGCTCATCTTAAACTTTGTTTTGTTTTCTTTTTTTTACGATAAAAACTATATCGAAAAGATATTTAATATATATTAATAATTTGAATAGAAGTGTGTGTGTAAAAAGTGTAACGTCCGCAACAGACAAAAACTAAGATTTTTAATAAACGGGACTACTTATCTTAATTTTTGATGCTGAATTGATATGGTCATATATTCCACTTAATTTTTTGTATTTGGATATTTTTTGTTTATTATGCAAAATTCGCTAATATATGTGCAAATGCACGTTAACCTCAAATCGACTTCCATTCTTTGTAACGGCCGCAACGGAACTTTCAGCAAGCCTAATTTTTTTTTCAAAAACAGTAAGGCTTTTTTCTTAAAATAGGTTTAAGAGTACTCACAATGAAATTCATTTTCCAGCGAATTTCATTAAAATTCACCAATCTGAACGCGAGCTGCATCAGTTTTAATAGTGTATTTTTTTGTTTTGTTCATTTGGTCCTAAAGTACTTGAAAGTAAATTTTCACCTTAATCGGAGTACGATAACACATTCACACATTCCTTGGGTTCACTACGTTTGCCAAAAGACCGTAAACATTTTTGACTTCAAATAAGTTATTTCTGCATTCTATTATTCTCAGCTTTCTTTTAGACATTGGATTTTGCGTGCTTTATTATGCATAATTCGCTAAAAATTACAAATAAAATAGAAATTTAAAAGTTACTTCCATTTTGTGTAGCGTGCGCTAGAGCTCATTATGAACAATTTATTCGCAAAAAGTAACTGTAACGAAATTATATTTTACGCCATTCGAAAGTACAAACAAAACACTGTACAAAAGTTGACTATTCATCTTTCAAAAGTCCAAAAAAAATGTATACAGTTAAACTTCCATAAATCGAACTTCTATAACTCAAATTTCTCTCTACATAGAGTTAAATGAGTTGCAGTTAAATTAATAAACTAAAGAAATTAACTCTATAAGTCGTATATCTCCATAGCTCGAACCTTTTCTTTGGATAATGGTGATTCGAGTTAGGGAAGTTCGACTGTATTTGTATCTATAAAAACGTTCGATTGTAACTTGCGACACGTGGGATTTGACCATATACTAAGTTTTTAATATCCATTAGAATTAATTGACAGCCATGTCCTTATTTTAAAATTCTGTTAAGTTTGTTCTGCTATATCGAAATTCAGCTGTGCAAAATAATAGGAAAAAGTAGAGAAAAGAACGGATTGTCATTTCTTACAGCAGTTTTAACCAATTACAATTCAACCAATTACAATAAATTCAAATTTTAAAGCTAGAGTTTTCAAATTTGGCATGAATCTTAATTACACAAAAATGCGCAAAAGAAATTAATAACACTATAGAGAGTTGCCGCCCAGCCCAAAAAATAATATTTTAAAGTCTAACTGAAGTGTTTACATTCAATAAATAAAGGCAAATTTGGAAAATACTACCATTAATTTTTTGATTATATGCCAGAAAATTCGTCATATCGCCCAATGTACTCAAACCGGTCATCGGTTTCGAAAAATCTTTGTATATGGGGTACATAACGGTTACCGGTTTTTTGTATGTTTCGGTGTCGAAATACTGGGATGATTTGAGTTCACAGCAAACAATATTAAAAATGTTAAAAGCATGTAAATTTGAAAACAAATATTAAAAAATTTAGATCTTTTTCAAGTCTGACAATTTTCCAAAACTGAATTTATTTTCTACAATTACCATTAACATTTTAGAGAAAGAAGCGTGTAGATTTAGATAAAGTTATGAATAGATTTTCTAATTTTCATTTTCATTTCTTTGCTTAGGTACGAATTTTATTTGATCTTCAATCAGTTTAATAGTTTAATAGAGCTATACTCTATATTTAACCATCTACTTAGCCATATCGATTCCAAGTTTTAACGATTTGATTTCGCTTTTGGTTCTTGGGGTTTTACATTTAGTTTAATTGGATTTGCGCGTGCGCAAAAAATTTAAGCTGTTGTCTCCAACTGTCACCCTGTGCTCTCCTTTACCCTTTCCACCTCACTCTCTCTCTCTCTTTCTGTCTATTTGCCTGCAGACTCGTTTCTATATACATAACTCGATGTGTGTGTGTGTTTATGCGCCTCATTCAAAGGCAGACAGCACGGCGTCGGCGCTGTCCCAGGCTGAATATCATTTGCACCCCACCCCCTTCCCCATTCCTTGCACCCTCCTGTGTGTCTTCAGCTATCGTTTCTCTTCTCTTCCCACACACGCGCTTATTTACACACACACACACACGTTGGCGATCACACTGCGCCCTTTGTGCTCCAAGACATGAACGTTGTGCCCCACCCCTTACCCCGTGCTCGGTTCCCAAATGATTTTTTTCCTTTTATTTTATTTTCCAACTTTTTAATCAATTCATGTGTCTGTCGGTCTGTCTATCTGACGGTCTGTGTGTGCGTGCGTGTGTGTGCATCTATTGTGTGCATAGGTTTTCGATTTTTACGTTACCTTTACCTTTTTTATATTCAATTTTTATCTCTTTGCCTGAGTCTTTTCCGCTTTTTACTCGCCTTTTTTCTCTTTTTTTGTTTTCTTCTTTTTGATAAATCGATTTAGAAGCCGACGGGCCACAAAAGTGGAATTCTTTTGATTTTATTTTAAACGCACACACACACATGCATCTGTGTAGCCGTTGTTGTTTTTCTTATTTTTGTTGTTGAAGTTTTCGTTTTTTTTCCAACTTTTTTTCTCCTTTTGTTTTTGTTATTTGTTACTTGGAAATGCAATTCAAAAAACATTTTCATGTGCAGGCGTCGACGACGACGGCGTTTGGTCGCTCAACGTCTCCAGACAACGCGTCGTCGTTTTTTTTTTTTGGGGCCTCTTCGGATGCCAGCAATAACAAAAACAACAGCGGAGGCAAGAGCAAGAGCGATCTATGCTCACTGTTCACACTCTCTAGCTCCCCTCTCTCTCTGAGCCATTGTCTCTCTTTTGTGCTGACAATGCTTGGCGTGAGCAGAGATCTATCATCGAGCATCATCGCCGTTGTCTTCTATTCTTCTTCTTGACTAGGTGAGTCAATACTTTTTAATCTTCATTCTTATTCCCATTGCTATTGTTGTTGTTGCTTTTGACGGACACCTCGACATCGCATTGCCTGTCTTTCTCCATGCCTTTTGCTGCTGTTATTCGTTTTGTGTTTTTTATTTCGCTCTGTCGCCCTCGCTCCATTCTACTCTTCGATATCGCACGCGCAAATGATGCTGCCAATCGACAATAACAATAACAACAACAACCACAACAACAACAAGAACGACATTAACTTGCCATAGACACAAAACACATTTTTCATTTATGAATTTGCATACACACGCAGTCGTCACAGCAACAACAACAATAATACGAAGATACACAGCCACGCAAAAGGCGAATACACAGACACATGCATATGTATTTCATTCATGAATTCCAGTTGACGACGACGATGACAGCGGCAGAAGCAGCAGCAGAGGCGGAGGCAGCGCAGCAGGCACGCAGATTTTGTGTCTTTGCTCGCTTGGTTGTATACAAGTTTGGTTTGTCATTTGCAACAAGTGCGGTGGAACTATCGCTGCTGTTGTTGTAATGCTGAATTGTATTTGTTGTTGCTGTATTTATTGCACGCTCTGTTCTGTGCCCTTTTGTCTTTTGAGCTTAGTCAGGGGACGACAGCGACAGCAGCAGCGATAGCAATAGCGACTGTAATGCACCCACAGCAAATAACAACAAAAACAACCACAAGCAACACGAAAAATATTCTTACTTACATACATATGAATATACGTGCATGTAGAAAAAATGCAACGCTCTTTCGCTCAGCAAGCGCATTCAACAGTTGATTCTTGATTGTGTACGTAACATACACACACACACAGGCATGCAGGCACATGCATACAGCATAAACGTTGAGCGCTAGAATCAGGGGTGGGGGCAGCAAAGGCATAGCGCGCACATTTTCCCCTCTGTTCACTGATTGCTCCCCCCCCCCTCCACACACCCAGTCACATTATTCGTTGGCCAGCGCTCAACAAGTTCATGTGACGTTCAGTCGGTCAGTCGCTCAGTCACTTTGTCGTTCAGACGACGCGACGACAGAGCAAAAGCACCAAACAATATGTCGGCCGGGCCGAGCCCTAGTGCCAGAATGTCTGGCAGCCACGACTATATCTCACATACACACACACACGTGCATACATGCATGCACTGAGTGTTATGTGTGTGTATGTATCAGTGTAAACTGGCAGAGCTAGCGAAATTGTAGCGCAAGTTGGCAGCGGCCGCAGCTTGGTTCGCAGTCATCGCTGTTGCTGTTGCTGCTGCTTTGGCGCAAAGCCACAACAACAGCAGCACAGTGGAACAATTTTTTCGTAAAATCAGATTTAAATTATATGTATATGCCTTTTATTACGCGACAACTTATTAATGGCGACGAAGTAACTAAATTAAGTACGTTAATGTTTAATAAGTTTGGAAAAGTATAGAAATTGGAGGAAAATATAAACAAGTTAAAAATTTAGTTAATTTAAAATATACATTTTCTTATAATATTGTAGCCTTGATTGTAAATTTTAAGTAAATTGCATATTCTTCAAAATGTTAAAGGTTTTCTTGGGAAGCTCTATTTCCGTTAGATTCAGAGACCTGTTTTAGGAAACCCAGAGCCAAAAGTTTTGGCTCGGTTTTATACAATATTTTTTTCTTCAATATTTATGCTTATAAAATATGTTTATAAAATTTTTAAAAGCACTAGCTTATGATTGTGTTATTAATAATTTTCTTAATAATTTTCGAAAATAAAAAAAATGCTAGTGAGACACTATAAAAAAAAAATATTACACACATTTGATTCCTTAATTTTTAACCTGTTCTAATGTTGCGATCGACATTCTGAAAATGCTCGTATTTGTTGAATTTATTATTGCTATGCAAGTGATCATGTGACTCATATTTATTAACGTATGTACATACATACATATGTATTTGTAACGTGCTTATAAATTGTGCGCCACTGTGCTTTTAGTTTGAGTGGCCGGCACACACAGTTTGTCAGTTAGTCAGCTCAGCCTGTGAGGCAGTCGAATCGGGCCTGGGCCGTGCCCGGGGGCAGGGCCAGCAATCGTCGTTCGGCGTTCGGTTCCGTCCCCATCTGTCCGACGGTCGTTCGTAGCTGAAAATCAACTCCACACCACGGCACAAAAGCGCCGCGGTCGCAGCAACAAGCACAACAAGAACGACTCTCACATATACAAAATATATATGTATACATATATAAAAAAAACATAGTACATACATACAAATATTCAACGTACTCAAGCACACACACATACAGTAACAGCATATGTATGCACGTATAAACACATGCATGCATAATACAGGGGCGCAGACACCTCGCCGACGATTGTCGTCAGTTTGTCTGCAGTGCTCAGCGCC
Source organism: Drosophila limbata (assembly GCA_963924055.1). Lineage (NCBI taxonomy): Eukaryota > Metazoa > Arthropoda > Insecta > Diptera > Drosophilidae > Drosophila > Drosophila limbata. The sequence goes on along the minus strand of OZ001351.1, from coordinate 8,063,550 downwards.
GTGCTGCTGCTGCTGAACTGCAAAAGAAACAACAACAACAACAACAACAAAAAAGACAACAAAAAAATAAAAGAAAACAACAAAAGTAACAGCGGCAACAGCAACTGGTTTGGTCTGGCGGCGGCTCTGGGGCCCGCCAAGTGTCTGACTCGTTCACACTCACACACAGATGCACGCACACTTGCTGCGCTGCTGCTGATGAGCTATTAGAACGCACACATACACACACAGGCATACGGCTGCGCGCAGACAGAGCGTCGACTGCACTCATACTCTCGAGACTGAGAGGCGCGCGCTTGCCTGTTGTTGTTGTTGTCGTTGCGGCGTTCATTCGTTCAGTTCATTTCATTTCGTTTCGTTCTCGCGTGTGCGGTGTTTGCGTGCGTGTGTGAGTGAGCAGCGACAGCAGCAGCGACGACGACGACAACCGACAAACGACAACGACGACGACGGGCCAGCCAGTCTAGAACGTATCTTTGAAGTAGAACGCAGAAGGCAGAACAATTGTGTTTTGGATTCCTTGCCGTGCGGATGCGGATCGCGTCGCGTAGTCAGAAACAGAAACAGAAACAGCAACTGAATCAGAACAGAAACAGAAATTAAAACAGCAACAGAAAACAGAACAAAATATATAAAAAAACAGCAACAAGCAACAAGAGAAACAATTTTTCTGTGTGTTTTGTGCAAATGAATTTAAGCTAAAAACAACAAAAACTTTACAATATATATTTCAATTTTTTTTTTGTGTTTGATGTGTTCTCGTGTTTTTACTTTATTAAAAACTTTTACATAAATCAAATTATTAACAACAACAACAGGAGCAAGAGCAGCAAAAGTAAAGAAGAAAACAACAAAAACAACACGAAAAACAGTTTTTTTTTGACGACGGCGACGACGTTAACGTGTTTTGTTGTTACGCTCACTTGTCTCTCAGTGTGTGTTGTTGTGCCAGCTCTGTCAGATCGCGAGTTATGAAAGCGCAAGCGTCGCACGCAAGTAGCAACAGCTACAGCACCAACAGCAACATCGACAATAACTGCAACTTTTAAATCAAATATACAAATTTAATACATCTATAAAAAAACATATACAAATATATACTATTTTTGATAAACAAGAAAGTTTTACAAAGTATAAAAAAGAGTTATTAAATATATATAAAAAAAAAATGGATAACAGCGAACAAAGTTCGACAATCAACGGCAACGGCAGCAATAGCGCCGCAGTTGCAGCAGCAGCAGCAATGGCAGCAGCATTAAGCTTTAATCAACAACAACAACAACAACAGCAGCAACATAAGCGACATGTTAAGGAGACAACGACAATGGCAGCAACAGCGACAGCGACGACAACAGCAGCAGCCACAACAGACAGTCAGCAACAGTTGCCGTCGGACAACAGCAATGGCAACACTTGCAACACCAATGCCTGCAGTCCCAAAATGGGCTCACGTCGCATCTTCACGCCGCACTTCAAGCTGCAGGTGCTTGAATCGTATCGCAACGACAACGATTGCAAGGGCAATCAACGTGCAACAGCCCGCAAATACAACATCCATCGGCGGCAGATACAAAAGTGGCTGCAATGCGAGCCCAATTTGCGTTCATCGGTGGCAAATAATCAGCACCAACAGCAGCAGCAGCAACAACAGCAGCAGCAACAGCCGCTGGCACAGCAGCAACAACCTTTGGCACAGCAGCAAACGCAGCAGCAGCAGCAACAACAGCAGCAACTGAAACAACATCAATTTCATAATCTGCCACATCCCTTGGCACATCATGTGCATCCAATTCAACATGCCCTTCCACATCCCCATCATCATCATCATGCTGCTGCGGCGGCCGCAGCAGCTGCTGCTGCTGCACATGCGCATCATTTGTTGGCCAACGGTTTTGGCCATCATCATCATCATCATCATCACCAACATCATCATCATGTGCCGCCACCGCCGCCGCCACCGCCAACACATGGACATTTGCATGTGCCGGTGGCATTGCCACTGCCCCTGCCAGCAATCAGCGTGCCTCAGCAGCAACAGCAGCAACAGTTGTCGTCGTCTCCGTCACAAGCAAATGGCACGCCAGCAACAGTTGCTGAAACAGCGGCGGCTAAGATTGCCGCTGTGGTGGCAGCCATTGCCAGCAACAACAACAACAACAGCAGCAGCAACAGCAACAGCAACAGCAACATTAATAATGTTGCCACAACAGTCAGTGCCACAACGTTGCCATACAGTTCAAATACAACACAACAAGTGCCAAATGCCAGCAGCAACAACAACAGCAGCTCCAACAGCAACAGCAGCAGCAGCAGTTGCAACAGCAGCAGCAACATTCCTCAGCAACATCAGCCATCTCTCGCGTATGCATATCATTTACCTGCCGCCTACTTGCCACAAGCAGCTGTCACGCCGGCGCCAATGGATCTGTCCCTCAGCAGCGCAGAACGAAGACAACGCGAGCAACAGCAGCAACAGCGCGAGCAACAGTTGCCGAAGGCAAATAGCTGCGTGGATTTGAGTTGCCGCAAGCGTGTGGCTGGCTACGACTGTGCTACAGATGGTGGCAGGCCCGTGGATAAGATGAGCAAACTGGAAGCCATCAAATTGGAGCCAAGCGACAACGAGGCCGAAGATGTGGACATTGATGTGGAGGCTGAAGCGGAAACGGAAGCGGCAGAGGAAACCGTCGAACTGCCAGCAAAGCAGGTGAAGCTGTTTAAGCCATATCTGCTGGACGAGGCCAAAGAGGAGCAACAGCAGCAGCAGACGGAGGATCAACAGCAACAACAATTGGAGGATTTCGAGGAGGATTCCGAGCTGGAGATGCAGCTGCACGACGATGAAGATGAACGTGATGCAGATGCCGAGGATGAGGAGCAAGCCAACAACAGTTGCAGCAACAATCACAACAACAGCAGCAACATCAACAAGAAGAAGAAACGCGTAATGGCCAAACAACGTGAGCCCATCATTTGGAGCAATCATCCGTATATCAGCAATGCTGCAAGTTGCTTTCAATCGCCGCCATTGCTGATGCAATTCCCCGCAGCAACAGCAGCAACAACAACAGCAACAATTGGTGGTGTTGCTGGCACATTGCCGGCATTTCACGGCGGGAGTCCTCAGCATCAGTTTCATGGCGGCAACAACAGCAACAGCTGCAGCAGCAGCAGCAGCTCCAGTTCCAGCAGCAGCAGCAGTTGCAACTCCAACTGCAACTCGAAACCATCAACACCACAATCTGTGCTCAGTCCATTCTCGGCGCCGTCGCTTTCCCCCACCGGCTTCTGTTGCCCCAAAGGATCCCCCGTCTCTGGTTATGAGAGCAGCAGCTCCACCTACAGCGACAGCGCCAGCGCCAGTTCCAATCATGGCTACAGTCTCAATCTGCAGTTGCATGCCGCCGTCTACAACGACAACTTGATAAGCATTATGCAACAACAGCAGCAGCAACAGCAACATCAACAGCAGCAACAGTTGCTGCAACGTTGGTTAGATCAGGAGGCGCTGGCCGCCTTGGGCGTGGCACGTTTAACGCCGCCGGCAACAGTTTCTGCTGGCAGTGCATCAGTTGGTGCCACAACAGCAGCAGCGGGAACAGCAACAACAACAAAGCACAGCAACAGTTCCATTACATTGCTGGCATAAAGAGACAGAGACAGACAGAGAGAGTGAAAGAGAGCGAACGATAGAGTTGTGCACAACAGCAACAGTTGCTGACAATTCAAATCCCACCAAGCAGGGGGGCGTGGCCATGGGCCTAGTCCTTGGCCTTGTAAGTTAATTAATAATAAATTAGAACAACCACAAAAAAACACGCAATTTTTTATTGTCTGTTTTATTTGGTAAATTTAATTTAAAAAAAAATATTACATAAAATTAATTAATACAAATTAAGCAAACGATTTAAAAATACTTCCAAAAAAACATATCAACCCATACAATTATACACCTAAATTAACTTAAGTAATTTGTCATTATATTAAAAAGAATTCAGTTTAATTTAATTTTAAACATTTGCTTAATTAATTCTTTTTTTTGCCTATATCTAAGCGACAAATTAGCATTAAGGCTCACGCAACTTACATTTAAGATCATATTTTTTTTTCAATTACTTTTAAGCCTAATTTTAATAAAAAAAAGCTAATTTAATTAAAAACCATTTTTTTTTGCTATTTTTTTTTGCGTTTTTTGTGTAAATAATTAATATTAAGTTGTAAAAAAAACAATAATAATATTAAATTTTATTATCAAGCAGAAAATTAAATTTACGAAAGAATTTTTACGCTACATTTAAAAAAAGGAAGGAAATTCAAACGATTGTAAGAGAAAGCTTTAAAAACAACACACACACATACACGCCAATACACACACCAACACACACATGAATTTTGTTGTCATGGCTATAAAAAAAATGGGGGCGTGGCCAGCCCACTCAATTGAGTTAACAAACAAAAAACGGGAACTAATCAAATGTGTAATTCTTTTTATATAGCATACAAATATATAAATATATATATATAATTACAGTTAAATAACTGATAAGCATATAAGAAGAGGAAGGTTACAAGATGAGAACATTTTACATATATATATATATATATAGACTACATGCATATTTTTTTTTTTTTGGGAAATTGAAAATTCTTGTGATATGAAAAACAAAATTGAATAAATTGTTAAAAACTGCTGATAAATCAAATAAAGAATTATATAGCTAAACATATATCGAACTATATCGAAACTCTTTATATATATACACCAACTGAAACAACAACAAATATATATAGATATAGATATAAACAATATACATATATACAATATATTTATATACAACAACAAATGGTTTTTTTCGTGCAAGCAAATCTTTAAATATATACATATATAAATTTATATATATCTACATTATATATATATTAAAAAAAACAGTATTTTTACAGAAAATCAAAAAAATTAAAAACAAAAAAAGAAAGAACACAAAAATTGAACAAGAAATAAAAAAATTATTCAATTAACAAAAAAAATCATAAAAATTGAGCTGGTTTTTTATTTGTGTACAAGACTTAAAATTCTTTTCAGAGTGGAAAGATGTTACGATTTGGGGGCAGTACTTTTATTTTTTGGCTCTTAACCAACATTCAGCTCGATAAAAGTTCGTAAATCGTTCCCGAAAATCATTTTGATCATTGATCATTAATTTTGTATACTTTTCGATTGATTTGAAGTTCGCAGTAAGAACTGATCTCAACTGATCCTAACTGATTTTTGCTGATCTCTATGATCGCCATTTTGTTTCTTCTTCTTCGATTTGTTATTATTTTCTCTATTTTTATGTGTGATTTTCGTTGTTTTATTTTGTTCGAAATTTGTTTAGTCTGCTTAATCACTTGGCAGTCGCTCAGAGATTTATTTGCTTGGCCCTTATGCAATTGCCAATCTGCTGATCAACGGCAATCACGCTACTCAACAGGTATTATGTGATCACTTGATCTATATTTACATATGCATACATTTATATACCGCTTAGTGTACCTGTGCAATTGATCAAAATCAGAAATAAAAATGTACAGTTCTTTTATATCATTTGAACAATCATGGTTCTCATGTGATCTAAGCGATCTCAATTTTCATAGAGTTGAACTTTCTTTCGGTTTCTTTGGTAGATCAATCTCTTGGAGACTTTTCTTATTAATATAATTTATTTTACACAAATTAAAATGAAATCATTTCCAAGTCCTCTTGATTTTTTTAAATTCTTTCATTAAATTTGACCAGCTTAAATCTAATAGCTTATAGTATTACATAACTGGATGATTAAGTGCACGTATACTTCAAAATCAAAGATCAACAAATTTGAAAATATATTTTTTGATTAAATGAAGTAATCAAATGATCCTTAATAAAAGCAATCTAACTGAAGTATCTATTTAATTGATCAGATCTAATGATTCAACAAAACGATTTTTTGCTTTTTGATTTATAACGTAATTTTTCCATATTTGTTTAAAATACGTTGGTAAATTTTAGTTATTATGTAATTAAATAAAAAAAAAAAGTGTCTATTGATATGTAAGAAGTGAAGAAGCTCTCAAGCTTGATCGGACAGATCTCTATCCTTACCGATCCCTCTCCTTACATATTTTTCCATCAGATCTCTTGTTTTCTGAAGCAACCAACATGCCAATATCATATTTGTATTCTCTTAATAGATCATATTGATATTTAACCATGATCCATGCATTTTTCGGATTTTCTATTCTCGTTTAATCTTGTCATGATCATCTTTATATTTACCAGGATATATCAGATAGTTGTTTGGCTTTGATCTTTTTTGGGCTATTTTATTTTATTAATTTAAGTTTGTTAAATTTTGTAGTTTTCAACTTATTGTTGTTGAATACAGTAAACAAATCTTTGGCTTGGATCTTTTCTGATCTCCTCTATTCTCTACCAATAAAATTTCTTCGGATTTATTTTATTATGAAGTTATCAGCTTGTGAAGATCATTTTTATATTATTGGGATTCATTGCACAAGTCTATAGTTATGTTCTATTCTATCAGTATCCCATGCTAGGTAAAATCCTCAAATCTTGTCCAAATCATATTTATATATATTTTAGGAATATATCAGATAGATTTTTTTTAGCTTTGGATGCTTCTGGATGCTTCTATTCTCAACCGATCTCTGGTTTTCTGATCTGTTCAATTCTGCTGAGTTTCTTTCTATGATCTTGTGATCGTTGTCATCGTTGCGTGTGTCACTTTGGCCAGCTCATCACTTGGCCAACAATGTGTGTGTGTGTGTGTGTGTGTGTGTATGTGTGCATGATTAGTTTTTGGCTTAGAGTATATTTATGTTCGGTCTCGCTGCGGTCTCACAGTTTCTGGCCAATTCTTTCAGTACTTTCAGTTTGGCTATGACTAAGCCTAAGCTAAATTCTATATTGTATTTGTATTTTTAAAACGTTTAAAAATAAAGTGCTCTCGTTTGCCAATGTGTGCGCCAATCACGAGCCACAGAGCCGCCAACAACGACGACGACGACGGCGACGACAATGACGCTGACAGCGACGCCGACTGCGACGTCAGCAGAGACAAAAGACGCAAACGTCAATTGGCAACGTGGCAGTCAGTCTACATTACATGACATAAGTGTGTATTTTGAGTGTGTGTGTGTGTATTGTGCTTTTGTTCTGCCAAAGAATGTTTTGTCGCTGTGCAAGAAGTTGGCCAAAACAGCAGCAACAAATGCCCTACGTGCCTCAGTAAAAAAACAAAAAACAACGACCACAAAAAAAATCATGAAAAAATAATTATTTTCCACACACCGAAAATGTTATACCCTGACAGAGACCCGTAAGACTAAGTAACTAAACTTGAATTTTAAAATGGTTTTCTTCTTCTGTGTACTTTTCCAATACTTCGAAAATTTAAGTCGAAATAACTTGAAAACCAATAAATAACTAAAAAAAACTCAAGAGTTAAATTTTTCGACCGATCGTGCCTATTCCAGGATCGTGAACGCGACATTTGTACGTCTTTAAATGAAAAACAAGTGGACGGTGCTACAGTCGAGCATACTCTATTGTCGGAGACCCCGTACTTACTATGGAAAAAAAGTTGTTCATACTAAGACTTGATTTTTGACTGATCCCATATGCATATACTGTCGGTTTGGTTGAGATATCTCAAACAACAAAAAGGTTTTTCATACTAAGACTTGATTTTCTACTGATCATTCCTATGGCAGCTATATGGTATAGTGGCCCGATTCCAACCAAATTTGGTCAGGATCATTATACATTCATATTCTGTCAGTTTGGTTGAAATATCTTAAACAGCAAAAAAGTTTTCCATACTAAGACTTGATTTTCAACTGATTGTTCCTATGGGAGCTATATAATATATAGTGGTCCGATCCAAAATCTAAAGCAAACTCGATCTGCTTGCAATATAGACGAACCTACATACCAAGTTTGGAGTCTCTAGCTCTTATAGTCTCTGAGATCTAGGCGCTCTTACAGACGGACAGACGGACGGACATGGCTATATCGACTCGGCTGCTGATGCTGATTATGAATATATATATTTTATGGGGTCTGCCACGCCTCCTTCTGCCTGTTACGCACATTTTTTTTTTGTGACAAAGTTAATAGATTGCTTTACTTTTTTAAAGTACGGGGTCTAAAAAAATGGTAAAAGCTGACTTTTCAAAACTGTTTTCTCACGTGTTTAATGCATTTTATCAACACTTATTTTATTATAAAAGACAAGCTTTGAAGACTTGTCGTTTTCGAATTGTTTATAGGAAACAACGCATCGCGAACGCTACGAAAAATGGAAGTCATGTTTGTCTTCATCTTGACAAAGGTGAAAGTCTGCGAAATGTGGCGAGTAATTTGGAAAGAATATTCAAATAATGTAGTTTTCCATTTTAGAAATATTTTTGATATGTTACTATCATTTTATTTATTTTACAAGTTGTATTAGTAGCTTGTAACGCGACATCGCGAACGTGACAAGATTTCCACCTAGTTTGTTCATTAAATTTTATTCGATATATCGAAAACAACTTGTATAACTTGTTTTAAATTAAACTTTCAATATATTTCTAAGAATTAAAATGGTTTATGTTACAATCTAACTGTCCTACTAAGTGTAATCGTAAAGAAACAAACGATCCATTTTGCAAATCAATTTTTAAGAAAACGTGCAAAAATATTGGAAAAATTAATTTATTCCAATATAGAATCTATCTTCTAGAGTACATTGCTTAAATAAACAACTTGAATACATTTTTAGAAGAAAATTGCACATGATCAATTTTACGTTTTTCGTCGTGGTGGACCTTTTTCTGGCCCATATGTATGGAGTAGTCTGCTTTCTGAATTTAATGCTTAATTTGTAAGTTTTGTTAAAATATCTTTAAAAGTATTCAAATTTTTCACTAAAAATATTAAATTTTAAATTTTTTTAAAAATACCATTTAATGGTTATCTTGTGACTTAGGTTAAGAAAAAAACAGTAATTTTTAGCTTTCCAATCGTTCAATTTCAACCGATTGTTTCTATGACAAGTATATAATATAGTAAACCAGTCTGGCCGATAGACCAAGCTTCTTTTAAGTGACTTTAAAGCTGAGAAAATTTAAGCGAGTCAACTCGTCATGCTGATCAGGAATATATATTTATAGTACATATGTACATCTTATGGGGTCCTACTTTGGATACATTTTGTGATTGAATTATAATACCCGCTGCAAGGGTATAAATATAGGTGCACATACACCTACACATCCATAAAAAAAAAAAAATTATAATATAAAATAAAATTAATAATACAAAAAATGAATTAATTTCAAATTACACACACACACACATTTACCTGTGCAGCTTGCACTATTAAATCGCTGGGTAGCATCCAAATTTCAGCTATTTTCATAGAACCACCCTCTGCCCCAACCCCCTTAGCCCACACAGCCCCTTCATCCCCCACAAGTCAACCTCCTGCATCCAATTGCAGTTCTTCATTTGCATTTTTGGCTGTTGCTGTGCAAATTTCGCGAGTTTTCGTCGCTGCCACGTGACAAGAAGCACTTGCAACCACCCTAAATGATATTTTATCGAGCACCACACAAACACACGCACTCACATAACCACCCACCCACCCACTGAGCACCACACACAAACACACACACACACACACACACAGCTTCACAGCTGATGCTGATCATGTGCATTTGCCCGAATTTGTGTTGTTTTTATTTCATTTTTGATTTGACAACAAAACGCCAAAAGCAATTACAAAGTTAACTTAAATGGGTATTTGTTACAGGGTATATGTGACAGAGGGGTGAATGGGGTATGGTGTTTGTGGGGGGACATTTCTGGGTGCATAACACAGCTGCAGTCTGACAAGGTCACAAGTACTGTGTGCTTTATACAAAACTATAACAATTTTCATAGAATTGTTTTTTTTTATTTATTTAATGCAGGTTCCTGATTGTTCTTTCGATTCTTCCTAGAAGTTCTTTACAGATAATTATATAGTTAATTAGCAGATATTAACTATGCTTATGTTAACGGTTTACGGAGATTCATCATTAGTCATATATTTCTTACAAACGTTTTTCTTGAGAGGATCTTTTTCTTCGTAAAGAATCAAAATTGCGTGTGATTCATATATTGTTGATATGTGTAATGATCAGTAGGAGAAGCAGAAAGAGAAGCAGTAGAGGGAGGATCGTCGTCTAGCTATATCAGATGCTCTGTCCTAGAATCCTAATTTTAATAAAAAATGTCCACTTATTGGAAACCTTTTCTCTTAAATAAACAAGTTCGATTACTATAATACAGGATCTAAGCAAAGATTCCTTCATTTATAAAGTAAGATCCATTATATTTTTTCCAAAAATTTCATAAAAGAAAATCACTTTTCAATGGCTCAAAATTGTGTGTGATTCAAATACTGTTAATATTCTTAAATTAAATTGACTCTGAAGTAATATAATCAGTAGTCGATGAGGATCTTCGTCAAGCTCTGTTCTATAGATCTTCCTTGAATCTCCAAATAAAAAAGCTGGATACAGAATCTAAGCAAAGATCACTTCATTTATAAAGTAAGATCCATTGTGGCGATCAATTAGTTAATTTTTCCACAAATTTCACAAAATGAGGATCATAGACTCAAAATTTCGTGTGATTCACATAATGTTGTTATACTTGAACCAAATGGTCTTATCTGGAGTAATGATCACACGTCGAAGAGAATCGTCGTCTAGCTGGTGTTTTGGATGATACATTGAACGGCTCATGGCAATTGGCATATGAATCGATTGTTTATTGTGTGCTCTATGGTATAAGTTATTGGTTCCACTTGAGAATGTTTTTTTGTCCGCTGATCAGCGGGACATTGTCAGGGCTATTTGGACAGAGCAAAGTGAGCGGATCGATCAATGACCAAATGGACAAATATATGCTCCATCGATGTCTCCCATATTCTATATATATCGTATGGGTTCCAACTGGCAACATGCAAAACTCGATCGAATGGATCCATCAATGTGGTGATAATGTTGTCGACATCTGAACGGCAAGTGGTTTGTCATCGATCCGATCGCAATAACAATAACAATAACAATACATTTGTAAGTGAGTGTATGGTACAAATGTACATATTTCAACATATCCATTTCACTTAACGACCTAGATAAATAATAGTAGCTAATAATTGAAATCATTATCATTATCGAATTAATCATTCTCAAGTGGCGTTGACTATTTTTAGACACAGACTAAAAGAGAGTTTCGGACATTTTCAAATCGATGCTCTTCAAATAATTAATAAAAATATAATAATAAAAATAAAACAACAAAAAACAAGCAAAAACGAAATCGAAACTGGTTGAAAAGTTGTGTAAGGTCGCCCTTATCTTGACAAACGGATAAAAATCGCAAGTTGTTTAATCAATGAACCCAAACAGAAAGCCCCTTCAAATGTACTTTATATTCTCTCTATATTTTTTTATAGATACTCTAGCGGAAGAGTCTTAGCAATTAGTCAAAATACAGCCCACCTTGGTTATACATATTTTTATCAGTTCGAAGAACTGAATTTTCAACTTTTTCATCCTTTTCTGGTTAAACTAATTTGTTGATTAAAAGAAAATTTGAGAATATGGTAGCTAAGATTATATTAAAGATATATAAGATCAAATTATAAGGCCACACCTTATATTTTATTGATTGGAACTATTAGAGATTTTAAAAATTTATTTTCAATAAGAAATTTATTTTTATTTTCTGTTTCTTAGGCAACTAATGTGTAAATTTTGAAAAAATTTTGACAGCTGTAGCTCAAACCATTTATAATATACATACTTGATATTAATGGTAAAGCATTCATAAAAACGGTCATGTGTTGCCTTGATTTCGAAGTCGACTATATAGCATATAGGAACGATCTGTGGAAGAGTCCATGAATACTACTCTTTATTTTAAAATATAGTTAATCCATAAGTCGATAACTTTAGCTTATTTTGTAACAACTCTGTTTACTACTCGATTAATTTCCATCAAGAGTAGGGTAATATATCAATATCAAACTATATTTTTCCGATCTATGAACCGATTCTTTAACCTACACTTTACTAATAAATCGAATGCCTATAAGAAAGCGTAGTGTATGCAATATTCGGTGCTACCCTCGACATCATGCGTGTTGTTTAAATTGATAACCGTTTATGGGTTATTTTCGATTCGATATGCTTTAGGTTTGTGTACAGTTCTCGGTTGTAGACCGACTTCCTGGGCCCGTCGTCCGGCCGAGAGTTGAGTCGCCTGCCGGTGAAGGGCTTAGAAATAGCACGAACTGCCTGTCGAGAGAATAATGCGAGAATAAATACAAGAAAATGATCGATCGAATTGACGTGTAAATCTTTTAAGTTTCATTTTTGCTTTTTTTTTCTCTTCAATTTTTTTTATATTTTCTTTCTTTTTTTTTTTTGCTCGAAACAACACGCGTTACATATATAAATGCTAAAAGAAGCTAGTATATTATTGCATAAATATGGTACATCGATTTGTATGTAGTACGTTCGTAGTATTTTGTATTGTACATTGAACTTAATAATAATAGAGACCTACATCTAAAGTATTGTTGTATTTGTTATCGATCTGGTTTTCTGTTCAGATCAGCCCTGGGTATCGCCTGAAATCGCTCACTGGTGAATTTCATTTCCATTTCGTCTCGAGACAGTTAAAGGATCTTATAGTTGACCGATAAATGCAGAAAATTGTCGGGATAACTTAAATGCTCGGACATCCATTGCAGTTGCGTCTCCTCGTGCAGATCGATGCCATGGGTGCGAAAGCCAACTAAAAATTTAGAGAAGAGAAAAAGTCATGAAACTTGAGAAAAAGTTTTATCGGAAATCGATAAATATTAATAATCGTTATAAATTGTCATTTTGTACCTAAAATTGAGAAAAATAAAAACTTTACACAATTTGTATTTGATAAACATCAAAGATTGTTGTATTGGTGTCAGTAAAGTCAGAAAGTTAGGTCTTCGTTGTTTTGAAATATCGATAACATTACGAAATACATTTATATATGTAAATAGATTCAACAGATATAAGACTCAAAAGTGCATTTTGCATAAGTTTACGATCGCAAATCTGTTTCAACAATTGAGTTATCAATAAGTTATCGTAATTGACTGATCGATAATTTAACGAACTTCTGAAATTTAGGGGTAGTATGATTTAGATACTATATAGAAAGCTTGTGAAAGATATTGAGACAATTCGAAATAAGAGATATCATAAATGACTTATTATATTTTAAATAGAAGCAGTTATCGGTAGTCTATCGAATTGTGAAAAATAAAACACTAAATGAGGTTAAGTTCGTGACAAATTGGCGCCCACTCGGCATAATCTCTGGTCTATATATGGCCATATACTCGTACAAGTTATTTCTTGCCATCTGATTGCCATATAAATCACGACTAACATTATCGGGCCATTGGGGCAAAGACTTTGGGACCGTAAACCGACAATATGGCAATAGGGCAATACGACAAATACAAATCTCAAGTGGACGATCATTGAGTTGTGTTTTCATTTAGGGGCGTCTTTCGTCATTTATAATTATAGCTGGTCTATTGTAATTATAGATTGGTTCGAAAGTTGAATTGCGCCCAGCATACACTCTTACGCACAAACACCTACATAATTAAGTAGCACACAAATACTAGTAAATCACATGTATGTATGTATTTGCTTTGATAATGCCTGATTACATACAGTGAGAAGCGAATATGTGTGGACAGCGATAAGATTTGTGCAACGAGCCGAGTTCAAGTAGAACGAAACGCATACGTATTAAATGCCCGATGTACGATACGAGACACGATTCCTCCAATTGATTCCAATTCCATTTGATTCGATTTAGTAATTGCCCCTAGAAATTCCATCCCTTCTTCTCTCTCTCTCTCTCTCTCTTTCTCTCTTTTCACATCAGGTATATCTTAAACGAGCTCTAAAATATAATACTCTTAAATATCCTTTTATAACTGAACTTTCTTCAACTAATTCTCTTCCAGAAACTGATCTTAGCCAATCATCTTAGTACAAAGAAAAACGTAATTCAAAGTGTTAAATTTATTAAATTATCAATCAAACAAGCTGAATGAAAATAATCAACTGATAAGCTAATCAAGTTAATTGGCTAAAGATCTATTTAGCAGATAGACTGTTAGAAAAAACAAAACACCAAGAGTAGAGTTCGAAAGAGCTTAGTTGAAAGATCCAAAAGTGAGATCTTAATAAAATCAATGCGTAGAAGATCCAAAAATCTTGAAACTACAAATAAATAGCTTTCAGTATCATCTCTTAAAGAGATTTAATAAAAGAGCTTTGTTTTTTTTTGTGTACTGAAAAGCCACAATTTCTTAGATATATGTGCATCTTTTAGAAAGCTTTAAGCTGTAGAGTTGAAAGTTTATTAAGAGTAACATAAAGAACTTCATAAATATAGTAAGGTAGAAAAAAAATCAAAAAAGCTTCAGCTGTCAGTGTTATAAAAAACTCATGAAATGGATTATACAAAGAGACATTATATACTTAAAGAATGAAAAGTGCATTTATTCGAAGAGCAGACATTAAAGCTCTTTCTATTTCAACAGCAATGAAAACTTTAAATGTTCGTTCAAGAAATTGCTTGACTTTATAATAATCTAAACGGCTTCTCTATTAAGTAAATTCAATTGATTTCGATTTCGCATGATCACCGAACATTTGCCACAAACAAGACAGCCTAACGAGCTTTGGGAAACATTTAAGACATGGGTTTTATGATCTTGCCGACACGTGATTAGCAATAACAACAACAGCAACGACAGCAACAAGCGTAATAGTAATTATAATGAAAGCAACATCGAAAACATTGAAGCGCCACCCCAAAGAAAAAAATGTAGAGAAGAATCGCGCCAAACAGTCTGACAATTTATTGATCCCATTTTTATTATCGAGAACGACAAGTCGACTAAGCGACAATACGACAGCAACGACAACATGAACAACCACAACGTATAGTTGTTGTTGTTGTTGTTGTCGTTGCTCGATTCATTTGCGGAGTGTTGAAGAGGCGCATAGCTCATGCCTAAAAATAAACCATTGCAGCGCGAAAAGTGCTGTACGTTTCTGATAAGAAAGCCAATCATCATAATAATTTAATAGATTGTGCTCTATAAACCAATAAAATCCAACAATATAGCATTGATATGCCTTCCTCCCTCTCTCTCCCCCCCGACTCTTTCTCTCTCTCTCTCTCTCTCTGTCTGTCACGTGTGTGAGATTGGGATTAGCATGCGGTATAGATCGTTGGATCTTGATCTGTTTATTGAACCCAAACAAGGAGCTATCAGTTGTGCGTCTCCTCTTAAGTCTCATATAACTAGAATAATAACTATAAATCATATATTCACACGATCAGTTTTCTTTTTAGTAACCTCTGTTGATCTCCAAGTTAATGAGGTAATTTTCACAAATTCTGCATTGATTTTAGCACAAATCTAAAATATTCTTTATTTTTCTACTGATCTTTAGTCTGAAAATTATTTATTCTTAAAGTAAGCTTATACTTGAAACTAAGTTTTCAGTATGATAATGTGATGAATTCAAATAATATTGCCAATTATTTTTAAGACATAAGTGTTTCTAACAATCTTTAAAAGGTTTTCTCTCTCTACGACCTCAAAAATTCTCTGATCACTTTAAGATCTACAGAATTGTAAAGCGTTAATATATTTAAAGATTTAAGATTAGTATGGATCTAATATATCAAAACTATTTTTAAGTTACGAGAAGATATGATAGTAAGATTTTTAAGATCATTCTAAAATGTGCAACATTGTTATGTTGTGATCTGTGAAAAGGAGTTGGGTCTTTATTATCATTCTGCAATCTTCATCATTTTTTAAGACTCTAAATGATCTATTTATAATAAATTGATTGATCAGCTTTGTCATCTCCTGATATCGTTCAAATAAAATTTGCTTACATTATATGACAAGATCATCTCCGCGAAGATGATGATGTAAAGCTTTGTTGGATTTATGACGAAAGCTCTGAAAGGCAAAGCATATCTTATCACTATATACACAATATATTAGTTTTAATTTTATACATTACAAAAGCTCTTTTATTCCCTCCCACTCTTTCGCTCTGAAAAACTTTTTGCTTATTTTAGCTTACGATCTAAAATTATTGTCGCAATTCTTTAGGCTCGATCGAGCCACATGCTAAAGTTCCGGTCAGAAATTCATGATATCGATTGCATATTTTTATTTCGCAGTTCAGTGAGGCTATTAATACTGCTAATCAATTGAATTTTTCATTAAATTTTTTTTGCTTGTTTTCTTCTGCTTCTTTTTATTGTTGTTGTACAAGTTCTCCTACGCGAAGTTCTTCAATCTCCCAATTGATTGCCGTTTGTTTTGTTATGATGAAGCAACAAAGTTGACGAAATGAAAATTTTTGAAGAATTGGCGACAAAGGCGAATGACAAAAAAAAAAAGAAATGTTGACTAAACACATTGTTATTGTTTTTTTGTGAATCAGACAAGAAGGTACATTAATAAAATATCGAAGTACAGGAAGTGACGAAATTGAGTAGAAGAGGGAACTAAATCGCACTGGATCCATTCTTCGCTTTGATTAAACAAAAGTTTCATTACATTTAATCAAGGAGCTGAAAAATGTATACTTTTGGTTTGCCAAAGCTTGAATACGCTCAAAGCTCGCAAGAGTAAAAGCTTTACTTTTGTTTCTTGATATAGAGATATTTTAAAGATTTTAAATTACTTTAAGCAAAAAAGTGGCAAAAAGAAATGGATATATCGGCAAATCAATACATTTTTTTTTTTAATTTAAGAAAGATCGAACCACGTCCCAATCCTTAACTTTAAGCTTCGATTTATACTTAAGTGGGGTTTTCTTACGTTGAGCTCTCAATGTAAAAGCTCAAGAGCAGTGAATGCTTAGGCTGAGCTTTCTTGAGAGAGTGCGCTCAGAGAAAAAGAGAGAGAGAGAGAGAATGCGTAAGTCGAAAATAAATGCGCTCTTGCAACATTAAAATACGAACATAGTAGTCAACATTTTAAGAGGATTTGTGTTCATTTGAATTCAAAGGACACCAACTTGTTGCTTGTTTTTGCAGCTGCTACAGCGAAGCCCACCCAAAACGCAAAGGCGTGGCACAAACAATTGTGAAATACACACATATACAAATGCAAATGAACGTAAAGAGAGCAAGCGAGTGAGCGAAATAGAGAGAGCGAGAGAGAGGGTCCTGATTGCATTGTGCATTGTTTGTCTGATTGACGAAATGCAAACGAAAATGTGTCGAAATGGGACTAAGCAAATGCAAAGGTGGCAATTGCAACAACAGCAAACAGCAACAACAACACATGACAGGAAAAAGAGAGTCAGAGAGAAGCAGCTGCGGCAGCCGAAACTGTTGATCATAAAACTCAAGGCGACAGGGCGACGGAGCAAGTGATAAATACACACACCAAAAAAAACATCATCAAAAAAATCAAATAAAAACGCGAAGCTGTAAGCGTGAGGTGCGATTTCCGACGGCAACAGGCAACTGAAGATGAGAATGAGACGAGAGCTATAAGTTGAGTCGAGGATGGGGGTGCAGTTGGAGGTGTAAATACAAATAAGCGAAGGTGATATCTCAGAACTTCCTTTTCACACATTCGAGAGCGGCCTACACAAACACAACTAGAAATGCAAAGGCAAACACACGCACGTACGCACACGCAGACATGAAGCACGCAAGAGAGCGTACGCCAGGGAGAGCGAGAGAATGACATGGCAAGAGAGCACACACAATTGGCTGCGTGCATGCAAGCGTGTGCGTGTGTATGTGTGTAAGCATTCAAAAAGCCAAAACGCCGACGCTGAAGCTGACGCTGCTTTCCGGTGAACGCCAAATTCGCCGTCAACAGCCGCCGCCGCGTCGGCAAATCATGAAAGCGCCTGTCTGCTGCGTTTGCTTCTGCTGCTGCTAGGCTCCCCCCTCCATCTAGCGCTCACGCAATGCATAAAAAAACCAAAGCGAAGCAAAAAAAAAAAATAACATAAGTAAGAACGTTACAGTCGAGTAGCTCGGCTGTTAGATTCCCAGTAACCGTGCACACATACATTTACATTTGGGGCTAATTAGCGTCGATATCGCTAACATATTCATATGCAAAAAACTTTTCCTGAACAAGCCATCTAATTTAATACCCAAAAATCTATCCGAAAAAAGGCCAAATTGGCATCACTGGTGCCGAGTGCCGAGATGTACTTAATTATTCGTCACAAAATTGGATATCAGAAATATTGGGGCATGAAAGAGTTTTCGTCACTAGACTTTTACCTCGTAAAGAAGTTTTTTTTTTATAAGATATCAGAAATTTGACAATTTAACTTTGTCAAAATGTGTATAGTGTTTGTAGAAATCTACGTCAGTACCATGGCCAAGATAATAATGAGAATAAAAACACATTAAGTCAAAGTGCGTTGCAGAGACACCTTAACTTAAACAACTGAAAGCCAGCATACAAGCAAAAGCAAACTGTTTGGCAACACTGGTTCGTTTTGCAATGCACACGTAGTATGAAAACCAATTCTCTTATATGCAATATTGTTCTCAAGAATATAAATATTATGTTGTTTTCATGATCAGAAAAAGAAAGATTATTTTTACAAACACAATTGCCTAGCACAAAAGCTAACAGCACTTTCAAACTCTGGCTGCTACGACACTTTGTGGCTGCTGTCCCATTATAATTCTAAGTGAAATGTATATATTCGGTTAAAAGGTAATATCTTCTAAGCCCCCTGACCAAAAATTATGTTTCACATATCAAACAAGTTGGAAAGGCTATAGTCAAGCTCCCGACTATAGGATACCCATATCGAAAGGTATTAATTTAATTTTTACAAATATGCATACTAAGACTTTTGGAAACTTTCCTGGTTCGTGAGATAAACAGGTGTAAGTGGGAGGGAAAAAATTTAAATGATTGGAGCTAATGGGGCCGTTGGGGCCTTAATTTTTTACTATTCTAATCAAAAATACGCGTCGAATGACACCTCGGTCATCGAAATCCGATTACTGGTTCAGAAGATAATTAATTTCGAAATTTTTGGTACCCTTTTCAAAACGAGATGAAAAGTCAGTCTGTTTGTTTGTTTGTATCAAAGCGTTGATTTAGCTTAAATGTTTGTATGAGGACTTGCTCCCGCTCAAAAATATAGAAACGTTTGTTCTACGACTTTTTCGAAAAATAGCTAGTTTAGCGGGAAATCGCTAAAAACCGCTAAAATTAAAACCCTCATAGCATCTATATATCGATGAAAAGGTATTTTAAAGGGCTCTTAGGCATGCCTTCAAAGTTTTTTTTTTAAAGTAAAGAGGTAAACAGCTACAGGTGAAATATTTTTTTTTTCCATTTAAGAAAAATCTATAAATGAAACCACTTTTAAATGTGTAGTATGTTGTAGACAATTCAATTACGCGTCTTTTGACATATAACACCTATCTCTCAAAATTCGTTTAGGCAAGATATTACCTGTTATTACCTTTACACTACTGCATGTATACTACTGCATGTACACTACTTGCACTGCTTGCAGTGGAAAGATACTGCTTGCAAGTGGTGAATTCTTTTTGCGGCAGATGAAACATTTTGTAATTCCAATTACAGCAAGATCGGCACTCGGCACATTGCGCTAAATTTTTCATACCTAATAAATAGTACTTTTTTGCGCAGTGCCAGTGACAAAAATTTTTTTTTAATAATTCATGTGTAAAATTTAATATTTTTCGTCACAAAATTGGATATCAGAAGTTTTGGGGCATGAAAATGTTTTCGTCACTAGACTTTTACCTCGTAAAGAGGTTTTTTTTATAAGATAAGTAATAATAGTAGGTAACGTTAATTAGTAAAAAAAATAATTAGCAATAATTTTGCAATCACTCTTAGAATTGTTTGAAGAATCTTTTTGCAACAAAATATTTTTTTTTAAATCGAAGATAAAAGTTAAAATAGTAGACTTTTACAAAATTTTCAATGGGTACTTAATAGGGTTAATAAATTTTTGTATCATTCAAACGAAATTTTAGGTAAATAGAAGATTAATTTAAGAAATCTGCATCAAAACTTTTTTGTTATACAAAAATCTGACAAATTTAGGGTGCATACAAACTTTATTGAGTGACTGTATGTATGTTCCCGTCATGTAAAAAAGAGAAGGTCTAGGACGAGAACCGATGGTGTCACAAATCCAATAGCCTATGTACAGTTTTGGGTACTAGGCCTAAAAGCAAGGAGACAGACGTCGACGTTGGCAGCGTTGCGTTTTCTTTATTTTTGACGCGTCTTAGATTCTCTCGCTGGTTGTAGTTGTAGTTGTCGTTGTTATTGTGTTTGTTGTTTGATTTCTCGGAATGGCATCTACTTTGAACTGCGCCACGGCAACTGCATTGTATATTTGAAATTCATTTCAATTTAAATACAAATTTTCTATGAAAATGCACGCATTACACACGCACACACGAACACAGACACACATTCACGCATACGTACGTGCGTCCAAGTGCGTTGAGTTTCCCCTCCCCACACCCCCACCCCTCACCGAAGTCAGTTGACCACGTTTTGTATGTGATTTGTGGGTGTTTCTGTGGCGGATGCGGATGCAAAAGGCGGCAAACAACAAAACTGTTTTTTTCTCTCTCTCTTCCTTCTTCTTTCTACACCAAAAACTGCAATTGCCAATGGGTGCAGTGGGCGGGGGGAGGTGGTAATAGGCTAAACGGATCATCATTACATGCAATGTTAGAATGCACTGTGCAAAGTAAACCCCAACTATAAACAACTCGTGCTAAAAGGGAATTACAAGCAGCAGTACTGTAAGAGTGAGCGGAAGGTGGGAGGAGGGAATGGGGGGCCTTTGTTGGGTAGGGGGCTTGACACGCATAAACATATCCAATGAATGCGTTTCGACAAATGCATCTCCGACTCGGAGTATAGTCAATACACACACACACACACACACATACGTATATCTACATACATATACTTTGGCATATTGGGTTCCTCTGTGTTTGATCTTAAATTCGAATAAAATTTCGCTGATATATCAAACGAAACTATTTGCCTCAGCGTTCTGAAATACTTAATACTTGAATACCTCAAAGTAATAATAAATTTATTAAAAATTAGCAGCTCTTAAAGAAAATGAGAGATCAAGAACTCTTTAGAATATCACGTCTTACTTAAAAAGCCAAATGTATTTGATAATTAACTTAATTAGCGATTATCCTACTTAATCACAACAAGATCGGCCAACCATAACGATAGTAAAGTGTTTTTTTTTAAATAACGAAATTTCTATAAAAAAAACCCACTAGTAATGGCTGATTTAAGTTTCAATCAATTTAAGTGCCTAAAAGCATGCAATAAAAAATATTTTAAAATTATTTAAATAAGTAACGGGTATCCTACAGTCGGGAGCTCGACTATAGCCTTTTCCACTTGTTTTATGCGTACAAATTATATAGGGTTTCTTAAAATTAGTTAAAAATTAACTAACATAGTAAGGAAAAAAATTAATTATATTATTGTGAAAATAAACAAACTTTGACCAATATACATATTTGGAAACCGATTGGTTTTGGGACAAATTTTGAATAAAAAACAGCTGCTGTAATCATTGTAAGTTTTATTGAGAAAATAATGAAATAATGATTAATTGCAAGTTTTATAGATTTGCTCACAAAATAATGATTCATTTTGAGTTATACTGAATATTGGTTTATTTCTCGCTGTTTCAAGGTTATTTTAAGTGAATGATTTTTCGATTTAAAAATATCAAATAATCATTATCCCTGATAAAAAGTTCATGGATATTGACATGAAATAAGTACTGAAACATAGGCATTTCCAAATCTTGAAATTTTACAGAATTAAGAATAATCGCAGCAATTATTATGATTTATGATTAATCAAATTAAACAGATAATATAAATTTCACAGATGAATGGTAAAGACAATAAAAATTAAAATGAAGTTAGGTCCTTAATTTTATAGTCTAGTTAAATATTAGTTGAAAGCCAATATTGAATTTTGCATTTATTTCTATGCATTTCCCGTCTACTAAGCATTGTAAAAACAACACTTAAAGAACGCTTAAAAAATAATTCTGAAGCTGAAGAATAGTTATAGATGGTTTGTGCATATTTGATAGATATATTCTAGATTGTATATGAAAATATTGATTATAGATTGCAAAAAATAATTGTTATTGTTTGGATAATTTTTTATTCTGTGATTTAAGATTTGTTTAACGTTGTAGATATATTTTATATCTTAAACACTTTTAAGATTATAAAAAACTAACATATTCGCTAAAAAGCCGAACTTTTTATCTTTGTCTGAAAATGATAAAGGGGTTCTCAAAATGTATACTAAATTTAGTAATAAAGTGAAGAAATAAAAAGATTACTTTAGAAAGAAAACAAGCAAAAGTAGTTTGATAGCTTGATTTGCCGAGTCTTTGAATTAATTCTACTTGATCCGGCTTTATGAAAAGAAGGGGAGTAGGGGGGCCCAATCAATTGACCTAAACAACAAGAATTAACTTGTGTCTTAAACTGATCCATTGGCCCACTTAAGCCAGATGTCTTATAGTTAATCTATGCCAGATTTTCAAGCAACAACAACAAAGGTTTGTGTGAGGGTGTGTGTGTGTGTGTGTGTGTGTGTGTGTGTGTATTGGTGTGCACACACTCAAGGACAAAAACAAAAATGTTTGTTGCAACTGTCACGTTGCATGACCTTTGGGAAAATACGTGTTGTTCTGGTATCCATGGTATGAGTATGGAAAAATATACACATTTTGTATCTTTCGTGTTTCGAGAGAATCTCTCACCTTGTTTCAAATGGGAAATACCGAATTGAGAAATTTTTCGGGCTGCAAAAGAAGCATGCAAATAAAAATTTCACACCTACATACATATATGTATATGGAGAGAAGAGATAAAGTGCATGTGCGATGGCATTACGGGAAATACCCTCTAAAACAGATGCGGGGCGAGATGCGATGTTGAGTTGAAAGGTCTCGAGGGTCAGGAGATGTGCAAGTCCAGGGGATCGAAGCCATGACTTGTCAATGAAAGAGCGCACAAAGCGAGAGCGAGAGAGAGAGAGAGAGAGAGAGAGAAAAAGAGGGAGGGAGAGTGCGGAGTGTAATTCGTAAATCCCAGCCACAGGTATTTAGTTCCGCCTTTTGTTTAACTTTGGAATTCCCAATGCTATTATTGCACCTAAGCCACTGAGACATACACCACATTTCGTTCTGCCTCCCTCTATCTATTTCTATCTCTCTCTCTCTCTCTCTTTCTCGCACTCCCTCTCTTTCGCTCTCACTTGTCGCCGGCGCCGCAGGTCAGTTGAGTTTCCAGCAGCGTTTGCAACTTGCCACGAAAATCCACACGCACTTTGATTTTACAAAATGCTTTCCAGCAAAGCAGCAACACAAATGCCGGCTATTATGGCCTGGCCTGAATGGCCAAAACACTTGGCTTGGCCAAAAACGTCCAACAGGCTTTGATTTTTCGAGTTCTCTTAGAAATTACAGAGACTCAGACTCTGGGACTGCCTGGGGCTATTGTTCAATAATTTTTATCTTTTTTCTTTCTTTCTTTCTTTAGTTGATATTATTGTTGTTGTTGCTGCTGCTGCTGCTGCGACATTGATGAATTGAAGAATGATTGACAGTGCCGCTGGGTCTCGACCGACACCGACTCCGTGTCCGAGAGCTCGACCTTTTTTTTGTCTTTTGCTCGTTTCAATAGAAAACATTTCTTAGACAATGTGTTTCGGCCAGACTGACTGGCACCTTTTAGGCCAACAAAGAGAGCGAGTGAGAGGGGGAGGGGGAGAGAGAGAGAGAGAGAGAGCGCGAAAGAGAGAGAAGGAGCATAAATGCCCCATTTCGCTGAGTGGACGCTGCGGTAATTGATAGCCGGAAAATCCCTTTTTCCAAGACCATTTGTCGAGTGTCTCTGGAATCCCAGCTCAACTCAATAGATTTTTTTAGTTCTTTAAATTTTTTACTGGGCGTTACTCACCTGCCTGGCGCACAGGTGTTGATAATTCGGCCATGAGATCGCTAAGATTCTTCTTTTGTCCGCTTTCGCTTAAAGGTGAAATTAGTTTTTGCATGTACGTGAAATCCTATTGACAGCGTGTAAAAAAAAGGAAAAAAAATAAATAAAATAAACGTAAATTACAATACATACAATAAAACAGTTTTCATTTTGCGTTAACTTGAGAGAAAAACGCGTTACAATTTCAGACACACACACACAATTAGCTGGTAATCTTTCTTTTAAATATTGTTCTAGCCAATTTCAGTTAATTCAGTAAACATTCTTAATGGAAATTTAACTCTGGAGAAAAACAGATCTACTAGAAGGGATTAGAGTTCCTAGGAAGTCAGCAAAGATCTTAAGAAGTGTGGTTAGGTTGTGGTCTTTAGCACCGTTAAGTGTCGGTGTTGCCACCTGCCTCAATAATTTAATCAAACTCAATTCAGGTGAGAGTTTAACTTTTGAAATTTAGTTTGGATTACTTTTTCTTCTTCTTAGAGGCCAATTGTTAATGTAACTCTATTAGCACAAATTAATCAAAACTTAATTATATATATCAAAAATGAATATATTAACGATCTTAGACAAGCTTGTGACAAGCTTCCTCTTTACGAGGAAAAAGTCTAGGGACGAAAACATTTTCATGCCCCAAAATTTCTTATATCAAATTTTGTGACGAATAGTATTTAGTTCATATAAATTATTAAAAAAAATATTTTTTTTTTTAATATCTTTTGAGCCAGTGGTAGGATTTTGATGACCGAGGTGTATATTTTTAATAACAATAATAAAAAAATTAAATAAATCGTTTTAATTTTGCCACCCCCACTTACACCTGTTTATCTCACGAGCCAGGTGAGTTTTCAAGTCTTAGTATGGAATTTTGTTAATAAAAACTATACCTTTCAATCGGTATATAACTAGACCTGATCGGACAGTCATAACAAATTTTCCATTCCTCTTCGTGCTGTTTTCGTCACTAGCACTAGGTGACAATGTTGCTTATGGATACATTTGTCAAATTTGATATTTGCTTAGAAAAAAAGATTTCTAAATAGTACACCCACATCAGCATTAATCCCGTAAAATCCGATTTTTTTTTAAATTCAATTCTGGTAAATTTTTTTAGTTTGACAATTATGCCTGATGAGAATAAAAAAAATTCATAACCTTTTTTTTTTAGATTTTTTGACGAAAATTCTTTGCTGTTTTCGACCTTCTTTCCACACAAAAGCTAGTTTAGATTACCTTATATGGATTTTGCAAGAATTATTTTGAAAATATCTATCCAAATATGAAGCATCTAATTTAACATTCTGAATAGTTTATGCCATATTTTAGACCGTTTTTGGCGATAACTTACATCATCGTAGTAGAAACGCACGGGAATGTTTTTGAATGACTCCTGATCGCTATAGGGTTCCATGAGGCGTCTATTTACAGCCCAGAACTGATCGAACTTCTCATTGATTAATCCCAGCCAGAGTTGATTGTGATCCTTCTTTTGCATGGCGGAAATAACCAGACCACGATGCTTTAGGACATCGGCCTCTTTGAGGCAGGACAGGAAATGCGATTCCAGGAGCTCTCTGAAATAAAATAAAACATTAGTTTCATTATGTTATTATAAATCAATTTAAAACAAAAATATTTTTGTATACTTGGTGTTTAATTTGACAAGCGTATCTTCGGGAAATTTGGAAAAGTGTATGGTAATGCACCAGGGCGTGCTATCCTCATCATGATGCAACAGATCATAGAGCACACCTAAGTGAATGAGTAATAATTAAATATATGGAGTATGACAATTTGAAACTTATTGAACCACCCACCAATTGGATAATGAAGACGCAGGGGAGTTCCATTGAAATCAAACCAGACGGCGCCCTCTTGATGCTCGGCAGCAATGTATCGTGTAAAGTACTTTCGCACCTGTTATCAATTAATTAATAAACCAAACATATTCATAAAAATGTTGCTTTGTTTTCGTTTTTATTTTATTCTTCTTCTTCTTCTGTTTTGTTCTTTTACCTTGTCCGTCACCAGTGGCAAGTAACTGAGTCGGGAAACCATTAGATAGAAGGGTTCTGGCTTGATGCCGACAATTTCGTCGCTGTCCGCTTGAAAGCATATGCCAATTTGTCCTTCCCATATCATGCGTAGCACCTCCCGATCGTGTGCCATCGTTTATTTATTTATATTTTGCAAATTTATAGAAGTTGTGTCGAGGCGTTCATAATAAGTTCGTTTGAACTACTTAACAAAGTGAACGAGCGAGCTACATCCCCACTGGTAGTTCATTTAGTTCAGATGCTTAGTTGTTCTGTTTGTTCATTTTGTTAACATGTGGCAGCCTTGGTTCGAAGAAAAAGAGTCACCATTTGTATTGAAATGTATGGCTACACTTTAACGAACTTCGAACTTTGTCGAATTTCAAATGTTTTCGCTTCGCGAGCGAAGGACACATAACATTTCTTTAAATAATATGCAGCCGTGGACGCAATACACACACACACACGTTGGGTGTTTGGTTGTGAGTAAGAGTGTAATGGATTTCAATGCTATCCTTTGTTTCAATTTAAAATTTAAATCGCGCGCTATCATACACATTACAATCGCTGGCAACTCTGAATTACACGATATATCGATAAGACATCTCACACTTAAGCAGGGTTCTCACTGCTTCACAAACGCTTCACAAGCGCTACACAAAGCTGTTCACAACTTCACAAAGCAATGTGAACACTAAATGCCTTTTCACAAAATTGTAAAGTCACAAAAATTTGACAGTCCAATGTAAACACCACTTTCACATTATGTTACAAATTTTTTGTGAAGGAGATAAAGTTGAAGCAGCTGAAATGAGCCCAATCCCATTGTGAAAAGCACATCGAGCAAGTTGGTTTTCCTTCGCATTGTGAAAACATAAAAGTCAAAGCTAAAATTTTAATTGTTGTTTTTATTTACTTTCGCATTGTTTTTGATTTTTCAACAAGAAATTGGTTCACAAAATGAAGCTGAGCTTGCTGCATTGGCGTTCATTGGGATTTGACTTCTCGAAGACGATGATGATGAACCCAAAACAAAGCGCAGCTGTTGAGTCAACGAATTAAATTTAACTCGTGGAAAAGAGGGGATGTGTGCGAAGCTAAGTGGAGAGCTGCGAAGTCTTCCGTTCAAATTCACAAATTATTAGCGAATGGACGAAGCAACATTTGACCAGCTCACTTTTTGGGTCACTCCACTTATCAAATTTTCGCAAACCAATTTCGCCAGGCGAGCGACTTGCGGTGACTCTGCGGTATTTAGCTTCTGGATCAAGCATGACGAGCCTCTCATACGAGTGCAGAATGTCGAAGGCCTGGATATCTGCCACTATTCCAGAAATATACGATGCTGTTTTCAAAGTATTGAAAGACAACTATTTAAAGGTACTTAAGTTTATTTATTGCGAAAGATAATTAGGGGGTTCACTTGAACATAGTGCTGTTCCACGGCAGCATAAAACGATTTTTGAATAAAATATTTCAAATAATAGTGGGATTCCGGTAAACGTTTTTGATTTGCTTTTGATTTTTTTTAACCAAATCAAAATCATTTGACGGAACGACCCTTTTTGCACACTGATTATTTTTTGATTTCGTGAACAGCTGACAGCCTGGGCGAACAGCTGATTGACAACTAAAAAGTATACAAAATGCCGAAAGAAAGCCAGAAAAGGAAATTTATACGCGTTTTAAGCGAAAGTTTGCTTTTCGATTATGTTTTTATTGAATATCTCTAATAATTCGAGTACTTTTGACTCCGTCCACTTTATGCTGTTGTTTTTGCGTTTTTTCAAGAGGGGCTGGTAAGCATCCTAAAAAGCATTAAATAAATATTAGACAAACATTTTATATTTATTTATTTACAAATACTTTAAATGCATTAGACTTACGTTCTCCATATTGATATGACAGCAGAATGTAAACAAACACCATATGCCACACAGCTGACACAGTTTTGAGTTGAAAGCAAATCAAAATGCAAAAATAATCAGTCTCAGAGCTGATTTCACGAAATCAATTAGTAAGACCACATTTCCCTGATTTGCTCTGGGCACACTGAAAATTTTGTATGGAGCAGCTGTGAACAGCTGACTGAAAAATCAAAATCAAATCAAAAGCAAATCAAAAACGTTTACCGGAATCCCACTAATATTACCAAAGATGCTTTTCTTTCCTTGTTATATACATTCATTACTGGCTGTAGAAAATCCATTGCTTCATGTGTTACGCAAGCTGTTCCACTTATCCAGTGAGTCCTTTTTGCTAACCTCCAAATTCAGAGCAATGGAGCTCCAATTTGCATTCTTGGCCTCCCGGCTTTTGTAGTTTTCACTACACACATTCCAGAGGCATTTAGAGTTCCACTGAATGGTAACCCGACGTCCAAGGTTTTTTAGTTTGCTTGTTATCCATATCCGTTTTTAAAGAAATGTAACCTTTTCAACTGGAGGACAATTGCAAAGTGACATTTCCTTTGCTGTTATTCATTTTGTGGAACTTGTTATTGTTGCTCTATCACATGGACTGATAGTGTTTACATTGAAGGCTTTCACAAGGCTTTTATTTACCTAATAAATAATCTGAATTCATATTTTTTACATAAACTGCAAAATTACATTTTAAAATTGTTGCAGTGAATCTGCGACGCCTTTAATCGATATACACACTTTTGATATTGCTATCGATCTTTGAGTACGATTTCGATTTGTTAGCCCTGGTTGTGCTGTGCAATAGTTCGATTTCGATTGCAGCATACCGATGCAGCTCTGAAAGCGCATAAATAAATAAAGTTGCTCGATTTTAGGCCTGCGGTTGGCTGCGTTTATTTTTGTTGCGGTCACATATAAATATGAAGTGTGAATCTCGACTTGCAGTTTGCCAACAAATACAAATTTATCAAATATATGAAAACTGATAATAGATCGCGATTGTGTTTATTTTTGTTTGGCCAAATTGAATAGCAAACAACAAGAAGCATCGGCAACGGCAACAGCAAACGGGGCTCAACAGAATGGATGTTGAAATACCTGTTTTGGCTGGATATCTTAATGTTCCAACACAAACTGGATTTTCGCTAAATCGTATCTCGAAAAAGGTAAGAGCCTGGCCAACAGATCTAACATATTCCGACATTTTTTCGAAACCCCCCCCACCCCCACATCTACTCTGAAATGCAATTCATAAAGGCCAACAAAATTGATTTAAAATGCAGATTTTAAATATTTTGGCAAATGCGTATTAAAACAGGACCCTCGCCATGAGCATAAGTATGTGTGTGAATGTGTTTGTGTGTGTGAATATAGTGCATGTGTGTGTGTATCTGAGTGTGGTCTGTCTGCATGTGAAGTCTGTGGATGCGTATGTGTGCGTTTGTCTAGATATCTCCATCTGCATACTTGTTGCATACAAATGAGTAGCATAAGGTGGGAGAAAGAGAGAGACATGCCAAACGGCGAGCCGAACATATTTTCAATTTGCGTGTGCGCGCCTGAGGTACACATACATTTACACTGCCTATGTATGCATATGCGCTTATGTGTGTGTGCGTGTGTATGCTTGCGATGACGGCTGTTTAGGGGGATTCATGCATGTTTCATCGTGTCGCGTATTTATATACACTTATTCCCATATGACAGGAAATGTAGATTGAAGAGCCAATACATGGCACATATTTATATATATATATTTATGTATGTTTGTATGTACATATGAGGATTAGGGTCGGGCACTCCACACACCTACAGTTAATCAAGTAAATAGTCGTTTTGTCAAAACAAAAAAACACACTACTTATTTGTTATTTTTAAAATTTAATTTTAAAAATGTTATACAGCCATAAGCAACTATGTATAAAAAGAAGATTAAGAATAAATACAAACGTAAACAATATAATATGTGAAATTGGTATTTTGTCAAGACATTTATTTACCTAACTGTATTTGTTATTGTTTTTATATATAGTTAAATTCAATTAAACTTATTTGCTTATTTTTTTTTAATTATTAAATTACCATACAAAATAAGGTACTTTTTATTTGCAGTAACAAAGTATGTAAATTTGTTATTTTGTCAAAACAATTACCTGCCTAACTGTATGTGTATTTATGTCTGTGTGTGTGTAAGTTGATTGTTATGTAAGTAACGCTCGAAATTTCGCCGAAAATTTGATTAGCACAACATTAAAATTTGGTTTTTTACAAAGCGAGCACAACACTTGCGAGATGTGCTCGAAATGTTTGTCAAACTTCGCAACTCGTATATTAAAAAAAAACTTTGTTTTTGCTTTGCAGAAATCATGCAGCCGTTTTTGCCTATTGTTTAAGGCCAGTCGTCATGGCATTGCACGTCTGGAGATTTGCGAGAATAAGGATGATAAGAATCCAAAAATCTTTACCCTTGAGAATTGTGTTAAGATCACACAGGAACCGTCGCCAGCGAATCTCATCCAGATTGTCAAACGGAACGGTCAACTTACGTTGAACACGAACAGCGATGAGGAGCTCAAGGAATGGGTGACCGCCCTCCAAATGGTCGCCTTTTGTGACATTAGCGGTCTGCATGCCGCCCACGGTGCCATCGAAGAGGATAACGATCTATACTGCAGCTCATTTGTAAGTGAAAAGTGAAGGGATTCGAAAGACTGGCTAAGAAAGGCCTTTAAACTGCCTTGTCATTACTGAATATTGAATTCAGTGAATCCTTGGAGAAGGATTATTTTAAATTAATGGGCATCTAATAGTGTAGCATTGTATCTGCTAACTAAATAGATAGCTAGAATAATACATAGTAGCTCTTTTTGTAATTATTATGCTGATTGCAAACTAAACTGTAGTCAGTGAAAACGTTTTCGAATGCAACACAAAGAGGAATTGCAACAATTTGCGCTCTCAAGATAGTACTTGAAATGTAGAAACATTGACAAAGGCTATGCCAAAAAAAGAATAGCAATTATTTTTGATCTCGGAACAACAGATTATACATTTGAGAAAGCAACTAAGAACGGAAAAGCGTAAATAGGCTAAGCTCTTGAGGAAGTAAGCATAAAATGTTAGGAATGTATACAATTGTTATGTCATTTAAGTCAGATTTTCTTAGGGACAAAAAGCTTAGTCAGAAGTTATTCAATGCTAAGCAACGATATTGCGTATCGTATTACGCTGTTTATGGGCTAAAAGCTACTGTTTTGATCAATTTCTCGACTCCTATGTATAGAAAATAAATAAAGTTCGTGTTTCTGTGAAATTGCCAAACTCTGTGTATGCGTAGTTCGAACTGAAGGAGTTTTAAATTACGAGTGAAAAAAAAAAACACTTATTAATTGCATTTTCGTTTCTATTGATTTAACAGGACGGACTGTTTATTATTACACTGATACCATCGGAGGCATCGATCAGATGTAACATTGAGCCGAGAACTTATATGCTACAGATGACGCCGACGGAGTTGCAATTGAAATCGGAGGATTTGAATGTCACGATTGCCATGTGGCCGTATCGATTCATACGAAAATACGGTTATCGCGATGGCAAATTCACATTCGAGGCGGGGCGAAAATGCACCACCGGAGAGGGCGTATTCACCTTGGATCATACGAATCCCCAGGAGGTTTTCCGTTGCATGTCCGCCAAAATGAAATCGATGAAGAAGCTGATCAGTGGCGATAGCTTGAGCAGCATTGAATGCAATGAGAATCAATTTAGTGCCGCCGCCTGCATGGAGCCGGGATCACGTAGTCCATTGCCACCTTCGCCATCGAGTAATCCCCATGCCGGTGAATTTGAAATCAATTCAACCCAGAGCTGCATCTCACTGAGGGGTTTCATTAGCTCCAACGATTCACTGAATAACTTTTCATCCAATAGTGTCAGTTTATCTGTGCCATCATCGCAGCAGTCCATTGTTAAGCACATTCCCAATAAGCCGCCCCGAAAGCTGCCGACACCGTTGGACAAGTTAACGGTGGGATCGGTTGGTAACGTAACGGCATCTTCGATAGCTGGCCAAACTCAATGTGATAAATACAAGAATGTTGTGAAATATGAACCCGTTGCCATAACGACATCAATGTCACCCACGGATGCCAACAGCAAGAACAGCGGCTCGGCTGTGATATTAAAGCCCAGCTCACCGGATCCCTCCTCATCCGGCGGAAGTCCACCCGATTTGCCGCTGCGAAATGAAAGTTGCGCTGGCAAATTGTCCCTGGAACGTGACTACGAGTGCATCGAGAATATAACGGATGCGTGGAAGACACGCGGCGTTGGCGATGTGCGACATTGTGAGCGGATTCCGAGTTGCGATACGGATTTTGTGCGACAACGTTCGCAGCGCAAGGATCTAAGCAACAACAATAATAATAATAATGGCACCGGCGCCACAACACCCAAAATTATCGACATTGATATTGGAGAGGGAGTCGGAGTTGGTGTTGGCTTAATTGCCCCGGATGCCAACTATGATCGTTTGGACTTTCTATCGCCAAATAATAAAACGTCCAGCGGATATAAGACAATTGTGAATCTAACATTGCCTGCGAATCGATTGAGATGCAGTCCGCCGCCTCCAAATGAATATGAATTGATTGCTAGTCCCGATACCGAAAGTTTTCGCAAGGCCGATGACAGTCATCTTGGCTATGGGGTTTTGCGTAAAGCCAACACTGCCAGCACCAGCAACAATAACAACACCAATAATAATAATAATAATAATAACAATCTTAATAGTAATCTTAATAATAACAACAACAATAATAATAACAGTATACTGCCCGCCAACAACAACAATAGTTCAGCGGATATTTGCCTGATGAGAGGCGTTGCCACGCCCACCACAACAACAACAGCAATTACAACGAACAAGGGAAACAACGATGCCGCCCTCGATCATCGCAGCTACAACGGTCTCAATTACACGATTGTTAGCAAGCCCAAGCGAGTCTAATGGCCACAATTTCTTTGAGCACATTTGTACATTATTTCACTGAATGTCAAATATGTAACATGCACATTTTCTATAGAATATTATGTAACATGTCTTCTAAAGAAAAAATATGAAACATATTTTCTAAAGAAAAAATTT
Source organism: Drosophila limbata (assembly GCA_963924055.1). Lineage (NCBI taxonomy): Eukaryota > Metazoa > Arthropoda > Insecta > Diptera > Drosophilidae > Drosophila > Drosophila limbata. The sequence goes on along the minus strand of OZ001351.1, from coordinate 8,030,205 downwards.
GAAACATATTTTCTAAAGAAAAAATATGTAACATATTGTTTAAAGAGAAAATATGTAACATAATTTCTATTAAAAATGTTGTACATTTATTTAAATATGCGGCATATTTTCTGTAGAATTTTTTTTTTATATTTTTTACGGAAAATTATGTTTCATATTTAAAGTACGTTGATATTCGCCTCGAGAGTTTCCAGTCTTAAATGAAAAAAATGCAACATTTTTATATTATTTTTCTGTTCAATTTTCCGATGACACAACAAAACAATCAGCTGTTATTTTGGCAGCTTGTCACGTAATATTGATTAAATATAACTATATCTTGATGGATTGATCTTCGAAAACAATAATGTACATATTAAAATAAATGTGCTTAGTGAAATAGAGCTATAAGACAAAGACGAGACGAGAGAGAAAGAGAGAGACAACACAGACATATAACTAGTTAGTTAGAGGGAGAGCGAGCAAGAGAAAGCACCAGTTAGAAAGAGAGAGAGAGAGAGGGATAGAAAGACGAAGTGCTGCCTCCTGCTCGCACAACACATTTGCAGTCCGTAATCTCATTTTTTAAAAGCGCTCAATTCGAATATAAGTGAACAAAGTGAAGAAAGTAAGAGGGGGAGTAAAAGAGAAAGCGAGTGGTAGAGAGATAGAGATAAAAAATCAAATTATACGCAGACACATCCAGTGGATCTCCAAAAGCTCTCGTCTTGCGAATACAGTTTTTAACCAGCATCATGCCATAAACTAGCCCAGCATTTACAGTAGAACATCACTATGGTGTACTTAATTTTAAACATTTCTATCATCTAGAACACAAATGTACTCTTTTGACTTAATTTTCTATAACTCAAAACAAACTTAAGAACGAACATAGTTCTACTTTATCGATCTTTTTTATTCTCGTAAATAGATATAAATGTAAGATCACAAATTTTAATCCAACTTTTGTTTCACAATTCAAAATGTTTCAGAAACGCAACAGAATCTTCGTAATTGAATGGAACGGAGTTTGATTTCACTTTATAATTCCCCAAATGAATAGATAAATTTAAAGGGCTTACAAAATTCAATTAATAACATTCCGTCTTGTGCACTCTTCAAACAATTTTCTTTAACAAAAGTCTCTATATTTCAATTTGGAAAAGTTGGAAAAGTTCAAGTATTTCATAAGTGTTCATTGTAATGATTCAAACCATAACTTGATGTCCGTTTCTGGTAGACTTTTTCTATAAGTTCTCTGGAGAACTCGTCAAGTCTAATATACTTTATTTTGTAATTTTTAATAGCGGCCATAAAAAAATCGAAAAGATATAAAAAACTACTTAAATTTCCATAGATATATGTATATGTTTATATATAGATGAATGTTATAGTTATCGAAAAATGCAATATGCATTTCTTTCTGAAGAATTCTCTAAGTATTTAAATGGTATTTGTTTTCTAATTTTGGTAATTTTATCGCTCATGTGTATCACTTCTATTCATAAACTGTGATTCTACTGTTTAATGTAAGGGGTCTACTTGATGTATGAGAAAGGTTTTCAGATTTTCATAGATAGAGCAACAATAACTCTCTCAACGATTACATTAATAACACGGCATTAACATTTATAACGTTCATGTACATAGACATGTATTTATATATACATATAATAAAATATAAATTTATACCATATACATACATAGTTAATACTTATTGTGAATGATCGTAGTAGGCGGAAGGTGAACGGAAAGGATGATTTTTGTATATCATCATTGTTAGTTGTCGTTGTAAACGGCATTGGTATATACCAAAATACATACATACATTTGCTGTGGCGTATTTTTTCATGTATTTTTTTATTTTTTACTACATTATGTCCCTATTAAATGTGTGAATAAAACAAACGAAAAATTATAATAAAAATTAAAAAAATTTATACATTTTACGACTTTGAATATTTTATTTGGTATTATTCGGAGTTAAGAGTATAGAATTTATCCAAGTTTCAAGTTTATTTATCAAAGTAATATTTAATAGAATGCACCTGCCTCGTGAAATTCGGAAGTTGTTTACAAATGAGTACATTTTCTCAATAATCGTTAAAAATTAAAAAATTCTCAGAAGAGATCACTTCGGACGGCAGTCCGCGCTAGTGACGAAGAAGGAAGAATGGAAAATTTGCTATGACTGTCCGATCAGGTCGACTTATATATCGATCGAAAGGTATAGCTTTAACTAACAACAAAGCATTCTAAGACTTTTGGAAACTCACCTGTTTTGTGAGATTAGCAAGTGTAAATGGGAGGGGCAAAATTAAAAAAATTAATTATGAAATTTTTTGAATTTTTTACTATTTTTATCAAAAATACGCGTCGAATGAGACTTCGATCATTAAAATCCGACCACTGGTTCAAAAGAAAATTAAATTTAAAATTTTTAGTAGCCTTCCGAAATTGAGAGGAAAAATCAGTTTGTCTGTCTGTTTGTTTGCATCAAATCGTTGAAATAGCTTAAATCTTAGAATAAGGACTTATTCCCGAATCAAAAATCTAGAAACTTTTGTCCTCAGATTTTTTCGAAAAATCGCTAGTTTTGCAGTAAATCGCTAAAATGTATCCACAGTATCCAAACGATGAAAGCTACAGATATGTGTGTTATGTCCTTGGAAAGGTATTTGAAGGGCTCTTAGGCATACATTAAAACTTTTCTTCTAAAGAACATACATAGGCTACAGGGGAAAAAGGGTTTTAATCACACATTTTGGCGAATTTATAGAAAACGCAGCTATCTATTTTTTTTTATTTCCAATGTTTTGTAGAATGTGAATTTTCGCGTTTTTTTATATACTATACAGTCCAAAATCCCCAACTCGAATCACCCTTATCCAAAGAAAAGGTTCGAGTTATGGAGATATTCGACTTATAGAGTTCTTTTTCTTAAGTTTATTAATTTTACTGCCACTCATTTTGCTCGAGTTAGAGAGAAATTCTAGTTATAAAGGTTCGAGTTATGGAAGTTCAACTGTACTTATAAAAAAACCTCTTTACGAGGTAAAAGTGTAGTGGCAAACACATTTTAATGCCCCAAAATTTCTGATATCCAATTATGTGACGAATAATATTCAGGGATGCCACAGAAATCGCAAGCGAAATAGAATTTCGCAGAAAGCAATTCCGCACGGAAATTTCCGAGGTGCCACAGAACTTGGAATGATTTAATGTTTTTTAGCAATTTCACCAACCTTTTCGAACTAGGCTGCGAAGGGCTGACACCTTCTCAGATTAAATTACCCAAGGGTTTGTTAAGCAACTTTTTTAAGTTTATAATTGCAGAACAATACGTTTTTAATTTTTTTCTTATTTAATTTATGTAATTTAAATTATTTATATAATAGTTGGTTTTGTTTTAGCTAAAAGAAATGTAAAAGTAATAGGCGCGAGAAAATAAAAAACACTCGACAGCTCTAGCAATTGTTTGCCATTAGTCTGGCAACTCTTCGTGAAAAATAATAAAATAATAATAACAATAAGTTAAAGGCTTTTATCGGTAAAACTTGATTTACCTTAAAGGACCTATTTTTTTAATGCTTAATTTAAAGAAAACTGAAGTGGTTCCATATACTTTTTTTAAATGCCTTACTTTGAATTCGGACTAAAAAATGTGGCATCGCTGACCCTGACTTCGAAAATTTAAATCGGACTAGGTGGCAGCATCGGACGCCAGCGATTTTAGCGCTAGTTTAATACGCGTAAAATTATTCTGCGAATTGACCTGTGGCTCAGCGAAATGAAATTGAGGAGAAATTCAAGCGAAAGCGATTTCTGTGGCACCCCCGATTAAGTATGTATGTACATTAGTGCGGGTCAATTTTATTTCGTAAAAATCGTCCACTAGAATCGAAATCTACGTTGAATTTTGAGAAAATTTCACCAAGAAACTATGGCCGTGTTCACCAGAACTAATATATCAGTAATCATGAATCAGAAATTTTGATAGGGTTCTGGTGAACGCTTTGATGAAATTTTAAGGCAATATCAAAGTTGTCATTTCTTTTTTTGTCAAAGCTTTTAAAATTTATTAAAAATCAACACATTTATTAGGAATCAACACAGCAAAAGGCCGGATTTAAAATAATAGATGATACGTTGCATTAATAATAAATTAGGCCAATATTGTATGCGCATTTAATATTTTATATAAGAATGTTTAAAGCACTTTTCCTAGCCATTTTCCCTTAAAATATGCAGAGCCCAACGTTTTCTTTGTACTTTTTTTATGCAAACCAAAATAACATGAATAAAGTGGTTTCCTTATTAATTTCGTTGCTTTTAATTTCAAAACTAGTGCCCTTTAAGATGTGATTTATCGATAACTAAGCATCAGAATCACAGAATTTTTATTATTAATTTAAAATTTCAATGTGCACCAAAAATCTAGTGTGCAACAATGTTACATTTTACTATATACAGTCATGGAAAAATAATAGAAATGGCATATTTTTTTTCGTATTTTTTTTAATTTTGTTCAATGAAAAATTTTTTTCCGGTTGTGGCACCGCGATTTTTGTGACTTCGGCACAACGACGACCCATGGACAAATTGATGGATCAGTGGAGTACCATTCGGACCTAGCTTTTTTCACAATTAATCCTTATTTTTGGGTTTATAGCCACCAATCCTTTTCTTTAAGATCCCCCAAAGGTGCTCTATGGGATTTAGGTAATTTTTTCATTTTTTCCCTTATCCAATCTATTGAACCAACACCAGAATGAGAAAAGCATCCCTAAAAAATTACGTTTCTACCTCCATGCTCAAACATTTAAGTTGAGCACCTTGGGTCGTGGGCAGTATTCTTAGGGCGCCTTACATTTGGTTCCCCATTAGATCCAAACAATTTGATCTGCCCACAACATATGGTATGGTATGGTACATTTCGAGCTACATGGCCCTTGAAACCGACATCAATCAGCCTATTTCTTATAGTGCGACTCCTGGCAGGTGCATTTAAATTATTTTTAAGAGCTTCCGATCACAGAAAGGGTTCTGCTCTGGATCCTAATGCTCAAGAAATGTGTATTTATATTAAAATATATTTCAGGTGAACCAAACGGATTTTCCCTTACTGAAAGTAATGTTTTTAAATACTTGTTCAACCCCACAACATCCGTTGAGTCGGAAAGAGTATTTAGCAAGGCCGGCCAAGTTGTTTCGGAGAGGCGATTAAAAATCATTAAAATACTATGGATTATTATATTATGGATTTTCTTCTTTAAAACTTAAACAAACTTAAAATTTGAAATACAAAGCAAACATGTATTTTTGTCGTCGACTATCGATAGCACTATCGTCGACTATCGATGGTTTTGAAATCACTATCATCGGCTATCGATTGCGCCGACTATCGATAGTTCTCCACCTCTACCAAGTGTGCCACGACCCATTCTGAACCAAAAACAACAACAAGCAGAACGGGATCCAAAAAAAGTTGTTTTATCAGGGGTGCCACAGAAATCGTTTCGCTTGAATTTGACTTAAATTTGTATGAAAAAGTTAAAGTGGAAAGGATTACTAGCCCAATTTGATGTTTTATTGTCAGATCCTTGAATCTTTATTCAAATTTTACTTTTTCGTTTTTTTTCATAAAAATTTAAAATATTTGATTTAAATAGAATTAAATTGAAAAAAATTAAATCATCTATAGTACAAATTTTATTTCAAGCCTGTAGAGTTGACCAGAATATCTAAAATATTTACAGGGCAATATTCGATCAATTTCAAAAGTCTCATTGTACTTGAACGAAGCATGCATTGAGTTTTGCGTAGAGTTGCTTAGTTGATATTTAAGACTATATTTATTGTTTTGGTTGCATTGAGGTTCTTCAGAAAACTTTTGACTTTGCACCACCGAGAAACGAGGAAAACACTTAAGAAAATTTGAATTCTGAAAATATGCTATCGCTGAGACGTTTGCAATGCCTCCACTTGCGTCCCTGGATCCGCCTCTGTTCCGCCGAGCTAATCCACAAGGTAAGGGACATTTATTAATTGACAGATACAGATATTTATAAAATATTAATATTCAAAATCATTATTGTAATAGGACACGTTCATTGAGAAGCTGAGGAACAGCTTTCGGGAGGATGAGCGCAATAATTTTGTGGTGCCCACGTTTAAGAAGGCCCTGCTTTTTCCGGACGAGATCGCTGTGAAGGATTTGACGGGCGAATTTACCTACTTTCAGCTTTATATAACCGCCAAAAAGCTGGCCATTCAGATATCCAACTTTTGTGGTAAGCAATGGAATTCTTAATCTTAAAATCTCTGCCAAAACAATGGAATCATTTTACTTCTATCCTACTTTTTTATTTGTATGCTCTCGTTGAGGGTATTTTAATTCTTTGGTTGTTATCCATTTGTTTGTATGTAAACTAGTCGCTGAGTTTTAAAATCATGTAGATAAAATCCTTCTAAAATTTGCTTAAAATCTGACTACTACTCATAAAGTTGCCATAAACACATATGAAAAAATTAATCCTAAGTGAAAAAACTTTCTTAAGATATCGCAATCAATCTTACAGAGGATGTGTTTTTTTGTGTTTTACTAGGGGGCTACGCCCCCTGCTCGCTTCGCTCGCAACATTGTCTTTAGTTGTCCGGTTTAACAAATTTACATGATATTCGCCCCCTGCTCGCTTCGCTCGCCAACCCGCAGCTCGCTACGCTCGCAGCATTGTATTTAGTAACTAAATTTTAGTTGCCCGTTTTGACAAATTTATATAATATAACATTTTTTCTAAAAAAAAAAAAAACGGAAATATTTAGCTTCCGCTGTCCGCTGCCTTAATTTTTTTCCTTGCAATTGAACTTTGGCTAAAAAGTCGGATTTGGTGATTTGGCGGGAAAAAGCTAAATTTGGCGGGAAAAGGCTAAATTAAGCGAATTAGTAAAAATTTGGCAAGAAGAGTTAATCTAAAAGTTTTGTTAGGATATCTCCGATTGCATCCGATTGTTCCTATGGCAGCTATATGATATAGTCATCCGACTTTGACCAAATTTGGTCAGAATGTAAGAGACAGTACCAATCATATAATCTGTGAGTTTGGTTGAGATATCTTAAGAAACAAAAAAGTTTTTCATACTAAAGGTGTTTTTCATCGGATTGTTCCTATGGCAGCTATAAGATATAGTCATTCCACTTTGACCAAATTTGGTCAGAATGTAAGAGACAGTACCAAACATATAATCTGTGAGTTTGGTTGAGATATCTTAAGAAACAAAAAAGTTTTTCATACTAAGCAATTCCGTGACCTTTGACCTTGATTTTGACCCTCTTACAGGTGGAATTTCGGAAAACGCCGTCTTATTGCACGATGAAATTAACTTATCTATGTTGTGTGCAAATTTTAGCTCTCTATCTTTTACCGTTTGGGCTGCACGTTGATTCTCAGTGAGTCAGTCAGTCAGTGAGTCAGGACAAAGAGTTTTATATATATAGATATATATAGATAAAATTTATTTAACATGGGACTACTGTATCATATATAATAGCTGACATAGAAACGTTCATTAATTAACCTTTAGTATTAAAGTTAGAAGATTAGATTAAATTATTTTAGAAGACTAAAGAGATATCAACTTGAAATTATCTTGTACATCTTTATTCAATTCAGTTAAAGTCTGACTATTATACCATATAGTATAGTTGTCATAGGGTTGTCAAAAAGGGTATATTAGATTTGTGTGATGTATGTAACAGGCAGAAGGAAGCATCTCCGACCCCAAAAAGTATACATATTCTTGATCAGCATAAACAGCCGAGTCGATGGAGCCATGTCCGTCTGTCTGTCCGTCCGCCTGTCTGTCTGTCCACCCGTCTGCTCGAACACGTCGATCTCAGAGACTATAATAACTAGAGACATCAAACTTGGATGTAGGTTTCTGGATACCGACCGCAGATCAAGTTTGTTTTTAAATTTGGATCGGTCCACTATATCATATAGCTACCATAGGAGCGATCAGTCGAAAATCAAGTCTCAGTATGAAAATCTTTTTTATGGTTTGAGATATCTCTATCAAACTGACAGAATATGCAATCGGGCTGGTCCTAGGCATCCTGACCAAATTTGGGTAAATTCGGACTACCAAATCATACAGCAAATTCGAGCGGCGTTAAATATTTATGTTTTCTATGCTTACATACATATTATAACAAATATTCTATTTTATAGAGACTGGCACAGGGTATCTAACTGTCGAGCCAACTCGACTGCAGCCGCGCTCACTTTTTTCAATTAAATTTTTACAGTATTTTCAATTTAGTACAACTTAATGGTTTTTCAAAACCTACAGTTTCCATATATCCGTTAAACTTATATGTATGTTTTTTATGCTCTTTACAGGCAGCGCGTCTCGATCGAATGTTGCATTTCTCTGTTCGAACAACGCGCTGTGGATTGTGATACAATGGGGCTGCTGGATATCGGGACAGGTGGCGGTGCCATTGGAGCCAAATCAGGCGGCCGAAGAGTTGCTTGGCCAGGCGACCGATTGCAAGGCGAAACTGTTGATTGGAACACCCGAGTCGGAGAGCATGACACAGGAATTGGCACAGAAACTGCAGACGGCAAGCATTGTATTGGATCACGGCTTTGTGCCCAGCTCGGAGAGTGTCTCCTCCACAGCGATGTATGCCAAGCAGCTGGTCGGATTAAATGGTGTCCTCATTCCAGAGAGTACTCTGCCCAATGATTATTATGCCAATGCACCGGCGATGTTGCTATATACACCAAGTTCGGCCAGTGGGCGCAATGCTGTCATCTTGACCCATCGGAATATTGAGGCACAAATGCGTTGCCTTGTGGCAAGTTGGCATCTGAATGCCACAGATTGCATGCTGCCCATTATATCGATGCATCGGATGCATGCGGCAATTGGAGCTTTGCTCGGCGTTGGTGGGAACATTGTGTTGCAGCAGAAGTTCGATAGCCACACCGCGTGGAGTGCCTTGTTGGGCATCAATAGCAAATCCAAGCAGCGGGTCAACATCTTTCTGGCCATGCCCATCATCTACAAGCGCCTAATTGCCGAATACGACAAGATGTTTGCCCAAGATTCGCGCATGGTCGAGTATATTATTAATCACTGCAGGCAAAAGACTCGTTTGATGGCCACCGCCTTTGGTCTGCTGCCCGACTCCGTTTTCTATCGCTGGCGTGAGATTACGGGTCAGAATATCTACGAGTATTATGGTATGCTCGAGACGGGCTTGGTTTTAGGTCCCGCCCTGGATGAGCCCTCCGGCAGTGTTGATTATCTTCCGGGCACCTTGGGTGCTCCTCTGGTTGGAGTCACGGCACGGCTGGTGAACAACAAGGGGAATCAGCTGGTCAGCTGTAAAAGTGAATCACTGCACACAACTGAGGAGGGTCTGGAGAAGAAGGTAACCAGCTCACCGGTGCTGAGTACAGTGATTGGAGAGTTGCAAATCTCTGGAGCTCATTTATTTCCACTGAAGGTTTTACAGTCACAACAACAATCACAACAACAACAACCTTCTGCACAGGTGAAACAGCCATTGGAACAGCAACTAGAGCCGCAAGAACAACAACAACAACAACCGAGACTGGAACAACAACAAAAACTGGAGCGACAGCAGGTGGAGCAGGAACAACAACCCGATAATAAACCGATTCCCACTCAAGCTCCAGCTGAGCACACGACGGACAAGTTCCTCAGAACGGGCGACATTTGTGCCTATCAAAATGGCAGTTTTCTATTTCTCAGCAAATCATCGGATGTCTTCAATGTGGGTGGCTATAAAATCTATGGTTCGGAAATCAAAAAGGCTCTCATCTCGCATCCGAGCATCAACGATGTCGCCGTCCTTGGTATACCCAACAAACTTTGGGGTCATCGACTGGGTGTCATCTGCATTTTGTCGCCCGATGCGGATGTCGATCTCGAGACGATCAAAACTTATTGCTACAGCCAATTGCCAGCCCACAAACGTCCCACAGTCTTCAAGACTATCATTGCCAAATAATTCGATAGCCTTGCAATCAAATCAAATCAAATCAATCACATCAATCAATCAATCAAGTTTTATATCGATTTGCCAATCATTCTAATCTGACTATCTTGTCAATCCATCATCGATGATTCGATCACATGGGAAATTTTTTGTGTTTATTGTTTAAAAAAAATGGACGCGTCGTTTATAATCTACGAGTTTCGATTAAATTTTAGCATACCAAATAAAGTTACAGCTACGAGTATCTGTAAAATTCGATCTGAACTACATTTAAAATATCATGTTTTTTCAATTAATTTTTCCTAAATCTTTTTTATCTTTTTTGTCCTAAATTCACTTGAACTAAGTTACAGGCACCTAATCAAAAGCTTCCCAATAGTTTAGAAATTTATTATGAAAATTTTTATAGTCCCTTTAAAAAATTATCTTGAAATTTTTTCATGTTCATTATCATGCTATCACTTTGATTTTGTCAACCATATAATATTTTTAAAATTGCATATTTGCTTGACATTTTTTTTTTCACTTGGGAAAAAATTGCATAATAATCGGGGGTGCCACAGAAATCGCTATCGCTTGAATTTCTCCTCAATTTCATTTCGCTGTGCCACAGGCAAATCGCAGAATAATTTTACGCGTATTAAACTAGCGCTAAAATCGCTGGCGTCCGATGCTGCCACCTAGTCCGATGTAGATTTTCGAAGTCAGGGTCAGCGATGCCACATTTTTTAGTCAGAATTCGAAGTAAGGTATTTAAAAAAAATATATGGAACCACTTTAGTTTTCTTTAAATTAAGCATTAAAAAAATAGGTCTTTTAAGGTAAATCAAGTTTTACCGAAAAAAAACCTTTAACTTATTGTGCAATTTGTGAAAACATTTTTCACGAAGAGCTGCCAGACTAATGGCAGACAATTGCTAGAGTTGTGGAGTAATTTTTATTTTTTTCGCGCCAATTACTTTTAAATTTTGTTCAGCTAAACAAAATCAATTATTGCATAAATAAATTAAATTATATTAATTAAATAAGATAAAACTTGAAAACCTATTATACTGCAATCATAAATTTAAAAAAGTTGCTAAACAAACCCTTGGGTAATTTAATCTGAGAAGGTGTCAGCCCTTAGCAGCCTAGTTCGAAAATGTTGGTGAAATTGCTAAAAAACATTAAATCATTCCAAGTTCTGTGGCACCTCGGAAATTTCCGTGCGGAATTGCTTTCTGTGGAATTCTATTTCGCTTGCGATTTCTGTGGCATCCCTGAATATTTTTGAAAGCCCTACGCAAAAATAGATAGTAGATAATAGATGTTTTTTAGCAAAATTATGCATCATTACTTTTATGCATTTGACGTACTGATTGTCATATCATTTACAAAATACATTTAAAGCATATCGTAGTTGACGTACAAAAGAATTAGTATTCGCTGCGAATATTACTAAAAACGAAAGACATAGGATGACACACACATAGTAAAAAACCCATTTTTTTTATTGGGATTTACCTCTCAAGCGGTACTTCGTGAGAATCCGATAATTGGTTCTTGTGGCAATCTACTATCGCTGCCAGCAACACCAAACACTGACAATTGTGGACTATGCTTTATCAATACAAAATGGTAGAGAAGTGAAGTAAGGGTAAACAATTTTTAGCATATATGCTATTCCATCATTGCGTACGTTACATTTGCACGCATATTTTCATGTTTAAACTGATACAGCTTACTGGAAGGTTCAGATTTTTAGGAGTACTTTTAAACCCATCTTAAGATAAGTTTCGTTGCGGCCGTTACAAAGAATTGAAGTCGATTTGAGGTTAACTTGCATTTGCACAGATATTAGCGAATTTTGCATAATAAACAAAAAATATCCAAACACAAAAAAGTTAAGTGGATTATCAGGGATGCCACAGAAATCGCAAGCGAAATAGAATTCCGCAGAAAGCAATTCCGCACGGAAATTTCCGAGGTGCCACAGAACTTCGAATGATTTAATGTTTTTTAGCAATTTCACCAACCTTTTCGAGCTAGGCTGCTTAAGGTTGACACCTTCTCAGATTAAATTACCCAAGGTTTTGTACAGCAACTTTTTTAAGTTTATAATTGCAGAACAATAGGTTTTTAATTTTTTTCTTATTTAGTTTATATAATTTAATTTATTTATGTAATAATTGATTTTGTTTAGCTGAAAAAAATTTAAAAGTAATTGGTGCGAAAAAATAAAAATTACTCGACAACTCTAGCAATTGTCTGCCATTAGTCTGGCAGCTCTTCGAGAAAAATGTTTTCACAAATTGCGCAATAAGTAAAAGGTTTTTTTCGGTAAAACTTGCTTTACCTCAAAAGACCTATTTTTTTACTGCTTAATTTAAAGAAAACAGAAGTGGTTCCATATATTTTTTTTAAATACCTTACTTCGAAATCTGACTAAAAAATGTGGCATCGCTGAACCTGACTTCGAAAATCTACATCGGACTAGGTGGCAGCATCGGACGCCAGCGATTTTAACTCTAGTTTAATACGCGTAAATTTATTCTGCGATTTGACCTGTGGCACAGCGAAATTAAATTGTAGAGAAATTCAAGCGAAAGCGATTTCTGTGGCACCCCCGTATATAACCATATCAATCCAGCATCAAAAACAAAGATAAGTAGTCTCGTTAATTCAAAATTTTATTTTTTGTCAGCTTCAAATTATTAATAAATGTATGTTAAATATCTTCTCGATATAGTTTTATCTTAAATTAAAGAAATTGAAATAAAGTTTAAGATGAACTAAGCGCTAAACACTCAGACGACTGTTTTGCACACTTTTTTGGCCATTGAAAATACAATTTTTTATAAGAATTATTGAAGTTAAAAGGCAAAAAGGTGAATTATTTGATTAGGCTCGGCCATGAACAGCCAAACCACCGTAAAACCATTTTGTTTCTGTACTTTAAAGGCTGACTATTATTAAAAAAATTGCAGTTTTTGGCAACTTTAAGTTTTTGCCCTTGGTTTAAACATTTTCGTAATTGCCCATATGGTAGATAAAGAATAACCTAATTTGTAGGTTTTGCAATTTTAGGAATATTTATCTTAAATATAAGTGAAGGTGTTAAAACGACTATTATCCAAAAATTTTCAAAGACTTTTTGTTTTTATTAAATAATAAGTTATCATAGTCTTTAATTTATTTTCTTATAAATAAAAGTCGTTTGAGATATTATTTTTTAAATCGGAAAAAGGCCTTAAAAGACTTAAATAATTTGAGGCAAAGTTGATTTCAAAAAGTCCTTACTTACACTTGTCAACACTAAAAATTGTTATTATTGACTTTAATAAAATATATTAACAATATTAATTATTATTTAAGGATTAATTAAATAAAAGTAAATTTTATTTGGAATTTTTTTTTCAACTTATAATTAAAGTCAATAATAACAATTTTTCGTGATTTTCTATTTTAAATTTCAAATTTAAATGTCTGTTTGCAGAGACACTTGAATTACAAAGAATTTTAACACTCATTTGTTGATTTTTTAAAATTAAAATATAATATATAATATATGCTTATTTTTTTCCATCATTGGAAATATTCGTCGATGGAGCAGAGTGCCGGGTAGTCGGGATTAGTACCTGTGGTACATTCGCTGGCCGCCTCCGCGCATTCCCTGTAGATGGGCCAGCCAGGGAAGTTAGTTGTGGCATAGTTGCATGCCACAAAGTACTTATCGTAGCCACTGTACATCTCATAGTTGGAAACGGCACAACCGACGGCTACGTTATTTTCCTGTGCAACCACAAAGTGACTTATTTGGCTAAGGGAAATTATGAACATATGAGTTTCTCTCCTTAATTAAATGAAGATCTTTACTTACGGTCCGTTGTAATAACTGGGATATGCTGCAAGCAAGTCAGCTGTGACGTAGCGTCCTTCAGACATCCAATCATCGAATGCCATTTGGAAGACATCCCTAGTTGTGAGAGGACTGCCACCGGGTTGACTTACGTAGAAGAGATTCTGTCCGGAGTTCCTGTACGTCCACGTGTTGTGGCATTGATCGTGCTTCATCTCGCACTGGGCGACATTGAACTCGGCCAACTTGGCCAACTCATTGTCCCAGCGAACAGTGGCCATGCGACAAGCGTTGACTCTGGCATTGCCATTTCCACTTGCCCATTTCTGACGCACGGAGTTGTGGATCTCAACGATGACATCCTGTGCCGATTGATCAACTTCCAGTAAACGAGCTGAGTAGGAACATCTGGCGGAGAATCTCTGCAAACACTGACAGGCTGACAAACTGGGAACATGAATGTAAGGGTTAAGGATCTTACCAATTCCATGTCGCATGCGACATGTCTCACGCTGCCATAGCATAAATAGGGATTACAATAATCCGTGCCCAGGGCCTGACTTATCAAGCAAATCAGAAAAGAAATTACCACCACAATTTTCATGTTGCAAGTAAATTTATTGATGTTCAGAGATGAACTGAATAAATTGCAGTGGAGAGAGACCCATCTTATCTATGTGACCCGCTGGGGAAACGTGAGTTCTTATCTGAGTAATGGATTGACATGTCAAAGGGCATCTATAGATAAGCTAACGGGAGATCCAAACATATTATTCATATTAGTCTTCATTGAATTTTTAAAAGTGTATACACTGCGTATCATTTGAAGATCACATCACAAAGAATTAACTTCTACTGCCCGTATCCATTAATTAGTGTTGTTAAAAAATGTTGAAGCTTAAATGAATTTATTAATTTGCATAAAATATTCCAATAACCAACAGTTTTGTGAATTTAATGGCAATTGAATTTAGTGTACCCAAATATATTTGTTCTAAAAATAAAGTCTCTGATGCTCCATTTTTGCATCCTCATATCCTTCCATGAATAGTGACAAAATAGCAATTCAATGAAATACTTAGTTCAAACAGAAAAGATCTTTGTTTATGAAATTTTGGAATATTTGTTTTCAAATTTACATGTCATTAACATCTTGAATAGTTTTTTTTGTGAACCGAAATCATACCGGTAGTTCGAAACCGAAACTTACAAAAAACCGGTAACCGTTACGTAACCTATATTTCGGTTTTAATCCGTTATCAGGATCATCAGAATTAAAAATGAAAAAATACGTGTCAAGTTAAGACTTTAAACTAGAAATTGGTCGAGGAAAAAAATGAAAATTGGATTTTTTGTCGATGTTTTTACAAAAAATAAATAGGCTTAAATTTCGCGCCATTTTTTTTTTTAAATAGTTGTAATTGAAAAAAAAAGAAACCCTTTGTCCAAGTCCTTGTAAATTGTATCTATCTGCCAGTCTAAAGCTTCAACAAGATCGGTTGAGTAGTTATCGAGAAATCTTTACAACCGACTTTGAAAACCGGTTTTCAGAAGGACGAGCTTAAAGTTTTGAGCGCTGAGCAAACTACCCTGGAGCGCGTAACTTCTTCAGACTCTATCTCCCTAAACTATAACTCGGATCGAAATGATGAAATTTAGTACAATATTCTAGAGATGTTGTAGAATTTAAAAATACAAAAAAAAATTGATTTTTTTAAGTAGAGAAACTCATGTAACCCCTAAAAGCAATAAAAGTTCGAGAGCTCGAAATTTCGGTTTGCTTTTGAGGTTTTTAAAAAACAATTCTGGGTAAATTTCAAAAGCTTAAGAATTTGTAGCTATGAGCTCAATTTAAAGATATCCCCATGTTGCAGATTTATTGAATTTTTGATTTATATTTAAATTTAAGTTATCTCGATAAGTATCGATAAAGATTGTAAGCCAAGTTGGCAGGCTTTAATTCATAAATAATTTGGTATTTTAAGTTATGATTGAGTTGGCAGCTCCGAATGAACGGTACAATCAGTCAGACCGCGAAAAGAGAATAGATGAAATCACGTTTTCAAGGAGCTGTGTTTTATTTTAATACGTGTGTTTCAATTCAACGGAGAGCTTGTGGAACAACAAGCCAAGCATTGACATACGCAGGGGTCGTTTACACACAACGTTGCATTTTTGACATTCCTGTGAACACTTTCAAAAGTGTCATATCGCCCGCAGGGCGTTATGTCACTTTTTTGTGGACTTTATGACACTATAAGAAGTGCATTAACGCCCGAAGCTTATAAGTATTAAATGTTTATTAAAAAAAAATCATTTATGTTAGACTTTAGAGAATTAGCCGCCTTCAATCCAAACATATTATAAAGATAACTTCAAGCAATGGGGCATATCTGCTGCTTCGGCATTGGTCATGCTTATTCATTATTGTAATCTGAATATGGGGGCATAGTATTACGAAGTTTGGTAAATAAGCGCCGCAGGAAAAAATTTTTTTTTAAAGAAATCGCGCGATTTTTTAAAAAAAAAATTTTTGCCTGCACACTTACCAAAGTACATTTTGATATTAACTAATAATAATTTCAAACTTTATTGAAATACTTTTAAATTATTTTCAACTATTTGTCTACAATATGGGCAGAGCAATAGAGAATTTTTCGAGCGTTGTTCCAGATTTTTGTAGCACTCAGAGCATATTTTGAAATGGCTACAAGGCAAGGAAGTACCACATCCCTCGGTTTATCTAGGGAAATTCCTGATTCTTGATGCAGTTTATAAGTTTTAAGAAATTGAGGGTGTTATGACACTTCTAAAAAGTGTCATAACGCCCGCGGGCTCTAAGACACATTGATAGTGGGCGATATGACACTTTTGAAAGTGTCAAAACGCCCGCGGGCGTTATGACACAAAAATGTGTGTCATAATGCCCGCGGGTGTTATGACACTGGGCGTTATGACACGCACCCGATTAAAAAGTATCACAATCCTTGACTGTTTATTAAGAGAAAGGAACTCGCTAGAGTACATAAAGAGCGTACAACTCGGGGATTTCAATTAGATACGGTGTGAAATACATGATTGATAGTAAAATAATGGTTTTCGAATGCTCAGCTTTGGAGTACATTCACGAATATTTTAAAAATATTGGTAGTTGTTGTAGTGACGAGTCTAGCTCTCCTAGTCTAAGTTGAAATTGACATCTTCTTCGGAGGAGCAGAGTGCCGGGTAGTCGGGATTGGTACCGCTCATACATTCGCTGGCTGCTTTCTTGCATCCCCTGTAGATGGGCAAGGTCTGCAAGTTGGTTGAGGCATAGTTGCATGCCACAAGGTACGAGTCGCCATCTGCACTTTCATAGTGGGAAACGGCACAGCCGACGGCTACGTTCAGCTCCTGGATAATCGCAGTAGCGTGGCCAACGACGCTGAATGAGGAAAGAATGAGACCCTCTTCCTAGTTAAATGAGGCTCTTTACTTACGGATCAGGGTTGGTTTTCGGATATTCTGCAAGGATATCAGCTGTGACGTAGCGTCCTTCAGCCGCCCAATAATCGACAGCCATTTGGAAGACATCCCTAGTTGTGAGAGGACTACCACCGGTTTGACTTACGTAGAAGAGATTCTGTCCGGAGTACTTGTACGTCCACGTGTTGTGGCATTGATCGTGCTTCATCTCGCACTGGACGACATTGAACTCGGCCAAATTGGCCAACTCATTGTCCCAGCGAACAGTGGCCATGCGACAAGCGTTGACTCTGGCATTGCCATTTCCACTTGCCCATTTCTGGCGCACGGAGTTGTGGATCTCAACGATGACATCCTGTGCCGATTGATCAGCTTCCAGGAGACGCGCATTGTCGGAACATCTTTCGTGGAATTTCTGCAAACATTGACAGACTGACAAATTGACAGTGTGAAGGAAGGTTTGGCGATTTTACCAACTCCACGTCGCATGCGACATGTTTTTCGTCTACTTGACATAAATTGGGATCACAATAATCGAGAAAGCCCAGAGCCTCACTCATCAGGCAAATAAGTATAGAAATCACCACACGAAATTGCATGTTGCAGTTGCAAGTGAAGTTGTTGGTGTTCACGGTTGAACTGTGTCGATTGCACTGGAGGCAGACCCATCTCATAGTTGTGACTCGCTGGAAAACGTGAGAACTTATCTGGATAATGGAATAACAGTCGTAAAATGTTGTTTTTCTTGCCTCACGTTGTATGATAAGCTTTTCTTGGCCAAAACTGCAAAGAATAAATTTTCAAATATAGTTCTAAATTTCAATTTAACTTATCTTTTCAATTAGCTGCGACTTGTTTGTTCAAGAATTCACAATAGAAGAAGGAATAGAATCCCTCAGTAGGATGGGCTGTGATATTTACCTCGAGGGCTGTCTTGCAGTTCCTAATTGATATGCAGTTAACAGAATGTTGACATAAAACATTTGATTGTATTTTTTGAAATGAATGTAACAGAGCGAAGGAAGCGTTTCTGACTCTTTAAAGTTCGATATTGCTCGAAATCAGATCAACTTCAAATTATAATAATTTTGCCAAAACTAAACAGATTCTTAAGCGAAATGTCATTTTGATTACGGTTAGACCTCATTATGCATTCAAATTTTATTAAAATCTTTCATAGATTTTTTTTTGGCTAGAATGCTATTATTATACAAGTGGTCCCCCTTGTGTTTTTTTACAAATTAAAAATTTAAATCTCAAGTTGTAACATTTAATCAACTCCATACTTCACAATAGAGGTGGAGAACTATCGATAGCACTATCGACACTATCGATTGTTGGGCGATATCGAGGTACCATCGATAGCAGCCACCCACTTTCGATAGTTCCCGAAGTACTATCGATAGTTTAAAAATAGCTAAAAATTACTGTTTTAACCCCGTTTTCCTTATTTTCATACAAAAAATCACTCTTAGAATCTTTTGAAGAATTTTTTTGCAGCAAATAATTTTTTTTGTTTGAGACCGATGAAAAAAATTGATAAAGTAGATGTTTACAAAAATTCGTGTATTTTTTGTGTCCGGGACTATCGTCGACGATCGATAGCACTATTGTCGACTATAGTCGACTATGGATGGTTTGAAAATTACTATCGTCTGCTATCGATGGAGCCGACTATCGATAGTTCTCCATCTCTACTTCACAATAAGCTAATCTTATTTCTGCAAAATAAACTATGATAAATAAAGTGTAGTGAGTTTTACCATAAGAATTGATTTAACCCTGGAAGTTAACCCTATTCGTTATTTTACGAACGTAGACTTCATTGTTCGTCGAATCGACGAAGTCATGCTTTAAAAATCATTCAAAATAATCCTGTGCATAAAAGTCCACAAAAAATCTAATAATTTTCATTTGATTTATATATTTTGAGGAATTGAAAATTAAGATTTCACAAACTACTAAAAATGAGAAAAACGGCAAAACGGCAAGATAGAGTGTCGAAACGACGACTCATGACTTCACGGTTAATTAAACTGATTTTATAGAAAAAATATGATCAAGTTAAAGTAATGGAAAATCGCTTCCGCGAAAATCGACCTGTTGATTGTTTGATGTATTTTTACATCACTAGATTTATGTGAAATGTGGAGCTAAATAACAAAAGAATGGTTCGGAAGGCTCAGCTTTATGTAAAGTCGGAATATATTATATATAAACTATATATAAATATTTTAAAACTATAGGTAATTGTTGAAGTGACGAGACCACAAACTTCTCTAGAGTCTAGCTCTTCTCCTCAGTTGAAATCGACAAATTCGCAGAGGGAGCAGAGTGCCTGGTAGTGGGGGTTCACACCGCTGCGACATTGCATGGTTGCCTTCCTGCATTTCCTGTAGATGGGCCAGGCAGCGAAGTTGTTTGTGCCATAGTTGCATGCCACAAGGTACGTGTCATAGCCATCGGCACTTTGATAGTTGGAAGCGGCACAGCCGACGTGTTGGTTACGCTCCTGGAGAAGTATAGCTATGTGGCCAATGGGTCTAGAGGAAGTCAGTCATGAGATCCTCTTCTTACTTAAGCTATAAGCTTTACTTACTTCCCCCTGTAATTTTTGGGGTATTCTGCAAGGATGTCAGCATTGAGGTTCCTTCCTTCACTCTCCCAATTGTCGATAGCCATTTTAAATATGTCATGAGTATGGGGAGGATTACCACCTTTAAAACCCGTGACGAAGAGATTCTGTCCGGAGTTCTTGTGCACATCTGTGCTGTGACATTTATCGGGAATCATCTGACACTGCATCACGTTGTATTCGGCCAGTTTGGCCAACGTTTCGTTCCAGCGAACACTTGCCATGCGACAGGCCCTGACTTTGACATTCCCAGCACCCATTGCCCATTTATGACGCTTGAAGTTGTGGGTATTAACGATGAAATCCCGTGCCGATTTATCAATCTCGAGGAGGCGCGCATTTTCGGAACATCTTTCGGCGAATTCCTGCAAGCATTGACAGTTTGACAGATTGACAAGTTGACCACGTCAAGGAAGGCTTAAAGATCTTACCAACTCCGTGTCGCATGCGACATGTTGCACGTCTTTTTCACATAACTTGGGATTACAAAAATCGAAGGAGCCCAGAGCCTTACTCATCTGGCAAATAAGTATAGAAATTGCCACAAGAAATTTCATGTTGCAGTTGCAACTTGCAAGTAAAGCTGTTGGTG
The DNA here is from genome assembly GCA_963924055.1 of Drosophila limbata. Lineage (NCBI taxonomy): Eukaryota > Metazoa > Arthropoda > Insecta > Diptera > Drosophilidae > Drosophila > Drosophila limbata. The sequence continues at coordinate 8,009,663 of OZ001351.1, read as the reverse complement.
CTCAAGGTTGCACTGTGTGGATTGCACTGGAGGGAGACCCATCTCGTATTTAGTTGTTACTCGCTGGGGAAACTTGAGCTCTTATCTGGGTAATTGAATGACAAACAAAGTACGAAGTCATAAAATCATCTAACCTAAAGGGTATTATTGGCTAACGTTGTATGATAAGCATTTGTTGGTAATGAAACGTTATACAGGGTGACTGAGAATCGAGCACAGGGAATAAATAAATTTTAGGTAATATCTTCAATCTTAAAATTAAGACTTAAATTCTTACAAATGGATAAAAATTCTTGTTTTAAGGTAACTTCTTTATGTATATTTTGCAATTTGTATACCCTGTGCCTTTTGAAAATGGTCAAAAGGGGTATATTAGATTTGTGTGATGCCATAACAGGCAGAAGGAAACATCTTCGACCATATAATGTGTATATATTCTTTATCAGCATCAACAACCGAGTCGATTTAGCTATGTCCGTCTGTCTGTCTGTTTGAAAGCGTCGATCTCAGAGACTATAATAGCTAGGGACTTCAAATTTGGTATTAAGGTTGCTGGATACCAGACGCTGATCAAGTTTTTTTTTAAATTTGAATCGAACCACTATATCATATAGCTGCCATAGGAACGATCAGTCGAAAATCAAGTCTCAGTATAAAAAACTTTTTTGTTGTTTAAGATATCTCAACCAAACTGACAGAATATGCAAACGGTATGGTCTTAGGCATCCTGACCAAATAAGGTGTAAATCGGACTACTATATCATATAGTAGCTGCCATAGGAATGATTAGACGAAAATCAAGTCTCAGTATGAACAACTTTTTTATGGAGACTGGCACAGGGTATCTAAAAGTCGAGCAAACTCGACTGCAGGCGCTACTTGATTCAATTGATATTTTCTGGAATAGCAGATTTTGTGTTTGGAGGTGTATTCCCAGTTTTGTTTACAACTTAAAATCGCTTAAATTTGTTTAGTTGTTGCATGTTTCGTCTTGAGATACTCTTTCTCTCCGATCCGTAAAACTATTTCTGAGAAATTACTGAGATAATTAAACTTGCAAAAGGCTTAAATTAATTTCAGCTTAGCCTGCTCTTTTCCGAGTTATTGTGAACAGGATGTGGGGAGGGAGTTGTCAAATTTAGTTGAGAGTCAATTCGAAATTCGAAATTACAACTGGGGTTCAGTTGGGCGACCGATCCGAGTCGACCGCTACATAGCTAATCATCAGAATCAGAATCATAATCAATAATGGCGATCAGCTTCCTGATACCGATAGGTCAGCCCGATGAGAGTTTCGTAATGATATGGGATGGCAGTGTCGAGGGATCGTTGCTGGTGATGTTTGGTCTGTTAATAATGATGCAGATGCTGCTACTATTTTACATTGTGTTGGCCCACTTTCAGCCCTGTGCGATTTACCGTCAACAGCTCAACGAGACTTGTCGCCGGCGTTACGGTAATTTTATCTTTCGCCGACTATTGACCCAACTCGATAGGGCCCTGATGCATCGGCCAATTGCTGGAGAGGAGCTAACCTGTTGCCTTCGGGCCAAACAGAGTGCTCTCTCCGCAATACGTTTGTTTTACCGGGACGCCGAAAAGGTTTTGTATCCGGAATGTGAGCTGGACACGTTGGCGGCCAGCGATGTTTACTTTGTGCTCGACGACGAGGAGAACGAACTGAATTCTGCCGGCTATGCCAGTATCAATTTTGATGTCACGGATGCATTCCTTGAGAGTCTATTGTATCCGAAACGTGCTGAACCCCTTCCGTCTAGAAATAAAATCATTTTGTGAACTCTCGTTCACTTCCAGAACTGCTGAGTCGTTGAAATTCATATTCATTACTCTTAACTCTCGTTGAATTTCTGTAGATCTTACACGCTGAAGACCTTAATCGTTGCACTGCTGACTCGCTGATATTCTAATTCTTATCTATCTAAAGTTTATACTCGCTGACGTTCCTACTTTTTGAAGAGCATACTCGCTGAAGTGTTTACTCGCGGATATTATTACTCGCTAAAGTTTGTTTGTCAGTGAATTACTTACTTTAAGTACTTAGTTGAATTATCCACTTGCTTCAATTGTAGCCGTTGAAAAGATTGCTTGTTGAACTGAATACTCGTTGCTGTTTAAGATTTTTTTTGCTAAGTTTCTTTCTTATTTGGGACAGTTTAAGTTTCTACTCGCTAAAGTAGCTACCAGCAGAAAAATTTCTTGTTAAAGAAAATATTTATCCCTTCCTCCTGCAGTTTTTACTCGCTGAAGACTTACCTCGCACACTCGTTGAAGTATTATATTTACTCGCTACAATAAGAATTGTTAGGAGCAAGGACTCGCTGCAGTAGTTACTCGTTAAAGTATTTACGGGTTGTAGCCCGTTAGGAAGCCAAAGTATGCAAGCAAAGTTTAAGTTAAATTAGGCGTTAATTGGAACACGATTCTTTAAGTAAGCTAAGCAAATAAAATAAACCGAATATGATTGTGTTATAGATGTGTATTTGCAAACAACACGAACGATTCACTCTCTCACACAAAACCAACTACTAATTAAAAACATAACATAAGAATCTAGTTACAAGTTTATATTACACATTAGCATCCTGTCGATATATAAGTATGTGTACAAATATCTACAATTTACAATACAAGTTATGACAATACAAAAAAAAGGCATGAAAACTAGAACAGATGACCACAATGCGAGGGAATTGCATTGATCTACCAACTGCAATATCCGTTTACTACCCGCTGATCACTTTTTGAAGCAGATCTTAAGTACGCGAATGACTGGCGCCTCGAAAAGTGCGGATATGACAAAGGCGGTGCCAAAGGAGACGACAGCATTACCCAGAAACATGGTCAAAATCATAGGATTGTTCAGATGGACCGTACCGCTCATGTGCGACGAACAGATGAACATAATGATCGGATGGATGAGATAGGCGCAGTACGTGAGACGCGACAGTGGCCAGAGTACGCGATAGGAGAGTATCGCATTCACCATGGGCGCCAGACCCCAACAGCAGGAGAGCACAATCCAGACGAGTCCGCACCCGAAGGCGGTATGGCCCACGCCCACATAAAAGGCGGTATTCACTACGCTCAGCTCGCCATCCCAAACTCCCAGGACGACCAGCAACAGGATGAAAAGGCTGACAGCCCACAGACTCAAATTGAGCCGCCTCGAGATCTGCGGCGGCGACTTCACCTTGTACAACACGTAGCCAGCGAACATGCCTAGAATAAAGCAAATGTTAAAATTAATTGATATAAATGTATTAATTAATAATATTAAACTGCCTTAAGAGCGCTTAATGATAAAAAGAGACGGGCTTCATATTTCATTTCATTGGTTTACATATACTATAATTCTTAAAATACGACAATTTTGAGAGAAATATGCCAAAAACTGCCAAATAAGTGGCATGAAACTTAATTTTTGGTTTTGAAAACTCTTAAATTATTCACTACGATGAAATATCAAAATCAAAATAGGCTAAACTATATAATAAAGGGATTCCGGAAAACAGTTTAGATTTGGTTAAGATTTCTCCATCCAAAACTTTTTAGTGTGCCCAGAGCAAATCAGGAAAAAATCGGGGCACACTGAAAATTCAAAATTTTTCTTAAAGTTGTCTTGATTTAAAAATCAAGTACGTAAGAATATTCGTGATACATGAATGCGATATTTAATATCCATGTTGAACTTAAAGTTCAGTTCGGCAACTTACCTACGATGTAAGGACCGACACGTTGCCAGGGCTTATCGTACAGAAAATCAAAGGACTCAAAGGGTAGCGCTACCTTATGGGTATACTGATGCTGCAGGGATATAATGCCCGCAATGCTCCATGAGCTGATCAGAAAGACGATCAGCGCCAATGCTACAGCCTTGAAGTATCTGTAAAGAAGAAAAATAGAAATTATATGCTTTGAGAATCAGTTCAGAATCACTGTGGACTGCAGTCCGCGCTAGTGACGAAAGCAGCACGAAATGGGAAAGGCGACTAGCAATATATACCGAGTTATATACCGATCTAAAGGTATAAATTTAACTAACAAATGTGCATACTAAGACTTTTAAAAACTCACCTGGTTCGTGAGCTAAACAGGTGTAAATGAGAGGGGCAGAATCTAAACGATTGGAGCAAATGGGGCTGTTGGAGCCTTTTGGTAAACTTTATTAGTTTCTTACTATAGTTTAAAAAAATACGCGTCGAATGACACCTCGATCATCAAAATTCGATCTCTGGTTTAAATAATAATTATTTTGAAATTTTTAGACGCCTTTTGAAAATGAAATTAAAAGTCACTCTGTCTGTTTTTCTGTATCAAAGCGTTAAAATAGCTTAAAAGTGTAAATGAGGATCTATTCGCTATCAAAAAACTAGAAACGTTAGTTCTACGAAATTGAAACCCCCACTTATCCAAACGATACAGGCTACGGATATGTCACATATGTCGTTAGAAAGGTATTTTGAAGGGCTCTTAAGCATACCTTTAAACTTCTTTCTTAAGTACATAGGTATTATGCTACAGGTGAAATAAGGTTTTTTAAACACCCCTAACGTTTTTTTTTTTTAATAAAATATATTGTGTAGTATGTACATTTTACCGTTTTTTGATAGATGAAACATAACTTTTAGCCAGGGGGTATGGAAGATAAACTGAATATATATATTTTACTTAGAATTGGAATACGACAGCAAAAACAAATTTCTGATATCTTCTAAAAAAAAACATCTTTACGAGGTAAAAGGAATTGGGAATCAATACAGCAAAAGCCAGGCGCATCTACTATCTTATAAAAAAAACATCTTTATGAGGTAAAAGTCAAGTGACGAAAACATTTTCATACCCCAAAATTTCTGATATCCAATTTTGTGACGAATAATATTAAGTTTTACACAATAATTTATTTAAACAATTTTTTTTGTCGATCGGCACTGCGCAAAAAAGTAATATTTAATAGGTATGAAGAATTTAGAGCAATGTGGCGAGTGTGAAAAAAATTTTTTACATAATTTATGTGTAAAACTTAATATTATTCGTTACAAAATTTGATATCAGAAATTTTATGGTATGAAAATGTTTTCGTCACTAGACTTTTACCTCGTGAAGAGAGGATAGATGTATTTCGACATGCAGGAAGAGTTTTTTTTTTTTGATCAGACCAAAAATCTTGTAATATTTAGATTTAATTGTAATTTCGTTTTGGGCTATTTTTAAATTTGTGCCCTTATTTTATTTTTGTTATTTTAATTGTATTTGTTATTTAATTCGAGGCATCACTGTTATTGTTTCGTAAGTAAATAATAAAAAATGAAATTAATATATTTTTGAGGATAGTCTTTGCATAGATATCACTTACTTCCTGGATAGGGCCAACAGCAGCGATCCCATGACATAGAACTGCATATCATTGGCCATATACCAGCTCCACATCATGCACATCTCGTGCTGTGGAAAGAAGTTGTTGATGTACAGAATGTTGCGCCACCAATAAATGCGGCACGTATTGTGCTCCGTTTTGGCTGGCTGAAAGACGGACGAGTCCAGGCCCTGACGGACGGCAAAGTCATTGAACAATACCACAAAGAGGTAGACGGGTGTGAGGCGCAGATATCGATAGAGAAGCATCATTAGCGTCTCGGAGCAACTGCGACGCACAAAGCTGCAGGATTCCGTGGGATGCTTGCGCTCCTGTTTCACATAGAGCAGAGTGACCAGCAGGCCGCTTATGAAGAAGAACGAGTCAACGGAGAAGGTGGCATTCCCAATGATCTGATACCAGAACGAACGTTCAGTGATCACGCGCTCAAACTGTGAAGTTGTAAATGAATGATCAATTGGTATTCGTTTAGAATAGATGGTATGATAAATTGATTCTACCTTATTTTCACCAATGGCAAACATTTGCAGATACGTGTGCACCATCATCGTCCAGAGCACTGAGAGGACGCGCATTCCGTGCAAACACGAGGTGTGCGTCTGAAAAATTAATCCAAAAAAAATAAATAAAATCGCTTAAAATAAAAACAATATTAATAATAATCAAGGCTGCAAACCACCAAAATTTTGGAACAAATTTTTTTAATCAATTTAATTTTTAAATAAATAAATAAAAATGTAAATAATAAAATTTATTTACGATTTAAATATAACTTATTAAATTATGATATTTAATCGTAGTCTTAAATACTTGTGTGATATTAGAAAAGCTTTATATCTCTGTAAGAATTATATTTTTTTTAGGAAAGGGATTCGGTTGGGGTTTGGGTTCGCAGGTTGAACAATTTCATGGGTTCGGATCATTATCCGGTTGGCAGTCTTGATAATAATAATCAACGATTCATAGATCAAGAGGAGAATTGCCACTTACCTCCTTGTTCTTGTCAATGTTCAAAATGGCCTTGGCATTCGTTTGCAGCGCAAAGCAAAGCAGCAGTTGTTGATGTAGAGCTGTCAAAGACAATCAGAGATTAGCTAGAGTTCAAGGGGAAAACGAGGCGATCGTACCAATGGGTTGTTCAGCCTCGTAGGTGCCTGTGACACCCGTACAACTGCCCGTTTCCACCTGATAATCGGTCATCTCCGACTTTTCGATATGTTTGCCCGTCGATCCTCCCATCGATGTGGTCGCTGTGCCATCAGGAATCTCAGCGGCAATTGTGGGCACATCTCCATGCCGTTGCCTATTCCCATTCATGTCAATTTGTGCATCTAGTGTGTTGTCCGCAGTGACAATGCCATTGCTGCCGAGTGGCCGCATTTGGAAGAGCTCAAAGGGTTTGCCATAGTACGCAGTCTCATAGTCGCCGCTCTTGGAGGCTGCATCGCATTTGGCACTTATGGCGGGTATGGCCGGTGCTACAACCAAACGTCTCTCATCGATCTTCAGCTGGTAATAGGTGGCAACGATCATCACCAGCAGCAGTGTCAGCAAAAAGCTTCTATAAGAATTAAAGGAACATATGGAAAGGGTTAAAAGATCGTAGAGAGAAAGTGATAGAGAGACAGAGATAATTAAGAGAGCTCTCAGGGAAGAGATCATAAGGGGAGATCAGAGAAAAAATAGGGAGAGATAATAGGAAAATATCGTAGGGAGAGATCACAGGGAGTGATCATAGGAAGAGATCACAGAAGAGATCATAGGAAGAGATCATAAAGAGAGCTCTCAACAAAAAGTCATTGGCAGAGATCACAGGCAGAGACCATGGGGAGTGATGGTAGAGGAAGATCAAAGGCACTGATCGTGGGGATTATTTAAATTGAGTGATACCTAGAAGAGATTTTAAGGAGAGCTCGAAAGGAAAGATCATAGGAAGAAATCTCAGACAGATCATAGGGAGGAAGCATATGGATCATATAGGAGAAATTACAGTAAAAAGATCATAAGGAAAAATTACAGAGGATCATGAGGAGAGAACACAGGGTAAGATCACAGAAGAGAGATTATCGAAAGATAACACAGGGGCAAATCGCAAATTGAGAGGGACATAGATCATAGGAATATGTACATAACATGGAGATATCATAGGGAGAGATATAAATAAAGGGATCATTAAGCTGAGCTCAACATCGCCCGTTGTAACGGCACTTACATGAAGACCTGAAACTTCAGCTGCCTCCAGTGACTGTAGAGACCTGGAACGGTGCGCACACGCAGCACTTGTAACGCCGGCTGTTGCATGGTTGCATTGTGTGCCCCCAGGACGGTCAACATACGCGCATAGGGATCCAGCGAGAGAATTGACTGGACATCGTGGGCCGAACAGGATTTCGGCAGACATTCGCCCAGACTCAACATTTGCTGCTATGTATATGGGATTGGCTTTTATATTGTCAGATTGATTGACGGGTTGACTCACCGTTCGATTTAGGTGCGCCAGATGCAGCGTTATGTCTGCCACATAGAACTCCAGATCAAAGTGCTTACGCTCCCCGCTGGGCAGCTGCCGATTGAGCTCCAGGCAAAATCCCAGTTGGCCCAGCCACTTGTCATTGCCAAACAGCAGTTGACCACGATAACGACCTGATGCATCATAGGCTGAGAGAGTGCGAGAGAAAGAGAGTTTAGTAGAGGTACTTTTAAAGATCACAACGAGTGATCTTCATCAATCCCTGTTATTTATATGGGGATCTCTTGGGATTTCGATCAAAATGTTTTAATCGCCATTCGATTGTCTAGGATCACAATATTTTATTAAATAAAACAATTATTATTTTATTGAGGATCACTTGAATTACAATCAAAATAGAGATCCGAAATTTGAGAACTTGGTGAGGATCGATACTGAGCATCAATAAATTTACAACGATCGCAATTTAACTTCGCTTTTAGATTGCTTCTGATTATTTACTGGTATTAAACATTAATAACATTTAAATAACGATCGCTTCTGATTGTAATCGGAACTGCGAACTTAAAAATTTGATATTCACGTATTTAGCTTGCAGATTAAATTACCGGGAGTCATTTAAAGATCGCAATTAATTTGTTGTGATCTTGAACTTAGAAAACTTAGATCAATAGCTCTTTATGGTGACATCAAATTAAACTCAATAAAATATACAAATTATGTGACGATCACTCCCTGAAAGATTCGATTTTTATCAAAATGAACGATATACGAAGAACAGTAGGTATATTCATTTAAATCCGAAACTCACTAGTAAAGAATCGATGTTTTGTTTGCTCTTCAAGTGATCTTCAATTGAGCAATTGTTACTCACCTTTCTGTGCCCACTCGTAGCTGGAATGTAGAGCTGTTAGATAGGCCTGCATCTCCAGGCCGCACACCTTGCGAACTGCGGTGCGAATCTCGGAGATTTGCCAATAGAAGTGATCGTAGAGATTCGTGACAATCTGAAAATAGTTGGCCGATCCATAGAGGCTCTCAGCGATGCTGGCATTGACATTTCCAGATGCATTGTTGCTCAGATAGCGACTGATGCTATTGATGGTACTGCCCAAGGTTTTCAACTGCATATCATCGTCGGTTTGTTTGAGAAGCTCGCGACCCTTTTTCGTCGAAGGTTTATTTCGCAGAATCTTAAAGATGTGTGAGCTGGATGAGGTTGTTGTTGTGGTTGTTGTTGTTGGAGTTGGAGCCGTGATTGCCGTAATTGTTGTGATCGCTGCCGTTGTTGTGGTTGCTGGTGAGGTGGCTGTTGTTGGTTCTGTGCTGCTCACTTCGGCCAATTCGGCAATGTCCACATCGATGTCATCAGGATTAATGGGTTTATAGCTGATTTCGGTGGCATCACCATTGCTCAGAACATGCTGCTCCTCGCTGCTCAGATCCCCCTTCTTGATCACCTCATGCTCGAGATCTTCGAGATCACCCAAATTGAAATCGAATGTGACCGGATGCAATTCGTATTCCTTGAGCGGATGCGGCTTCACATAATCAATGCTGGGCAAGATCTTTTCCAACGGCAAATAGGGTTTCTTTTTCAACGGTTTCAATGGCAGGATCTCATGGGTATTGAGGATCAATGGCGGTTCATCAACTTCAACCACGGGGTTAACCTCATGTAATATGGTTATATTATTGTTGTTGTTGTTGTTTCTGTGGCCAAATTGATGCACTACAAAGTCACCAAACTTGCCAGTGGAAGCCAAGGCTTCAGCTTCAGCTTCTGTTCCTGTTTTTGTTTCCTTTTTCGCTTCTGTGTCTCTCTTAATTTGTGTCGCGCTGTTGTCCTTTTTCCCATGGCACTCACTGGCGACCAGGAGCACGAGCAGCATTCCCCATAGTCCAACAACAGTTCGGTTCGCCTTCAACCTGAGCGATAATCTTGACATAATGTCAATATCTCCTTCCTTCACCTTCGACGTTCACAGTCTTCCGCCTGTCTTCCTCCTTTTTCCTCTTCGTCCTTGTGATCGGGATTGTGCTCCTCTATCCTAAACTTTAACTTGTTGCTTTCAGTCTAATTCTCTAAACGCTTGCCAGCATTTTTCTTAACAATATTATGTTGTGTCTTTTGGAGATTTGTAGTTCTCTCTTCGCACTATCATCGTTCTAGGCTTTGTCTTCTTTATCAATTAGGTTCACAATGCGCATCTAAAAAGGGGAGTTAATGGGGAGTAGCTATTATAAGTGTTCACAATCATATGAATTAATGTTGCGAGTGGTCTCAGAACTATTAAAACTAACCTCGCAATATTAACTCATATGTTTATTTATAAACATTTCGCAGCGGGAAATATTATTATTATTATTAATATTGTTCTTATTATTATTATCAACTTTTTCGACGTTATTTACTGTGAAATAGTTTTCAAAATTTAGTTTTGATCAGTAAAGAATTTTAATCTATAATCTATAAATTTTTTAATCTATAAAATGCATTGCTGTTAATGCTGATAGTGGAATCTTTCGTATTGTCCAAGCGACAGTTTTAAAGCATCCGAAAACGCACTCTAAAACATAAAATTGAAAATAATTTTTTTGGATTTCGAAAATATCTGGATCTAAATCTTCCTTTTTTGCCAATGCTAACTCCTTAAAAGGATTAAGGATCAGGATCTGGCGTGTCAGTCAAGGAAAACGTGTTGATGTTAGAAAGGCGTGATTGAGTGATGAAAAAAAGCATAAATTTTTAGCAGTTGTTTATGATCCGATTGATCATGTATAGCCTTAATTGTTTCTAGGCAGCCGCAGGTTGCACGGATTGCCAAAGCCTGTGCCACAGCTGCCACTGCCACAGATGCTGTTGCTGCTGTGAAAGCAAAAGCCAGAGGAAAATTACAAAATTTCCTGGTTAAACTTGTTAAACTTGTTGTGACCACCTCAAAGTGGGACTGAGGCCGATGCCGACTAACAACTGACGATTGCCGATTGCTGGAAAATGCAGCATCGTCGGGCTTCGAGGTTGCGATTTCTTACATAACTTCCGCATCTCGCCATCAATTCGCATTGGTGTGATGATCTTCGCCTCGGACTTTGTTTTTATGCCATTTTCACCTTATTATGCAATTTCAATAATACGACTGTGATCTCAATTGATTGTTAATTCGCATAGAGATTATAATGCTTGAGTTTATCTTGTGAGAGACTGCATCATGTAATTAGCTCGATCTTTGATTTTTATCAACTATGTAAGTATTTAGTCCATCTCAAGTTCCACTTGATACAATGTTCAGTAGATAACAATTTTCTGCATAGTGATTAGAATTCTAAATTCAGCTATTTATTTTTATCTCGTCGACTGTCAGCGACTAGAACTAATTCCTACATCTGACCTTAGTCCAAGTGCTATAGACTGCAAAAACATTTAATTACATTAATTGTCTAGACTGAACTTAATTAGGCATTAATAGTTGTTAAAATCAAAATTGGGTAATCTGGGCAATCTTATTTGTTATTTGAAATTGAACTCAAATCTAGCTAGTTTTGAACGAATACTTAAGATTGACATTGATATTTTGAACTGGTTAACTGTAGAAATACTTAAGATTTTTTTTAAAAATTTTACTTTGAGCTTGATATATGATATCAGAAGTGGATCCGCGAGCTCAGAATAAAGCAACATACTCGTTGAAACTTATTTATATTTCTTAAGTTCCATCTTTTCGAACTTCAACTCCAGCATTAAGAAGAAAAATAAAGGAAATATAATGAAAAAAATTGTTTGAAAATAAAATTTAAATCCATAAAATTTACTCAATATAAATTTTACCATTTTTATAAAGTTCTTAATTTATAAATTAACTTGTGGTCCAATTACTTTTCGACACATTTATGGCGTGGCAGACCCATAAATGCATATATTTTATTCCTAAACAGGATGATAAGCGGAGTCGAAATAGACAAAGTCCTTTGACCGTCTGCTTCTAGTCTCTCAACTTTTCTAGATAACTTGATGGAAATTGGTATTGTCAAATCTGCTGAATTGATCATATAGAAACAATCGGTTCAAATGAACCTTGAGTATAAAAAACTTTGTTGTACGTTTAGGTATCTTAACCAGTCTTATAGATTGTGTATAAGGTTTGGTATTAAGCATCCTGATAAAATTTTGGTATAATCGGTCATAAATATTGTATGAAAGATAAGTCGATAAATAGAGGGCTCTGCAAGAGAACAAAATTCTGGACGTTCCAAACATAAATTTTCTTTTTAGTTTTAGTTTTCATTTAGTAGAAATTTTGTGTAACATATTTATTTATTGGTTATTCAAATTTGTAAATAATTATTCATGCTTGCTTTTAAGTTACAATTGTCAATTATAATCCTTAGCTTTAGTAAGCTATGAATCCTTTCTTAAACTAAAAATATTGTTGTTTCTATTACAGTTTTTACTTTTATTTCCATTTCTTCTCCAAAAAGAAAGTGAATCTGTATTTTCACTTTCGCTTCTAGAACTTTTTCGAAACTAAAGACTTCAGTCATTGTTGGTAAACTCAAGAATTATAGTGCTGAATTTTTAAACTTTTAGATAGTTTCAATTGTGTAAATAATATTTATTTGAATTCAGCTATAAATTCTTTCTTAAGTTTAAAGCTATAATTTCGTAATACGTTATTTTCCTTTCCTTTTTCAAGAAGAAAGTGAATCTGTATTTTGACTTTCGTTTCTAGAACTTCAGTCAGTGTTGGTAAACTTAAGAATTAAAGTCATGAGTTTTTAAACTTTTAATTATGTTAATTTAATCTTTATTTTAAATCAGCTAAAAATCCATTCTTGAACTTATTACTGTCATTTCTATTCTTCCCCTTTTCTTTCTTTCCTTTTCCAAGAAGAAAGTAAATCTGTATTTTCACTTTCGCTTCTAGAACTTTTTCGAAAACGAGACCAGTTCAGTCAGTGTTGGTAAACACAAGAATTCAAGTGCTAACTGCTTCACTCACGGCTGCATTCATTTAGGTCTTGGACAACGAACGCACTATTGTATGTATGTATTTGTGGGCGGGATTAGTAAGCAACAAAGTGGTGCAACATATTTGCAATTCAATTGTTTAGCAATCGTAATGGCAACAGCAACAGCAACAGCAACAACATGAGCATTTGGCCCACGCAATGTTATGAGGGGCTTTTGGCTGCGCTGGGTGGTAATTGGAGAGGTAAACAACAATAACAACACTAACACTAAAACAACAACAAGAAAAAAAGAGGCAGACTGGACACACGGCGGCGATTTGGCGACTTGGCGACTTAAATTTGGCTTCTCGACGATGCTCAACCGCAGCGATGAAAGTAAAAACCGCGACTGATCAGGCGCCGCCAAAGTTAACAGCGCTGGAAGCCAATGGACGAGGCCCAAAACGGAGCCGAGGTTACTCGCCAGCCGACTCACAGCCAGAGTTAGAGCCAGGCCCAGAGACAGAGCCATAGCCACAGCCACAGCCAAAGCAGAGCTTAAGACAGAGCAGAGCAGAGCAAATACAGTCAGAGCTGCAGCTCTGAACAGCAAGGGCGTCGGCAGTGGGGGCAGGGGGGGTGCTCACTGCTCCCCTGAATTCATAACTTTACATTCTTTAGCTTTCGAAATCCAAACAGAATAGTTTTTAGACCCCCTTCTTAAAAAGAAGTACAGGGGTCTGTTAACTTTGTCACAAAAAAAAAGTGCGTAACAGGCAGAAGGAGGCGTGGCAGACCCAGCCGAGTCGATATAGCCATGTACGTCTGTCCGTCTGGATTGACGCCTAGATCTCAGAGACTATAAGAGCTGGAGATTCCAAACTTGGTATGTAGGTTCGTCTATATTGCACGCAGATCGAGTTTGTTTAGATTTTGGCCACGCCCCCTTAAAACACCCACAAATTAGAAAATCTAAATTGTGAGAACCATTTTGAGATCTGTTTGAGATATCTAAACCAAACTGACCGAATGTGCATATGGAATGGTCCCATACAGCCTGAACAAATTTGGTTGAAAAAGGAGCACTATATCATATAGCTGCTATAGGAACGATTGATCGAAAATATTGATTTAGTATGACATTTTTTGGAGATAAGTATGTATCTCAACCGAACTCACAGATGGGGAATATTGTATTCAATGTCTTTTACAATCTATACGAATTTGGTTCAAATTGGTGTACTAGATCATACAGATGTAATACAAACAATTACTCGAAAACTTAATGCGGCATCATAAAAGCATCGGCGAGCAAGTACGTATTAGGCTATCGGAGTGCCCGGGTATCTTACAGTCGAGCACACTCTCCAATGGGCGGAGCCCATTGTTTTATTTTAAGGTTTGCTTTTCGATAGTAAGTACGGGGTCTCCGACAGTCGAGTATGCTCGACTGTAGCACCGCCCACTAGCTTGTACTCGTAATGTGAATGGCGCCCCCCTATTGAAAAGCTGCCGACGCCCTTGCTGAACAGGCTAAAACAGCACTAAGTACAGTGAAGTAGACCGAGGCAGAGAGACAAATGCAGTTGCAAGTGCAAGAGCTGCCTTTGTGTAACTGGCAGTGCGTGTGTGTATATATATATGTGTGTGTGAGTGTGTGGTGGAAAAGCGCAATAAAGCAAACAAGCAGAAATCATAAAGTGCACTAAAAAAACCTGGCGAATGTTGGGGATAAATCCGAGTCCCAAAAATGAAATCGTACGAATCGATGCAGTTTCCTTTTCCAACCAAATGGTGCCAAGGAGTTAGGAGCTGGGAGAGTGGAGAAGTGCACAGAGGGATAAAACGTGATAGACACGCTGTAGACGCCAAACAACAAAATATCCAAGTGGACTGACCAGATGCCAGGTGAATCGGGCAAGTCCCGAACAAAAACAACTGCAATTGCAACTGCAGCAACAACAAAATGACGCAATCTACCAAAAATGGTAACAAAAACATAATAAAAACTATAAAAAAATATCAGTTCGGTGGCTGCCTGCCACACGACTCGCTGGGGCACAATCTTAGTTGCCACTCCACCCCAGCTAATGAAAGCGAATGAGTTGCAAAAGTGCTGCGAATGTGTTGCAAATATTTTGAGTTATAATTTTACATTTTCAACAACATTTTTAATAAACCAAACAATGAAAAGGTAATAATTAATTTTCCGAAATCGGACAATCAATAACTTCAGATCTCAAAATATATGTTGAGAGATTCATAAAATTTTTAAATATTATATATTGATTTAAATTATATTAATTTTTTATATAGAAGAAAGAAAGGAATACATGTCAAATAGATTTTTGATTGTATAAAGCAGCTGTAAGTTCAATTTGCTCAAAAAATTACCAAATAGGCATCACAATGTCGCCTTCTTCATCGTCGACGAGAAAACAAAATATGTAAAGACACTGTCACAGTCTTTCAATGCAGCTGATAAATAAATATTTACAAAATATATAAAATATACAAGTTTGATAAAATATAATTGATGACCCAGCAAAACCACAGAACTGGAACACACAGCAAATGAGCTGCTTCGAGTCGAGGCACTGAACACAAATAATTTGTGACACTGCTTGCAGAAATTACAATAGCAGAAATTGGATATTTTGTTGAAATTCGAAACCAACTTATTGCAATTGATTTATAGATGAAAAATATGTCCGACTATTGAAATCTTTGACATTCTGTTGCTTTTAAAAGCACTTGTCATCATAATATCTAGAGATATGTATGAACATATATTTATTTGCTATGACTAAAATGTATGCTAATTTTGTATATACTACATGTATGTACATATTTAAATTTATTGTCTTATGCTTGCGTTACACGTATAATAATTTTGCACACGTTTCTAAAGATTTTGTTATAGTTTATGCTCGTTGCACCTTGCACCTTTGCTTTACGATAAACTTGCCACATTGCTGGTCCAAAAACATGTTCATGTCTTTGCATAACTAATGTGGCATGGTTATAAATTCGATATGGTCACTAATTGGCCACGTTGCTCTGGCCTCGAAAAAGGCCGTCACCAGATGATGCATGCCCCATAAGTGCGGTTCATTTGAGAATGACCCGCGTGAAGTTGCAGCCACAAACACAGCAACAATGGCAACAACAACGACTTTGGCTGCCAATCAGCGCCGACTTTAAGAGCGGGAAGCTGACAAAAAAGATAATATTTAAAGAAAGCGTATTGTTTGCAACGAGCAAACACGCGTTGCAAGCGCTGCAAGGGCGCAACCAGTGGCAGGAAGAGGAAGAGGGGGAAGTGGGAGAAGCGCTAAGAGGAAATTTACCACTAGCCAAGTTATAGCTATGTTTCATTTTGTTTTGGTTTTTGTTCGTTGTCTGGATGAAGCTGGCACGAGTCACAACTGCAACTGCAACTGGAATTTGTTGTTGTTGCTGTTGTGCATTTTGTTTGTGGCAAGCGCCACGAAAGCTACCGTTGCAATGACTAGGCACATCGGGTGGTTGGGCGGTGGGGCCGGTGGTGCAAGCGAAACTTGCTACTAAAGCCTGGTGATAGCCGTTCGTCGTCATTAAGTGAGTGTGCCAGCGCCACTGAGCGAGTGTGTGTGTGTGTGTGTACATATAAATATGTGTATATGTGTATTTGAGTGTGTGAAAGTGTGCAGCGTGTTGGCTAACCAACAATGTGATGCAATTTGGCAGACACTCAGCGATTACGATAGCCAGCCAGTTAGTCAGTTAGTTAGTTATTCGAGGGATCACAATCCACATGCCAAATAAACTGAAAACATTCATTCGAAAATTATTGTCCCAATGCTGAGGAAATTGTGCTTCTATCACCACACATTTGCTGCCACATCTGACTCTGCAGTGTCACCAGAAAACATGGCAAAGTGACTTGCCACAATTTGGTAATGATTCGTTGCAAGTTTTATTTATCAGTTCTTTAAAATACAAAATACAAAAATGCCATAAAGCTGCATTGCATACTTTCAGGCTTTGTGATTGAAATTAAAATCGAAATCTGTTGCATACTTTCGGGCGGCGGTAAATAATTGATATTCTTCTGGTTTTACACACGGTCGGCTTTTGGTAAAACAAAACATACTTATAATTGATATCGTTGTAAAATCAATCTTATCTGAATTAATTTTTTAAATCCAACTTATCATAATTATTTATTCATTAGTTTTTAAAACAAACAAACATATTAAATTTTTTCGAACATATTATCGAAGTCAAAACAGTAGTTATATAAAATTACAATTAGTTATTTTTGTATATTTAATGCAATAATTAAATTCATAGAAAAAGTATTTTATGCTTTTCATTTATTTATTATTTATTGTGATTTCTTTATTAATGTGCTCAAGCTATGGGTCTGTTTGATAGTTAGAAAAAAGATCTGAAGCTTCTTTTGAAAATTACAGTCATATTGGGTAATTGATTAAGTAAAGTTTACTTAATTTAAAAATCGTTTTTAAGCTTATCAGAAGTCAGTTGTCAGAAGGTCCACTTCTCCATTGAAAAAACTGGAAAACTCTTGAGGCCATTACTATAAATAAACTCTTTGTTTGACTACATGCTATTGGTCTCCAGGAGCAAGTTTATTAACTGGAAATGAGTAAATGCTTTCCGGTAATTTATGCTACTCGAAATTGAATCAACTGCAAACTTCACATCATCTTCGACTCTAACTCCAACTCTGATTCCATTTCGTTTTGCTTTGCTATTGTTGTCTCTGTCGGACTTTAATTGCACAGGCACAGAATTATGATCGCTTTAACGCCTAACGACTAACGGTACAGGGGACATTAGCCAATGTGGCGAGCGTAATCATCATCAGGCCAAAACAAACAGCAAAACTACTAACATTGAGATGACTGTAGCAGATGAGAAGTCGGAAGTCGGTTCCAAATGAACTGCAAAAATATAATCAACCAATGTTAATGACAAGAATTTTTTGGAAAGCCAAAAAAAAAAAAAAACAATGCATGATTAGGCCAACTGAACTACTGATGGGTTAGCAGGTCAACGTCCCTACCAGCATTAGGTAGGACTCTCACTTTCCATTTGGGAACTGTATAAATTTGAGAATTTACATATAATCATAAATTATTCAATTCAATTTAAATCAACTGCAATCAGAGTTGAAAAAGCCAAGCACGAAACGAAATGGAACGGAACGAGGCGGAATGAAACAAAACGGGATGAAATGGAACGGAATAGAATCGTGTTCATGTGCAGATTCATTTGCATTTTGGCCATAAAGAGACAAACAAGTACGAGTACTTGTACTTCAACTTTTGAGGCAATGTAAAAGGTCAATTCGTCAATGGGAAACGAATTCAAAAGTCCGTTTTCCTTCTCTTCTCCTCTCTTCGCCTGTCTCCTCCTCTGCCCTCTTTTCGATTGGACTTTTTTTTGGTTGTGCTTTTTTTCTTATCCATTTCTGTTGCTTTGCTTTTATGGTAAGATAACGGCTTTTATTGAATTCTCTGGCTTGTTCCTTTGCCCAGCACATAATGCACATGAGATTTGGCTCGTTAAAGACCCCCAAACGATTCTCCGTTGTCCGTTGTAGTCCGAGGTACATTCGATTCTTAACAGTTCCTCAGCTACAGTAAAGCAATTTGTACTCGCATCTGTCGAGTTGTCCCTACGGTTCTTCGTTCCATCCAAACACAATTAGCGGCAATTGAAAACGATGCGAAGTCTGTCGTTTGCCACGCAGGTGTTCTTTCTATTTAGACATACAATCACACACACACACACATACAATCACACACACGCACACATACAATCACACACACGCACACAGTCATACAGTCGAGCTTGTCTACAATAAAACAAGTTCATCTTAAAACACTTTAGTTTATTCGACCTGTTGCCATTTTCATTTTCACTTAAGCTTAGGGATTTGAGCTACAGTAGAACTTTTTTCCTTAAGCCCTACAACTTATTAGTGAAGTTTAATAATTAATTAATAATGAATAATTAATTATCACAAAAACACATTTGCGTAACAGGCAAAAGGAGGCGTGGCAGATCCCATAAAATGTATATATTCTTGATCAGCATCAACAATGCAATGCAAAAAGTTGTAAGTGAGAAGCTATTAAGCAAAGCGTGCAGATTTATTAGAAACTAATCCTTTTTGTCTGAATCCACACGTTTTCGGAAAAAATCAAATTTTGCTAGTACAATATGTGTTTAGTCGTACTGAGCTGGTTGACATTTGGAGCAACAACCATCGCTCAGGAGACGCTGTTCAACAGGATATATTGCAAAATATCACAGAAAAACATTTTAATGACGAGAATATAAGATTAATAAATAAAATATATATATATATAATATATATATATTATATATATATTAACAAAAATGTTGGGGCAAGTGGGCCAGATCGGTTATATGTCAGCTATATGAAATAGTGCCCCAATTCTTATGAAACTTGGTAGGTCATCCTGGGAACGTAAAAAATGTATACGAACCTAATTTCAATTCAATAGCTTTAAAATTAGAGTTTATGCCAAAATAAACGGAAAAACAAGTGGGCGCGGCAGCAGTCGAGTTTGCTCGACTGTTAGATACCCTGTGCCAGTCTCCATAAAATAGAATATTGGTTATAATAAAATTAGTTATTTTTTTTATTTTTTTTTTTGTTTATTTATTGACTATTTCCTAGTGCTACAAGTAGGAGTACTTTTTAATAAGTGCACTATGTAAACATATAAAACATAAATATTTAACTCGCTCGAAATTTCTGTATGATATACATAGTAGTCCGATTTTAACCAAATTTAGTCAATATGTATGGGACCATCCCGTTTGCATATTCTGACAGTTTGGTTGAGATATCTCAAACAAAAAAAAAATTTATCATACTAAGACTTGATTTTTGACTGATCGTTCCTATGGCAGATATATGATATAGTGGTCTGATCCAAACTTAAAAAAAAAACTTGATCTGCGTCTGGTATCCAGCAACCTACATACCAAATTTGAAGTCTCTAGCTATTATAGTTTCTGGGATCGGCTGTCTCAAACAGACGGACGGACAGACGGAAAGACGGACAGACAGACGGACATGGCTCAATCGACTCGGCTGTTGATTCTGATCCAGAATATATATACTTTATGGGGTCGGAGATGCTTCCTTCTCCCTGTTACATACATCACACAAATCTAATATACCCTTTTTGACCATTTCCAATGGGCACAGGGTATAAAAACCACTGTGTGCTGACCGTTTGCTTTCCCGAAACGAAATGAATGCACAGAACAAAATGAGTAATTCACATGTCTTCGGCTTTGCCATATTTTTCATTCAGTTTTCCGCCTTATTTATTCGCACTCATTTTACTGAATGCCTTTTGGAATGAGACAACACCCACCCAGTGGAGTAAATTCGCATTCGATAATTGATTCGATTCCATGATGAGTGTACTTAGTTTCAGTTAGTAATGTAAAAAATCATCGAAAAATCGACAACTTGATTTTCGCGGAAGTGATTTTTAAGTACTTTGACCCGATATTTTTTTCCATATGTCTATCGGCAACTCGATTTTAGCATTTCAACTCGATTCATAATTTGAATTAACATCACTAGTTCCGGTAATGGTCGCATACCTTACCGAATATACAACTGACTTTAATAGATTTTTAACGAGTTTCCGCAAATGCAGTGAATAACGAAAATGCGTCTAAATGGGAAGATCTGTTTACCTTGGCCAAGAGAGATGTTCAACCCAATCTCGATGTTGGACAAGTTTATTACTCTAGATAACGCGTACGAGTACGAGTTCCATTTATTTCCAGTTACAAGTATACAACTTTCACTTTCTCTATATGATTATAGTTAAGCATGTGCCACATTAGGAAATTACGTCTGAAGACTGAAGAACCTTTAAATGGTTTTCATTTCTTTCGCTTTTTTTCTGTTATTTTTTTAACCCAGATTTGGAAAGAGAAACAAACTCTTTTTTTCGGGCCAAGAATTTTGTGCATTTCGTTTCGAGAAGTTGATTTCATTTTCAACAACAACAACAACAACATATAACATAAAATCAAATTTCTTACAATTTGCAGTGATTACTCTAATAGTTCCCCGCACTCCGCCAACAAATGATTGGAACCAAGCAATCGGCACAGATCTTGAGGCGTCTTAACATCCACATGACTGCGTATGATCGCCACTTGTGGGAATGGGAATCAATCATTTCTTGTGCCAAATGCCCGGAGAATGTGGGCAACTTGGAGATTAATATCAAGGCCTCGAAACCAGGCGGTATTACAGTCTTCTCTCTCTCTCTCTCTCTCTATATATATCTCTCTTTGCCCCTGTCTCTTTTTGGGGTCATTAGAACAACTGAATTTTCTAAACGCTCTTTAATTTATATAATTATGCCTGCAGTCAGGGCATAATCGTATGCTTAGGGCTGTGTGTTGTGATCTCAATCTCTAAAACTCATTTTCTCTCTCTCTCTCTCCTGCCCAACTGTCACTCTCCCTTTCTCTCTTGTCGCGTTTCAAGTGCAATTGAATTCAACTTGTTTACTTGTCTACTTAAGTCATTATTGATTGAGTCTCAAAGTTCAATTATGTTTTGATTCTATTTCAATATCCGCTAAAGATTAAAGGTGAAATTCAGGGAATCTTTTTTTTAAGAAAAAGTTATTAAAATAAGAGGATTTAGTTGCAATTTTTTTAAATTTTTTTATTTTAATTAAATTTTTTAATCCAAAAACTTATATTATGAAAAAAATTTTCTTTATTTAATGACTTAAGTTGCATTGTTATTTTAAATATTTCTCGAAATTTAAAAATGTTGAACTTCAAGTTTTAACACTTAATCAACTCTTCATATCATAATTAACTGAACCTTATTCTGCAAATGCACTACGATAAAAATTGGTGTAATTAACTCGATTGGCAGTCAAAAAATAAGTGAGTTGAAGTAATTGAAAGTCGCCTCCGCTAATATCGAGTTGTCGATTTTTTGCTGTATTTTTACAACACTGCTTGATCAAACCCTACATTTTAAACCTGCAGGGTATACGAGTAGAAAGTCTAATTAATTAAATTAGAAGAAATTTTGTTAATTTCGTGCGAATGAAATATTTCAGGGTATTCGATTTAATAGACCTAGGGAAAGAAAGCACGCAAGGTAAACAGAGATAATAATTTAATTAATCAGCGATCCCTACTCGTAGATTTAGATGCTACATTGTGGGCCCTAGACTTGGGTTCTGGTTTGTGGGTTCTTTTTCAATTCCGTGGTGTGTGTAGTACGGCATTTATCTTTGACCTTTTTGGTGGTGTTGGTGGTGGAGTGTCTCTGTGTGTTTTGGTATTGTGGCTAAATAGGTCATTCGTCAAGGTAACTTTCATTTAGACTGGAAAACTCAACGTGGAACGTGGAGCACTTAATCATAATTTCATTCTGCTCATTTCCAGCGTTTTGTTCTTTTGTCATTGTCTTCAGGGTTTCTCTCTCCTCTCCATCTCTCTCTCTCCGTCTCTGTGTCTTTCAATGCTTCTAACCAATTCTACGGGTTGTTAAAACGATGAATTCACTAACAAGTCTCCCCGGGGAGAAACGTAATGCGGCTAACTAATTGGATCGTAGCAATGATCTTCTGATGAGCACATGCGATGGTGATGGAGGAGGTGAAGATGGAGCAGAGGGAGGAAATGTTGGGGCGTCCAAGCGTGCCATCTTGTGACAGGATGTGGAGTTGGCAAGAATAGTAGATAGCAACGGTAAATTGAGCAGACACCTAAGCTAAACTAAGAGTATACATCCATCCAGTCCAGGGGGCAATCGGACCCATTAGCCAACTTCAAATGCCCAAGAGGGTCAATGCTAATTTCAACCTTTTGACAACTCAACTTCTTCAGCTCTAGACAATTTTCAGCTGCAGTTGACGTACACAGAAAATAAGAATTCGAGATTCCGAAATAAAATCTACTCTTCTCGTAAATAATGTTAAAAGTTCGGTTATCTCGGCATTTCTTAAACCGAGTACGAAATTCGTAATAAATGTACGGTTTGTCAATTCCTTCTTCGCCCAAAATTTTGATTAGCTTTTTCGGTAAATCTGGCTTTTTGCCCGCTAAATCGAACTTTATTTCCCACCAAATCTGGCGAATTTGTTCAGTGAAATCAAAAGAGACCTATTTTTGACTATTTTAGTGCTGAGTGGCTGCTATTTTTAACAGCATATTGTGTTAATTTAACAATAACATGTTTAGTACAAATTCAAAAATACATGATAAGATCAAGAATTTCTAAACTTGAATTTCAGAATAACTTTTTTTCTCTGTAGGAGCTTAGATTTGGCAGCTGAAACTGGGAGCTGAGGCCTTAAGCATTCCTTCCTTCTTCGTCGAATCACTTTCTTGCTTTAGGATTGTAATTTGGCTTAATTGAATTTTCGTGCTGGTCAACGACGCCTCATCCCCATCATCGAGTCCCATCAACAGCGGTCTAATGAGCCTCAGTCTTAGCCTAGCCACCACCACAACATCCGTCAGTAGTTCGCAGTGGTGCTCACTGTGTTCACTGTTCACTTGGTTCGGCCTCTCATTATAAAAAACTGCAATTCCGGCCAAACACATCACATCACATCACATATCTTGCATTTCTCCAATTCATTTAAATTAAATTTAATGATTTGGCACTAAAACTCAAAATACATTTAAATAACAACAAAAATAAAAAATAAGTCTTATTTTTAAGTGTTGCAAAATGTTTTCACTTCTTAATTTATAGTGCGGTCAGTTCAAAGCTGTCTCTGTCTCAGTCTCAGTCTCAGTCTCAGTCGGCTAATCATCATTTACGATAATCGATCTGGCCACAATTTAGCCTCGTTGCAATCTTTGGAAACTTGGACGCCATAAACGTTAGAGACAGCAAATCTATGTAGTATGCAGAGATATCTTCTAGAAGAGTTTTTCTATAAACCAGACATCTTACAACAGAGTCTTTATCAAAACTAAAATTTCAAGTGAGTTGCAACTAAGATTACCATGATACTTCGATTCTCTTTGACCTCTTATAGAATATTATATTACTATTATTATTAAAATGGTTTCGCTTTTACAAATTTATGTAGCTTAACTGCAGATTTCTTTCTTTAAATTAAATATCTTGTAAATAGGATGTCACTAGAAAAAAGTTATTTGTACTAATCGTTGTTATTATTATATTTAGTTTTATTTAGGAAATCGTTTTCTGCTTTCTTAGAGATTTATTTTATTTCCAAACTTAATACCTTTATTAGATTGAGAAAATAAAATGAATATACTTTCATTGGATAGAAAAAGTTAAAGTGGTAAGTAAAAGAGCCAAAATAAATAAATAAAATTAATAAATATAATATATAAAACATATCGAATTACTTAAGGGTCTTCTGACTTCGAAATTAACTGATCTGAAAATAGATTGCAATTGGATTCTGCAGGCTTCTGAGAAAAGAAACAATAACAAAATGAATAGATTGAGTGACTGAAAGACAAAGCTCCTGAGTTGTAAGTTGTTTCTATGAGAAAATCTCAGCATCTCAAATCAAATGCTTCGTCAATTCACTAGATTGATTGGACTTGCAGAAAAGGGAATGGTAAAAGGGGATTCCCGCTTTTCATATTGCAAAGAACTAAAAGATTTGCCTCTGAAAAAAGCCGCTTCAATCTATGTGTATGTTGCAAGTGCGTGGGCCGATCCCTGGATGTGGATGTGGATGATGATGTCTGTGGCAAGTGTTGATGCCGTCAGTCAACGTTTGAGGCATTGTTTGTTGTGCACGTCGGACGAAGTTTTCGTCACGCCGCAGCATCAGAGAAATAGAAGAAGCTGAGAGCTAAGGGCTGAGGGCTCAACATGTTAATCATTTGGCGCGTCAGAGCCTTGTCAGAGGCTTCTTAGCCATGTTAGCCACGTTAACAGCTACAGCTGAAAAGGAGTCCGGAGACTTCTGAGTGTGGAATATTGCACCGCAGGCGCTTGTTACAAATTTTGATGGACATGGGTCTGTGCCACAAATTGATTGGCTTTAATGATAATGCAGAGAGGGCCAAGAGCTAAGAGCTAAGAGATGTAAGACTTGAGGTGTTAGAGCTGACAGCAACAACATTATCTATGGCATTTCGGATAGACAGACAATTTGTTTCACAGTAGTCATGGGATCATCCTGATCTGATCCTGGTCAGATCAAGGGTCAAGCTCAAGGCCAAGTTCAAAAGTGTTTGACACTTTGGCAACACACATTCGAATTGATCGAAAAATGAGGGTCAACTGGCAGTTGCTGTTGTTCATTTCCCAGCTGTAATGTCTATGATTATTATTACGATTATGATTTGGTATGTGTATATAAAGTTTACACTGAGAAAAAAATTCGAGCACGGACTTGAATCAAGAAATTCCGTAAGTTTCAAAAGTATTTCTGAACATTTTTGATCCGAGAGCTGTCTTGCAATTCTTAAATTCAAGATCGTTCGGATAATTTAAGTAGGTTTCGGGATTGTTTTAAGAATTCTTTTCTGCTCGATGTAATTTCGTATTCTTATATTTAGCACTTTTATGCTCAAAATAGAATCTCAACACATTTTATTTATATTTGTATTGCATTTTAAAATGTTCTTAAAACAATATAATTGTCAAAAGCATCAGGGAATGTTTTTTAAAAACGTTCAGTTAGTCTGAAAGTAAAGGAGGTCTAACTACTTATTAATTGTTGAAAATAGTCTTAATTTCTCAGTGCCGGCAAACTGTTTCTCACAGCAGACAAACAAGAACTACTTTTGAATTCTAAGCAGTCTCAATATATTATACATACATATATATTTCTTGATTTAGCTTGCTCTTATTTTTGCATGTTTAACGATTGTAAAATTATAAAATAAAATCGTTTTAAAAAAATTCTAGCACAAAACGGGATTAATTAAACATTATTTTCGTAGATGGAGTCGTTTTGTATTTCTCTGAGTGTAGCAATATGCAGACAGCTGATTTTGATGAAGGCTGCCAAAATGCCACAAATACAATTTCTAAGCAGTTGCTGTGGCTGTTGTTGCATTTTTGTTGCTGCTGGCATAACGAGCATTTTTATGGGTCGACATGGTCAGGTTTTCTCTCTCTCCCACATGCTGGTCAGAGAGATGTTGCTGCTGTCGCTGTCGCTGATGTTGCTGATGTTGCTGATGTCTTGCGATGTCGTCAATGTCTATTTCCCTTGCCACTTACAGAGACCGCAATCTGTTGCGTTTTATCTATGTCTTGGGCCAGGTTTCTATGGTCTGTCTCAGTGTCTCTATTTCTCTGTCTCTCTCAGTGTGTGCGTGAATGTTTCTGCATAATTTGTAAAATTATGGGAATCGAAATTCAAGTGCGCCCAAGTCAGCGAACGTCTGCAAATGCCAGTTAACCAGTGAAGCCGCAACAACATAGCAGCAACAACAACAACAACAACAACAACCACATGCCCATTGGCCATGTCTAGCTAGCGACTCCTACTCTAGGGTAAACACGATTGCCCAGCCAACTTGATCTGCGGTTTTGGACTTTCACAAAACGGCCAACTGGCAAAACTGGCAAACTTGGCTAAGAAAGAATTTACCTGCAATGACAATGAGCAGTCAGAATGATCATGATGTTGCCAGTTGCCAGTTGGTGGTGTTGTTGCTGTTGGTTGGAAACGTTGCCATTTTATGCTTCATTAGGCCAAAAATTATATCGTGGCATCAAAAAGTTTCAGCTGCCAAGCAAAGTGACAGACAAGCAACAGCCAATCTGCTGCTAAACTGGCAACTAAATGACCCAAGCAACAACCACACACACAGACACACACACAACAACAACACACACAACACTCACACTCACACGGCACACAACAACAACAACTGCACACTGAAAGTCCAAGTACAATGGACAGTTGGGGCCTAAATGGTTCTGGTTCTCCATTTGGATATTTCATCGCCAATTTCGCTAACTTCATCATCATTATTATTATTATTATCATCATCTGGCGACCTACACCTTCTTCCTTTCCTCTACTTCACACTTTCCCCTTCCCTCTTCTCCAGCTGCTTTCAATTTAAAAATTGATGAGCTTCGCTTGATGGAAAACTGTCCAGCTGGCGTTCAGCAAATTAATTACAAAAAAAGGGGTAAAATACCAAGAATTTTCCATTAACTAACATTTTACATTTTCTCCAATTAACTCTTTCGAATTTAAGGTACTTTCTCAATCCCAAATTATTATTATATTCAAATAACTGCAGAAGGAAATGTCATCTCGTGTAATTTATATAGCTTAAAAGTCTACAATAATACATTGTGTTAAGCTTAAAATTTTAAGAAATTTCATAAAGATTACACATTTTTACTATAAAAAATGATTGCAAAAAAGTATCTAATGTTATTTAAAATAATAATTTATTTTAATTAATAATTTAATAGTTATTTTGAAAAACTATTTTTATCGACTGCTTTCAGGCTACATTAAAAAAAAAAAATAAATAAAAATTCTCAATTGTAAACCTTCTGTTTTAAAAAAGACATCAAATTTGAGATGATAAATTTCAAAACATTTCATTACGTTACATTTTACAATTTTCAAAATTGAGCTTTAGAAATGATAGATTTTTCCTGAATCATAAAAAATTATTCAAATTATCATATGTAGAATTGTCATGATTGGCTAACAACACATAAAGTTGGAGATTTATCAAAGAATATTTTCGCATGCCAAAAGTTAAGCTTTTTGGCAATTTGGCATTCACATGTTAACGTATTTAATAAGCTGCATTTTTTTGCATTTGTTTTTTAACAGACAACGTTGTCAGTTCACAATGACAGGCATTGTTCTTTCTTGCAAGTGTTTAGCAAATTGTCACTCACATGTCACGGACTTTTTTATCTTACCTGATTCTCGTTTTCAATTAGGCATATCTTAAATTGTCACTCACATGTTAGCGTTGACATTAGCCATTCAATGAGGTATTTTTAAAATTGTCTCTCACGTGTTAACGTCAATGGCATTCAAGGAATGTATTGAAGATCGATAAATTAGATGGAAGAAAGGAATGTGAAGTTTCTTGTATTTGTCAGTCACATGTAAACGTTCGCGTTTGACATGATAAGAATGTTTATTTGGAAATATTCGAATGGGCTTCAGTTAAAGTCTTTAATATAGCATTTATTTCAAGTACAATACACCCATGGTTACAGGGTATTTTAGTGTCGTGTTATAGTCATTCTTAGTTATTTGGGACCCGCAGAAAGAAGCAGGGAATGCTCTTGCACCCGCATAGAAGCTTCATTTTATTTTAGTTATGAAGATTGCTCTGGACTCAACTGAACTGGACTGCCTTAATCTATTTAGATCTTTGGAGCATGCTCACGCATTGGCTCTCAGCTGGAAGTAGACTCGAGCCACTACAGAAGATTTGATCGTCTGACCAAATAATAGAAGGAGAAGAAGAAGAAGATGAGGCAGTAGATGAAGAAGTCTTTTAAGAGTATGAGTGTAGACATTAAACGCCTAGAGGCTAGAGCAGCAGCGTCTGTTTGCCTGTTTGACAGAGTGACTGAGTGACTGACTGGATGACTCGATGACTGCTTGACTGATGGACAGATTGATGCACTGATTCAAGAGTGTGAGCACAATCGCAGTCGGAATCGCAATCGAAATCGCAATCGGAATAGGCCGACTGTCAGCGAACATCAGCGAAGCGACAAATGAGCAGACGCTGCGAGAAATGCGGACGAGCAAACATGCTGTAGATCAACTTGCATGGAAATGGGATGCGATGCTATGCTTCTTACACTGAGACAAAAACTACGGAATATCGATAAAGTTATTAGTTATCATACATTATTGATTTATTTGTTTAATTGTTTTCCAGTGCTACAAGTATTTAGATTACTTATAAATTTTAAATACTAGTCACTAGTGAGTTACTGAAATGAAAAGTAGTTGCAGCAATTTAATTGCTTAGTTATATTGATTACATTTATTTATTTATATTATAATGTATGTTTGGCTATAATGGATTATATTTAGTCAATTTCAATTTAGATTAAAAAAATTTTAAACTAGTGGGCGGTGCTACAGTCGAGCATACTCGACTGTCGGAGCCCCGTGCTTACTGTGGAAATAGCAAGCGCTGCTTTGTTTTCCT
The DNA here is from genome assembly GCA_963924055.1 of Drosophila limbata. Taxonomy (NCBI): domain Eukaryota; kingdom Metazoa; phylum Arthropoda; class Insecta; order Diptera; family Drosophilidae; genus Drosophila; species Drosophila limbata. The sequence continues at coordinate 7,980,633 of OZ001351.1, read as the reverse complement.
GACAAAGTTAATAGACCCCGGAAGTTTTTTTTTAAGTACGGGGTCTAATAAGAATGAAAGATTGAAAACTATAGAAATTAAAAGTGGATAAATTGAATCTGTAGTCTATATAATATGAATATATTGTGCATTTTAAATTTAGCTATATTTATATGCATGTTTTAATATTGAAAGCTATAGACACATTATCGACTATCGAAACATATTAAGTTACTATTACTATTAGTAACTAAGAATATTTTAATTTTAAATTACTGTTGTCTTTTACAACAACACATTAAATAAACATAAATCAAGAAAACCTTTTGACTTTTTAAGAAAAAGGGCTAAATATTCGTTAACAAGACTATCGACAATCGAAACAAAACATACGACTATCAACTAACGAACCAAATCAATGGAATAAAAAAAATTCTCATTTATATATTATGTACATATGTAAACCAATTTATTTTAATAATCGACATTTGTGGTAGTTCTAGCTCTATTCAAATTTTTTAATATTCTCTCAGTGTACTGAATGGATTTTGTATGGGAACCACGGCACGTCTGGCCGAGTCCCCTCTGCCCCGCCTCTTCCGCAGGTCAGACAACAACAACAACAACAGAGTTTGAGTTGGAATCTATTGCAAAAATGGAACCGACCGCAGCTCTGTGCACCTCAACTCAAGTGTCAGCTCGTCCACGCTCGAGTGTGCAAAATCATTTTCCAAAGCGTCTTCGTCTCAGACTCAGACTCAGTCCCAGTCTCAATTCCAGAGTCAGACTTAGGCTCAACTGAACTAAATTGAACTGAACTTCTTTGGGTTGCAGTATTGTAGTTTGTGTAGCCGATGTACTTGCATATTTCAATTTATTTCATATCCGCACTTGGATGCATCAATGCCAATGCAGATTATTGGAAAGAGTTCATCAAACTTACAGTTAAGAGCTCTTTTTCAGATGGAAAGCGCAACACGAAAACAAAGGAAAACTTACAAATTGTATGTGTTAAAACCAAATGTAAGCATCAACTACACATTGGGACACATGTCACCAACGTCAATCAGTAGAGATATAAAATTGTTCATATTTATTTCTATTATTCCAAAAAAAACGTTGACTGAAAATTGTAAAAATATTGCAAATTTGATTTCTAAAATAAATAGAAAACAACGGAAAGTCAATCGCGTCAATTGCTGGCCAACAGTGACCGTGGTGGTGTAGACAGTCAAACGCCCAAAGAGATTGAAATCCAGTCGAAGTCGAATGGTCCCTTAGATAAGCCGAGGCTGAGAAGCATAGCTCCCTGAATGGCAGCAGCAGCAGCAATTCGGATTACAATGATTCCGAGAATTATGATGATTTTAAACAGTCCCAGGATTAGGTTGTCGACAGCAATGACAGTGAAGCCGAAACGGTACTTTAGAAATAAAAAGTTTAAACAACATATAGGACATATCTGTAGCTTGTATCGTTTGCGATCTCCCGCTAAACTAGTGATTTTTCGGAAAAGTCGTAGAACAAACGTTTCCTGTTTTTTTGATAGGAAATAGATCCACATTCACAAATTTAAGCTGTTTCAACGCATTGTTACAAGCAAACAGACAAACAAACAAATAGACGGCTAAGGGTTTTATTTGAATCTTAAGATATGTATCTATGATCAAAACAAATATGAACCTGGGGATCGGTGGGGAACACAACTAAAAGCTTAAGAGAAGTTAGAAATAGGAAACGAAAAATACTCACAAAAGACTTTTTGGTTATTTTTGGACGACACACAACGATTTACAAAAAGTGTAGTATGTGTCCATAAAGTAACGCTTTCGAAAATAATTATTTGGGAAGAGTTTTTAAAAAATGTCAGCACTTGTCATCGAAGTGACTATAAACATGTTGTAGAGTAATTCCTTGTGAATTCATAACAGTAATTTTAGTTGCCCCTAGCGGAAAAATAAAGGAAAACTGATGTAGTGAATGCTGTTGTATGTTATCTTAAATGGTATATCGGTGTTATTAATATTAGCTTTTTTAGTTACGAACATTTTTTAGTCCAAAAATAAGATACAAAATATGCTACTAATAATATGAAATAAAAAACATGAAATATGAAACATACTTAGAAAGTATAAAAAAACATGCTTTTTCAATATTTATTAAAAAAAAAAAAATTATATATATATTATTTTAGGTTCGTTGATGGGCAGTGACACGCCCATTTTTTTCAAAATTATTTCCAAATTCGATTTAGAATGATATCCAAAAAATTTTTTCACGGAAAACTTGATAAGCCTTCGAGTTTTTAATTTATATCAGAAAAAGGGTCCATTCGACCTATAGTGCAGTGGTCGGATTTTGATGATAGAGGTGTCATAAAAAATTAAAAAATTAAAAAATTTTACCAAATGGCTCCAACGGCCCCGTTTGCTGCCATCGTTTAATTTTGGCTCTCCTACTTGCACCTGTTTATTTCACAAAACCATTTGAGTTTCCAAAAATCTAATGCATATTTGTTAGTTTAAACCAGGGACTGCAAATAATAGTTATGAGTTTCAAAAAAGTTGAAGCAGTTAAAAGCGTCCCAGAAGAGTGGGAAAAACAGAGATATGTTATTTTTGAACGCCAAATTCGAAAACAGGATAAACTTTTATTTCAATTTTTATATAAAAAATTATTTTTAATTATTAAAATTAATTTAAATGATAAAAATCAAAAATAATTATTATTTTTCAATTTTTATATACAAATTTAACCCTAACTCTTATTTCCAATTTTTATTATAAAAATTGACAAATAACACTTATTTCTCAATTTTTATTATAAAAATCAAAAATAAAAATTGAATTGAAATATCTTTTGAACCAAAGAAGCCACATCATATATAGACCTATATATATGATCTACGCATTAATACCTTTCCATTGATATATAATATGTATGTACAAATGAATGTACGCATGTGAGTCTCGCACCAACTCAACAAACCACTCAGCAGATGTTTCGTTCTATTCATTACTCAAACCATCATCATATTGAGTGTGATTCATAAAGAGTAACCCGTTAAATAATGTTGCCAGAAATGCAAGAGCAGCTGTATTTATCCCACAACCCCCGCAATATTATTGATAACTCAATTGACAGTCCTTCAAATTAGCCATAAAGTAATTTTCTATTGGAAACTGTATGCAATTTCTGTTGAACTGAACGTTTACACCCAGAATGCCTCTAGAGTGTCGAGAAGCAACGTCAATTTTGAGCGAAAGCATTTTGTCCTTAACCCGATATTTTAAAAGAGACTTTTCGCGTTCATATTTTTCGGAGACGTGCTGCATCACATTCCGTGATGTTATTGGAACCATATTTAAACCGTTGAAAATTTGGTTGGTCAAAGTTTTAAATGGTGCAGATTCAAAAAGTTGAAAAGGCTCTTTTTCTTCTGTACATACATATTATATATCAATGGAAAGGTATTAATGCGTAGATCATATATATATGTCTATATATGATGTGGCTTCTTTGGTTCAAAAGATATTTCAATTCAATTTTTATTTTTGATTTTTATAATAAAAATTGAGAAATAAGTGTTATTTGTCAATTTTTATAATAAAAATTGGAAATAAGAGTTAGGGTTAAATTTGTATATAAAAATTGAAAAATAATAATTATTTTTGACTTTTATTATATAAATTAATTTTAATAATTAAAAATCATTTTTTTTATAAAAATCAGCAAATAACTCTTATTTTTTAATTTTTTGAAAAAAAAATTATAAGTGTTACGTCCCTGGTTTAAACTATACCTTTCGATCGATATATAAGTCGACCTGATCGAACAGTCGTAGCTAATTTTCCATTCTTCCTGTACATATTGCTAGTCGCCTTTCGCAGCCTGCCGTCCGCAGTGATTATTCTCACGTCGTGTAACGACACGCGAGCAACTTCAGAGTTAAGCAATAGTTGCAGTTTGGTATCAGTTTCATTATCAGAGGCAGCAGATATATAGTACGAACGAACGAGCTTAGACGGGGGGAATACGAGTATACTCATTTTGAGTATGAGTTCTTGTATTTGCCAGTCAGTTATATCATATGTAGGTCGTAGGTTTGCGTGTCTCGAGGTCTTCTTAAGTATGACTCGACGTACTCCCATCATGCATCATTCACGACCATCAAGTTAACGGTTCGACCAGCACTCGCAATGCCCTGCGAATGTGAGTATGAGTGCAAGTATGAGTATGAGTATGAGTATGAGTATGAGTACGAATACAAGTGCCTGTGAATACGATGACTCTGAATTACATAAGGAGGAAACAAAAAACATTTATGTTCAGTTGAGGCCAACTAACTAACTAACCAACTAACTATTTAGAATGATTTCATCAGAGTTGGGCGAAATCAGCAAATCAACATCACAATCACAATCAGAAACAGCGACAGCGACAACGACAACGGCAAAAACAACGACAACAACAATGACAATGTTCTTCGTCACGCCTGCGCATCGTCTTTGCTCATTCTCTTCCCCTCCCCTCCCTCTCCCACACGATCTGCAACTTAGGCCTGGCTTATGTAACTTGGTTCCAGCTTGTTATACCCTGTATTTAAAAAAAGTGGGCCAATGGGATAGTTTGTTATATGACAACATTTGGCACGTTACAGAAAAATAATGCAGAGCAATCTATAAATTTATTATTTTCTTACAGTCTTAATTTTAAAATTTAGCTAATTTTAAATTCTAAATACATAAAACAAACAAGTTGATACCACTCTGTAACTATGCGCTAAAGGGCATCTACGCACTCAAGAATGGAAATATTCCTTATCTATGACAAACTTAGACTTACGAGCTATAGTAAAAGAGCAAAGTCATATCCTTAGCTACAGGGTATGTAAAAGTGGGGAGCTTTCTCTGTTTTTCTCATGTTGTATTTCAAAATTATAATTATACAAAAGTATAAAAAATCACTTTTCACATTAACCTGTAAACCAAAAGTTCATCTAGTTCTAAGTTCATCAATTCATAGCAACAGTTGTCTGGCCAATTTTAAAAAACGTTCAATACAACTCTATTTTTAATTAGAGGGTATTTTCTTGTAGTGCACTCTCGACACTAAGCTTAATTTTTAATTAAATGCAAAGGATATTGACTACGTCGTACTTTGTGATGAACAGCAAGTGATCGAAGGGAAGCAGAAGCTTTCGCTACAGGATATCTACTCGTTGGGCACTCTCTATGCTATTTTCTGTTGTTATGTCTTTGCTCCATTTCTGTCACGCTTGGGGACTGAAATTGAGCCAATTGACTTCTCCAACTGTTCTTGCCTTGTGCTTGAAGATGCTGAAGCTCAAGTGAGACTCGAAACTGTAGACTGTAGAATCTGTACACAGAAAAAAAAGTATCCGGGATTACAGGATAAACAAGTGGGAAAGGCTATAGTCGAGCTCCCGACTATTGGATATCCGTTACTTATTTAAATAAATTTAAAATATGTTTTATTGCTTGCTTTTAGGCACTTGCCAAAAACTTAAAAACTTTAATCAGCCATTACCCCCTTACTATTGGTCCGAACTTGTTGCAATTTAGTAGGCTGATAGGTTATAATAGTAGTTAACGTAAATGAGTAAAACTCCTAATATCTTGAAAACTGTAAAGGGGCGTGAATTTAAATTGAATATTATTTTAGAATGTATTTATTAATTATGTATTCAGGATATAAATACATATTTAAAAAATACTTGCTAAAATTAAGTATTTCGCACTTGAATTTGATTAATTTTTTTTCCTGTGTAGAGTCTGCCGTTGATTGTAGCGGCTTCTGCGTCTGTTCGTCTGCCAGTTGGGGGCGTGAGAAGAGTGCGGCCCATTAGAAGTGAGCTGATTCGGAATGGGGCAGAAGCAAAGCACAAGACGACTCGAGACGAGATTCAAGTTGAATCGCAATATCAAAACGAGAACAACGACAAACGGCGACGACGAAAGAAAGGAGCGGGAGGCGCTACAGGCAAATGACTAATTAGGCGGCAGGCAGACGGGGTAGATACATAGATGTGGCAAGGGGGGGGGGGGGGGGGGGAGAAAGAGGGGGCAGGTAGTCAGCCACATTAGCAACAAAGCTGGGCAAGCTTTGCGTTGGTAGCGGTGAATGGTAATTGCGAACCGTTATAATGCGAGAGCGCGCATATAATAAGAGCAACTCCGAGGCGGGGTGGCATGTGGCAGGGTCGGACGAGGCGAGGCGGGGCGGGCCGGAACTCTTGTGGCAGGTTGTGCGACTGTCGCAGTCCCTAACACGCCGCACACACAGACACAAGGGCGTAGTCAACAACTTTTAGCGAAGGGGTGCCACATTAATTAAATGTCTTTCTGTATAACATTCCCAATTTTATTTCTTTTTATATAATTCTACTTGAATTGTAATAATTTTCTTTGTCCGTCGGTCGGTTGTTAAAAGTCGACGTTAAGTAAATAAATAATGATTCGTATTTGAAATCTTAACTTAACTTTTAAATTTTCATTTTTTTTTTTTTAATTTTCATTTGAGCTGAGATTTTCCGAGTCAGTCTTTTTTGCAATAAAGTTAACACATGCTTCAATCAGTGGAATAAAATTATAGTAGAACCATTATCTTAAGTTAAATTTGTTAAAAAGTTGGAGAGCTTCTTTACATTTATAAGCTCATAATATCAAGTACAACTACAGGTCAAAAATCTATGTAAAAATCAGGAAAATTTTCTTAAGTTAAATTTGTTAAAAGGCTGGAGAGCTTCTTGAAATTTATAAGCTCATTATATCAAGTACAAATACAACAGCGGTGGGCACGCATGGGCTCTGAGAGCTAGCGACTGCTCCCGAATTCAGATTTCGTGCCCACTGCTGAAATACAAGTTCAAAAATCTATGTAAAAACAAGTGGGAAAGGCTATAGTCGAGCTCCCGACTATAGGATACCCGTTACTTATATAAACAAATTAAAAATTTTTTATTGCATGCTTTTAGGCACTTTAATTGCTTAAAAGCTTTAATCAGCCAGTACCACCTTTCTGTTTGTCCGATCTTGTTGGGATTTAGTAGGATTATAGGTAATAACACTAGCTAACGTTCACCTAATATCTTGAAAACTGTGCGTGTGGTGGATTTTCGCGATTTACGGAGGCGGAAAGGGGCGTGGCAAAATTTTGAAACAAACTTGACCTGCGTGGGGTTTATAGAAATCTGTGTGCCAAATTTGGTTGCTCTAGCTCTTATAGTCTCTGAGATCTAGGCGCTCACACAGACGGATAGACGGACAGACAGACAGACGGACAGACGGACATGGCTATATCGACTCGGCTGTTGATGCTGATCAAGAATATATATACTTTATAGGGTCGGAGATGCTTCCTTCTCCCTTATTTTTAATAAGTAACGGGTATAATCAGGAAAATTATCTTAAGTTAAATTTGTTAAAAGGTTGGAAAGCTTCTTTACATTTATAAGCTCATAATATCAAGTACAACTACAAGTCAAAAATCTATGTAAAAATCAGAAATTTTTTACCTTGAATTTAGGACTGATATTTGTTTTAGGGACCCCCGTGCTGCCCCCCATCCCGCCTACGCCCTTGCACACACCTCTCACACACTTTAGCGTACAATGATGCACTTCAGATTTGCCTAGGCATTGATGTAATGATGATGACGTTGCTGACCCAGTTGCAAACTAGCCGCAAACCTTTGTGCCGCATCCAGGCTGTAGATGTGGATGTGAATATGGATGCATCTCTTTAGTTGCAGTAAACTGTGTCAGTGGTGGAAGTGGCAGCAACAGCAACAGCCACTTGCGGCCATGTCAATGGCAATGGCAACGGCTTTGGCTTTGGTGTCGATGCCACAATGCGCTCATTTATTGCCACACAAAGCCAAATGTTGCCGAGCTTATGTTGCAAAAGGTGTCACAGACATTTGCCCATATTTGGTTACAACACAAGCGGGCAACATGGCAACATGGCAACCTGGTGGCAACTTGCCAATGGGGGTAACCAGGCAAGTTGCGAGTGGACCCTGGATGGTGTTGCCCCAAAGCGCAGCATTTGACTCAGTTCTCAGTTCCAATATGGACAAATTGCAGGAACTAACCCATTTCGTTGCCTTGACAATATTTAATGGTCTTGCCACATACTCTCTCTCCCACCTCCCGACTCCCTCGTTCTAACCTTTTCTGTCTGTCTGTCATCTTATTGTATTTTATTGGAGCTTCTTATATAGACTAAGTTCTGATTACTTTTTTTGGATATTACCAAATCAGGTAAATCTTACATTTTTTACCAGCTTTGTATAGCTTTCTCATTTTCGATTCTGTTTTGTTTTTCTATAAATTCTGCTATTTTTCACTTAAACTTTTTTTCTCTTCTGCCTCTCTCGTACTTCTCTTCTGATTATCGTTGACTTCCCAATCAATTTTGAGCTGCGTGTCTTTACCTGCTCTTTAACGTCTCTTCAACTTCCCAAAAACTTCTCTTTAACTTCTCTTGCACTTCTCCTCACATTTTCTCCTTATTCTCCAATGCTTTTTTCCAACTCCTCTTATGCTTATCAATTTTTTCCCTCATATATCCACTGATCAACTTCTCGTTTGCTTCTCTTCCATTTCTCCCCGCCTATTCTTTAATTTCTTTTTTTCTTCTCAAACGCTTCTCTTCAGTTTTCTTTAAGCTATTTCTCTGCTTATCAGTTGCTTCTCATTTGCTCCCCTTAAGCTTCTCATTAGCTTCTCTTCCGATGCTCTACAGCTTCTCTTCTGCATCTCTCATGCCACTTTCGTACAATTTGTCTTGGGATTCGATCGGCGGAACAATGGAATTGGTTCCAGAATCTTGCCCTGTCTAATAGGTAATACCACTTATATGTATGTATATCTCATGGGATCACGTACTTCTGCTATGGTTTCTTCTTGAGCTCCGATTTAGTTAGTTAACTCTAACAGTTAATAAACACATGTAAAATCATACGACATACTAGTCTTAGGTTGGGAATGTTCATCTTCATGCTTCGCAGATGTCACAATGTCTTTTTTTTTATTGTTGATCTCATTGTTGCTCTTGTTATTGTTGTATTTGCAGGTGTTGTTGTTGTTGTTGTTAATCGCTGATAGCACGGTTTCGAGTCAAGGCCTACGAAAATTGCCATAGAATGTTAGGCAAAGTTGATGCCAGGCTATAGATACATTTATAATAACAAGTCTATCTACTTTTATGTATATGCATACTCGTATGTATCTGACATCATAATTTGCTGTTGTTGTTATTATTGCTGTTGCAGTTGCAACTGCCACATAACTGCACAGAACGCATCTAACTGTCAATTGTCACAGCACGTTCCATGAGTTTTCCTGCTTCGCTGCATTTTCCTCGTTCTTCTCATGCAACTTACATCAAATCGAAAGCCAAATTATTGTTTTTGTTTTTTTTTTTTGTTGTCACCAGCAAGAGCAGCGTGTTGCAGTTGCAGTTGCAGTTACAGTTACACTTGCATATATATTTTTATTTATTTTACTTTATTTATTTTATTTTTATTAGCACTACTGAGTGACAATTAAACTACAGCTAAATTATACTATAAATTAATAATTAATTTAATATGAACGTTATGTTATAGACTGAAAAGACAGAAGAAGTTAAAATCACGGAAGATCTCTGATTCGATGGGGGAGGAATTATATAGATAACGCTTAGAACGATTCCCATTTGACTTATTGACTTCGTGTCTTAACTGAATTTTTGGCTTTCGCTGACCGTCAACTACCAAAAATCACTTTCCTTTCGACGAGTAATCAAATCCTAGAGGCGTTTTTTTTGCCACACAGGCAGATGATCTGCCACAAATTCGGTCACACAGGCTTCGACTTCATCTCCAGCTTCCTCTTCCTCTTAAGCTTCCTCCCCGTCACCTTCACACTCAAGTTTCGTCTCGATTTCAGCTTGTGCTCATTCTGTGTTGGGAAAATGCTTGTACTGGAATGCACAAATGAGCTGAAGAAGACGAGCCTGGTGCGACTGCCAGATACTCTGTAAACAGATCTGATGTATTTCTTTTAATAAAGAACTGAAATTAACAAATAAAAATGCTCTTAGCTTTTTAAATGGATAGGAAATAATCGGAACAAATGAAATATGAAATGAAAATTAAATCATTAGAATATTTCCGAGAAACATTAAATAATGGCAATGCTAATTAATTTATTCTGAATTCCTAAATATATATTAATATAATCGGTATGTTGGCGATATAAAGGGTTAATGTATTACAATGCTATTGTATATTTTCCACTTTCCTCTACTCTTTAAGAGTTTTTGTTTAATTTATGTTGTGGTCAGCTAAATAAGTTATATAAAAATAAACAGGAAATAAATGAAATTGTTAGTTCATGTTGCAGTTTTCCATTGCTCAGAGCTCTTGAATAACTTTAATATTATTAATGAAACATATGAATCTTTAACAGTATTTTGCAGTGTCATATCGCTTTCAACAACTTGACCAATTCACAGGGTATTGAAACCAAAAACCCAGAAACGTGAGCCCCTCAGACATCAATCGAATCTGTGGAAAACCCATAGCGAAAATCGAAAACTATTTTTCACAGCCTCTTTTTACCAGGGCCAAAGTCAAAGATGCTGAGCCCGCCAACGGCGACAAAACCAAGAAATGCAAGCAAAAAATTGCATTTAGAATCATTTTTGTTCGTTTTTTATTTTTATGGCCAAAGAAAGTTTTTTCGCCACACAGCCCACAATCTTGGACATTTTCCTATGGTTTCAGGGCTCTTTTTAGTTTTTTTTTTTTTCGTAGCTTTTCGTATTTTTAGTAGTTCTTTCTTTTTTTGTGTTGTTGTTTAACGTTTTGCTTCGTTTGGCTTTTTGTGTCTTCATCCAGAGTATGTTTTGTATCTACATCTGTGTCTCAGTCTGTGGGTCTTTGGTCTGAGAAGTTTGGGCTCTTTTGTTCTTGCTGTTAGTATCTGGAAAATGCTATCTAACGGCATCAGTTACACTACATAACTGTTCTCACTTTCTTGACTGCGCTGCTTCTTCTTCGGCTGTTCTGCTGCCGCTTGGAAATTTATTGTTGTTTTGTCTCTCTTGCCGCATATCCGGTGCCACGGATGGTGTCCGCAACCATTACGATTACTTAGAGCGCATTACATGCCCCATAAATGAAATAGAAACGCAAAATACAAATTCAAATGGAACTCAAACTGAAAAAGGAATCCCATTTACAAAAAAACTAGAATTACAATTACAATTTAAATCAGGCAAATTAATTACTTAAAAGAACTTTAGTGAAATTTCGTGTTCCACATTCAGAGGGAAGATTGAGAGATTGCATATCAAGCAAGCTTTAAACAGGCCTAAATTCATTCGATTTTCTTTGGATTAGGTTGGGTTATCTTTACTTTGTCTCTCTTAATTATTAACTCTGTATCTTGTTTTATTTTTGCATGCTAACTTTATTTCAATTTAACTTCTTTTTGCCTTCTCAATGTCAAGAAAAAATCAATTAAAATTATAATTACTTAAATCAAACTAAAGATTCATAAATTACTTCTAGGTTCTCAAAACTTCAGAACGATTTTATGATACGGAGCAACAATTGTTAAGCTACGTTATAGTTATTTTAAGTAGATTGAAGTGTTTTACATAGAGATGCCTTTCGAAGATAAACAAAGACACCCTTTTTAAGCTTGAATTAAAACCGAAGCCATTTGTCTTCGGCTTAGCACTTTCACCTATTGAACCAGTTGATGGGTCTAAAGAACTATCTTTATGCATTTATTGGGCAGCTCAGTGGAAGAGATCAAGGGCAATGTTATTGGAGTATTCATAAGGCTGCATAATAAACGATAAAATGTTTAGAATTTCAAATGAATAAATTGAAATGTGAATAACTCAGTAAAGAAGAGCTGCATTGGAATTCTGTATCAAACTGAGAACTAATAGAATAACTTACTTAGCAAGGCTGAAGATGAATGCAGTGGGGAACTGGTTAAAGATTAGATCGAGAACTGGGAATTGTTTTTGTTTTTAAACTTACCAAAGCTAGAGTTTTGTTTTGCCTCAAACAGGTTAAATTTTAAAAAGAAAACTGATAGATAGATGGATAGATTTCTATCACTTGCACCTAATGTGATGGATAAATTGTCACCAGAGAAGCGAGTGAAATCAACGGCACAGATACACATTCACACACACACAACTACACATTTATCAAAATTGTAATGAAAGTAAAACCCATTAGATTCAATGAGCTACGATGACCATGACAAGAAAGCAGACGTGCGACACGTGTAGTCAAAAAAACAAACTCAAAACCAAAAAACTTAACCCAAACTCAAGCTCATAACACCAACTTCAAAATACCAAATACAAAACTTGATGTCAACAAATGTGAGTACTCGTTTCTGGCCAGACATATGCGTCTGCTTAACTTGGCTAGTTGGGGCGACATTAAAATAAAATCAAGTTAACACGAAAATTGTAAAATGGAGAGAAAGAAAGAAAGAAAGGCTGAATCTAACGTCAAAAGAAGTCTGTCTAAAGAAAGATAATAGATACAGAGAGACCACAGTCCGCCCAGTTTAGTTAACTTAACTTCACTTCACTTCACTTTATTTCAGTTCACTTTATTTCAGCTCAGTTCATTTCAGTTGAGTTGAGTTAAGTCGAGTTGCGTTTAGTTCAGTTGCGACTTTTGTGCCTTTTCTTCGAAGTGAAATTTTGCTTCAATGCCACAAAGTCTACAATGCGTCGCATAAATAAATACTCTAACTCCAATAAAATACTCTAACTCGACTGGCAACTGTCTTAGAACCTGCTCGTTATAATACGCTTAAATCTAAAAATAATATATTATGGAATTTCACAATTTGAATGCCTTTTTCGTCGAAATATCTTTCAGTTAGCATTTTAAAAATACTTTTTTTTAATGAAGAAAATTCAAGAATAAAGAACTCTGATAATAAGTACCGTTTTTTTTTCAATGAAGAAAATTTATCATCAATGTTTTATTTTTAAATAAGGCAACTTTTAGAGAAGTATTTAAAAAATTTCAAAATTAAAAATATTTTCTTTACTTGTATAAAGTTTTGATTGTCGACGCTTGATTTAACAGAAAATTTATAGCATTGAAAAAAATTATAATTTTGAAAATTTTTATTAGTATCACTATGGCTGGCAGTGCACGCTAGTTACGAAATTATACTCTAAAAACACACACGCTTAAAAGAAAACACGAAAATCAAAAAATTGCAAAAAAGCTTGAAATATAAGGAATATTTGCTCTAAAATTACGTTGAAAAAAATGTAGAAAATCAATAGAGTTTAAAGCACATATTCAGCAAAGTGTAACAAGCACGATGATATAGCTAATAAGACTCCACATATTAGGTTGGATATGTGATGAAGATGACAGACAATGGACAGGGACACACGACGACGACAACAACAACAACAACAGTAACAACAACACTAACGACAACAACGATGACGACGAGGGTCGGACATGGGTAATGAAAAGTGCGTAGATCATTACTTGTTTTCCGCTTTTATCATATTCTTCCTAGGCACCTGTAGGCCGTCAGGGGGGATTCGTAGAGACAACAAGGGGGAAAAGCGTAAAGAGGGTAAAGGGAGGGAAGTATTGTTGTTGGACTGCACCTTAAAATACAATTTATTTCGCGTTTAATTGCTTTAATTGTGAAAATAATTTCGTTTTCATTTTCGTTGGCCAGTGAAATCTTCACCGTCGGCTTCTCTATGAAGTCGAATGATTGCGATCCCCCAGGTAGACGAGCGCCTAACCGATCTCATATTCCATCACGAGAGCTCTGTTCCTAACCCGAACTCGTCGACACAAAGAGATTCCAAAGTTAAGAAAATATTAGAAAGAAATGAACAAGTGAGTTGGGCTTTGGTCGAGAATGTAGACTAAGAGATTCCACTCATTTTAGAATATCTCAGGAACATGTACGAAACGTTGACAAAAGCTATACCTTTTGAATTTTAAATTGTTTTCAGTTTATCGATCTATCAATACCTACTAACTTTTTTAATAACTTTAATCCTTTTTTTGGTATTTTTTTCCACATTTCCTTAGAAACATGATTGGAGAAAAAAATTGGAATTCATGTGAATCAATCTTATGCTACCATAATATGATCAGAATAAACTGCAAGACATTTTAACTTTATCAAAACTAAAACGCTTTCAATGTAAACTTTATATTCAAATTTTATCACTGCGGTTTTTTCTTTTTAACCTTTGAGGGAATTGTTGAAATTGTCTTTAAATTTATTAACGATAAATAGATTAAATAAACTTCTTTGCAATTAATTATCAATAGATCAATTAAGCAGTAATTGAAGCCAATAAGAAGATAAAGTTTTCGATAAGTTATCGGTAAGTTGGTATTACCTCTTTAACATATTCGCAATGACAGTAATGAGTTCAGCTCGTGTCAATACTCAAAGAGTAATCAGTGAACTCAATCAGGAAATATTTGCCCAAAACTGGGCAAATAGAAAACGTAAATGACTTTGCCAAACAAGCGTTCGTTCATTCAATATTGGACGCTACTAAACATGGCCAAGAAGAGACAGTTGAATAACTGGCGGCAGTGCCATTTGGGCAGAATGGAATGCCGAACCCAATCCCAGCCAGCTGATGGCTTGCCAAAAAGTGCAGGCCAAAAGCAGAAAAGAATAAAACTCGTAAACCGAAATTATGCGCGTAAATGGCGTGCCACGGAGGGTAAAAAGAGAAACAGGGGTGGGGAGGGGAGGGGAGGAGAAACAGCACTTCCAGACTACCGTCTAAAGTTACGAGTTCGAGCTGAAGCTGAAGCTGAAATGGAACTGGAGTTGCAGACGTTGGCAGAGACACACCGTAAGGCAGATTTGAGTTTCAAATCAAAAAGCTAATGAAAAGGTTATAAATGCCGTTATGGCTCACACACACAGACAGAGATTGACTGAAATTATGCCAATACAAATACAAATCCGAATGGGAATAGCAAATAGGCAAGAGCTGAGTCTGAGTCCGAGTCTGAAACGGAGGTTGACTTTGAGGCCGCGCGCTCTCTTCTAATTTCTTCTAAGACAAACCAAAATCTGAATTTCATGCGCAGTCTCCATCTAAGCCCCTCCCAACATGGTATACAGTTAAACTTCCTTGTAATGAATTTGCTTTAAAAATTTGTAATACTATTCTCAATTTTATTATTTGTTTTAAATAAATATTAGCTTTTGCTTAGATTAAATTCTCTTCTTTTGTTGCAAAGCCCTTTTATTTTTGAAGAAATTCAATAAGTTTGGATTTAATTTAATTTCACTTTTTTTTTTTTAGTTACGAATCAAAAGTGCTCTTAATATACTTTAATTGTTAGTTTCACCTTTACATTTAAATTCTAATAATTTTTTCACATTCACATTTAAATTATAAAAATTGTTTTATCTCTCTGTCGATTGTTTTTAGTCAACTTTACATAAATAAAAATAAAATTACATTTTTCTATTTTTCGTTTGTAACAATACCAATTAACTTATTCACAATATACAAAAATTAAAACACATTTTCTGGTATTTTACTACCCATTTCCATATATTTTGATTTTTGATTTTAATACTCAGTACCCAAAAGTTGTAGAAGTATTATAAGTGGTCACTAGTTTGAAAAACATGTTTCTAAATTAATTATAAAATAATCATTATTTATCATTATCAATTTAATTATTAATTTAATGCTTTTATAATGAGTAGAAATATCTTTTGTTTTATAGAATTCACCATAGAGAAGTTCAACTGTATCTATTTCTGTCTCTGTCTCTGTTGCTGTTGCTGTTTCTATTTCTATTTCTGTGCTGCTGCAGCTGGAATGCTAAACATGCAAGAGCAAACGCAGAGCAAGCTGACTTGGCTTTGACTGGTCTTGGCCAGGTTGCTTCACACGCTGACTGGCGATGCATCAAGCGTCGAATTGATGCCGCCGATGATGAGGTGCCACTACCAATGCCAGTCTCAGTCGCAGACTCAGACTCAGTTTTAGTCTCAGTTTTAGTCCCCTATTGCAGTCTTAGTGCCAAGTCAGTCAGCCAGGCAGGCCAAGCATAATGAGAGTTACCAACGACAACGACAACGACAACGGCAACGACGGAGACGTCGACTGCAACAGCGACTTCGAAGTCGACAGCGATGGCAACTAGCTGAGATTATGCTAATAAGTTGGCGCTCAAGTTGCCAGCAAACGGTATTGGTAAGCAAAGTCATGAACGCGAACGCCAGAATCTTAAACCGCTGCAAGCGACGGCGACACATAAAGCCGAGAATAGAACAACATCAAGAAGTAGAAGTAGTAGTAGTAGTAGTAGTATAAGAAGAAGCAGAAGACCAAGAGCAAGAGCAACGACAGCTTGCAGAACAGCAACGGAACGGGCAGAGACAACAGTTAAAGCTAAAGCTGCATTCTAGGTCAGTGACTACCACTAGGAGCAATGCTGCTGATGTTGCTGCCACATCTGCTGCTGTTGTTGCTGCTGCTGCTGTTGCTGTTGCTGTTGCTTATGGTGTTGGCCAATGTCTCATTCATTTATCAGACAACCATGGACCAGGAGCAGGCCATGGAAATCGGTCAATTGTTCGCCTGGTCAACTGTCAGCATTGCTTTTCGATTCTTTATATTCTATCTTTCTTCCTCCTACTTTTTTTTTATGGCATATTACTAGTATGTTGGCCTAAATGGCTATTTGGCTATTACAATTACTGTTCAATTGAGACATGGCTGGCTTGGAGTGCCGTGTATTTCTAAATTGAGCTCAAGATGAAGAATGACCTTCAGTTTAACGAACATTTGGGGATTATAAACTGATTATCTGTTTAAGCACATATGATCTGTTGGAAAAGATGGACTTAAAATAGAGATAAAGCCTAGATGGATAAAGAAATCAAGTGAAATATGATATTATTGTAATGAAAATTCGGATAAAAATAATAATGATAATATGAATAGAAGTGCCAGTTCTAATGTAAACGGTTAGAATAATGTTATAGTAATGGTTATGGTAATGGTAATGGTAATGGTAATGGTAATGCTAATGCTAATGCTAATGCTAATCCTTGTGTTAATTCGTAAGTGCGACCTTCGAGTGTTGTGTGATACATATGAAATTTTTTCCAAATTACGTTCAGTCCGAGTCATGAAGTTCAACTGCTGTAACTTAAGTATATATGTACATTAGGGCGGGTCAATTTTTTTTCTCAAAAATCGTCCACCAGAACCGGAGTCTACGATGAATTCTAAGAATATTTTACCAAGAAACTATGTGTCTAAAATCAATTCCTAGCCTCCGCTGAGAAGCATGAAGATGTTAGGTTAAGGTATATGGCATTAGTTTGGGAACGGACCATACTCTCTCTCTCAAAAAAAACCCAAAACAGGACGATTTATGATGAATTTTGGTGAACAAATTTTTAAGGGATCTCTGCTAGTTTTTTTTGTATTGAATTTTGAAATTTTGAAATTATATAAAAAATTATTTTTTTTCAAATTTCAATAAAAAAAAAACTAGCAGAGACCCCCTACAAATTTTTTTTTTTGGGCTTTTTTTTTGAGAGTATGTTCCGTTCCTATATTAATGCCATATACCTTAACCTTACATCTTCATGCTTCTCAGCGGAGGCTATGAATTGATTTTAGACACATAGTTTCTTGGTGAAATATTCTTAGAATTCATCGTAGACTCCGGTTCTGGTGGACGATTGTCACGTTTTTTTCCACCCGAACAAATTGACCAGCCCTAATGTACATATGTATGTATAATGAGAAAGGAACAGTCTGCCCATTCTAATTATGGATATTACATAAGAGCTTGATGGATTCTGAGATGCGCTCCGCTCGAAGACATAACACCACTCTAACTAATGAAGTATTTAGTATGCTACAGTTATCTGTTAAAAAAAAGACTGAGAAGAATTGTCAAGTGGCGAGTCAATGTCTGCTATTTCATTCATAGAAATAGTATCTGAGTATCTGTAGCTTGAAATTTAGCTGTATCTCTATCTGTATCTGTATCTCTATCTGTGATGCTTTACAGTTGTTTTTTGCGCCTTTGTCATGTTGTGTTGTGTGTTTCGCTATGTTTAGTTTGCTTAGCCAATGCTAATGCTAATGCTAATGATAATGGTCACTCGCAAAGCGATAATTATGCCAACAGTACTGTCCACTAACTGGACAGACGAGCTCGGAGAATGTGATCGCGTCTGGAAGATTACAGCAAATGACAGTAAAATGAGTGACAATTCTGTGATTATTATAATGAGTATTATAGCTTAACTATATATGTATCTGCTCGTATTTACTATGATATGGAGACCTCCCAGCTCTGAACGGTATTCAAATTGAAATGAATAAATGCACGAATGAATGATGATCAATCAAGTTGAAAGCTTTCATCGTTGATTCGGTGAACCAATTTAATTATTATGATCATTAGAAGCTGACTCATAATATTATTTGAGAAGACGCCCCCATGGACCCTATGGATTCGGCAATTAATTAGCATTAGCATTTCTTTTTAATTTCATCATTTCTTTCAGCATTTTAGCTGCGATGTGGGCGTGTTCTCTGGGTCTCTGGGTCGCGTATCACTTTCATATTGATAATCGCAATAAATCTTCAAGTGGTTTTATTATTTCTCATTTTTATGGCATTTTGATGCCTTCAACTCAAATCAAAGCAAAGTTCTTTTACGAACGGCGTTTTGTTTGTCATTGTTGTTGTTTTTTCTGTTGTTAGCGAAACCAAACAACAGAATTAGCAACAACAACAACGACAGACCATAGTCAACAACAACAGCAATAACAACAACCACAAAGTGTTGACCCAGTAAAATAAAAAGTTTATTTTTATAAATTTTGTTACCCCCTCCTCATTGTTGTTGTTGTTTTGGTTTTTGCCGCAAACTTTTTGGCCAAAAGACTTTTGTATAGTTATTAATTCTTAACGGTTTTTACTTTCACGTTAGAACAATATGGGCATAGGCGATAATTATTTCTAAAGATGCCGCAATCTCAACTTCAACGCATCCGTCTTGCCTCACGCCGCGTTCGTTGCCTAAGTCTTTTGTTTGCTCATCCGCTAGTCGTTTCCCGCCCTCCTGCCCCACAAACAGACAGCTCCCTGACAAGTTCAGCCCAAATATGTTATTTATATGGCCAACTAACGGTCCCAGAATGACGAGCTAACTTTGCACTGTTTGTAGAATTTCTAAGTCAATTTTTTTCCTTCTCCATCTTCTTCCTCTTTTTTCTTTTACAAAACAAAAAGCAAACAGAAAACTCCACACCAAAAAATAAACAATAAAAAATAAAAATAAAAAACAAAAGCAAATATGGACTTAAATGGAAACTAGAACATAATGCAAATTACATTTGGACAGCGGCCAAAAGTGTTCAGTCTTGGCCACGGCCAAATGGCCAAAATGCGAGGTTAAGCCGAACAGATCGAATTTGCCAAATTGACTGAGCAAAGTCCGTCAAATTATATTCAAACAAAACTCAAACTCAGCCTGTTTGATTTACTTACCCAAGATCCGAGTACTTAGTAAATAATATGATACAAAAATATACTGAAATTTCTTTAAGACTAAGCAGAAGCTTAGAAGTAACTTTGACAAGAGATTATACGCAAATTATGTAGTATTTATATATATTAACTTCTAATCAATTCCATTTCTCCAAAATGTATCTTTCCAGTTTTCCGAGATCATTGTTTGTCAATATCTCTTAATGATAATTATGTATTTAATCTGTTAAAGAGCTGTTTGTAAATGTTATTGGCAGCTTCCATTAACAGTGTTGACTTAACAAGCTCTTTAAAGTGCTTTACTTTAAATTCAAATCTTATATATTGCCCAAACAGTTAAAATTTTACTGAACAGTTGTCAAAAAAAATATATGCTGCTACTAACAGATTTTCCTGAACTTCAATAGCATTTTCTTTTAAAGCTAACATGGCCTTAGCATGCGCCTAATAGATTTGCTTTGCAATCTAAGCAACAGGATCTAAGAGGACTTTTAATGGACCCTATTAAGCTAGACGAACTCTCTACAGCTGTTGGCCATAGCAAATTCGGGTCATGCATATCAGGCTGATAGTGCCATCATCATTATCCAGACATTACATATAACAACCAGCACATGGCATGATCTTCGAGATGAGCATCGACAGGCGCTCATTTTATTTTCCTTCTGTTTTCTGTTTCGTTATTTTTGTTGTTTTTGTTTTTTATTTTCATTTTTTTTTACTCAATAATTTTTCTCGTTTTTGTACAACTTTCACATGTGAACGCGTCGCGACGACGTCTGACGTCTGACGACTGCTGTCATCATCTCCGTCCCACCCGCTCTGGGCCATGTCCCCTCCTCCCTCTCCTGACCCTGCTTTAAGGTAATGTCTCGACCACTTCAGTTATTATAGCCGCGAGTATCTTGCCGATTGGTTTCTCATGTTTAGCTGTTACTTTTTTCTTATATTTTTTGCCAGGAAATACACATATATTTGTCCATTATATATGTACATATAGACAATATATATTCTAAATCCCAGTGATTAGCGGATTAAAAATGATCTTAATAAACTTCTATATTTTGATAAAAGTCTTAGCAAATATACCAATAAAAGTGTTCATAAATTCTTATGTTCATTATTTAATGTTTTATTAATTATAAATCATAAAAAAATTTAAAAGCAATAAAGTATATAAGCAATATAGTTTAATGAAAATATTTATGTAATTTTTATTATAATTATAATAATATTATTTTATTATTTTTATTATGAAACGAAAAATATAATTACATAAGCTCTGTCATTACAGAATTGCGTTAGCTTTTAGCAAATGAAATAATAAATTGAATAAAGAAATAAATGTTTGCATTTGAATTTCTATTGCCATATTATTTTATTTACAATAGTGTACAGAAATATTCTGTCAGTGTATAAAAAAATCAACAATGCGAAAAATCTCTTTAATTTTTACAGCTTTATATCTAATGGCTGCGATTGTTGTTGTTGTCGCTGGAGCCATAAATTTAATTTCGATGCAAAGTTACAGCTTAATTCTAATGCCCAACAACGACGATGGACACGAAAAAGACGTTCATCATCATCAGGCAACGATGGCATTGAAGGCAACGGGCCACGGGGGGACAGATGGGCGGATCGTGGACCGTGGACCGTGAAAAGCGGACGGCGGACAGCGGACAGCGAGAAAATCAGAATTCCAGCGATTGTGTGACCGGCGGTGCCGCATCGTTTCGCTACACGCCACAGCACGTTGCAAGGCATTTCACTTTTTTTCTCTGTCCTTCTCTCTCTCTCTCTTCTCTCGTGCTGCAAATGATGATCGATGTGCGCGTCGCATGTCGATGCTGCTGTCGCTGTCGAACATTTCGCTAGCATTTAAATTGGCAAAATGCAAATGCCACGCCCCCTCTTTCCCGTCTGCTTACGCCACCTCTTTCATTGCTCTGCAGGTTGCGCGGCCAGCTATCGACAGGCGCTGCCAAAAATTATTAAGATAAATGCCAAGAATCTCTGAAAATTGTTGAAAAATTAATTAGAGACTTAATGGACGCGGCGGCCAAGTTCAACTCAAGCCTCAACTGCGAGTCTACGCCAAGTTGCAACTACCAAACCAACTCCCAACTTCTGTACAGAGAAAATAAAATAAAGCAAATCTCACTATTTACACTTTGATTCAAATATTTAAGCCCAATTCAGACGAGAACTTTTTTACCGTCACATTTGGTCGCTTTTTGTCAGTGTCACTTTCTGTCTGTGAAAACCGACGCTCACCGATGGTTTTTGTTCTATTTCTTATTTAATTCATTTAATTTAATTGATTTATATAATAATTGATTTTGTAAAGCTTAAACAAACTTAAAAGTAATTAGAGCGACAAGCAATAAAAGATACTCGAAAACACTAAGTTCTAAAATTCGGACAATAAATTTTACATTATTCTTATGGCATCGGACGCCAGTGGATTGAGCGATGATTTCATTTCCCTCAAAAACGGTGTCCCAGTGAAATGAAATTCAAGTGGAAGAGATTTCCGTAGCACACCTTTATATTAACTATCACACCATAAAACAATTTATTTAAAAAATTATTAGTTTTGTTTATTAAATTAATTATAAATAAATGTATTTCATATTAAAATCAAATATTTTTAATTAAAAAAAATTTTTGAATTTTAATTTAAATATAGAATAAAATGAATAATATTCTTATATTTTATTCGAACAGATATGCTATGTAATATTTCTAGGGGGCTCCGCAAGAGGATTTGAAATGTTTTCTTTTTTTTTAATTAAATGCGTTTAAAAGGAGCTTAAGTTGAAGCTAATAAAAGTCTGCGATCAACAATCCCAAAGAATAATTCGCTTTAATTTTAATATTATTTATTTATTTATTTATTGTCAGGCTACAAGCAGTCGACACTACAATTATTTTGAAAATGAAACATTAAAATTAAAAAAAAATATATATATTTAAATTACAAAATAAATTAAAATTAAAAGCTCTGGGGTATTTGAAATGAAAAAGAAAATGTTTGGCCCAACATTTGTTGCTAGGATTGGGGAAAACATCGAAAAACCCAATCATACCAAAATATATTAATAAGTAGTTAGACTAGTTAAACATGAGGCTTTTATAGTAATCGCACTGTACAGACTAATGTAATATGCAGACTGAGTAAGAAGAGGTTCGTGCAATTTTCAGTTAGTGGAGCATAGTTGAAGATACAAAAGATTAAAGCTACGAGTTATTCTAAAAGGTACGTTGAAGGCTATTGCATCCAACAAATTAGCCGAGTCTATATGAGTCTGCAGTAATTTGTGGATGAACATTACTCCAAGCATAATTCTAGTAGCATAGAGGATGTGCTCAAGGTTTACACTCATGGGGTCGAGGGCTCGAATTCCGGTCGCAGAATTGAACAGAGGGTCTTTAGTTGTCCTGTTTATCAAGATCTTATAAAAAAACCTCTTTACGAGGTAAAAGTCTAGTGACGAAAACATTTTCATGCCCCAAAATTTCTGATATCCAATTTTGTGACGAAAAATATAAAATTTTACACATGAATTATTAAACAAAAATGTTTGTCAATTTTAGCGGTTTTTAGCGATTTCCCGCTAAACTAGCGATTTTTCGAAAAAGTCGTAGAACAAAAGTTTATAGATTTTTGAGCAGGAACAAGTCCTCATTCAAACATTTAAGCTAAATCAACGATTTGATCCTAACAAACAGACAAACAAACAGACTGACTTTTCATCTCGTTTTGAAAGGGGCACCAAAAATTTCAAAATTAATTATCTTCTGAACCAGTGATCGGATTTTGTCATCGACGCGTATTTTTGATTAGAATAGTAAAAAATTAAAAAAAAATCAAAAAGGCGGCAACGGCCCCAATTGCTCCAATCAATTAAATTATTCCCCTCCCACTTACACCTGTTTATCTCACAAACCAGGTGAGTTTTTAAAAGTCTTAGTATGCACATTTGTAAGTTAAATTGATACCTTTCGATCGGTATATAACTCGACCTGATCGGACAGACATAGCAAATTTTCCATTCTTCCTGTGTATATATGCTAGTCTCCTTCGCACCCTTCGTGCTGCTTTCGTCACTAGCGCGGACTGCCGTCCGCAGTGATTGTGCTGAATAACAAATTTATGTGATACTATACAACATTTTTCAAAAAAACGAAAAAGATTTAGCTTCCGCTGTTGGCTGTTTTAATGTTTTTTGCCTGCAATTGGACTTTAGCAAAATTTAAGATTTTATGATTTGGCGTAAAAAAAGTCAAATTTGTCGGGAAATTCCACATTTGGCTAGAAAAGCTAAATCTGACGAAAGAGTCCAAATTTGGCAAGAAGAGGATTGGGTTGAGATATCTTAAAAAACAAAAAAGTTTTTCATACTAAAGGTTAAGTTGCATTCGATTGTTCTTATGGCAGCTTTATGATAAAAGTTTTTCATACTAAGCAATTTTCTGACCTTTGACCCACTTACAGGTCGAATTTCGCAAAACGCCGTGCTATTGCACAATAAAATTGTCTCAGCTATGTTGTGTGAAAATTTCATCTTTCTACGCCTAACCATTTGGCCTACACGTTGATTCTCAGTGAATCAGGACAAAGAGTTTTCTATATTTATGTAGATAATATAAAATATTTATTAATGAATGCAATTCTTTAGTTTTTGAACCTCAAAATATATGTGATTTAACGACAAACTTAATATGATATTTTTAATTTTAAGTGCTTTTCACTTTGCTCTTCTGACATTGACAATTACGTATTTTTTATTTGTTAGTTGAATCAAAGTCAGTGGATTTTTATTATAATTATGTTATTTCGAAAGTTAATCTTCATGTATTTAATTAAACAATACATTCTTTTTTTATCAGTGTGCTCAGGATGAAGCAAAAGCAATCCTCGTTAATCACCGAACAGCTCAGCGCAATCAGCGCCAAGAGACGATGGCGAAGCCGTTGACGTTGACGTAGCAGTTGACGTCGCTGCTGGCGTACATCTTGTTAGCCGCACAGCATCTAAGGCGCTAATTAGCCGGGTTGTGGCGTTGGTAATGGCTCTAACACTGCCTCTGTCTGTGGCTAAGACTCTGACTCTGACTGTGCCTTTGACTGTGACTTTAACTCTGTCTCGTGGCTTTGGGGCTGACAAACGAATTGCTGCCAAGTCTTTTGAGTGGCACAGACGGCAAATGGGGCCTTGATGACAACAGATGCGTGGCCCTGCCCCAATGCTATAGATTCACAGAGAGCAAGAGCGAAAATAAAAGAGAGAGAGAGAGATAAGTATTTAATAAAACTGAGGCGCGGGGTTAGCGCACAGGGGAAAGTCTTACAAAAAAAAGAGACACCCGCATTTTAGCAGCTCCCTAAACACACACACACACACACACACACACACAAATGATTGCCCCATCGGCAACTAACATTAGTTAACACCAGAACATAAATAGAACCTTTAGCTACTTGTAACGTTGTCTTCAGGTTAAAAGTGCGGGCTTCTGATCTTCTTCATACAAACTAGTTAAAAAGGTTACAGTCAAGACAATCCAACTGTGAGACACCCTGTACTTACCTTGTTTTGGCTCGACTCTGCGATTGCCTCTTGATTAACTTTTGACTTTATTACCGTATTTGTACCCACTGTACAGGGTCTAAAAATAACAAAATTGTCTTTTATATTAAAAAAAAATGCATTTATTTTGAATTGTGTTTTTATTCTGGGAATAGCTAAATACTGCGTTTTTAATTTAATGACAGAAAGACATTTTAGAAAGACTATTTTTTAATACAAATAAATTATAATTTTGAAAAAGATTCTGCTATAATTGAATTCATTGCAATAATCGTCTTTGCATCATAATTAATGTAGATTTTAAGTGCCTAAGAGAGATACTCCAACATTAGAAAACAACAACCAACAAATTACCTACTACACAAAGGGATAGATTTATTATAGACAGATTACTAGTAAATCAGTAATGAATTATTAATAAATAATATTAAAATAAATAAAGAAATGAAAAAATTCTTTTAGGATCAAGATTGATTTAAAAATCTAGTTTTTTTTACTTGAGCCAAGTGTATTATCTTAAAGAGTTCGTTATAAATTAGCCTCACAGTTCCTCGAGAGCTTCATGAGATTGGTTTAATGAGTGACTTTGACATGGCCTGGCTATTATGAGTTTCATTTTGGCCATACACGAATCTGGCAGAGGGCGATTCGTATTTAGAATCTGTTGAACTGTTTAGATCATCAGTTGGACGGTCTAAGCCACTTCCGGCCAAAACAATTTCGACTGAGATTTATTTGGTCTGTTGTTGTGGTTTAGTTATTTTTTTGTGATCTTTTCTTTTGGGCTACCAAATCGAAAACTTGTTGGGCGCATTGGAAAGCTAACGGTTAATGTGTGCTCTCTATGATTAACTTGGGATGTTTGTATGATAACAACTAATTAACTGGCAATCAAATCGAATCACAAAACAAATAAACAAAACTGATAGACAGACATTTTGCCTAGGGGAAGTGAAAGGTTATGCGGACTTTTCTCCATCTCCATCTCTGTTTCTATTTCTATTTCCATTTTCAACTCCATCTCCATCTCTGTTTCTACATATTTTCATCTCCATCTGTAGAACAGCTGACGACCGGAACAGAGCTCAAGTGAACTGAAATGAACTGAACTGTAGATGGTTACAGCAGGAAAAGTAAAAGCCGGCTTTTAAAACAGGCTTTAAGCCAGAATCAACTTCAGAACCTGAACCTGAACCCGAACCCGAACCTGAATTCGATTCAAAATGAGAACCACAACAAACTTAACAGAAAAGAAAGGCTGTCTCCAAGACATGACCAAAAGCTGAGTCTGCAAATATTTAGAACACACCTAAAGAAAACAAAAACAACAACGCACACACACCACACTGGTGTGCGGTGTCAACCTGGTCAAAAGCGATGTGTCAGCTGTGAACAGAGTCTGTCATACTCGTAACAGCTGCCTGGCATGGAAGCACTAATGTATTGTAGCTACCAGACTGATTCATGTCTCAGAACGAATAACTTTTATGCTTTTGATAGCGATGTAGCGTATGGTGAGGAGAGCGGGACACGAAGTGATCATTATAATTATGTTAAAGATCAGCTTAAAAATTGCACTTGGTTAAATGATGTTCCATAATAATACATACTATATTAGCTTTTATAATGTGAGTAGGTGCGTGACACGACGCCGCACTCCCTGTAAAACTTTGAGAGAAATGCGTGACACGAAGATAAACTAACTGTCTTTAACTCCCTTACTCTCAATTTCACTGAATCTCTTCCTTCTTCTCATAATTACCTTATATGCATGTCTAACTATCTTTCTCTCAGTCTACTCTCTCTTCTACCTCTCTTTATATATTTCTTTTAAATTAACTTAAAATAATAATAATTTGCCACCTATTTTAGTTTGAGTATTTCTCGGAGAACTACACAGAAAAATATCCGGAATTACGGAATGAAATTATTCCCAATCAATCTATTAAAAATTTGGTAATCTCGATAAGTCTTAAATCAAGTACAAAACACTTGTTTCAAGTTTGATCTTTTAATTCCTTCTCCACAGATATTTTGACTATCGGCCCTCTATAAGAATCGTTTTAGTGGAATCAAATGCCTTTGGCATTTTTGACTAATGTAGTGCTAAGTGATTGCCGCATATTGTGTTAATCTGACTATAATATCCTGAATACATACTTACATACACAGTACGGTCTAAAATCCAGACTTTCTAAAATTCAGTCGTGAAGCTTCACGTGGATGATGAAATGGTGGTTTTTTTTAAGTTTTAATCTTATTAGTAGACCTCGGATTTTGCATACTTCCATATTTTTCATCAGATTGGTACCAAACTTTGTATTTAGGTATGTTATAATTTAATATGCGCATCGTTTTCTACTCTATTTTTAACGAAACGAACTTTGGTGTTATCAGAATTCATCTAACTTATCCCTAAAAGAATATGCAAATATGCAAAATCCGAGGTCTACTTATTAGATGATTAGCCGACAAAATCACACGTTTTACAGTTGATACACTTGCTTTAACACCACAAATTTCTTTGGTTTTGGGTGCTGAGAGGTGGGAGTTGGACGCACTGCGAGCAATATGTCACCTGTCCGCCGCAGTGGTAGCGTGTTTGACTCCGTTTTGGATATTTTTGTCATATTCGGCACTGTATCTTCAAAAGTTACTCTCAACATTTTGGCTTCTTCCAATTTTTTTTATCGATTTTGATATGGCCAAGACCACTTTTATGATAGGGCTCGATTTGGCCTCTTTCGTACTCGGACAATTGCTATTCATGGCTAATTTTTCATTTAATATAAAGAAAATATATTAATTTACTAATTTGCAAACAAATTCTGTCGTTATATCGCCGAATTTTGATCAAAAACTAAAAATCATTCAACTGAACCTATTCAGTTGAACCAAAAATAAAGCATTAATTTTGTTACTCTTTCAGAAGGAAAGATAAATAAGCAATAAATATTAAGTTTATCAAAATCATACTTTGGCATCTAATTATTAAAGAATCAGAGAATTATAGAAAAAAAATTCATTTAAATCGGAACATTGGTTTAGAAATTACAGCCCAATTCCTACCCCGGTATGCATGAACCTATTCAGTTGATCGGCAGTGTATATCGCAACACGTGCTCATCTCTAGTGCCATGTAACTGTAGCTGTTGCTCGGCGCCCGAAAAGTTACAGGAATCAAGAGCAGTTGAAATTGCAATGTTGCAAGCTGCAAGTTTCAACGGTGCTTTGCGATTTTTCGCAGCTGTCACATAGAACATAATGGGTGTTTGAAGGGGGGGGAGGTGCTCAAGTGGGGGTGTACAAGAAAAATGTACTAAAGACTTAAGTAAGCGGAACCCCAAAGCGTCAAGCAATTTTCTTATTTTAAGTGATTTCTTTACGCTTTCGCGGCGGCTGCTTTGACTTGACTGCGACGCCGACTGCGACGTTGACTGCAGCAGCGCAGTGCTCGTACAGCATTCGCTCCAATCTTAATTATTGTCGTTTGCAGTCAAGTCTCTATCTCCGTCTCCTTTTCCAAATCCAATTTCATCTCCATTTTCATCTCTGCTTCTTCTGCAAATTCATTTGCAGTTGCTCCCTCAATTGATGCCGCTCTAATGAATTATGATTACATTTGCTAGCTGTCTGTCTGCAACTCTACAACACATCAGCAGCAGCGACGTCAATGTTAATGCCTTACAGTCTGTTAATAACATTCTGCTGGCAGCGCCGTTAGCAGCATGGCAATGACCTGCGACTGCGTAGAGTTTACTTGTGTCTTAATTCTCATTACACTCAGCAACGTGCACAGTCGCTGTCGCAGCCTCTGTCGCTGCCGCTGCCTCTGCCCACGTCGCAGTCATAGTCACTGTTGCCGTTTGTTTGAGCAAGCGGGCAGCTACTTTAATGTTTGTTTTCTTTATTTCTTGCTAGTTTATTTATGTTGTTGCCAGCTCCGTTAATGTATAATGCAAATACATACTCATGCAGATATATGCTTACATACACACATACATGCATTCATACACTTACACATTATTCTTTTCTTGTCAATTTTTTAACGTAACGCATGCGAAATTTGTCGCCCTTTTATTTAATTGGCAAAATATCAAAATAAACTCAAGTTTGACCACTTTCTTTTTGCCGACGACATTAGAAAACCTTAAGAAAACCTTTTTAAATAAAGCGTACTTTATTATTTTAGATGTGTATATCATCTGGCTGAAAAAGTTTTTCAATGTCGAATCCCAAAAAAAATAATGAGCTAAAAATTTCCAATATTCATTGGCTGTTTTTCCTGGGCTGGAAATGCTCTGTT
This sequence comes from Drosophila limbata, assembly GCA_963924055.1. Classification (NCBI taxonomy): domain Eukaryota; kingdom Metazoa; phylum Arthropoda; class Insecta; order Diptera; family Drosophilidae; genus Drosophila; species Drosophila limbata. Next base: position 7,951,148 of record OZ001351.1, on the reverse strand, counting down.
CCCTCTGAAATTGCATAGAGTATTATAATTTGGTCATGAAATTATGCAAGTACTTATGTATCATATTCTTAGTACATATTCTTTTTCTAAACGAACTTTGTTCTTTTTTGAGAAATATAATTCTTATAAATTGTGCGTTTGTGCTTATGTATATATCCTGTCAAATTTGCTGAAATTTGGACTACTATATCGTGTAAATATAACTTTATCTCTTTAAAATGCATGATAATAACATTTATATCTTATTAAGCTTAAATTTTAAATTCATTTAACTTTAGTGATTTGAAAAATAACCAGATTTTATTTCGACTAATGAAAATTCAATCGACAATACAAATGTCATTATATGAATTATCTAAGCGATATTTCTAGGAATTTTACACGAACTTTAAAATCTACATATAAGCTAAAGTTTCTATTTAAAGAAGTTAGATTTGTTTGTTTCTCCCACTTCCTTAGAGAATTGTTGGAATTCAGGCAGTTTAACTTAGGTGGTTCAGAACGTGCCTCACACTCTGTAAACTGTGGTTAGCACCCGCCCCACCCTACTAAATTTTCGACTTCTTCCCATAGCAAGTTCTCATAACACGAAAGTCTCTTCTAACGCACAGCAGGAGTAAAAGTTCTAAAAGTAAACTTTACCATCATTTTAATAAT